>CM031234.1:980375388-981575388 GCA_018340775.1 Taxus wallichiana var. yunnanensis | reverse complement strand
GAAGGTATGGGTTGAAGAGAAGGAAATTTCATTGGTATTGATGAGGTTACTATATGTGGTGGGGGTATAGATGGTAAGAAAGATGTAGATAACAGAGAAGGTGTACATTGTGTAGGTAAGTTGGGTGTAATAAAATATCATGATGAAGAGGTGGGCTATTGTGCTTTTGGTTTTCCTTGGATAGGAGGTTGTTTGGCTAAGGTTGATGGGTGAGGTCCTAGGATGGAGGGAAGCGATGAAGGTGACAGAGGAGTAGTAGGTGAATATGGTGTATGTGGCTAAGAAGGTTGGGTCTTCCTTTTAGATGGGGAAATAGTCTTTGTGTGAGCTTGGGAAGATGTGGTTGATTCCAATTTGATGGGAGGATGAACTACGCTTGATGTCGGTATGAATCCTAATGTGGTGATGGTTCTAGCTGTGGGGAAAAGTGTAGGTGTAGGTAGGTTCTTAGGCATAGGATCAGGTTTGATTGTGGGTAAATGTTTAGGTGTAGGCGAGGGTGATGAAGTAGAGGTTGTTATGACTGGTATGGGCATGGTTGGTGTGAAGGTATTAAATACCTTTAGATAAATCATATAGGTATCAACAAATGACGCTTACATTTGGGTTGAAAAGGGTAGCCGGAGATGCCCCCAAAGCATGAAATTATCAACATAATCCAAGCAGTCTCCTAGGCGTGAAAATGACACTGTTGTAAGAGGATATGACGTTGATTTAGTAGTAATCCCTATAAATTATATATCGTGAGATAGGGAACTAGTTGGTTTCGACTGTGGGTAAGAGAGATGAGAGTAAATCAACTGGATCTTGGAAGGATAATGGGGAATTGTCACCAATAGGTAGTGGCACTTCTAAAGGATCCTCTATTGGTAGGGAGATGATAGGTGGGATGAGGTAGGTTCTTCTTTCGGTGGAGAGGGAGGTGAGCATGACTCTCCCGTGGGTAGGAGAGTTAACACCACAGTTGTTCATTAGGTTGTGAGGGTACTAATGAAATTGAATCGTCAGTATTGGGGACTCCTCCATGGGTGAAGGGGAGATAAAGGGGACTCCTCTATGGGTGAAGGAGTAGATGAAATAGGATCCTATGTGGGTAAAGGATCTCATGCTAGAATCTCCTCGATGGAGGGGATAAGAGGAAATTGTGTAAGGGTTGGTACAATTCCAAACACAAAGATGGACCTCATGGAGATTACTATCATTAATTGAAGGTTTGATAGTTTGGTTAGATGACGGGGTATGGTTAGGGAGAATTTTTTTGAAGATATGCAAGTTTTGATTAGCTGGTGTGTTTAGGTTGTCCAAGACAAGATCTATATTGTCTAACATTTCATGGATGATGTTTTTGAAGGTTATACAATTACCATCATTATGGCCTTTAACGCAATGATAGTTGCAATAGTCATGTTCCTTGTATCATGCAGAAATAGGACAAGTGGGGTCAAAATAAGCATGTGGTTTGATGGGTGGTAGAGAAATTGCTCCGAATTTAAGAAGTTTTTCTAATATTGAAGAATAAGGCTCCCCGATTCGAGTGTACTTTCATTGTTCTCATCTAAACTAGAAATATTGAATGAGAGAAAGGTTGGAAGAAGGTTTCAATTGAATAGATGGGTGAGATGGGCCAGCTTTTAAAACTACTACATTGGCAGATCCTTTTTCTTTGGAATAGTTTTTTTTTTTGTTTTGAAGAGGAAGAAGCATCATTGAATTTGAATGCAGCGGTTTTTACACAATTGAATTTTCTTCTCTTCTATGGCATAGATTTCAAGATTTCTAGCCATGGTGAATGCTTCATAAAAGGTACAAAAGGTTTATACTTGGAGAGTTGGTGAGATATTCTGGTACAAGCCTAAGTGAACAACTCTATAAGCTTAGTTGGAGGTAGCTGGAATGTAAGCTGGTTGATGAGGCTCTACCAACAAGTGAAAAAATCTGCGATAGACTTGTTGTCGTATTGTCATGTTGAATATAAATCAGTCATGGTGACCTTCTTGATGATATTGATAAAAAAATGTTGCAGGAAGGCTTGAGCCACTTGGTTGAATGAATAAATAGAATGTCGAGGTAAACCACTATACCAATCCAATGTGGGTCCTGTCAAGGACATGGGGAATGTCTGTAAGAGTAGAGCATCATCATAAGTGATTAGATAACACCCATGTTTGAAAGAATGTAAGTGTTGTTATGGGTCTTCTTTTCTATTAAACTGGTTGAATTTTGGAATTTCCCAATGTGTAGGGTATGGATGAATGGGAATAGATAGATGAATGGGCTCATTGCATATTTCATTGTATGTTAAAGAGTTGTAAGAGCTAGAAACTGATGCTTCTAATGTTTGCATCTTTTCCATCATCATTTTAATAAGGTCATTGGTAGGTTGTGATGAATGGGCACCCCCTGTAGTATAAGGGGGTTGATGATGAATGTATGATGTGGATGACATTCTAGTATATGGTGGTGTTGAGTACGAGAACTATGAGGGGGAATAGATGTAGGTGGAAAATATCCCGAATAGGTGATAGATGAGATAGGTGGTTGTTGGTGATATGTGTAAGTAGGTGGGGTGGATGTAGCGATCCTTGTAGTGATTAGAGGTAAAGACTATGTGATGGATAGGACAATGTTTTGGAATGGGGTATGGGTTTTCGACACCATGGGTGACTAGGATGCAACATGTATACATGAGGTGGCGGGTGTAGATGGGGCTATGCTTAAGGTGGTTGATGAAGGAATGTTTGACACCATGAGAATAACTGACATAAAAAGTGTGACCTATATTGTAGGTGCCATAGGTATTGATGATGTGGGCTCAAGTTGGTATACTACTAGCGGTAAGGTGGAAGAAGCTAAGCTGAGTTAGTACTAGCAGACACGGAAGTGGGGGCAAGGGCGGGGGGGAATGGACATAAGGATGTCGTATACCGGTTGTCTGATGAATCCCAAGCAAATGAATGGGAAAGATAATTTTGTAAGGCATTAGGGTTGTGGTAAAGGATTTTTGCAAACTCCTCGTCACCAAGATCGATGATAATGGGTTGAGTAGGATCCATAGGTGATAGGTTGAAAGGTGCCGATGGGATAGGCGGGAGCGGATGAAGGCTTGCATGGAATATAAGGGTGTTGGCTTGACTACGAGTCAAAACCATGTGAGTTGGCATAGGCTTGGCAATCTATTCTCTGTAAATGACACAGAAAAATAGAAGAAATGGAGAAAAATAGTTTTGGGAGGTAAAAATAGGTTGATGTTTTAATTAAAAATTAAAGCACATGAACCGACAACAGTTGGGTTAATTAATGATGGTGAAATGTTTACCGATGCTGGTTAGGTTGACCGATGCGGTTAGGTTGACTAATGCCGGTTAGGTTATCCAATACTGGTTATTGTAGGAAATCAAAATTTTTGCAAATGGGGCAATAACTGATGAAAATGAGATAAAACTAGATCTGACAGTGATTTTAAAGATCCAGGGGTATGATGATATGTCTGAGGAACTTTAGAAAGAATAAAAAATGTGGTGAGTGTTGTTTTTGGTAAAATGACCAAAAATTAGATAACCGACAATGGTCAAGTAAACCAATGACGTTCGAGTAAACTGATGATGGTCATTGGATTGGCACCGCCACTTTGTGAAATTTGAAAAGATGGAGAAAGTTGATTTTTGTGACTTAGATCGGGTAAAATATCAACCCAGAAACCTGAGTATGATAGTGATAGACCCTAAAAACTCAAAAAAATTGGAATACACCAACTATAATTGTGGAGTGTGAAAGGAAGAAAGAAAAAATGGAGAACACGTCCTCACAACTCAAAACACAAATCAAGCAAAAGTTAAGAAACACGAAATCCTATGGGTGAATTTTATGTTTTAGCTTATGCTATTTAAGACTGACTTGTGAATAAAACATAATTTTTGGTTTAATAGAAGGTGTCCTATGAAAATCCAAGATCTAAGGATGGTTTCAAGTAAATTTTTGGCAGGGGCAGTCCTTTCTCTAAGATAATGACTGGATAGAGAAACCAGTTGGGCATCCACTGTCAATCCTCTGATCGTGTGATTGTTAAAAAATTATTCTAGGTAAGATGATGTATAAGAAGATGTGTGAATTATGTAAGAGGTTTGGTATAGAGAGAGAGTGTACAAAATAACTATGATTAAATTAGTCAACCATTAGCTAGGCATGACTTCCAGCATATAGGTTGCCCTCAATTAATGTGAGCTATAATGCAACAATCTAGAATGAAATGCAAGTGTTTTAAGCCCAAATCCACAATTACATTCGATGTAACAAATGGAGAACATGAAGAGGGATGCTCTTTCACTAATGCAATGTAGTAAAAGGAAGACATGTTATTTTTAAAACACTAAAAGTATGATTTATTTTAGACAATAGAAAGAAGGAGAATATTCCAGAGAAGAAAATTAATGTGAATAATTTTCAAAGGGAAATAAACACACAATTTTTCCTAGGAATGAACAAATGCAAAGGAACCCCTGATGGGTCCCACCGGGTGTGCCAAAATGTTTCACCGATTCTTAGCAAATTAATGAAATAGATAAGGGTAGAAGGACAAGGAGGAATACCTATTGTAATGTCAATTGAAGGTTGTGCATGCATTTTTATTTTTGATCCAAGTTGATTGTGAGAGCTCCCTTTTGGCTAGGAGGAACTACCTATAAATGCAAAATAATACCACCAAATAGAGTAAAACAAAACAATGAGTGGACTACCTAGTGGAAGCTAGATCCGGGAAGCATGATACTTCTTGAACAGGTTGTCAATCCACTTTTATATAATAATATTAATGCTAGTTAAATCATACATGAAGTAAATATCCTATTAGAATTGAAAAAATTTAGGTATCTCATACAAAACAATAAGAAAGGTCATTCAAAAGGTTGTTTAAGGTCAAAATGGTAGGGTTGGTGACGGTGTGTTGAGTTACGGTCTCGTGCAGGCTCTGGATAAGGTATGGTAAGGATTAGGAATGGTTCGGCTATTGGGAAGTGGGTATCAACTCGTTGGTCTGAGCTAGTTTTCCAGACACGATAACCAGTGTCGGTTGGTGATCCGATGTCGGTTAGGAAAAGTAACCGACATTAGTTGGCTAATTGACGTTGGTAGGGAAATTATCGACAGCTGCTAGAATTGGTTTTCTAGACTCCCTGTGATTGTATAGAGGTTGGAAATAGTGAGGGTGGGGTCATAAAATGGTTTTGAAGACTCAAAGATCATTAGGAGAAGGTGAAATGGGTGAAAAGTACAGGTATGATCAAGTGATGGGTTGATGGGAGGAAGGAAGTATATGGGTGTGGAGAGAAATATACTACAAAGATGAATAAATAAATATGCACAAGGAAACTAGAGATTCAGTGTAAAGATGTTAAATACTTACTGGAAAGTGGATTGGAGAATGTAGGTGATGAAGATGGCGACAGTAGAAATCCAGAGAGAAGATTCATTGTATTCATGTCGCGAGAAGTTTGAACCTCCGTACCTCTCTATGGTGAGTCTTTGATCATGAAGAAAATGTTGAAAGGTGATCGATATTGGTAGTGGTACCTTATGTCTTCTTTTTCCTAAATGCTAAAGAAATTTGAGTGCTCCAAGTCTATAGAAGAATGAGATCTTGAATGAATTGACCAACTCTGGGCCAAGGCTTTTGGAAATGTATTTAGCCTAATTGACAATGGTTAGGTAACACACATTAGGAGAAATAACCGACGTCGGTCAAGGTGAGAATATCTAGGTTGGCCAAAAATATCCAGTTATTACTATTTTTGGCATGATTACCAACCTTCTTCCGAGTCTTGAGTGATATATCATGGCAGATAATTAGGAGTACTTTTAGGTATTTTAATAGGATTTAAGTCTAGGTTTAGAATAATTTGTATTTAGTTAGAATGGGTTTAGACTCGATCTTAGGTCATTAAGGAGGTTTAAGTAGGTCATTGTGTGAGGTGGATAGGTGAGGTAGTTAAGTGAGGATATTAATTAATTTAATTAACATGTGCACTATAGGATATGAATAGGTAGGATATGGTTAATTTAATTAACGAGGTTTAAAGGGGAGTATGACCCAATTTTGGTGTCTACACTATGCTAAGGAAGATTTTATAGATCAAGAGAGAGAAGAATGACATAAATATGCAGAGACCCACACTCTCATTTAGAATCTCCTGTAGGATCCAACCATATCCAAAAATTTATATGGAAGGGTGATACATTTTTATAAGGACATGTTGTATTTGTGTAATAACTCTACACTTAAAAACCATGGTATTTTATATCTTCATTTTTCTCCACTAGGTGGCCATTTTGGGTTCTTGAAAACTTATCATAGATTTAAAAAATGTTTATTTTGGGAGGATTTGAAAGGATACATTTATTTTTTTTGGAAAAATGTTTGGTGTGATAATGTAATAAGGGCAAGACCATTAAGACACTAGGTCTCCTACAACTATTTTTATTCCTAAATAGACATGGAAAGAGGTATCTATGGATTTCATCATAGGATTTGTAACATTCCCATTTTAAGACTTTAGAAACAAGGGAATTTTTTTAATACATAATGTTCTCTGTTCTAAATAATCATAATTTAGAACACACATTCCATGCCAATCAATCTCATAATAGATAACCATATACAACTGTAAATGACTTGGTGAGCTACCGATCTCTCATGTTAACTTAAGTATTGAATACTATGGGTATACTATGTATACTTGGTTCTCTTACCTAGTTCTAGATATTGAGTGTTATGTTTAAGAAATATATCTAAATATTTGTTACCATATTCATCTGAAATCACATTTCTCAAACTAGGTGACATAGGACAACGTAACCAAGCAATCTTGCGATACTTTGGCAAAATATTTCCAACATACTTACTTGTTCATGTTACTATTCCTAGATGACACACTCTTCTAATCGAGAATACGTCCTCCATCCCACTCATCTATTATCTAGAATGGTCTTTACTAACTATTGTTAGTCCACTTGTCCAAGGTTTGACCCTAACCCAAAGGAGTTATTGATATAACTTGGTAGAGGGAACACTCACGATGACCTAGGGTAAATGGGCATACTCATTCAACCTAAGTAAAATAAATGTGCCAAGTCACCCTAAGTCATAGAGAGTCACTACCTATGAAAAATCATATCCTTAGCCGGATCTAGAGAGAAACTAAGTGCAAGTCCAGATTTGAGTCGGTCTTGATGAACCAATGTAGAAGGGTGTTACAACATGTCAACTACAAATTATATCCTCGTGAAGACCCAAGTCTTCACGAAGGTACAATTCTACAATTGGTGTGTGCCAACATCCGACATAACTACTTCATCACGATGTATACACCCCTCAAGAGATCATAACCAATTAATTACCATTGATTAAGATTCTAATTACGAAACCCTACATAACCCTAATCCCAAAAATCCTTAAGTTTTTCCATCTTTAATAGAGTTTATTAAGTAATAAGAACCCTCATTACCTATGGTTACTTTTTATGTTCAATAACATTTGCTTAACGTGAAATTAATCAAAAATAGAAATAACATCTATCATAAGATTTAATTAATGTGTCTCAACCATTCAAGGAATGTATAAGAACCAAAAACAAGTTTTGATATAAAAGACTTCATAAATATGAAGTCTAAATGGTTATCGAACTCATATAACATTCATTTATTTTTTATCCTCTTTGAGAGGAGGAGAACCTTCCTCATTATGGTTAAGTATTAGGATCTATTATACCCATATCCAATTCACACATCCCGATATTATAACTATACATTCATAACATCACAATCAACCATACAATATTAAGTAAAGAACATCTATACATACAACTTAGTAAGTTGCATTCAAGTAAGGGAAATTGTACTAATTCCCATTTAACTAGCCAATTTCAATGACATCGAAATAAGGATCCACTCGATATGAATGAAAACATCAAGAATATGATCACAAATTTTCCTTCTTATTATGAACAAGACAATAGACTTAATCAATTTAAGTAACTTCAGTCTTTTCAATTCATCAAAATAAAAAACACATCTTACAAACTATGCATTACTAACATATTTCATGTCAACAACATCAAGATCATTTAGGAGTACAACTTTTCTTCCTTAAGTATATTTCAGTGATGAATCATAGTTCTCTATAAATGGTCCAAAATTTTAATCAACCAATACATCACAAAAGTTATTTCCTTCCTTTATCACTTACGAATTCCATATGCAAAAATTGCTAGCATGGGTTAGTTCATTGAATTGGGCATGATAAGCACTAAGCATTAAAATGAAATGCTTTCAACTAATCTGTTTCATTATACCAAATCTTCTTTAATAAAATAGTGAGGTCAAGCGCAGACAAATAAATCAAAGTAATAATAACCATAAAATAAGAACATTAATCAATTTGAATAACATTTAAGGAAATTTCATGATGTAATCAATAATCTACAAAGATGTTATCGGATAAATAATGTTCCATCCAATACACATCCATATCAAATAAAATTAACTTCTAATTATTTCCTTCACAATTCATCATAATTTAAAATACAAATGTAAATAAGATTCTCACACATCAGATGTGACATCCTAATCCCAATCCAAGGAATAGCCTAATTTATCAAGTTAGGCCACATATCAATATTAAGATAGAAATTACTCGATGCACAACATCACACATTAGTTTTCTATCACAAATATTAAAAGCCTTTAACACAAGTGAAGAGAAAAACCCAAGTAGCAATGAAGACTACTCAAGGCATTAAAGAAAGCAATTTAATAGAACCAATTAAATCTTAAGAAAATATTTACCCAAAAGAAGAAGGACAACTGTGATGAAACAGTAAGATCTTCCTTTATAATTTTGTTAGCCTGAATCCCCATACACAACTTCAAAAAGAGAACACAACCCATAACCTCCTATTATTTCCAAAGGGGCGGTGGTTAGAATTTTCCTAAGAGATTGAAAGACAAGGAGTCAAATGTCATGATTAGAAGGGAATTTTGACATTCTATCACATGGGAAGAAGGTCGCAAAGGACAATGCAGGACCATTCACTACATTCCCAAACTCCTTTATAAGAGAAAACACATATAAGAAGAGATCAACATAATGTGTGACTATTGTGGTTGAAATAGATTTAAGCATGGTTTCCCATCATGGACAACCAACGACAAAGTGATATTATACCCATACAAAAAGAGAGTGCATTAACCAAAGTTGTTAATCGTCATACAATGAAATAACATTGTAAATAAACATTCAAAAATTAACAAAGCTACAGTTCATGCAAACCAATATTTTTATTTTCTTCCCAGTGAAGATAAAATGGTAGAATGATTGACTAATAATCGTAACTATTCGGAGTTGGAAGAAAACCTTGATATAAAGAACAAAGAAGAATCCATCAAGTTTAGATTTCAAGAAGATGTGAAACAAAAGGTCAACATGACTTAGCAATAGGTTCTCAAGTTAGCTAATGTAAATGATGAAATTCCTTTCGTTTCAATTCCATGGACAAACTTAACTATACACATCTAAGAAATCGACAAGACATTATTTTATTTACAACACCCACAGAGATCTAGAAAATTATATCAAACTAAGCCGATTTGGTTAGTTCCAGATTACGTAACCGTTATCTCCAAAAGTCAAATACCCATTCAACAAATTACCATGAAATTACAAAAATCATATTTTAACAAGTTTACTCCAACAAGTTACCCAATGCTTAACCAAGATAAGGAACATGTAAGCAAAATCAACAAGTTCTAATTCAACTGGGAAGTAGAAAGCATGATCAACTCAATGAAGACTCAAATAGGACTACAAGAATGACCCTATATCGACTAAAATGATCCGACTATCACAATGTCCCCAACTAACGGGCCTCATCACTTATTATTTAGTTTAGTCCTTCAGGACTTAAAGAAAAACATAGTATAAATAAGATTAGAAGTATAGATTCCGCACATAAGTATTCTCAACAAGGTAACATCAAAATCCAAGGGTCCAAGAACAACTATCCCATAGTTCCATAACGAGCTTAATTCGATCAACCTAATTTTAAACTGAAAATATTAAAGGAAATAATAAAACATTCACTCTTGTTTCCATCCAAGAGAACCCATAAAACAAAGATTCCAAACACCCAATAACTGCCCAACTTCAATCGAATACCAAATCCAAAGAACTCGATAGAATATTCAAGGTGAGTTCAAGAAGAAGGCATGCATTTACTATTTCAATAAACAAATTCAAGTTTATACAACTCTGAATCCAAGCATGCATATTCATACAATTCCAACAGGAGTAACATAACTTCCACAAAACCAAGAAGTGATAACAAAGGGTATTCATTTACCTTCTAACAACCCAAACTACAACTTGGTTTGAAACTTGAAGACACATATCATTTCCATAAACCCATTTTTGAACAGATAAGAAAGATTCACGCATGCACTTCATTACTCAAATCACCACAAGATTTAAGGTGGGATTCAACATCAAATAAATAGGAAAACAACTCAATGACTTCCTCTCCAAGCAGATTTCCTTAATCGGAGAATACGAGAGAATATTCAAGCAAGGAAACCAAATAACCATCATAGAAATAAAAACCCATTTATCTCAAGAGAGAAAAGTTGTTTTAATGAAGAAACTTAGAGAAAAGCATAGCAACTTAATGGATAGAGCCTATCATGCCTGATAGTGCTTCTGTCTATTTGAAGAAGATTTTCAATCGAGCCTTCACAACTCCTTCTCCAAATGAAATCAAAACCAAAAATTCCTTCTCAAATGCCTCATATACTTCCATTGGATTGAAAATAGTCCAAGGGAGTTAAAAATAACAACAAATTAAAAGTAGAAATGCTTTGGTTCAAGAACCGATA
Source organism: Taxus wallichiana var. yunnanensis (assembly GCA_018340775.1). Classification (NCBI taxonomy): domain Eukaryota; kingdom Viridiplantae; phylum Streptophyta; class Pinopsida; order Cupressales; family Taxaceae; genus Taxus; species Taxus wallichiana. Next base: position 981,564,471 of record CM031234.1, on the reverse strand, counting down.
GCTCCATGCAGAGAAAAAATTGGAATGCATGAAAGACCAAACAACTCCCAACAAATCCACTCGCGTGGTTTCCAAGGTGGTTTTCTCACCAAAAATTATGACTATAAATGTCCTTAATTTCCAGCTCCCATCTAAATCTCCACACCACGGCCGATTAAAGTTGGCGAGTCCAATTTCAACTTCTGCATGCATCACTTATCTCTAGTGATGATTCCACATAGGATTCCACCAAATTTTCCTGCCTCTACCTAAACTGGCAGTACTCTGTCCATTGAATTCAAAAATCAAATCAAATAAATGATTTAGTAACCATCACTATACCTTCAACTTGTGATACAACCACTTAGGTCCCCTTATATCTTCCCATTAGTTTAGAATAGATATCATTACCTTAGGGTATGACCTTGGGTTAGTTTTAGAAAATATTTACCTTAGGTTATCTTAATATTGCCTTAGGTAAATTTACCACATTAGGATAGGCCATTCTTCATACCAATATAGTATTAGGTAATAGGTTAGAAATATACCTATCATCACCTTAGGTTATTTCCAAATCCCTAACTTGGAAAACATACAACTTAGGTTAGGATAAACAAGATTAGAGTAGGCATAGATATACAGTAGATCCAATTTACCTTAGGTTAGAATCCCGTTAGGATAGATCTTATAGATCTAGGACTTAGGTTTTCCTCAATAGTCCCGAAGTCGACTTCTTTCTAACTTACGCCATTCAACGTTACTGGAGAAGTTGACAAGAAGATCTTAGCACACAACTTACAGCAAAATACACAACATGAAATTCCAATAAGATCAATGAAATTATAAACCTACAAAGGTTTATTCTTTTATTTCCTTCAACCTCGAATGTCGGCTTTCCATATAGATCGGGTAAGAAACATTAAAACATACCTTGGATCAATGGAATTGATCCAAGGTTTCATTATTATATAGAGATAAATTTGAAAACAAATTTACCAGTTCTGACAACCTTAATTATCTCAAACAAAATGGATTCCTTGCAAGCAACTAAATCCAAGAAAATAAATAATTTATCCATGGCAAGCATGATTTCAAATAGTCAAAAGAATACACCTTCTTAAGATAAATCACATGTCAACGCTTGCATTGCAAAGAGAATAAGTTAACGGTTTATCAAATGTGTTACATACTTCCCTCCTATAAAGAATCATCATTCCAATTATTAACTTATTTAAAAAAATTTGCATCAAGGACAATCCATTTATTAACTTTCTTTTCACATGTTCATAACATTTCTAGATTTAAAATTCCCAAAATCAACATTTACATAGTCATTTTATTTTTAAACAATGAAATATCTATCCAAAAGCTGGTAAATTTATTTTCATAAAAGAATAAAATCACAAATTTTATTAGTCAACAGAATCAATTCTATTCAAATAAATATGGAAAAGCAGTTTTCATATCTTCCAGATTTTCCCAGTTGCCCTTTCTTCGTTAAACTAGTCCTATTGGACCTTACATTGACTTATTTTAGGATTTCTTAAGTGACACCTGGTGCATTTCCAACAATCATATGGGTTTAACCATGATTATTCCTAGGTCTTGGACCTGCAAAGAATTCTAATTTAACACGTGTGATAAATCTGAAACGTATTTATTAAGCAAAGAAATATTGAAAACATCATGCATTCATGAAAAATTAGGGGGCAATGCTAAACAATAAGCTACAAGGTTGATTACTTCAACAATTTCAAAAGGTTCCACATAACGAGGTGATAACTTGGTAACCTTGCCAAAATTTATAGAACTCTTTTCGATTTAACCCGAAGAAAGACCTTCTCACTAATTTCAAATTTCTTATCAACCCGCTTCAAGTAAACATAACTCTTTTGCCTATCTTTTGCTTCTTTCAAGCATTCATAAATCATTTTAACTTGCTATTCCATTTCCGTAAGGATTTCAGGTCCAATTACCTCTCTATCCTCAATGTTGTCCCAACTAATAGGGGTTCTACATTTCCTTCCATATAATGCTTCGAAAGGTGCCATTTTTAGATAGGCATGATATGTGTTATTGTATGCAAAATCAAATAATGGAAGGTACTCTTCCCACTTATACTGCTGATCCATGCAATACATTCATAACATATCCTCTAAAAATTGATTAACTCTTTCAGTCTGTCCATCCATTTCCGGATGATACGTAGAACTGAAATTCAGCTTAGTTCCTAGAGCTACATTAAGTGTTTTCCAAAACCTTGAATTCATTCTTGGATCTCTATCAAATATGATTAATTTAGGTACTCCATGTAATCTAAAAATCTCATGTACAAACCTTTTTGCTAAAACAGGTGAATCATCCTTAAGATTACCAACAATAAAATGTGCTACTTTTGTTAGTTTATCAACAACTGTAACATTCCCATTTTAAGACTTTAGAAACAAGGGAATTTTTTTACACAATGTTATCCATTCTAAATTAAAACATCATTTAGAACACACATTCCATGCCAATCAATCTCATAACAAATAACCATATGCAACTGTAAATGAATTGGTAAATTAATGATATCTCATTCCATGACCTCGGTTTCTAACCGATCTCTCATGTTTTTCTTTAAGTATAAAATGCTTTATGTATACTTGGTTTTTCTACCCTATTCTAGTACTTGAGTGATCTATTTAAAGAACCTATCGAATATTTGTTACCAATATTCATCTAACATCGTGTTTCTTTAAGTGACATAGGACAACGAACCAATAGCTTGCGATACTTTGGCCAAAGATTTCTAGCATATTGTTCATGTTACTATCAAGTTAGTGCAAAATCACAGCACCCACAGACGCACATCGAGGCTTCTAGGTTGATGTTCGGAGCATCCAGTGTGATTGCACAACATGGAAACCTCTCTCCAAGCGTGGGACTTGTAAAACCGAGAGAGGAATCTCCGAGAGAAGGCTGGTTCCTGCTCCTAAACTACCCGCCACAAGCTATTCCAGGTGCGAGCAAAGCTAATCTAATCCTAATCTAACCATGCCAAGGAGACAGAGAGAGAGAGAGAGAGGGGAAGAACAGCAAAAGCCTACACTAAAACGGTGATACACCAGAGAAGGAGAATGTTGAACATCTATCAAAACTACCATGGGACAAAGAGAGGTGAGCCATTGGGAAGGATGGACAGAAGCATCACAACCCCAAGGATAGATTTCACACAGAAAATGTCCCAAAACTCCATGAACACAGCTCCAGACCTGCAATGAACATTCAAACATGCACAGACACCTGCAATGAAGAGAGGCAAGAAGAAGACAAGCAAAAACGAGAGAGGATGGACAAATGCATCACAGAACACGTTTTGTTGCTCCAGAGGTTTGCACAGAACATCATTCCATTAATGGTAAAAGGCAGGAACGCCATTACAGAGAAAGGGAGGAGGTTCGAACTCCATTTTCAACCCTAGAGAAGAAAAGAAGGAGGGCCAAGCGAAAGAATGAACAACCTCTTTTTTTTTTTTAAAATGAGCCAAATCTGGCTTTTACATTGCATGGGTCGAGCCCAGGGGACAGAAAACGTGGGAAAACGTGCAAGCCCATTCCTCATTGACTGCAGATGCATTAAATCAGCATGGAGGATCTTACAAACCCATACCCTATCACTTTGACTGATTTGGAGGAGAATGCGACCCATTTGCATTAATCTGGCCGCTAAAATGTCACTTCTGGCCGTGCAGAAGAAGAATGCGACCCATTAGCATTAAAACAGGTTGTTGAAAGGTCGCCTTCGCCATTACCCCATGTCGAGCCGTTTCTCGATTTTCTCTCTTTAGACTGCACCAAAACTCGAGATTGATCCCAGAATCATGTAGAGCATCTCAACAGCTTTCCGTTGATATAAAGAACGTGGAAATCCGAGCTCTGGATCAAAAGATATGGCGATCTGAAGATTTAGGGCACGGAACAGATCAAAACGAATTTTAAAATATTTTCCCGCGCACTGCCACTTGGACGCCACGTGGCACTCCGCTGATTCGCTGAATAATTCTCTCTCCTCTACTTTTCGGCGGGCTGTCTCTTGAATTTTGACTTTTGGTGCTCTTGGAACATTTTCCACATTTTTTCCCATGCCCCGCCACTAGGGATACGTGGCATGCATTGGTTGGTTGACGAACCTGCCGGGTCTTCCTTCACTTTTACCCTTTTTGGCTTAGATTTGGCCAAACTTTCCAACTCCTCCCCGAGCTCCACACTTCTATGCTCCATTGGACACGTGTCTAATTTCTATTGGCTCGGGCCAGCGCTTCAAACCTTGCCCTTTGACCTTTTGGCTTCTCTTGATGACACGTGGCAATTTCTCAATGGTTCTCGGGCCTGCCGGGTCTTCCGCGTACTTCGCGTCCATCCGTCCCGGACGTCCCAGTGCTGCTTGGGACAAAAACCTCCGATCCGCCCGAAATGGGCTTCCTTGTCCCTCATTTGGCCAAAGACACGTGGCACCTTTTGATTGGCTTTCGCTCCTTCAGCTTCTTCGCATATTTCGGTCTTTTTGTCCCGGACGTCCTATTTTGATTTTGGACCTTTTGGGACAATTTCGGCCGATTCGGCCGGTTCGGGTATTTCTGGCCCGCTTGTCCCACTTTGCTTCGAACTGACTTGACCCTTTTCGGCCGGTTCGGCCGGTTCGCGTCTTTTTGGCCCGATTGTCCCATTTGCGCCCCTCTCAGCAGTTAAGCCAATTTTTTTCTCGGTCAAAACCGGCATTTCGCGCCGCCGTACAGATTTCGTCCCACTTGTCCCAAATGCTTTGTGGGCCGACTGGACTCATTTCGGCCGGTTCGGGCGGTTCGCGTACTTTTGTCCCATTTGTCCCAACTTGTGCTGGACTGGGACTTAGCCGATTTTCACAAATTTTCCTGGCCCGAACTACTTGCTTTCTGCAACCTTCTCCGCACTTTCTCAGAGCTTTCTCCTTCCAACTTCGACCAGGGGAGTTAGAAAAAATCTGAGGGGACCCTGGAAACATGAATTTTGGCCCCGAATCAATCAATTTTTCTGGGACCTGAGAATCTGATGCATGTTATCGAAATTTACCCAGGGGGGGTGAAATTTTGATAACAGTTTGGCGACTCAGTGGGGGCATCTGCCTGCTAGATGAATGATCAGTAGCCTGAAGCATCCATTGGGCATGGAGTCATGAGTTGCAACCTGCAACTGATCTGAACTTTGAAAACCTCCCTCTGAGCCACTTGGAAACCCATTGAACCTGGAGTGTCTTCACCAAGATGCCACTGAAATGAACTGTGCAAGAGCAAAACCAGCAACACCAAAAACTATGTACAAAACTGAAAATCATACATGCCCCAAATGGAACATGCAGAGTGTGCACAAGCACTTCTTCTGCTGAAAGCAAACCTAGCTACTCTACTCTAACTGGAAGCAAAGGCAAGCTAAACAAATCCTGCAACTGGTTGTGAGAAATAGCTTCCTTTCTTCAAAATTGGCAGCCATGGAATTGATTTGGCACTGATCATGGCTGTTTGGATGGATGGAAAATCAACAAGAAGCTGGTCTTCTATCCAAATCATCAAGGTATCAACTGAAAAATCCAATACCTCTTTTAGTTGCTCTGCATTTGGATTGAAGAGGTATAGCAGCTGATCCTTGGTACTTTGTAGCTCGTCCTCATGCTCAGAAGCAAGCATGACTGGTTTTGGCTTCTCCCTTGGCTCCAATGAAGCCAAGTACCTGATTGGGCAAGGTCTGATCCATTTGATATGCCCATTGCTGTGATTTTCAACTCCAAGAATGGAGTCTTCTTGTAGACCCTCTTGAATGGATGACGTGGAAGAAATGGTAGGACCCTTCTGTCCTTTCTCTTTCTCCAATGAAGAACAGGGAAGATTAGAATCTTCCAATTTTGATTCCAAAGGGCTGTTGTAAGATGCAGGCTGCTGCAAATGAAAGCTCTCCTTCATGGCAGCAGGCTCTGGTGTTTGGAATGTGGATGATGAAAGAGAGAATGGTGAAAACTCAACCGGCTCTTCTTCATCAAAATAGTCCTCCAAAACTGACAGGTAAACTGCCTCATTGTTGTCCCGCTGTTCTTGTTCAACTTCCTCCATGGTGTTCTCTTGGTCTGCAACTTGACCACCATGGTTTCCTTCACTCTCCAATATTGAGTTTGAGAGATCAAACTCCTCTTCAGTGCTAGAACTTGAGAGAGATGAAGTGGAAAGAAGAACTGAAGGTTCTTCTGTAACCTGCTTTGTGCTCAAAGCCCTTGGATCTACGTTTTTCTCCTCCATAGCTAGATTGTGCTCCTCTTCTTTTGGATTTGGAGCAGCTTCTCCTTCCTCCAATGTTTGAAGGCAATCTTGCTCTTGATTGAACTCCTTCTCCAGCATGAAGTTTGTCAAGTCAAACTCTTCAATCTGCTGCTCTAGAGGACAAGTTGGGACTGCAAGATCTTCTTCTTCTGCTGCAACAGAATCAGTCCTGACCACCATTTTTTCTCCAACCCTAGCCTCTTCTGTAGGCTTAACCATCAAGGGGATCTTTGTCATCCCAAATCTAAGAGCCCAACTCTTCAGATTTTGAATTTCTTCATCTTTGTTGGCACTCTCTTTTTGCTGTTGTTTTCCTTGACTAGCATTCTGATTTTCATCCTCCCAACATGGATTTGGGAATGCAAGAGGAGGGATGGGTTGAAACTCAACTGATTTGACATTTTTTTGTGGTGGTGGAGGAGGTGAAACCTCTTGTTTCTTTGGAGGAGGGGGTGTTTCTCTTAGCTCTTGTGGAGGGGATGACTGTTTGGAAGGGAAGAGGAAAGAAGAATCGAGGTGCGGTGGAAGACTGAGAGGTGGAGACATGGATTCAACACTTGGGACAGCAGATGGAGGGTTTGAAACTTGACACTGCTGAAATGAAACAGATTGGGAAAGAGGAAAAGAAAAGGCATGAGATGGTGTGTTTACCTGTTGACAAGGTTGCTGAATACTTCTCTCATACATTTCTATTTCTTCAATCCACTTTGCAAGCAAAGGCAGCGTTGCAATCATGAAGTCAAGCTTCTCCTGAGGGCTGTAATGCCTTGGAAAAGGTCCCACCCATGGACAGGGTGCTCCACAACTGATTCCAAATGCTCTCATCTGTGCCTGAGCCCTGGACTGCACCATCCCCTCCTCCATCTTTTGGATTTTCTCCAACAGACCAGCATCTTGGATCTGATGGTCTTCATTGTATGCACACCCTTGCTCTTGGAAAGCTCCATAGCCAAACTGACTTTGGCACTGCTGCTCATATGGGTATGCACACTGATCTTGAATCTGCTCAAAATGCTGATTTGGAGGATTTGCAAAATGTGTTGGAGGTGGAATATACTGCTGTTGTTGATGTGAAATCCATGATGGAAATGAAGTCATGATTGCACAACTTCATGGAATGGAAAAGAATGAAAGGGATGGAAAGAAAGATGGATGAAAATGTATGGAAACGGGTCTGCAAGCTCAGAGAAATGGGTTGCTGATCAGATGGAGTCGCCAGATGTGTTTGCAAGTGCCTCCAAAGGCTGAAATCTTCACAGGAACACATCAACCTGCAAAAGATGAAGTGAAAGACCTCTAAGGTCCCACCGGTGTGCCAAAACTGTTAGTGCAAAATCACAGCACCCCTGGATGCACATCAGGCTTCTAGGTTGATGTTCAGGCATCCAGTGTGATTGCACAACATGGAAACCTCTCTCCAAGCGTGGGACTTGTAAAACCGAGAGAGGAATCTCCAGAGAAGGCTGGTTCCTGCTCCTAAACTACCTGCCACAAGCTATTCCAGTGCAGGCAAGCTAATCTAATCCTAATCTAACCATGCCAAGGAGACAGAGAGAGAGAGAGGGGAAGAACAAAGAAAAGCCTACACTAAAACGGTGATACACCAGAGAAGGAGAATGTTGAACATCTATCAAAACTGCCATGGGACAAAGAGAGGTGAGCCATTGGGAAGGATGGACAGAAGCATCACAACCCCAAGGATAGATTTCACACAGAAAATGTCCCAAAACTCCATGAACACAGCTCCAGACCTGTAATGAACATTCAAACATGCACAGACACCTGCAATGAAGAGAGGCAAGAAGAAGACAAGCAAAAATGAGAGAGGATGGACAAATGCATCACAGAACACGTTTTGTTGCTCCAGAGGTTTGCACAGAACATCATTCCATTAATGGTAAAAGGCAGGAACGCCATTACAGAGAAAGGGAGGAGGTTCGAACTCCATTTTCAACCCTAGAGAAGAAAAGAAGGGAGGGCCGAGCAGAAAGAATGAACAACCTCTTTTTTTTTTTAAAAATGAGCCAAATCTGGCTTTTACATTGCATGGGTCGAGCCCAGGGGACAGAAAACGTGGGAAAACGTGCAAGCCCATTCCTCATTGACTGCAGATGCATTAAATCAGCATGGAGGATCTTACAAACCCATACCCTATCACTTTGACTGATTTGGAGGAGAATGCGACCCATTTGCATTAATCTGGCCGCTAAAATGTCACTTCTGGCCGTGCAGAAGAAGAATGCGACCCATTAGCATTAAAACAGGTTGTTGAAAGGTCGCTTCTGGCCATTACCACACGTCAGAGCTGTTTCTCGATTTTCTCTCTTCAGACTGCACCAAAACTCGAGATTGATCCCAGAATCATGTAGAGCATCTCAACAGCTTTCCGTTGATATAAAGAACGTGGAAATCCGAGCTCTGGATCAAAAGATATGGCGATCTGAAGATTTAGGGCACGGAACAGATCAAAACGAATTTTAAAATATTTTCCCGCGCACTGCCACTTGGACGCCACGTGGCACCTGCTGATTCGCTGAATAATTCTCTCTCCTCTGCTTTTCGGTGGGCTGTCTCTTGAATTTTGACTTTTGGTGCTCTTGGAACATTTTCCACATTTTTTCCCATGCCCCGCCACTAGGGATACGTGGCATGCATTGGTTGGTTGACGAACCTGCCGGGTCTTCCTTCACTTTTACCCTTTTTGGCTTAGATTTGGCCAAACTTTCCAACTCCTCCCCGAGCTCCGCACTTCTATGCTCCATTGGACACGTGTCCAATTTCTATTGGCTCGGGCCAGCGCTTCAAACCTTGCCCTTTGACCTTTTGGCTTCTCTTGATGACACGTGGCAATTTCTCAATGGTTCTCGGGCCTGCCGGGTCTTCCGCGTACTTCGCGTCCATCCGTCCCGGATGTCCCAGTGCTGCTTGGGACAAAAACCTCCGATCCGCCCGAAATGGGCTTCCTTGTCCCTCATTTGGCCAAAGACACGTGGCACCTTTTGATTGGCTTTCGGCTCCTTCGGCTTCTTCGCGTATTTCGGGTCTTTTTGTCCCGGACGTCCTATTTTGATTTTGGACCTTTTGGGACAATTTCGGCTTGTCGGGTATTTCTGGCCCGCTTGTCCCACTTTGCTTCGAACTGACTTGACCCTTTTCGGCCGGTTCGCGTCTTTTTGGCCCGATTGTCCCATTTGCGCCCCTCTCAGCAGTTAGCCAATTTTTTCTCGGTCGAACCGGCATTTCGCGCCCGCCGCGTACTTTCGTCCCACTTGTCCCAAATGCTTTGTGGGCCGACTGGACTCATTTCGGCCGGTTCGGGCGGTTCGCGTACTTTTGTCCCATTTGTCCCAACTTGTGCTGGACTGGGACTTAGCCGATTTTCACAAATTTTCCTGGCCCGAACTACTTGCTTTCTGCAACCTTCTCCGCACTTTCTCAGAGCTTTCTCCTTCCAACTTCGACCAGGGGAGTTAGAAAAAATCTGAGGGGACCCTGGAAACATGAATTTTGGCCCCGAATCAATCAATTTTTCTGGGACCTGAGAATCTGATGCATGTTATCGAAATTTACCCAGGGGGGGTGAAATTTTGATAACAGGATTACTATTCCTAGACGACATACTCATCAATTGAATACGTCCTTCACCTCACTCTACGGTTATCTAGAATGGTCTTTACTGACTTCATTCAGTCCACTTGCCCAAGGTTCGACGCTAACCCAAGTTAGCGACATAATTTGTTATAATTAGATGCTCACGATGACTTAGGGTATATGGGTATAATCGACCGACCTAAGTCAATCAATTTTCTTGGGTACCACTGAGTCATTGAGAACTACTTCCTATTCTAATCATGCTACTAATTTTACCTAGAGAGAAACTAAGTTAGAGTCCGATTTGTGTAGATCTCGATGAACAAATATGGAAGGGTGTTGCCACATGTCATCTGCAACAATGTATCCTCGATAATCCCTTAGTCTTCTTGAGGTACAGTCCTATAGTTGGTGTGTGCTAACATCCATTAGAACTATTTCATCATGATGTACATACCCCTTGGTGGTCGTTAATTCATAATTAAATTGTGATTAATATTCCAGATTGCAAAAAACTTTGCAAAACCCTAATTCCAATATTCATTAAGTTCTTCTTCCATAATTAATCTGATTAATATTAAGAACTTCATTAATCTCATGATTACTTTTATGTTCATTAACTCACCATAGCAAATAGTTATCCAAAAACAAGGAAGTAAACATCAAATGGTTAATTTAATGTAACCTAGCTTTTGTCCAAAGAAGGTGTTTCATCCACCTAGGTTTAGCTAGAGTTTACTTCATAGATAATGAAGTACAAAGATTAATGATCATAACCACCATTCCTTTTATTTTTCATTCTTTTGAGAAAGGAAGAGTCTTCCTCTACATGATTTAGTGTTAGGGCTATCGTACCCCTTTTTATCGTTCACAATTAATATAGTTTAATTGTATGTCCATTACACATTCCATAATTATACTATAATTGTTTAGATAGAGAATGACATATTATGCAACAAGCAATTTACAGCTTAGTAAGGGGAGATTGAACTATTCCCCTAATCCAACTTATTAAATGATAACAATAATAAGTATACAATGGTTACAAAGACTATCAACAAGATAAATTCAAATTTCCTTCATAAAAAGTATAAGAGAATTCACACAACAATTTGGAATCAGTCTCCAAACTTTTCAATTCATCAAGATAAAAGAATACGCTTTACAAGACTATTCATTTAAGGTATACTACATGTCGAACAACATTAAGATCATAGAAAAATACAACTTTGCTTTTTTAATACAAAATCAAGAATGAATCGGAATTCTTTACAAAAGAATCGACTTTAAATTAGCCAATACATCATAAAGGTTTTTTCCTTCTTTTATCACTTACGAAGTCCATTTGTAAAAATTGTTAGCACGGGTTCATTGAATCTAGCATGATAAGCACTAAGCGTTAAAATGAAGTGCATTCCACTAATTGTTCCATTAAAATAACTCTTCTTTAATGAAACAATTAAGATATCATATCAATAAGTATAAGTAATAACAACCATAAAAGAAGTACAAATAATAAGTCTAAATTTGATTTTTAAGAAAAGAGCATAATATGATCAGCAACTACTACATATATCATATAAGAATTGACCCAATCAATTTCTTATTTAAAACAAACAACAAATCTTGTTGTCTAATTATTTCATAATTATTTATGAATTGAAAAGAAATAATTTAACTTTACTATGTAACAAAAAGATTTACTTTGAACCAAAAACCTTATTGTCGTTTTACCAAGTTTCTAGAATCATGTGTAGAAAAATTCATTTCAACATAGTACATATTTAGGATGATTCATCCTACAACTTAAATAATTAATAACAAGAATCAATATAGACTATCCATGATTCACCATTCATCTAAGAGATAGAAATTAGGTTCAGAAAGTACATAACTGTATCAATCAAGGGAACTAATAAAATGATTCACCATGCAAGAGAGAACAACCGTTAACAAGAATTCCAAACCAATCCGAGAAGGGAGAGAAAAAAATAGTCATCATCTTACTTGCAACTCTTATGTAATATTCTACATTATAGGAGATATCAGTCAGTGGCCATACGTTCCATAAATCAAAGCAAGACTTACATAAGGATTATCTCTTACTCATGTCCATCCAGGGAAGGTTCATATTATTATTGAGTGTACAGAGAGGAGACCATCTGAAAATAATATCCTAATGAAGCATGACTCATTCAATCAAAACAATCGAGTCTAGAAATGATTACGTTTTCTTTTCTACAAGATAGACTTGGCTATACACTTCCCAAATCGACATGATAATTGACTCTATACAAATTAGCCAAGATCAAGAAAGATCAAATTAGGATGATTTGGTTTTCCACCGTACAAACAATTTCTAGTCCCAAAAGTTTCCTAAACACACTACTAATCCCATGAAATTTCCACATTCAACTATTAACAAGTTGAATTAAACAATCCACAAGGAAGTTTCTGTTTCTAAAGATTGAGTTCACATTACTTCATCCAAGATGAAAAGGGCAAAAAGTTTGAACTCAAGAAGTCAAACATGCTTAGGATGGTAATCACTCTACACATGGAAGAGAGTCAATCTACGGAGTAGTTCGAGCAAATGGAACTTAACTTCACAAAGGTTTAAAGGAAACTCAATAGAAAGGATCCGATCCAAGAATTCATTCACCATTGTTTCATCAATTGAATTCCAAATCCCAATTAAAACCCATAAGTTCTTTTGCAAGTTCCAAAAGAGAACACAAACCAAACACGAAGATTAAAGAAAACATTACTTCTATTTTTCCTTATGAGCTCAAGCCGTATCAATAACATCAAATACCAATACTAACCCAGTTCATATACAAATATAAATCTAGGACGCAAATAATGCCAAAATCCATATTCATCTATTCAACATTGTTTAAACACAAGTTCGGGTTCATACTGTAGAGAAAAGTATACAGTATAGTCCCAAAGCAGAAGTACAAAATCTAGGCAAAACAAGATACAGTTTACAAGAGTATTCAACTCCTTTCTCTTTTAAAAACCTAGAAATCCATTCAAATGGATCTGAAAGAGAATACAAAAACCCAACACTAAGTTTTAAGTCAAACAAAGTTTCTACATTACTCACAAACTCAAACTGTAACAAAAATCCCAACTATAATAACTTTCACAACTCCATCTAGCACATAAGATCGAGCCAAAGAAGTTCAAATCAGAGAAGTTAATTGTTCCAGTCAGATTTAACACAAGTTGAAGTATGAACACAACACTTCCATATACTTCAAAACCCAAGATGCGATTGCTTTCAAACGAGCTCAAATTCATACCGAAGGGTAAGTAAACAATACAGTCTCAAACCAGAGGTTCTATATCCTCACAACAAGATATAGTTTCATAAAAGGTCATGCACCCTTCTTTCAAAACAATCAAATAATTTCAGTTAAAAACAAGATGTGGGTTACCCAGAACAGAGGAAAATAGAATATCCTTACATGTTTTCATGCCAATACATGTTCAAAGTAAATAGTACAGTCTGAGATAGAAGTACTACAACTTTTTCAAACTCAAGATGCATCAAGGAGAAGATTTCTAAAGATATTACCAGTTCAGACTCAACCAAAAACCATTTACTCAAGCTCTTTTTCGATCAGACAGTCCCGAATGCGAGAGTTAATGCGAGTTCTAAACAAAACACAAGAGCCTTGAAAGTTAAATATGAATTTCACCATTGAACTTGCTCGGAGAGAACAACCAAAAGTATTATTATCATGTAATGGATTCATATCCAAAAATCACAGAGGTTTCATCAACATGAAGTAAATAACTAGAACAAGACAAATAACCATGTATTTCAAGAGAGCAGAGTTATTATAATGAAACATTTAGAGTAAAGCAAGAAATCTTAATGGGTAGAGCCTATCATGCCTGATAGTGCTTCTACCAATTTGAAGGAGACTTCAGTAAGCTTCCAACTCTTATCCTCCAAGAAATATCAACAACAAAACATCTCTTTCCCTAATGCCTCATATAATTTCCTTGAATCGAAAATAGACTAGGGAAACCAAAAATAACCATAAGGTGAAAATAGAATTGCTGGTTCAAAGAAACAGATAGCTCCATGTAGAGAAAAATTGCAAAGCATGCAAGACCAAACAACCACCAACAAATCCACCCACATTGTTTCCAAGATGGTTTTCTTGCAAAAATTAAGATTCATTAATGTCATTGATTACAAAATTCCTACCTATCTCTCCATGCCACCACCATCCAAAATTGGCAAAACCTATTTCAACTTCAGCATGCATTTCCAATTTTAACGATGATTCCACGTAAGCTTCCACCAAGTTTACATGTCTCTGCCAAAACTGGCAGTACTTCCTATTAATTTGAAAATCAAATCAAATAAATACCTTAGGAACCACCGCCTAGCCTCCCATTTTCCATACGACCCTTAGGTCCCTTTCATTAGTTTAGGATATATATCCTTAACTTAGGTTATGACCTTAGGTTAGTTTAGAAAGTAATTACCTTAGGTAATTTTCCAACTTAAGATAGGTCATAATTCATACCAATTTAGTAGTAGGTAATAGGTTAAGAGTATACCTAGCATCACCTTAGTTTTTTCCCCATCCCATCATAGAACATGAAGCTTAGGATATATTTCCACCCGTATATGTAGACATAGCTAGGAACTAGGTACATTTACCATAGTTTAGAATACCGTTAGGATAGATCTCATAGGTTTAGGACTTAGATTCCCTTTATAGTCTTGAAGCATGCCTCATTTTACTTAATGCTATAAGCATCTCGCTAAGATAAATCAAGAATATTTGAGCACAAAACATACAATATAATGCAGGCACAATCTTACAAGACAATAAAGAATTTGTAAACATACAAAATTTCAATCCATTACGTCTCTCAACCTCTGAATGTCAGTTTACCATTTAGTCTAGGTAAGGAGATTTAAAACATTCCTTGGATCAATGGAATTGATCTAAGGATGATTTAGTTAATAGAGATAAGTTTGCAACCATTATTACCAAATGTGAAAATGGATTCTTTGCAAACCATATCATTTCAATCTAATGAATCCAAGAGCAGAAATGATTTATCCGTGGCAAGCATGATTTTCAACAATCAAAGGAACACACCTCATTCAAGAGAATCACATGTCAACGCTTGCAATGCAAAAGAGAAATATAATAATTTGTCAAAGGTGTTACATACTTCCCTCCTAAAAAGAATCATCATCCCGATGATTATCTTATTTTGACCATTTGTATTAAGGACAATCAATTTATTCACTTTCTTATCATATGTTTGTAACAATATCAGAATTTTAAAGTTCCAGAAATTAGCATTCTCATAGCTGTTTATTTAAAATAAATAGTTATCTACCCAAAATTGCAGACTTATTGTCATATAAAGATAAAATCATAATTTTTCTATCAATCATCAAAATCAATTCTGCATTCAAATAAGTATGGAAAAGTAGTTTTCATATCTTCAAGGTTTTCCTAGGTTGTACTTTCTTCATTAAACTAGTCCCATTGGACCTTACATTGACTTATTTCATGATTTCTTAAATGCAACTGGTGAGTTTCCAACACTCGTATGGGTTTAACCATAATTATTTTTGGGTCTTGGACCCGAAGGAATTCCATTCAATACATGTGATAAATCTAAAATGTATTCTTAAGCAAAGAAATATGGAAAACATCATGCATTCGTGACAAAGTAGGAGGTAATGCTAAATGGTAAGCTACAAGGTTGATTACTTCAACTATTTCAAAAGGTCCCACGTAACGAGGTGATAACTTGGTAGCCTTTCCAAAAGTTATAGAACTCTTTTTTCGGTTTAACCCGAAGAAATACCTTCTCACCAAGTTCAAATTTCCTATCAACCCGCTTTAAATCAGCATAACTCTTTTGCCTATCTGCTACTTCTTTCAAGCGTTCATGAATCATTTTAACTTGTTGTTCCATTTTTGTAAGGATTTCAGGTCCAATTACCTCTCTATCCTCAATGTTGTCCCAACTAACGGGGTTCTACATTTTCTTCCGTATAGTGCTTCGAAAGGTGCCATCTTAAGAGAGGTATGATATGTGTTATTGTAAGCAAACTCAACTAGTGGAAGGTACTCTTCCCACTTATACTACTGATCCATACAATACATTCGTAACATATCCTCTAAAACTTGTTTAACTCTTTCAATCTGGTTATTCATTTTTTTTGGATGATACGCGAATCTGAAATCCACTTAGTTCCTAGAGCTACATTAAGTGTTTTCCAAAACCTTGAAGTCATTCTAGGATCTCTATCGATATGATTAATTTAGGTACTCCATGTAAAACCTCTTTGCCAAAATAGGATAATCATCCTTGATTACCAACAATAAAATGTGTTACTTTTGTTAGTTTATCCACAACTACCGAATAACATCATGTTTATTTCTTGACATAGGCAACCCTTGTACAAAATCCATGCTTATTAGTTTCCATTTGTACTGCGGTATGCTATGAGGATACAATAAACCAGATTGGATGCATATGTTTAGCTTTAACACATTGACATTCTAAGCAATGTGTCACAAAATCAATAATGTCCTTTTTCATCCCTTTCCAGAAATATTGTTGTTTTATATCAACAAGCATCTTTGTAATACCAGGGTGTCCAAAAAAAGGTGAATTGTGAAATTATGCTAACAATTTCTTTCTTAAATCATTTAGCGAAGGTATGTATACTCTATTTTCAAATCTTAAGATTCCTTCGTTGTCAAAGTGAAAACCTTTATATCTCAAATCATTTGGATATGCAATAAGCATTGTTTTTACTTACTGAAAGTAAGAATTAGATTCTATAACACTTTTTACTTCATCCTTAAACTGAGTTCTCAATGTTATAAGAGTAGAAATGTGCTTCCTACGACTTAGAGCATCAGTTACTCTGTTTTCCTTACCTTTGATGTAATTTATGTCAAAATCATATTGAGACAAAAACTTTAACCATTTTCATTGTCTTGCATTTAGATTTGGCTGAGTGAAAATATACTTCAGCCCAAGATGATCATTTTTTAATTCAAAAGGTTTACCAATCAGATAATGCCTCCAAACTTGTAGTGCATGAATAATGGCAACAAGCTCTAAATCATGTGGAGCATAATTCAACTCATGTAACTTTAGTTTTCTACTTTTTTAAGCTATGACATGATCATCTTGTAACAAAATACCTCCTATACCTTCCCTAGATGCATCCATTACAATAGTAAATTCTCCATTAGGTCTGTTTCATAGAATAGGTGCTAATGTTAATCAAGCCTTCAAAGTTTTGAATGAAAATTCACATTTCTCATTCCAAACAAACTTCTTATCCTTTTTCTGCAATGAAGTTATTGGTGTAGCCACTTTATAAAAATCTTATACAAATTTTCTATAATAACCAGCAAGACCCATGAAGCTTCTAAATTCATGTACATTTTTTGGTACAAGCCACTCAATTATAGCTACAATTTTAGAAGGATCTACAAAAATTCCATTCTTACTTATTACATGTCCCAAATAGTGCACTTCATTGTCATAGAAATAACATTTAGATATTTTACCAAATAACCGTCTCTTTCTCGAAATTTCCAAAACTATCCTTAAATGCTCATGATGTTCCTCAATACTTTTAGAATATATGAGAATTTCATCCAAGAATACAAGGAAAAATTTGTCTAAGTATTCTTGAAAGATATTATTCATTAATTTCATAAAGGCTATAGGTGCATTTGTTAATCCAAAAGGTAAAACTATGAACTCATAATGTCCATACCTTGTTCTCAAAGTTTTTCTATGAATGTCCTCATCCTTAATCCATAATTGATGATATCTAGATCAAAGATATATCTTAGAATATATCGATGCTCCATGCATATGATCAAATAGATAATCAATTCTAGGGATTGGATATCTATTATTGATTGTTGTTTTGTTTAAAATTCTGTAATCAATGGACAATCTAAGTGTTTTGTCTTTCTTTTTCACAAAATTACCGGTGCTCCACAAGGTGAAACACTCATCTAATCAAACCTTTAGAAAAATTTCTTACAATTGTGTCTTAAGCTCTACTAATTCTATAGTAGTCATTTGATATGGTGCTTTAGAAATAGGCTCGATTCCAGGCTTGATTTCAATTGTGAAGTCAAATTCCCTTTTGGGTGAAAGACTGGTAAATATTTTAGAAACACATCACCGTAGTTTCGTAATAGTGATATCGTTCCATGACATCATTGTTCTCCTCGGTAGTTTCTTAAATATTAACTACATATAAGGTACAACCTTTATTTTTGGCCTTTTTTAAGTTGCATAGTGATGTGCTTCCTAACAAAAATCTCACGTTTCACACCTTGAATCTTTGTTGTTTTCTCGTAGGTCATCTAAACAACTAATATGTTTTTCAAAAAAATCCACTTTGTTGTATGTTTAGCTAACCAATTAACACCTATTGTTACATCATAAGACCCCAAATGTGTAAAAAGATCAACTTCAAAGGAAAAACTAGGTAAGTTAAGGACTGCTCCAAAAAGACACATAATAACTATATGAACAACGTTGTTTCCATAATGTAAAATCCATGTTTTATCCAGGTTTCCATCTTTTCTTTTTAGTTTTGATGTTAATTTACTAGAAATAAAACATTCGGAGCTCTCTTATCAAAAATAATAGTTATAGGTATGCCAAATAACTTACCCGAACTTCTATAGGCGTGGCCTATTTTTCACCCTGTTTGTCGTCTACTTGCAAGTGTGTATCTTGTGCTACTGATTACGATGATCCTTTTTCAAAGGACATTGATTTACATAGTAAACTTTTCCATAATTATAATAGCCTCCTACAGGCCCCTTTTAGGCTCGGATTATTTCACCTTAGAGTTATCATTCTGACCTCCATATGACTTTTTTCCGTTATTATTATTCTTGATAAAATTGTTTCGTGTATTTCCAACAAACATATTTATTGTTGTTTTCTTATTATTATCAACTGAAAACTTAATTTTCATTCCAAATTTCTTCCATGGTCCTTTCTTAGGTGCAAGAGATGATGAAGAGGAGTTGGGGACTTTCTTCCTTACTTCCTCTTTATGAGTAGAAATTACCTTTAAGTTTTGTTCCTACCTTATGGATTTTTCAACAACCCCTTCCATCATGGTTGGGCTATAAACATCCACCTCTCCTCCTATAACGGGATTCAATCTAATGATGAATTTCTATATCTTGAACTTCTTGTCGCTTTGATACTTGAGGTACATACTTAAGGATTTTAGTAAACCGCTCCCAATACTCGATTCTGCTTAGCTTTCCTTGAGCTAAGTTTTGGAATTCAGTCATTTTCTGATCATAATAAATTTGCGGTAGCCAAAGTTTCCTAAAGTAACCTTTAAATTGATCCCAAGTGATATTATTTTCATCAATATTCAACTTAGCCTTACGATTGTCGCACCATGAAGATGCCTCATGGGAAAGTTGATATGCTCCCCATATTGCCTTTGTTTCTCCTGAGAAATTCCTTATTACAAATAATTCTCCATTTCGCCGAGCCAATTCTTAGCTCCATCTCCTACTTTGTGATGCCTTTAAACTTGGGTGGACTTATCCTTTTTATATCGTTAGTAAGTTCAGCTATCAACCTAGCCTTTTTGTTTTTAGGCTGACCAGGTATGTTCACATTGTTATTATCAACACCTAAATTGGCATTGTCTTCAAGAGGTGGCTGATTATTATTACAAGCATCTTCTTCCTCCTCATTTCCCATTACTTGTTGTTCAAGTACAGCCAAATGATCTCTTGTCTCCAATAGGTCATCAAGGATCTCATCGAAGTTTTGGGAAGTTGTTGCTCCTTCCTCAGGTGGAGGATTATTTGCAACATTTTCTCTTGTTCTATTCATTTTATGTTAACAAGAAAATTTAAGTTTTATCATATTATGGACATAATAGGTCCAAGAGCTGCAACCTTTAGCTCTGATACCAAGATGTAACATTCTCATTTTAAGACTTTAGAAACAAGGGAATTTTTATTTTATTTACACAATGTTATCTGTTCTAAATAAAACATCATTTAGAACACACATTCCATGCCAATCAATCTCATAACAGATAACCATATGCAATCTGTAAATGACTCGATAAATTACTAATCTCTCATTTCATGACTCATTTTCTAACCGATCTCTCATGTTTGTCTTTAAGTATAGAATACTTTATGTATACTACGTATACTTGGTTTTCCTACCCTATTCTGGGTACTGAGTGATCTATTTAAAGAACCTATATAAATATTTGTTACCAATATTCATCTGACATCACGTTTGTTTAAACTAGGTGACATAGGACAACACAACCAATAGCTTGTGATACTTTGGCCAAATATTTCTAAGATACTGCTCATATTACTATTCCTAGACGACATACTCGTTAATTTAGAATACGTCCTTAAAATCACTCTCACTCATATCTAGAATGGTCTTTACTAACTTCATTCAAATCCACTTGCCCAAGGTTTGACGCTAACCCAAGTTAACGACATAATTTATTATAGGTAGATGCTCATGATGACTTAGGGTATATGGGCATACTCAACCAAACTAAGTCGACCGAATGTTCCTTGGTACCTGAGTCACCGAGAGCTACTTCCTATTCTAATCATGCTACTAACTTGACCTAGAGAGAAACTAAGTTCAAGTCCATATTTGTGTAGATCTTGATGAACAAATACGGAAGGGTGTTGCCACATGTCATCTGCAACAATGTATCCTCGATAATCCCTAGTCTTCTTGAAGGTACAGGTCCTATAGTTGGCATGTGCCAACATCCATTAGAACTATTTCATCATGATGTACATACCCCTTGGTGGTCATTAATTCATAATTAAATTTGGATTAAGATTCGATTGCAAAACTTTGCAAAACCCTAATTCCAACATTCATTAAGTTCTTCTTCCATAATTAATCTGATTAATATTAATAAATTCATTAACTCATGATTGCTTTTATGTTCATTAACTCAAAGCATAACAAGCGCTTATCCAAAACCAAGGAAGCAAACATCAAAAGGTTAATTTAATGTAACCTAGCTGTCCAAAGAAGGTGTATCATCCACCTAGGTTCAGCTAGAGTTGACTTCATAGAAAACGAAGTACAATGATTAACGATCATAACCACCATTCCTTTTATTTTTCATTCTTTTGAGAGAGGAAGAGTCTTCCTCTACATGATTAAGTGTTAGGGCTATCATAGCCATTTTTATCTTTCACAATTCATATAGTTTAATTGTATGTCCATTACACATTCCATAATTATACTATAATTGTTTAGATAGAGAATGACATCTTATGCAACTTAGTAAGTTACAACTTAGTAAGGGGAGATTGAACTATTCTCTTAATCCAACTTATTAAATAATAACAATAATAAGTATACAATTGTTACAAATAATATCAATAAGATAAATTCTAATTTCCTTCATAAAAAGTACAAGATAATTCACACAACAATTTGGAGTCACTTCTCAAACTTTTCAATTCATCAAGATAAAAGTATACACTTTACAAGACTATGCATTTCGGGCATACTACATGTCAAATATCATTAATATCATAGAAAAATACAACTTTTATTTTTGTAATACAAATCAAGAATGAATCAGAATTCTTTACAAAAGAGCCAAATTTAAATCATCCAATACATCATAAAGGTTTTTACCTTCTTTTATCACTTACGAAGTCCATCTACAAAATTGCTAGACGAGTCGATTCATTGAATCTTAGCATGATAAACACTAAGCATTAAAAATAAGTGCATTCCATGAATTGTTCCATTAAAAAACTCGCTTTAATGAAACAATTAAGATATCATACCAATAAGCATAAGTAATAACAACCATAAAAGAAGTACAAATAATATGTCCAATTTCATTTTTAAGAAAAGAGCATAATATTTTTTTATTATTATTGTTAAATAGTTTTTTGAAAGGGACTATACCCTTGTACAGAAAGACTCAAAATCCAAATATAACTATATCAACAAAACCAAAGGGATCAAAATCCAGATGTTATCAAAAATCCCAACGGCAGGAAAAAAACCTTTCATGAATAAGGCCAAAGAACCAAAGAAACCAAAGAATTTAAAACAACAACTTAACAACTACTGTTTTCAATTCAAACATTTTTCTTCTTGTTACGTACTGTAATCCATTCATCCATAGATTTATATAAAGGAACTTCAAAATCCTTAATTGGCTGATAAGAATTGTTTGAGCAAGGAAATCGAGGAATATTCTCCTTATCCGCTACAGACTTTTTTGTTTCAGTGTTTCCGATCCACTGAGTCTCATCCCTAGCTGAATATTTATTTGCATGGTTTGTAAGCTCATTCAAAGGGTTTCTGGGACCATTTCTAGCAAGTCTTCCTTCCCAGCATCAGAAGTAGGGATATTCTGAGGTTTGAATCTTAGATGTTCCTGGGAGGGCATTTTTCCACCAGTTAGCATTCTCCTTTTTACATTTTATCATCTCACAATTAACAATAGAATGTCCCAAAGAGAAACATTTCCTACATCTAAAAGGCAGACCCTCATAGTCTAGAGGTTGAGTCCAAGTTCTATTTTGCACCTTTAGCTCAATATGAGCTGGAAGATCCTTGAGGTATCAACCTCAACAAGAATTTTGGCATAAGTTGTATGTGTGAATTCAGAGGTTTAGGATTCAATGTTAATGATGTTTCCCAATGTATTTCCTATGGTTATCAGACATTTTTGATCCCAAAATTGTAGAGGTAGGTGGGGTAACCTGATCCAGATCGGTTTACGGGAGAAGGATTTAGTGAGAGGGTTGAATCTGGGAACCAAGGTTTTAACATAAGGTATTTTTTTGGCAAATACAAAGTTGATTAGCAATGATATCCTTATCAAGATGGATTCAAAAGCAACAATGAAGATTCCTTTAGCACATGGGTAGAGATCTAACCTTCCTTTTAGAAGCGGGATCCATTAAGTGGAGATCCATTCGTGTAGGACAGGTAAACTAGGCCAAAGACTAGCAAATCTGCAAATTAAGGCATGGTCTTGATAGAAAGACTCTGTTTCGAGAACTTCATCTCCAAAGGATACACATGGGTTTTTCTCAGCAGGATTCATAGTAGTATTTGCACTAGTCTTTGACTGTTTAGACACTATATCTATGAAGGAGAGGCCATTGGATCTCTCGATCACTGTATCACTTCCACCGCCCTAGGTAAGCAGTTCTGGAAAGAGTGCAGGTATCTCAGATCCATTGCACATCCAACTCACATTTTCTCCATTGAGGGGTGCATTCCCCTACCATGAGCTAGGTCGAAAACTAGTTTTGCCATATACTCGGGCCTATGAGATCGTGGCATGAGAGGAAGGGGCTCTGGTTTCAATGTTTCCATTCAGCTTGGTGTTTCCAGAAGCCTCTGGTCTATCATCATTTTTCATAGAAAAGACTGTGCCACCTTCCAGTGGATGTTCGTTTACTCCTCCAGGCATAGAGCTATCTTCTCCAAACGTAGAGCTATCTTCTCCAAATGCAAGATTTATCCAGGAAAGGGTTTGGCTCTCTGCGTGGTCATTTTTTCCTCCATTTTTGCTTCCCATATTAGGGTTTTCGGTAGAGACGTGCAGAGGGTTACATTTTAGGGTTTTCTTTACCATGTTGCAGATGACAGAGAGAAGCGGGTCGATAACATGACATCGAAAATTGAACTAAGCTCCAATGCCAATTTTTTTAACTTGGATACCTCTAAAAAGAGCATAATATAATCAACTCTTCGCATTATATCATATAAGAATTGACCCAATCAATTACTTATTTAAACCAAACAACATCTTGTTGTCTAATTATTTCATAATTCTTTCGAATTGAAATATAAAATTTAACTTTACTATGTAACAAAAAGAGTTACTTTGTAACCAAAAACCTTTGTTTTACCAAGTTTCTAGAATCATGTGTAGACAAATTCATTTCAGCATAGTACATATTTAAGATGATTCATCCTACAACTTAAATAATTAAGAAGAAAAATCAATACTAACTATCCATGATTCACCATTCATTTAACAGATAGAAATCAGTTTTAGAAAGTACATAACTGAGTACCTACATAACTGTATCAGTCAAGGGAACTAATAAATTTATTCACCATGTAAGAGACAACAATCGGTAACAAGAATCCCAAACCAATCTAATGAGGGAGAGAAACAAAATAGTCAACATCTTACTTGCAACTCTTATGCAATATTCTACATTATAGGAGATATCAGTCAATGGCCATACGTTCCATAAATCAAAGCAAGACTTACACAAGGATTATCTCTTACTTGTGTCTATCCAGGGAAGGTTCATATTATTATTGAGTGCACAAAGAGGATTCCATCCAAAAACAATATCCTAATGAAGCATGACTCATTCAATCAAAACAGTCAGTCTAGAAATGATTACATTTTCCTTTCTACAGATCGACTCACTCAATCGTATACTTCTTCCCGATTCGACATGACAATTGACTCTATACAAATTATCTACAATCAAGAAAGATCAAATGGGGATGGTTTGGTTTTCCCCTTTGCCAAAAAGTGATAGTCCCAAAAGTTACCTCGAACACACTACTAATCCCATGAACTTTCCACAATCAACTAGTAATAAGTTGAATTAAAAAATCCACAAGGAAGTTTTTGTTTCTGAAGAGTGAGTTCACATTACTTCATCCAAGATCAAAAGGGCGAAAAGCTAAACTCAATAATTCAAGTAGGCATAGGATGGTAATCACTCTACACATGGAAGAGAGTTGATCTATAGAGTAGTTCGAGAAAATGGAACTTAACTTCCCAAAGGTTCAAAGGAAACTCAATAGAAAGGATCTGAACCTACAATTCATTCACCATTACTTCATCAATTGAATTCCAAATCCCAATTAAAACCTAGAAGTTCTTTTGCAAGTTCCAAAAGAGAACACAAACCAAACGTGAATATTAAAGAAACCATTACTTCTATTTTTCCTTACGAGCTCAAGTCAGTATCAATAACATCAAATACCAATACTAACCCAGTTCATATACAAATAGAAATCTAGGACGTAAATAATGCCAAAATCCATATTCATCTATTCAACATTGTTTAAACACAAGTTCGGGTTCATACTGTAGAGAAAAGTATATAGTATAGTCCCAAAGAAAAAGTACAAAATCTAGGCAAAACAAGATACAGTTTACAAGATTATTCAACTCCTTTCTCTTTTAAAAACCTAGACATCCATTCAAATGGATCTGAAAGAGAATACAAAAACCAAACACTAAATTTTAAGTCAAACAAAGTTTCTACAATAATCATGAACTCAACCGTAACCAAAATTCCAACTATAATAACTTTCACACTCCATCTAGCACATAAAATCGAGGCAGAGAAGTTCGGTGTAGAGAAGTTAATTGTTCCAATTATATTTAACACAAGTTGAAGTACGAACACATCTCTTCCATATACTTCAAAACCTAGTATCAATTGCTTTTAAATGAGCTCGAATTCATACCGAAGGGTAAGTAAACAATACGATCTCGAACCGAGGTTCTATATCCCCACAACAAGATACGCTTCATAAAATTTCATGTACCCTTCTTTCCAAAACAATCAAAGACTTTCAATTAAAAACAAGATGCGTGTTACCTGCAAATGCAGGAAAACAAAATATCCTTACATGTTTTCACGGCAATACATGTCAAAGTAAAAATATAGTCCAGATAGAAGTACTACAACTTTTTAAAACTCAAGATGCATCAAGGAGAATATGTCTAAAGAGACTACTGATTCATACTCAACCAAAAACCATTTACTCAAGCTCTTTTTTGAGAAGACAGTCCCGAATGCGAGTTCTAAGAAAACACAAAAGTATCAAAAGTTCAATATGAATTTCACCATTGAACTTTCTCAGAGAGAGAACAACCAAAACTATTATTATCATGTAATGGATTCATATCCAAAAATCACAGAGATTCCATCAACATGAAGTAAATAACCAAAAAAAAAAAATAACCATGTATCTCAAGAGAGAAGAGTTACTTTGATGAAAAATTTAGAGGAAAGCAAGAAATATTAATGGGTAGAGTCTATCATGCCCGATAGTCCTTCTCGCCAATTCTGAAGGAGACTTCCAGCTGATCTTCCAACTCTTCTTCTCCTCTAAGAAAGATCAACAACAAAACATCTCTTTCCCTAATGCCTCATATACTTTCCCTGAATCGAAAATAGACCAGGGAAACAAAAAATAGCCACAAAGTGAAAATTGAACTGCTGGTTCGAATAACTAGATAGCTCCATGCAGAGTAAAAATCGCAAAGCATAAAAGACCAAACAACCACCAAAAAAATGTCCACATTGTTTCTAAGATGTTTTTCTCACAAAAATTGAGATTCATTAATGTCATTGATTACACAATTCCCACCTATCTCTCTATGCCACCTCTATAAAAATTGGCAAAACCTATTTCAACTTCAGCATGCATTTCCAATTTTAACGATGATTCCACATAAGCTTCCACCAATTTTACATGTCTCTACCAAAACTAAGTGCTTCTTATTAATTCAAAAATCAAATCAAATAAATTCCTTAGGAACCGCCACCTAGCCTCCCATTTTCCATACAACCCTTAGGTCCCTTTCATTAGTTTAGGATATATATCCTTAACTTAGGTTATGACCTTAGGTTAGTTTAGAAAGTAATTACCTTAGGTTTATAAACATTGCCTTAGGTAATTTGCCAACTTAAGATAGGTCATAATTCATACCAATTTAGTAGTAGGTAATAGGTTAAGAGTATACCTAGCATCACCTTAGGTTTTTCCCCATCCCAACATAGAACATGAAGCTTAGGATAGATTTCCACCCGTATAAGTAGACATAGCTAGGAAGTAGGTACATTTACCTTAGTTTAGAATACCGTTAGGATAGATCTCATAGGTTTAGGACTTAGATTCCCTTCATAGTCATGAAGCAAGTACTTAACACTATAAGTGTTCCACCGAGATAAATCAAGAAAATTTGAGCAAAAACATACAACAGAATGCAGGCATGATCTTACAGACAATAAAGAATTTGTAAACATACAAAAGTTCATCATTACATCTCTCAACCTCTCGAATGTCAATTTACCTTTCAGTCAAAGTAAGGAGATTTAAAATATTCCTTGGATCAATGGAATTGATCCAAGGATGAGTTAGTTAATAAAGATAAGTTTGCAGCCATTATTACCAAATGTGTAAATGGATTCTTTGTAAACCATATCATTTCAGTCTTATGAATTCAAGACCGAAATAATTTATCTCGTGGCAAGCATGATTTTCAAAAGCAAAGGAACACACCTCATTCAAGAGAATCACATTTCAATGCTTGCAATGTAAAAGAGAAATATAAAAGTTTGTCAAAGGTGTTACAACAACAACCAAAATAACATCATGTTTATTTCCGAGATAGGCAACCCTTATACAAAATTCATACTTATCACTCCATTTGTCTTTGTGGTATGCTTTGTTGGGATACAATAAACCAATTGGATTCATATGTTTAGCTTTAACACGTTGACATTATAAGAAATGTGTCACAAACTCAATTACGTCTTTTTCATCCCCTTCCAAGAATATTGTTGTTTTATATCAGCAAGCATCTTTGTAATACCAGGTGTCCAAAAAAGGTGAATTGTGAAATTCAACTAATAATTTATTTCTTAAATCATTTAGTAAAGGTATGTATACCCTATTTTCAAATCGTAAGATTCCTTCATTATCAAAGTGAAAACATTTATATCTCACATCATTTGGATCCGCAACAAGTGTTGTTTTTACTTACCGAAAATAAGAATAAGATTCCATAACACTTTTTACCTCATCCTTAAACTGAGCTCTCAACGTTATAAGAGCATAAATGTGCTTCCTATGACTTAGAGCATCATCCACCCTATTCTCCTTGCCTTAATGTAACTTATGTCAAAATCATATTGAGATAAAAACTCTAACCATCTTCGTTATCTTGCATTCGATTTGGGCTGAGTAAAAATATACTTCGACCCAAGATTATCGCTTTTAATTCAAAAGGTTTACCAAGTAGGTAATGCCCCTAAACTTGAAGTGCATGAACAATGGTGGCAAGATCTAGATCATGTGTAGCATAATCCAGCTCATGTAACTTAAGTTTTCTACTTTTGTATGTTATTCCATGATCATTTTGTAACAAAATACCTCCAATACCTTCCTTGGACACATCTCATACAATAGTGAAGTATCCATTAAGGTCGTACAGCCAAAATAGGTGCTAAAGTTAATTGATCCTTTAAATTTTGAAATATAGATTCACATTTATCATTCCATACAAATTTCTTATCCTTTTTCTCGCAATGAAGTTATTGGTGCAACAACTTTGGAAAAATATTTAACAAATTTCCTATAGTAACCAGCAAAACCCATGAAGCTTCTAACTTCATGTACATTCTTTAGTGCAGGCCACTCAGTTATAAGTACAATTTTAGAAGGATCTATAACTATTCCATTCTTGCTTGTAACATGATCCAAATAGTGCACTTCGTGTCATAGAAAGAACATTTATACAACTTACCAAATAACCATCTTTTTCTCAAGATTTTGAAGACTATCTTCAAATGTTCATGGTGTTCTTCCATACTTTTATAATATATGAGAATGTCATCCAAGAATACAAGAATAAATTTTCCAAGTATTCTTGAAAAATATTATTCATTAAATTCATAAAATCTGCAAGTGCATTTGTTAATCTAAAAGTTAAAACTGTGAATTCATAATGTCCATACCTTGTTATGAAAGATGTTATATGAATGTCCTCATCCTTAATTCATAACTCGATGATGTCTAGATCATACATCTATTTTAGAATATATCGATGCTCCATGCATCTAATCAAACAGATCATCATCTTTTATTAATTTTTGCTTTATTTAACATTCTGTAATCAATACACAATCTAAGTGTTCCATCTTTCTTTTTCACAAAAATTACCGGTGCTCCCCAAGGTGAAACACTCGGTCTAATCAAACCTTTAGACAAAATTTCTTGCAACTGTGCCTTAAGCTCTACCAATTCAATAGTAGTCATCCAATAAGGTGCCTTAGAAATAGGCTCGATTCTAGGTTTGATTTCAATTATGAAGTCAAACTCCCTTTTGGGTGGAAGACCAGTAATTCCTCTAGAAACACATCACTGTAATTTCGTAACAGCAGGTAACATTATAAGAAATCACTATTTTCTTTAGTAGATTCTAAAATTTTTACTACATATAAGGTATAACCCTTATTTTTGGCCTTTTTAAGTTGCATAGCCGACAATTTCCTAACTGAAATTTCATGTTTAACACCCTGAATCTCTATTGTTTTCTACAGATCATCTAAACAACTAATATGTTTTTCAAAATAGTCCACTTTTACTTTATGCTTAGCTAGCCAATTAACACCTATGATTACATCATAAGACCCCAAAGGAGCAACATAAAGATCAACTTCTATGGAAAAACTAGCAATTCAAGGACTCGCTAAAAAAAGACACATACTAATTCGGTATGAACAACATTATTCCCATAATGTACAAATTCTATTATTTATCCATTTTTCCAGCTTTTATTTTTAATTTCGATGTTAATTTACTAGAAATAAAACATTCAAGAGTTCCCATATATATAAAAGAATAGTTATAGGTATACCAAATAACTTACCTAGAACTTTTATGGGTGTGGCTTGCTTTTCAGCTTGTTTGTCAGCTACTACAATGTGTATCTTGTGCTACTGGTTATGGTCATCCTTTTTCAAAGGACATTGGTTTGTGTAATGATCTTTTCCACAATTGTAATAGCCTCATACAAGTCCCTTTTTAGGCTCAAATTTATTCCCAGCCTTAAAGTTATCATTCGCCTCCATAGGACTTTTGTCTATTATTATTGTTCTTGACAAAGTTATTACATACATTAGCGAGCATGATTATTTGTTTTTGTTTTCCTATTATTATCAATAAAGAACTTACTTTTCATACCAAACTTATTCCATGGTCCTTTATTAGGTGTAAGAGATGATGAAGAGGAGTTTGGAACTTTATTTCTTACTTCCTTTTATGAGCGTAAATTATCTTTAATTTCTGTTTTGCTTGCCTTATGGATTTTTCAACAACCCATTCCATAGTGGTTGGGTTGTGAACATCCACCTCTCCTCCTATAATGGGATTCAATCCCATAATATACTTTTTGTATCCTATATTCTCGTTAGTTTGATACATCAAGTACATACTTAAGGAGTTTAGTAAACCACTCCCAGTACTTATTACAATTAATTTTCCTTGGGATAAGTTTTGGAATTCAATCATTTTATGATCATAATAAAGTTGTGGCAGCCAACACTGCCTAAAATAACTTTTAAATTGATCCCAAGTAATATTAGTTTCATCAATGTTCAACTCAGCCTTAAGGTTGTCCCACCATGAAGATGCTTCATGGGAAAGCCGATATGCTCCCCATATTTCATTTGTTTCCTATGAGAAGTTCCTTATTGCAAAGTACTTCTCCATTTCTTTGGGCCAATTATCAGCTCCATCTCCTAATGTGGTGCCATCAAAATTAGGTGGAATTATCCTTTTTATATCATTAGTGAGTTCAGATGCCACCCTACCTTTTTATTTTTTAGTTGATCCAAAGAAGTTTACATTGTTATTATAAACACTTAAATTTCCCAAATTGGCATTTTCTCAAAAAGGTGGCTGATTGTTATCACCAACATTTTCTTCCTCCTCATTTCCCATTACTTGTTGTTTAAGTATAGTCAAACGATCTCTTGTGTCCAATAGGGAAACAAGGATCTCATCTAATTTTTGGGCAATTGTTGCTTCTCCACCATGTGGTGGGTTGTTTACAACATTTCATCTTAGTCTAACCATTTTCCACTAACAAGAAAAATTAAGTTTTATCGATTATGGACACAATATGTCCAAGAGCTATAGCCTTTATCTCTCGATACCAAGATGTAACATTCCCATTTTAAGAATTTAGAAAAAGGGAAAAAAATTTATACATAATGTTCTCTGTCTTAAACAATCATAATTTAGAACACACATTCCATGCCAATCAATCTCATAAAGATAACCATATAGAGATGTAAATGACTCAAGAAATTACCTGTCTCATTCCATGACTCTGCTTCTAACCGATCTCTCATGCTTGTCTTTAAGTATAAAATACTTTATCTATACTACATATACTTGGTTTTCCTACCCTATTATGGGAAACGAGTGATCTATTTAAAGAACCTATCTGAATATTTGTTACCAATATTCATCTGAAATCACATTTCTCAAACTAGGTGACATAGAACAACGCAACCAACAACTTGCGATACTTTGGCCAAAGATTTCCAACATACTATTCATATTACTATTCCTAGACGACATACTTGTCTAATCGGAATACATCCTTCACCCCACTCATCATTATCATGGTCTTTATTGACTAAGGATATAAATTATCGATATAAATTGGAACCACTCACGATGACCTAGGGTAAATGGGCATACTCATTCTACCTAAGTCAACTAAATGTGCTAAGTTACCCTAAGTCATAGAGAGTCACTACCTATGCAAAATCATATCCTTAGCCTGATCTAGAGAGAAACTAAGTGCAAGTCCATATTTGAGTAGGTCTTGATGAACCAATGCTAAAGGGTGTTGCAACATGTCAACTACAACATTGTATCCTCGTGAAGACCCAAGTCTTCACAAAGGTATAGTTCTACAGTTGGCATGTGCCAACATCTGACAAAACTACTTCATCATGACTTACACACCTCAAGAGATCATAACCACTTAATTACCATTGGATTAAGATTCCAATTACAGCAACCCTACATAACCCTAATCCCAACAATCCTTAAGTTTTTCCATCTTTAATAGAGTTGATTAAGTAATAAGAACCCTCATTACCTATGGTTACTTTTTATGTTCAATAAATTTTGCTTAACATGCAATTAATCGAAAATAGAAACAACATCTATCATAAGATTTAATTAATGTGTCTCAACCATTCAAGGAATGTATAAGAACCAAAACAGGTTATGATATAAAATACTTCATAAATATGAATTCTAAATGGTTATCGAACTCATATACCATTTGTTTATTTTGTATCCTCTTTGAGAGGAGGATAATCTTCCTCATTATGGTTAAGTATTAGGATTTATTATACCCATATCCAATTCACACATCCTGATATTATAACTATACGTTCATAACATCATAATCAACCATACAATATTAAGTAAAGAACATCAATACATATAACTTAGTAAGTTGCATTCAAGTAAAGGAAATTGTACTAATTCCCATTCAACTAGCCAATTTCAATGACATCATAAATAAGGATCCACTCATATATGAATGACAACATCAAGGATATGATAACATATATTTGTTCTTATTATGAACAAGAGAATAGACTTAATTAATTTAAGTAACTTCAGTATTTTCAATTCATCAAAATAAAATACACATCTCACAAACTATACATTACTAACATATTTCATGTCAATAACATCAAGATCATTGAGGAATACAACTTTTATTCCTTTAGTACATTTCAATAATAAATAATAATTCTCTATAAATGGTCCATAATTTTAATCAACCAATACATCACAAAATTTATTTCCTTAATTTATCAATTTCAAAGTCCATTTGTAAAAATTACTAACATGGGTCGCTTAATTAAACAGAGCATGATAAGCACTAAGCATTGAAATGAAATGCTTTCAACTAACTATTTCATTAAACCAACTTTTCTTTAATGAAACAAACAAATAAATCAAAGTAATAACAACCATAAAAGAAGAAAAATTAATCAATTTGAATAACATTCAAGGAAATGTCATGATGTAATCAACAATCTATAGCATGTTATTAGATAAATTAATGTTCCATCCAATACACTTATCCATATCAAATAAAAGTACCTTCTAATTATTTCCTTCATAATTCATCATAATTTAAAATACAAATGTAAATAAGATTCTCACACATCAGATGTGGCATCCTAATCCCAATCCAAGGCATAGCCTAATTAATCAAGCTAGGCCACATATCAATATTAAGATATAATTTACTCAATGCACAACATCACACATTAGTCTTCTATCACAAATATTAAAATCCTTTAACACAAGTCAAGAGAACAAGCAAGTAGCAATGACGACTACTCAAGGCATTAAAGAAAGTAGTGCAACAGAACCAAATAAATCTTAAGAAAAGATTTACCCAAAATAAGAAGGATGACTATGATGAAACAGTAAGAGCTTCCTTTATAATTCTATTAGCCCGAATCCCCATACACAACTTCAAAAAAGAGAACACAACCCATAACCTCCTTTTATTTCCAAAGGGGAAGTGGTCTGACTTCACCTTAGATACTGAAAGAGAATGAGTCAAATGTCATGATCAGAAGGGAATTCCGACATTATATCACATGGGAAGAAGGTCGCAAAGGACAATGTTGACCATTCACTACATTCCCAAACTCCTTTATAAGAGAAAACACATATAAGAAGAGATCAACAGAATGTATGACTGTTGTGGTTGAAACAAATTTAAGCATGGTTTCCCATCATGGAAAACCAACGACAATGATATTATACCCATACAAAAAGGAGGTGCATTAACCAAAGTTGTTAATTTCCATACAGTGAAATAACAGTCGTCAATAGACATTCAAAAATTGACAAAGCTACAGTCATGCAAACCAAGATTTTTCTTTTCTTCCCAAAGAAGATAAAATGGTAGAATGATTGAATCATAATCGTAACCGTTTGGAGTTAGAAGAAATCCTTAATAGAAAGAACAAAGAAGAATCCATCAAGTTTAGATTTTAAGAAGATGTGAAACAAAAGGTCAACATGAATTAGCAATTGGAACTAAAGCCACTAATAAAATGATGAAATTCCTTTCATTTAAATTTCGTGGATAGACTTAACTATACACATCTAAGAAATCGAAAAGACATTATTTTATTTACAACACCAACAGATATCTAGAAAAAAGCAATTAGACTAAGCCGATATGATTAGTTCCAGAATTAACCGTTATCTTAAAAATTCAAATACCCATTCATCAAGTTACCATGAAATTACAACAGTCAAATTTTAGCAAGACCCAATTGCTTAACCAAGATAAGGAACAACTAAACAAAATAAACAACTTCTAATTTAACTCGGTAAGTAGAGAACATGATCGACTCAATGAAAGCTCAAATGGGACTATGAGAATGACCCCTATATCAAATCAAATGAGCCAACTATCACAATGTCCCCAACCGACAGGGCCTCATCACTTATTCTTTAGTTTAGTCCTCCGGGACTTAAAGAAAAACACAATATAAATAAGATCAAAGTATATATTATGCACACAAGTATTCTCAACAAGGTAACATTGAAATCCAAGGGTCCAAGAACAACTATCCCAAAGTTCCATAAAAGATCTTAATTTGAGTGACCTAGTTTTAAACTAAATTTTTTAAAGGAAATAATAAAACATTCACTCTTTTTCCATACAAGAGAACTCATAAAAAAATATTCAAAGATTTTAAGAAGAAGGCACACATTTACTATTTCACTAAACAAATTTGAGTTTATACAAATCTGAATCCAAGCATGCATAGTCATACAATTCCAACAGGAGTAACATAACTTCCACAAAACCAAGAAGCGAAAATGAAGGGTATTCATTTACCTTCTAACAACGCAAACTACAACTTGGTTCAAAACTTGAAGACACATATCATTTCCATAAACCCATTTTTGAATAGATAAGAAAAATTCATGCATGCACTTCATTACTCAAATCACCATAAGATTTAAGGTGGGATTCAACATCAAATAAACAAGAAAATAACTCAATGACTTCCTTTCCAAGTAGAGATTCCTCAATTAGAGAATACAGAAAATATTCAAGAAAGGAAACCAAATAATCATCACATAAATAAAAACCCATTTATCTCAAGAGAGAAATTTTTTTAATGAAGACACTTAGAGAAAAGCAGAGTAACTTAATGGATAGAGCCTATCATGCCTAATAGTGCTTCTATCGGTTTGAAGAAGATTTCCAGCCAAGCCTTCACAACTCCTTCTCCAAATGAAATCAACAACAAAAAACTTCCTTCTCAAATGCCTCATATACTTCCATTGGATCAAAAATAGTCCAAGGAGTTAAAAATAGCAACAAACTGAAAGTAGAGTTGCTGGTTCGAAGAACCAGATAGCTCTATGCAGAGTAAAAATTGGAATGCATGAATTACCAAACAACTCCCAACAAATCCACTCACATGGTTTCCAATGTGGTTTGATCACCAAAAATGATGACAATAAATGTCATTAATTTCTAGTATCCCTCCTAAATCTTCATGCCACCACCAGCTAAAGTTGCGAGTCTAATTTCAACTTATGCATGCATCACTTATCTCTAGTGATGATTCCATATAGGATTCCACCAAATTTTCTTGCCTCTGCCTAAATTGGTAGTACTCAGTCCATTGAATTCAAAAATAAAATCAAATAAATGACTTATGAACCGTCACCATGCCTTCAAATTTCCATACAACCCCTTAGGTCACCTTATATCCTCACATTAGTTTAGGATAGATATCATTAGCTTAGGGTATGACTTAGGCTAATTTTAGAAAATATTTAACTTAGGCTATCTTAATATTGCCTTAGGTAAATTTTCCACCTTAGGATAAGCCATTTTTCATACCAATATAGTATTAGGTAATAGGTTAGAAATATACCTATCATCACCTTGGATTATTTCCAAATCCATAACTTATAAAACATACAACTTAGGTTAGGATGAACAAGATTAGAGTAGGCATAGATATACGGTCGATCCAGTTTACCTTAGGTTAGAATCCCATTAGGATAGATCTTATAGATCTAGGAATTAGGATTTAACCTCAATAGTCCTCTGAAGTAGATCTCTTTCCAACTTACACCATTAAGAGTTTTGAGAAGTTGAAAAGAATATTTGATCACACAACTTACACCAGAATTCACAAAGATGAACTTCCAAGAAGATCAATAAAATTGTAAACCTACAAAGGTTTAGTCTTTTATTTCCTTCAACCTTTGAATGTTAGTTTTCCATATAAATCAGGTAAGAAGAATTAAAACATACCTTGGATCAATGGAATTGAGCCAAGGTTTCATTATTATATAGAGATAAATTTGTAAACAACTTTACCAGTTTACAACCTTACTTATTTCAAAAAAATGGATTCCTTGCAAGCAACAACATTTCAGAAATTAAATCCAAGAGAATAAATAATTTATCCATGGCAAGAATGATTTCAAACAGTCAAAAGAATACACCTTCTTAGGAAAAATCACATGTCAACATTTGTATTGCAAAGAG
Source organism: Taxus wallichiana var. yunnanensis (assembly GCA_018340775.1). NCBI lineage: Eukaryota > Viridiplantae > Streptophyta > Pinopsida > Cupressales > Taxaceae > Taxus > Taxus wallichiana. Next base: position 981,528,100 of record CM031234.1, on the reverse strand, counting down.
GAGAAGTTAACATTTTATCGAAGGTGTTAAAATATTACCTTAATTACAAGGGAAAACTATAATCATAATCATAGTGGATAGACTTACCAAGTATGCTCATTTTTTCCCTCCCTCATCCTTTCATAGCTAGTACAGTTTCCATCTCTTTTATGGAAACAATTCAAAAGCTCCATGGAACGCCCAAAATTATAGTAAGTGATCACGATATGATATTTGTAAGAACTTTTTAGACTTATTTATTCTCTTACTTTGGTACACAATTGGCCCAGAGTTCATCTTGTCATCCCGAATTAGATGGGATAACTGAGGTGGTAAATAAATGTTTGAGGGGTATCTTCTATGTTTTACTTTAGATAAACATGAACATTAGGTGTAATGGTTTCCAATTGTAGAATGGTGGTATAATACTTCATTTATTACTTCACGCAAAATGACTCCATTTTTAGCATTATATGGGTACCATACTCCATCACTCATCAATAGATTAAAGGTCAAAACTAAGGTGAGATAAATCAAAGATCACATTTTTCACTAACATGAGGCACTCTCTAGTCTTAGATATAGTTTGGAAATGATGTAAAACTACATAAATAAATAGGATGTTAAGCCTAGGAATGCTTAAGTCTCGAGTAGAGGATGAGTGTGCACAAAAGAAGGTGTAGGAATAAGGCGTAAGAGGTAGAGCACATAGGAATAACTAAGTCATGCCCTAGAGTAGGAAATGGTTTTAAGACTTAGACACATTTTAGGGATTATGGTATTGCATGGAAAACACATGAGGATATGGGTAGGCATGCTAGTGGATAATGTTAGAACATGGAGACTTTCAAACCATAGAAGGAATATTCCAAGATATAATCATTATTTTTAAGAGTTGTAAAGTAGAGTTAGTTATAGGTTGCATGTCTAGTGATGACATTTGGCATGTGGTTTTCTCTTGAGTAATTTTGAGGTGGTAAAGGAGAGATCTCCCACTCTATTTAAGAGTGTGTTTTGGATCTAAAACAAAGGCTTAAAAGGGATGTGAGGAAATGAGAGATGATGTGAGAGGAAGAAGATGTGTGATGCAAGGCAAGGGATATTCTAGGTGCATAGGAGAGAACATGGTTAGAACTCTTTGAGTAGATTCATTTTGTAGAGCTAGGATGTTACTTCATGATGTATTGATTTGTTATGACCCTTTTGATGTAATCTGGCTATTGTAAACAATTTTGAATCAATGAATATGATGGATCATTCTGAATATCTATGTTTATGGGTCCAAACCCTAGTGTTCTTCATATTTCTCATGGTTCAGATCTGATTCCTCCTGTGATGTTGTAATGTTTAATTTTACACTATGGTGCATTTGTGCTTGGATCTAGTTTCTTTACTTTTGTGCTAGAGTGAATGCATGTATTTCTGTTTCTAATTATCCCTCCATTAATGGTGAAAAATTCTTACAAGGCTCACATAAAAGAGGGTCTTGGCGCCTTCACGTGCGTGCCTCGGGTGAGCACCCAGTTCAAGACTGGGTGATATGCCGACACACTTGGGGTTAAAAAGGGAGTAGGTAAAAGTGACTACATTTTGGTTCCATTTCGGGACCTATTTTGAAGTTGTTGTAAGAATGGTGTGTGATGGCAGAGCACTTGACTTTGGCCAACATGGAGACTTGGCTTAAGAACATGGAGGATGAGTTTGCACAAAGATTCAACACTAGACCTGAGTTTGATGCACGTACATGGGTAGAGGAGCATCTGTATCATGAGCTCTATGAAACATTATTTTTTGTTTTCCAATAGAACTATATGAATGGTTATTGGCATATGCATCAAGGAGGAGTTGGTACTATCACCTCATGTGTGGACCCAAGAAATATTATTAGTGGCTTCATGATGTCGATCTGATTTGGACTCATGTTGTTGATCATTGGTGGAGTGGTGTGTTGACTAGCTACACATTGGAGTACATGGTTTCTATGTATTCTTTCCTAGAGGTTGTTGAGTTTGAGTTCTTGTGAGAACCAAGAGGATCTTTCTTGCGTGTTATATACCATTAGCCATTAAGATCTTGATCATCACTTTGAGTTTAGAAGTGTTTCCTATGGCTAGCTAAACTCCCACTAGGTGTGGGGCATGGAAGTGGGTGTGGTGAGAAATGGTGGATCCTATGAAAAAAGTGGAGAGAGAAGAGAGGTGGCTCAAGTATAATGAAGCTCGGGAGAGGGAATTGGTGAGACAACATGAGATTATAGGAATGATGGATGTTTGGAGGCAAACATTGTGGGAAGGATTTGAGGTTCACGTGAGGACGTGGAACCTGAGTAATATGTGCTACCCCATCTTGGAAAACATGAAGAAGAGAACCCCTCAAATTCTGATGAGAGCTCTTTAGATGGAGAAAGGAGATGGACCATAGGTGCATTTTTAAACCCACCTGGTGACCAAGCCCTTGTGCTTAGTTTTCTAGTTTTTGAGACAAGTATTGCTAGTATGGTTGGCATTGGTAAGAAAGAAACATCAGGTAGATATAATTTTACATTACATCCATCTATGGCCACAGACATTTCCTGTGTTTGGTGGTATCTTATCAGGTGCATCATTTGGAAAAGGTGTGGGCTCGCAAAAATGTGGGTATCACATCTAGAAGTGGTTCAACTTCATAGACTATTGGTGGATCTCAGTTTAGTACAATGGTGGGAATGTAGAGTAGCACTACTTTAGGCCATACCTACTACAGGAGGAGGATCCGGAGGATCTTTGTGGATCTGAGGGTCGGGGTTAGTGGAACTAGTGGATCTGGTGGTGGAGGCAACACAAGAGGAGGAAATCAAAGTTTTGGATCTGGTGGACAAGGACCACAACCCCATCAATAGGTATTTTATGAGATGTCTCTTCATTTTCTTAATTATAAAGGTGTTGAGGATGTTGCAAAGCATGTACACAAGTGTGAATTGCTATGGCACTAAGGGGATCACTACCCCAGTGGAAGGAAAGCCAATTTGTAACTATGTTAGGGGGCACACATATAGCTGGTACTAAAAATATGACCCACATCAAATGATGGTGGATTATACTACATGTTGCGTGATGCCTTCTTGGTGGAATTTCATATTCTTGAATTTGAGAAAAGAGCATCAACATGCTCAAGGAGATTCAATAAATGGTATGAAAGAGAGTGTGTGGGAGTATGATGCACATTTTAAGACTCTTTTTCAAAGTTATCTTATGATATCCATCCCTCTCAACATGCTCAAGTGGTTCATTGGAGGCCTAATAACACCTTTCAGATGAGTGCTTTCACATAAGACTTTCATGGATCCACGTGAGGCCTTGGAGGATGTTTTGTGCATGCTGAGGCCATTGGGAGCATTGATACTAGGGTAAGTCCCTTTTTGGAGGCACAAATTGCTTCCATGGAAAAAATTGAGAAATTATCTATGAATTCAGCACATGAGACTCACAATGGACTTTGGTGTATGGATTGTGAAGTAGAAGGACACACCAAGGATAGTTTCCCTCAAAATTTGGTGTGCACCATGTTAGTAGACTGTGAAATCTATCATGGGGATCATGATCCAAGTAGATTCCCTTTGTTACAAATGCACTCTATAAGAATGTGTCTTATTATTGTAAGATTTGTACATCTACCACTCATGATACTAAGGACTTCCAGGTTGATAGACCAGATTCATGATGCAATTGATACTAGTGTGCATTAGGCCAACATTGTGAATAAAGTTCTAAGAATGAGGGGTGTTAACATGAAGGGCATGAAGATGGTGGAGGAAGAGGAAGAATATTTCATGGAGGATTTAGAGGCCATGGTGGTCATGGTGGAGGAAGGAGTGAATTTCCCATGGAACTTGTTTCAATTGTGGATCTATGGATCATTACAAGCATGAGTGCTCGGATTTACTTGCAAATGCTCATGGTGTGGAAAGAAACATAAGTATGAGGAGTTCCTTGACTTGTATAATCACATGATCCAGAACTAAAAGAAGGAAAAGGGCATGGGAATGGTTAGTGTAAAGCACATTGAACCTCTTGTTCATGCCTACGGTAGTGTCTAACCTTGAGTTGGAGCCTGTATTAGTAACTACACATGTTGAAGCTACACACACTAGAGAAATACCAAAGTAGAGGCCTCTCATTACAAGAGAAGAGGTATTACATGGGAAGTACCCTGATCCAACTTATCAAAAGGAGGTTTACCAGAGACTATGGAGGTGATTAGGAGCTTGCAAGGGAGATCCAATGCTTGAAAGAGTAGTCACGGAAGTTAGAACAGTGAAGAATGTTGAGATCCCTCAGAATGATGTTGATGATGTCAAAGAGGTATGTAAGATGTTGCACCAGAAAATATCATTCCCCTGTTAGGAGAATGGTTGAGAGGAAAGGTACCACATGTGGATGTGAGCATGAGAGGAAAGATCTTGCATGCTAATTTTCCCCTCATAGTCTTGATTATGACAAAAGGAGATCACATTGAATGTGGTAGTTGATGGATGGATTTTGAGTAACATACTAATTGACATAGGTGTAAAGGTAAATGTTCTTACTCTAGATGCATGGAATCAGATGGGGAGACCACCATTGCAACCATCTTCAAATGTGTTGTACATGGAAAATAGGACTAAAGCTACCCATCGAGTCTTGAAGGATGCTTCCATAACCATTCAAGGGGCCAAGTTCACTAGGGACTTTGAAGTCTTAGTGCTTTCCAGAGGTAGATAATTTCCCAACATTACTTGGATGCCCTTGGTGTTATGCGAATAATGTTGATTTGCACTTCAACAAGGGATACATCAGCTTTGAGAACAAGAAGGAGCATGTATTATTCCACTAATAAATGGTAGATCTATGCCTTATGTCAAACCTTTGGGGGAAGAAGACATCAATAGAATTTATGTATGCACTATCGAGACCCAGAGGTTATTGAGCCATCAAGAGAAGGAGTCATTCAGTGGGATGATGCTTAGTCCTTAAGTGATATGACTAGCATTGCATGTGATAATTGGGTGCATGGAACTTATGAGTTGGTTGGAAGAGAGAATTAAAGGGCACTGACTCATGTTGTCAAGGTGCATTTGTTAGGCATCTGGGAGGAAGATAATTACCATGTTACATGGGAGAAGGTAACCTGATGTCTTCTTTGCACTATGGAAGTCTAGTGGACCTATGTGAAGTAGAACAGAGGAATATGCTTGTTTATACCTTGTGTGGATAAAAATGCATTGGTGGATGACTCATCGGATAATCTTATATAGAGTGGCATGAGGTAAGAATCATGTTCTTTGTTATATTTCTATGGACCAATGCACCTTCAAGATATGTGACTATCATGGGAGGAATCAACCTTGTACCATGTTTAGGAATGTGAGAAAGCTTAGATGGAAGGCCCAAAGCTTTACCCCCTTCACTCTAGGTGCATAAGTTCTATTCCACTTTGTAGGGTTGTGCACATGCTTGGTATATCCATTCGAGTTACATCATCGACATGGAAATTGGTAAGAGTTGACAATAGGTATTATTCAGACTTTTGAGTATCTATCTTCTAAACCATCAGTGAATGAGGCATTTGTAGGTAGTCAAGTGCCTTACTCTAGGAGATAGTGCCAAAGTTGAGGACCTCATCCTAGATTTTCTAGGGAGCTTGATTTGAGGTGTGCTTTGAGGAAGAAGAAGAAATAGATGAAGTATAGTTTGAGTGCACCTACCTAGAAAAGGAGAAAGGAAAAATGGTATACCTGATCGAAGATGAAGAAATAGAGAACTTAGATGTTGATCATATAGAGGTATGCATGACATCTTTGGATAGTGTAGATGAGAAGGCACGTGCCTACCATGAGCCATTGAAGATAAAGAAGGTCAACATTGGCACAAAAGTAGAACTAAAAGAAGTAATCATTGGAGATTATTGATAAAACAGAGGTTTCAAAGATAATTGAACTACTTGTGTGACTTCTAGGATTTGTTCCCACATGGGTATCATGAATTAAAAGGAGTTCATCACTCATTGGGAGAGATGTGGATTAAGTTAAAGGAGGGTGTGTGCTTGATTAGGAAGAGGCCTTATAGGATGAATCCTAATCTACACGTAAAGGTAAAAGAAGAAATTGACAAGATGTTGGAATCTGGGATCATTGAAGCTATTGAAGAATCTGAATGGGTTAGTCCAATGGTGATTAGTATCAAGAAATATGGAAGGATATGGATATGTGTAGACTACAAAGACTTGAATATTGCATGTGTTATAGATCCTTTTCCAATGCCTTTTACTGAAGAAATCTTGGAAGGTGTAGCAGGGCATGAGATCTACTCTTTTACAGATGGATTCTTAGGGTATCACCAGGTAAGGATTGCAAAAGAAGACTAGGAGAAGACTACTTTCACCACTAAATGGGGAAGTTTTTCTTATACGGTTATGCCATTTGGGCTTAAGAATGCACTGCTTGTATTTTTTCACACATTGTGGTACAAAATTCCAAGACTTTATTCATAAGTTTCTACAAGTCTACCTAGATGATTGGACAATGTATGGATTAGTGAAAGATCATTGTGACAACTTGAGATTGATGTTTGAAAGATGCAAGTAGTTAAGTATCTCTCTAAACATTAAGAAATGTGTCTTTTACTACTCCTTTTGGCACATTGCTAGGTCATATTATTTGTAAGGAAGGCTTATTGGTGGATCCTACAAAGTTGTTTATTTTGGGTTTGGAGGAGCCTACCAATCAAAGTGTAGTGCATGGATTTTGGGGCATATGGGTTACTACAAAAATTCATCAAAGGTTATGCTAGGATTTTGTGCCCTTTGGAAGAACTATTGAGGCACAAAGGAAGATTTCACTGGATGAGGTGCAACAAGTGGATTTTGATACATTGAAGGAGAAGCTTACTACTGTGCCCATTTTGTGCTTTCCCTCTTGGGACAAGCCCTTTCATGTGCATGTGGATGCATCAGGTATGGAAATTGGAGTAGTGTTAGCACATCCTAGAGAAGGGATTGTTGATCACCCTTTATGTTTTGCAAGTAGAAAGTTAACTCCAGCTGAGCATAATTACACAACAATGGAGCATGAAGTGTTGTCTATGATTTATGCATTTGCATAAGTTTAGGAAGTACTTGTTGGCTACTCTGTTTATCTTTTACATAGATCATATGACACTTAAGTATTTGGTAAACAAGCCTATTTTTGCAAGGGTGCATATATGCTGGTGGATCTTGTTATTTCAAGAGTTTGAAATTTTCGGTGGTAGTCAAACCAGAAAGTGCAATTCAGGACCTGACCATATTTCTAGAATTAATTCAAGTGAGGATGCATAGAGCATTGAAGACACAATGTTGGATGCACAATTGTTCAGATTATAACACACCCACTGATTTGGAGGATATTGTTTGTCTTTTTACAAATAGTGTGGCACCTGATGGAATGAAGAGTATAGAAAGGAAACAACTTTCCATTCATGTCGCGCCTTATATGTTGATTGGTGGAGATCTATACAAACTTGGTCTGGGATGAGATTTTGCATCGATGTGTACTAGAGCATGAGTGCATGGGTATTATGGAGGAAGCTCATGGAGGGATTTCTGGTGGACATTATGCAGGTCGAGCCACCATGTGTAAGATTCTGATGGTTGGTTTGGTGGGAGACATTGTATAAGGATTTCAAGAATATGCCAGGGGTTGTGATCATTTCAGTGCCTTGGGAAGCCTGGGCATAGAGATGAAATGTCATTAAGGCCTATAGAAAGTGTGAAACTTTTGAAAAATGGGCAATTGATTTTGTGGGCCCTATTTCCCCCTGATGCATGCAGGACAGGTCACACTACATCATTACTTGTACAAACTATCTTACATGGTGGGTGGAAGCAACACCTACGAAGGATTACACTACAACTACTATAGCAAGGTTCCTTTGGGAGAATATCATAAGCAGGTATGGATGTCCATTGAGTTTAACAAGTGATAGGGGTACTCATTTCTTGAATGAGACTATTAGGATATTATTGGTGAATTTATGGTAGCCCATCATAAGACTACACCCTATCACCCACAAGCTAATGGAACTATACTAAGCTTTCAACAAGATTTTGAGCCACACATTGAAAAATATTGTGATGTTGGAAGGAAGGATTGGGATGATAAAGTTCTTTGTTGTTCTTTGGTCTTATAGAACAACCTACAAAAAGGTTGAACAAAGCCACACCCTTTTAGTTGGTGTTTGTGCACGAGGCTTTTTACCAATTGATTGAATTCATGTTACCATCCCTATATTATGTGCGTGCAGAAGAGGATTGGATGATGAGAAAGCACTTGAAGAGTGCATAGAAAAATGATGTAGTTGGATGAGAGGCATGCATTATATAGCCCAAGATGGAGCCAAAAGACAAAGAAAGAAAGAAAAAGGCTTGACATGATCGACACATTAAAAATAAGAAGTTAGAGGTTAGATAGATGGTACTTTTGTATATGATTCCAAGTTTTTGCGCCACCTGGAAGTTCCAAGTGCATTGGTTGGGACCATATGTTGTGACTTATATACTTGACTCAGGTGCTTTCTAGTTAGAAGCTTTGATGGCACATGGTTTCCTAGTTTCTTTAATGGGAGTAGGTTGAAGCCCTACTATAAATAAGTCTTCTTGGTGTTTGTAATAAGGTAGTGTTTCCATTTAGCTTAGGATTCCCTTAAATAATTTTCCTTTATATGTGTTTCCTTTCATCATTGCTTTGATTTTTATTTTTTTCATGTGTTGTGTTGTGCATTTGCATGCACTAGTAGCCAATTAATTTCTAAAAGGTTTCATGTGCAGAGGACCACACATAGTTTTAGTGTGGGGTGGAGAGCACAAGTAAGAGGTATGTGGTTGGAGAAATGTTGTTGATGGCCTGGAGAGAAAAAAAAAAGTGTGTATCCTAGGAAACACATGTAGTAGAGGTGATAATGGTGGAGATAAAATGGTGTCAAGAAATAGTTTTATGAAATCCATGTATAATGATGAATGTGTAGAGAAACATGAGGTAGGTAGGCAAGAGGAAAAAAACTACTTGGTATAAGACATAGAGGTAGATGTACTTTGGCACTTTGGGAGCACATGTAAGGGAGTCTGCGGTCAATGTAGTTTTACATGTGCATAAAAGGTTGAGGAGGTTATGCGTGAGTGGGCATGTGAATGAAACACACTGGAAAAAAATGCACAAGAGGAATGTGTTGGAAAAATCCAAATTTAATGTGGTAGTATGGTGGTAGGTGGCATGGAAATAAATGTGGTAAAAAGTGGAAAACTATAAATAGGAGTCGGGGTAAGTTATTTTCACCTTGCATTACTTGTGGAAGAGATCTTGTGAACTAGGGCATCCTTGCATGAAATTTGTGAAAATCACGTGCGAAGTGAAATATTTGAGAACCAGATTGGAATGGAGTACATAAGGTGTGCATGAAGAAGTGGTTGTTTGGAAGGATTTTTATGGGTTTTAATGTTGTCTTGTGGAAGAAGGGGTTTCTAGGTTAGGGTTTGAGAAACTAGGGCATGAGTTTGAGGAATTTACATAGGAGGATTGAGGCCAAGGGATTGAGCAGTAAGAAAGTAAAATATACAAGGAAGGATTAACAAGGACCTAACAAGGAGAATGACACCAAGGAAAGGATCAAACATTTCACCCAAGAGGAAGGGCAAGGGCAAGGGAAAACCATTTGTTGACAAGTTTCAATGAAGAATGGTATGCGAGATGCAATACCTAGATGGGGTATTATTGGGGATGGATTGGGTATCTCATGTGTGTAAAAATGGTTATAAGTGATTATAACCATAGGAAAAATACAACCAAGAAAGAGATGGCATTGGAGCTTGTTCACCCTATAGGAGAAAGAACAAAAGATGACAAACCTAGTGTATGATGACTCTATGAAGAAGACATTGGAGAAGGTTGGGCTTTTTAACTCTATGAGTTTCATTTTTTCAAATCTTGAGAGATTATACCAGTGGCTTATGTCACACATGCATGAAGATTAATTTTACTTCACAGGAAGGAGGATGCACATAACTCCATAGTTGATCTCCAAGTACACTAGGACTTATCTACACAAGAGAGTCATTGGATGATGACTTGGGTGACAATGAGGCTATCAAGGAAACAACTAAGGAATTTGAGTACAAGAAGGGTGGGTGAGCCTTTGACATTTCCAAGATCAAGGACCCAGTCATGAAGATGGTCACACATGCTATTCACCAAGTTGAATGAACAAGAATGATGGACACAAGTGAACAAGAGATGGTTGAACATTTTGTAGGAAATTTTTAGAGGGGACCATCTACAACATCTCAACCTTCATTGTAGAGGATATCATTGATGTCCACATGAGATGGAGATAAAATTTCATATGGTAATATTCTTCTTACCATTGTGTTTTTAAGATTGGAGTGCTCGATGGGCCAAAATAACAACATTTGGGAGTACCCTGATGAGAACCCCTCCCAACTAAGAGGTTTCAAGCATATACTTGTGAAAGTATGACACTTTCATACAAGGTGCACTTGGATAAGTGGTACAAGTGGATGCACGATGCATTTGGAGTAGAGTGGAGGATTCTGAGAAACTTCTAGCCTTGGTGAAGGATGAGGTGAATTTGTAGTATACCAAGTAGTTCTGCATTGGTAGGTTCACATTGACTGATGGCACCAAGAGCCCATGGTGTAGATTACCTTTTTCCTTCACAACATGTAGTATTTTTAGCATGGTTAACATGTTTAAGGAGGCTAAGAAACTGAGGTTTGATCTAAGTGAAGTAGATCAGAGCACCATGCACTGCACAGACACTTTTATATCCTCATAAAGTGAGCATATGTGGAGAAGTATGTCTCTCATGACATACATATGCTAAGGCCCATGAACATTACCACTTGTAGGCACAACAACAAAAAAAGGGTGTACATAAACCTAAGGCCTAAGTTTGAGAAAGGTGCATATGTTGAGGATGATGTCTCCATCCTAAAGACCCTACTGGGAAGGAAGAAGATAGTGACAAAGAAGAGAGATAGGGAGGAAACTCTAGCAAAGCAAAGCACCGAGTACATGTGTGTTCGAGACCATAGGGGCACAAGAGTCAGGCATGCATGAGCACTTATACTCATAGGAAGAAAGTCCCTAGTAAAGGAAAATTCCCAGTAGTAGAGAGTAATCTTTGAAGTGAAGAAGAAGAAGAGGATAGTAGTGAGTTCAACTCTAAGAGAAGAAAGAAGAAGGGTGATGAGACTGGAGAGGAGGATGAGGGGCATGAGTTAGAGAAGAACCCCCCATGTATAATGTACATGAATTTGATGAAGATTAGAATGAATCTGTGGAGGACATGCTCGAGAAGGAGAAATAAGTGAAGAAGAAGTGGGGACAAAGGTTCAGAGACCCCACACCTATCCGGTGAATAGTTAGAGGACACGGTGGAGAAGGAGGTGGTAGATATCATCAAGGACTTGTAGAGCACAAGGTGGGTGGAGCAATGTGGAGAGAGATGGAAAAAGAAAGTATGGAAGCATAGGTAGGAGATGACAAGTTTAGTAGTTGGTTTCCCAAAGGGAGCACACACAGGTGGCAAGGGCACCAACATCACAAGGACCTATAATGACTTATGATGTTGATCCAACAAGGTCCTACACATGTGTTTCCAAGAGCACAGTTCCTATACCACCTCTTTTGTTGGTCATCATTTGATGTAGATGGTGTGTACCCACACAAAGGAAGATGTTGTCATGGGATTTTGAATCCCATGTTGATGAGAATTTTGAAGTCAACACAGGTGCACTACTAGACACACTGGGCTCTATGGAAGTAAATCCTATTGTGGATTCTCAAAGCTGACTGATGAGAGTAGTGTGTAATGTGCTTGAAAAAGTGTCATCGGTGGAGGTAAAATAATTCATTAACTTTCAAATGCAAAATACGAGTTCTCCACTTTTTGGGTTTGCTAGGGTTCTCACCTACCACCATAATGAGATGAATTAAATGCAACTTGAAGCAAGGTTATTCGGGAGGAATAACAGGATTAAATCATTGGAGAAGGAATTGGAGGAAAAGAACAAGGAGATTATAGAGAGGGACAAAGGAGATAAAGGGGAAAGAGTCTATAATTGTGTAGTTGAGGACTGAGTTGAGAGAAGAGAAGGGGAAGGTGTGTGAAAATCTTACAAGAAAGAAAGTAGAGAATATCTCAGACTCCATTATTTTAGCACACCTAGATTTATCCCCCTATGCATAGAAGTATGAGTCATCCTTCCACTTCCTAGAGGATTTGACATGCTTAATCACGATGGAGAAGCAACCACTTGCATTGGAGTTCCATAGAGGAAGTTATGGCATGATAGAGAGAGTAGGAGAGATCAAAAATTGAGGAGACCATAACTTGGTACTAAGCTCCTTGCTTTAGTGAAAACCATGACACACATGGATGAAGTTTTATGAAAACTATGAAGATAGATAGAGATAGGGTGGAAAGTGTGTTGGTTACTACACATGAGGAGATTTGAAGGAGTTCTAGGCCAAGAATAAAGGTAATAGGGAAGAAAATGAAAAATGTTAGTAGGAGGTTGAAAAGAAATCCAAGGTAATTGAAATTCTAAGGGCCTCTATTAAAAATAAGGTAAAGGAAGTATATCCCCAGGTTACACATAAGATGGACACGTTGAACCGACCTTAGCAAGAAAATGGAGAATATCATTGATACAATGAAAGCTAAGGGTGAAGAGTTGACATTTGATGAGGTCAATGCATGCTTGATAGGGGATTTGTTTAAATAGACAAAGGAGGTGGATGCTTGGAATGAGATTGAAGCATCCTTGAATAAAAATTTCCCAATCCTTGTACAATAGTAAAAAAATTTTTTGTTCTTTGGCATAAGTTAGATATAGGTTATTCTTTCCTTCCATTCTTTATTATTTGTTGGAGATCAGATTGTTTCCATGGATGGACAACAAGTTTAGTGTGGGGTAATGTTGAGCCTAGAAAAATGACTAAGTCCCAGAGCAGAGGATGAGCACACGCAAGAAGAAGGTGTAGGAAGAAGGCCTGCAGGAGGTAGAGAACATATGAATAGCTAAGTCACGTGCATGGGAGAAAGAAAGGGTTTTGAGACTTAGCCACATTTCTAGGGATTATGGTGTTGCATGGAAAACACATGAGGATACGGGTAGGTGTGATAGTGGATAAGGTTAGAACATGGAGACTTGCAGCCCAAGGAAGGAATATTCTAGGATATAATCATTGTGTTTAAGAGCTATAAAGTAGAGTTAGTTATGGGTTAGTTGGAACTTGCATGTCTAGAATACTCAAGTATGGTAGGGTATGATGACATTTGGCATGCGGTTTTCTCTTGAGTAATGTTAAGGTGGTAAAGGAGAGATCCCACTCTATTTAAGAATGTGTTTTGGATCTAAATAGAGGATGAAGAAGGGATGTGAGAAATGAGAGATGATGAGAGAAGAAGATGTGTGATGCAAGGAAAGGGATATTATAGGTGCATAGGAGAGAACATGGTTAGAAATCTTTGAGTAGAGTCATTTTGTAGAGCTAGGATGTTACTTCATGATGTATTTGGTCTGCTATGACCCTTTTGATGTAATCTAGATACTATAAATAATTGTGAATCAATGAATATGATGGATCGTTTTGAATATCTATGTTTATGGGTCTAAACCCTAGTGTTCTTCATATTGCTCATGGTTTAGATCAGATTCCCTTATGATGTTGTAATGTTTACTTTTACACTATGGCAACCCGATCAGTTGTTTCTAAACTTTATAAGGAGGGAAGGATCATATTAGAATTTTAAGGGATCATGTATACATGCACTAAAATACTAAGGACCAGTCATTACAGTATCCGATCAAGTGGAAGAATATGAATAGTGAAGATGCAACATTGTAAGATGAAACATTTCTACAACAACATATAGGGTTAGCCAACATTAGGGACAATGTTACTTTGAAGGGGAGGGTTATGATGCCTATTTACTCTTATAGGTTATATTGGATATGTATTTCCAACTTGTTACTTACATAATCTCTTTTCTTGTCACATTTCATCTATTTATGCTTTTATGTGTTTAGTAAGCCGGCCTTGGTGTTGGCCCTAGTATAAGAATTTCATATGTAGGTGGTAGTAAGGAGTAGTTAAACATCATATTGAGCACTTAATTCTTATTGTATAGTTTGGAGGTTTCCACCTCAAAGTAGCTAAGTCATTCTAGTTGCATATTGAGATCACATAATTATATTTTGGTGTTCTTTTTTTTTTGTCTGTCACTACTAATATTCATATCTATCTAAGTAATTTCATTATTAATTAAGTGTTGTCGTCATTCTAGGAAATATTTTTTTCTTATATGTTTTTTTAAACTTTCCATGGTTTTAGTGGTCATTTTGGGTTATGAAAGTGTGGGCATTACAAAATCTAAGTTATTGTATATGAAAAACTCAAGTATGTTGCTAGCACTCCTACTAAATATAATGCCAAGTTTCCAAGAAAATCCACATTTAAAGGAAAGACTAATTATTCTAATGTTACTTTTATGTAAACTATCAATGTTGTTTCTCAACAAATAATTTACAACTCTATCCTACCCAATAGTAGTTTACCCACTTACCTTATGCCCCACACATTGTATTGAAATAATTACTTGAGTGTAATATTATGTCTCTCCTTCCAGCATTTTAGGTTGATAAAATCAAACCTCAAAGTAATAATTTCAATACCAATGCACTACATATATCATCAATGCATAGGTCACTTCATCAACATGTGTATTAAAAATTTTCATAGAATTCAAGATATCATATACTACCATGATATCAAATGGAATGAGTGACATAATATTTCAAACTAACCAATGATAATGTTAAACTCAAAAATTTTAGCGATCCATTTTATAAGCATAACAATGAAAAATCTACATTTGAAGTGCATAATAATTATCTTATGATGCTACCACCACCCACTTATGATCACCACTTGGATGCAATGATTGGAACCATACTCATACATCACCTTTTTCACCACTCATCACTTTGGATAACTTTGACATAGATGACATACTTGTCTCTAATACTCTATATGATCTTGTCTCTATTACAAGTGCATATCCATTATGTTTTGGTTGATCTAAAAACAAATATAATTTCTACACTCTCATGGTAATTCAATATATTATAATTTCTACATAGAATATTTTTTTGAATATTTCTACATAGAATATTGCTTTTGATAGTAATCTTGAATATCAATGTATTACTCTAGCCTTCACTATTGGTTCTATCACTTATACAAATTTATTCCTTATTACTACCACTCTTAGTTCTAGTACCTTGTGTTTGGGTCTCCCTTAGGTAGGTGATATTAGGAATATTCCTAATATTATCCATTAATGTTTTAATTTTATAAATATAGAGCAATTTGTCACCATTTGAGGTATTCCCTTAAAGGATTATACTCCTAGTTTTCCTAGGCCTTATTTTGTAGTTCTTATCCATATATCTAGTACATCGATGGATAGGTATTTGGATTAAAAAAATGTCCCTCGCAACTCTAGATCTATAGTCCTACCTCATAAATCTAGCTCTCCCATGTCTTGTAATAGATATTTAGTTACATACATTGCCTCTCATAACTCTAGCTCTATTAGGTCTCCTTGTAGGCCTTTGGCTGCACATAATGCCTCGTATGGATCTAAGTCTTCTAGGTCTCTTGACAAGCCTTTGGTTGCACAAAATAAATATCACGACTCTAGTTATCTTTGGTCTCCTAATAGGCATTTAATTGCATACAATACCTCTCATGGATTTCACTCTCCTAGCTCTTCTTATAATCCTTTAGTTTCACACATTGTTTCTCATGGATCCTTCCCTCGGAGGATTTTATTTATCTCCTCTAGTGTACATAGTCTCTCCCAATTTTCCCAAATGACTTCTAGTGCCCATGGTTTTTTTTTACAAGCACCCTATCTTCTATCCCTCCATATAGGTATTCTACTTTTAATGCTCATCATCCATATTCTTCATCCCATAGACCCTCTTTTTAACCATTACATCTATTGTATCTCTTGTAGTTGAGACACCTTATTCCATAAAATCAAGGCCTAACCCTCCATCCCCTTCATCAATTTCTCTAACTCCTTCACATTCTTTCCTTAGATAGCCTAATGCTACCCTTATTTTGTATACATATCTAAACACTTAAAAATACAAAAACATTGACATAATTTCAAAACACAAAAAAAACTCACATATTTTTAAAAATATAAAATCAAGTGTTTCACCAATAAGTTGCGTACGTATGAGGAAAATAAATAGGGTAAGGGTGAGGAGGAATACCTATGAATAAAGGTGGAAGGTACAGTGTGCACATTCTAATTTCCGATCCAGTGATGATTGTGAGAAATTCCTTTTTCTAGGAGGAACTACCTATGAATACAAAACAAGACCACAAGAAGAATATTAAAAAATATATGTCAGTGGACTACCTAGCGTATGCTAGATCTGGGAAGTGTGATACTTCCTAGATGGTTGTCAATCCACTGTTTAACACAACTTAATGCAAGAAATAACGTAAACCAATAATATCCTACTATAGTTGATATGATTTAGGTGTCTCATTCAAGTACAATAATAAAATCTAATCTAACATGCTAGGTTATGATCAGATCTGGAAGTTAGACATGTGAATAAGGTGGTTGGGACAGTCAGGATTAAGTTTTGAGTGGTTTGGGTTATTTGGGTGAATATTATGAAGTTTTTGTTACATGATGATTTACCAGATATAGAGACCGACGTTGGCCTAGTATGCCTGATGTTAGTTTAGAGGAAACCGATGATAGTTTAGGCTAACCGGCGTTGGTAAGGTCAGGTTGATAGAAACTCAATAAAGTTTGGTTTTGATGATTCTCTGTGATTGCATAGAGAATAGACAAAGAATGGTGAGGTTGATGACAATGTTGGGAATACTCAAAGATGTCTGGAGTTAGGTATGGAGGGTTGGGAGGTTGTAGGTGGTTAGGTGGAGGGATTGGTAGGAAGGTGAGAGGTGATGAGATGTAAAGGAGACTAGGACTCCCAAATAGAGATAAATAAATTGATCTAAACAAGTATGGAAAGATGCAGATCCAAATGTACTTACTTGTACTTGTAGGCCTAATGGTTGGATGGAGGTGATGGTTGATCCATGGAAATGGTGGTGATTACTGCAGCCATGCTTCTCGAATGTTACCGTGAGTGACTGATAATCAGATCAGTACTTGGTGTTGGTTTAGGATTTCTATGTGTGCAAGAGTACTATGGTACATGTTTACATGCCGATCTCTCTTCTCCCAAACTCGAATAATTCTTCCAACCTCGAGAAAAGGTTATCCAAAGTGAATATATGGTAACTAATGATGGTTTAGGTTGATCAGCATCAGTTTTAGGTTGACTGATGTCGGTTTAGGTGGGATATCCTAGGTTGCCAAAATAACAGATCTTGGCTATCCTTTGGCTAGTTTTGTCTATTGTTGCAGATCCAAAATGACATTTTTGCGTAAGTAATTGTGCATGTGGTTAATGGAATAATATAAATCTAGTGTTAGGGTTAGACTAAGTATTAGTTAGTTATGGTAAGTAGAGATTGAGTCCTAGTTAAAAGGAAACATGCTAAGAATAGGTCTATGATGAGGTGTCTAGGTGATGTGGTGGGGTGAGGTTTCTAGGTGAGGTGGAAATTAATTTAATTAAGGTATTTATTAATGAATATTATGATAATGGGAATTAATTTTATTGTACGTAATTAAATTAATATACATGTGGGGTAAATGGGGAGTGTGATCCAAATTTGGTGTCTACATCAAGACCTATACTCTTTTCTTGAGTTATTAAAAATTTACATTATACATTTTTTTCATTTTGGTTTGATGGATAACATGATTATTTGATCTTTACACACATGTGTTCATGAGGTATTTTGAGCATTAATGTATGACATACACTAATCAATACATGATGATATGTTCTAGTTGCCCCCTTTACCTAGAATTCATATACATATGGGGTTATCTATTTTTACTACATCTAGGTGATATTATTCTATTATAGTTCCATTCTAGTTCCTCAATATGCTTGATTACATATATTATGTACATGGTATCTCTTGATCTAACAAGACTAACACATGTTTCATGTACACCGTTGACATATGTTGTTTCACATATTTTCATGTGTATTGATATTGTGTACATGGTATATTGTGATTTAAAAAGAATAACACATGTGTTTGTACAATATTGACATATTTTGTTTCACATATTTCACATATATTGATACTATATCCTACTATCATGTTCGACACTTTTATTTCTTGTATACTTCCTTACATCTATGTGTTACTACTCTCTTGTCTCACTATTTTTGGCCTATGTGTCTGTCTTGAGATATTGTAGATGTCTCATGTTTGTGGATTCATGCCTATCTTGTTTAAAAGGATACGATTCTTAATCATCTTATGAAACCATGGGTGTCCTATGTTTTTATATTTATTCCTTTTGTGTGACATTATTTTCATACTTGTTATACATGATTTCACTATTTTTGTACTTATCATATCTTATATGCATCCATTCTATCGGTGATATCATCTATACGCTTTTATCTATTGTTGTCGGTGATTTTATTCCATGTGATGGTTGCAACAATGTACATACACATTCCCTTTTACATATACATGTTCTTCTAGGTGGTAACCTCTTCAACATCTTACACTCTCCTATATTTTCCTAGACATCTTGTGCATAAGAACACATATTTTATTTGGATCCAAGTACTCAAATATGGTTTTTTCACATGACTTAAAAGAGAGAGGGAATTCATCCGGGTATAGTATAAACTTACAAAAACACATGTAAAATTCTAGGGTATAATATAGGAAATTCGGACAAAAATGCATATGTTTGAAATCGTACAAATTGATGAAGACTATATGTACACTCTTTACCCTACCAAATTTTTTTACCTAGGGAAGTTACATCAAATTTCTCAAAGCAAATTCATATTTTCAACTACGCTTAAAGGTTTTTTCCACATTTTTAGATATAATTCACTTATTTTAGACCAGTGTAGGTGACACAAAGTACTTCACTCCTTCTCAATGGCATTAAGTTTCTATAACAATTTCAAAAATCTTGGGGGCATAAGTCTCCTTCCTTCATCAACATTTCATAAAAATTACAATTTTTACTCAGTTGTGTGGCACATGGGAAGGAAATCATTATATTTTCTATTGTGTGTCCTTATTTACATAATAAAGCATATATCCATCGACATCAATATATTTCATGGGGTTATGAAAGGTATCAAAGTGGAAATATTATTCATTGGTAAAATTTTGTTTCCTCTTACACTCAAAGGGGAAGATATCAAATTTGTTGAATAACTTTGATACATAGTATTTCTCCTTTGTGAGGTGTTTGAACTTCATTATTCTTATTTCTCCTTATCATTCCATCTTGGGTTGTATGCACCTCAAACTTTGGTTTCTCCTTGGAAAAATTGGGGACTAAACACTCTCAATCCTTTAGTAAAGTTCATCTAATTCAAAAATGAAAAATCTTCAAAAACAATTATTATGGGAGTTTCTCTCTCCACAAACATGTGTATTTTTTTGTTTACTTCTATTTCATTTCCTTTTATGAAAAATCATTTATTTCATGTTACACTTTACAATTGATTTTATTTAATTATTTATCATGGACATTAACTACACTTTGTGTTGTAGGTTACATCATGGAGCATGCCAATGCCAACTATAAAAGGAACCTACAAAACAATCTTCGAGAAAAGACAGTGTTTTTACACACCTAGGTATATTTTCCTTTAAGAATTTAATTTCATTTCATACGTAATGGGGAAATGTATACATTCAAATTTGGCAATTTACTCTTTGACACTACTAGTTTGATAATGCACTCTTGCTTAAGATAAATATAAGTTTCATATTCACACTTAGTACATTATAAGGTCTCTTTATTATATTTCTTTCATACTAACATGTCATCAAATTCTAAGAAAAAATACATAAAATACAAAAAGAAAAAAATCAAGTAACAAGTTGTAAACTTCATATTACATTTTTTTCATCCTTAGTTAAGGTCATACATTTTAGTTAAGATATTATATCTAGTCCTAAATGACTTGTATGTTGTCAAAATTTTCTTTCAATTCCATATTTTTTTGGGGATTATATAACCTTTCAGCTAGTCTTTCTTATATAAATAACATATGGAACCCTATATAAGCACATAAACACAACCTCAATATCTAACATAGAAATCATATGGCACTATATTGATACACTCACTTCTAGCACTTACAAAAACTACAATCTTGCAATAACACACTTGTAGTCATTAAGAAAAATATATATACAGTTCTAAAGCTTCTTACCAGGTCAAGAAATTAGTCTCTCTCATCTAAAATTTATTAATAATCCCTTCCTCAAGTATTTTAGCAAGATCCATCTCAATCAAAGAATTATCAAATATGGTTATCAAATCTAGTTGCATCTATTCATATATCACATTTGAGGTGGATAAGGACATGTGGTTTGAGGCATATTCAAATTAGTTCCAACATCAAAGGTATATAAGAGTACCCACAACCAAATTAATGTTTGTTTTGTAGGAATTCCTATCTACATTTAGGGTATGTGATCATGATCAAAGTATTAAAAGAATCATAAATTAGGGTTTGAAGATGACAGAAAGTTCTAGTAATGTGACCATCTCAAGAAGTTGTAGATCCCAAATCCAATAAGGTCTAAGACCATATGGTAGGGTCATGGAAGATCTACATGGATATGTACTAGGAAAATTTATAGCTATAATGTTCATAATGAAGCATCATCGGGATCAAATATTCCTATTTCAATAATGTATCCTCCCGAACATCCTTAATCATCTATATTTAGCTAAGTGCACTAATTATGCTATGTTTTCAACTTTTTCTTGTTTTAGCATATTTTCTCACGAGTATTGATGCATTAGTATAATGTTAGTAATTAATGTTAGAATTTGATTTATTATAATAACCACCTATTTCTAACCCTTACATCCTGTAGTGTATTAATTCACTAATATCATTAGGTTTCACAATGGTGTAAACACATTCATTTAACATTTGTTACTATAGATAATATCACATATTTAAACATTTGAAAAATTTACAATATAAAATTGTGTCATCAAGAAGTGTTGATTAGACACTCTAAGGTCCAAAGAGGAAGGTTTGAAGCCTTTTAATTCTCTCAAGTGAACAACATTGGCAACTCTCCTACTCAATATTTCATCCATCAGTATAAAGAGAAGAGGAGACATTGGATCTCCTTTCTATAAGCCTCTGCTGCTCTTGAAGAATCTGGTAGGAGAACCATTGATAAGGAATGAAAACATAGGAGAGGAGATATAACTGGAGATGATTTTCCTAAAATGATTGGAGAAGACAATTTTTTTGAGAATTTTGTCAAGGAAGTTCCATGAGTCTCTATCGAAGGATTTCTTCATATCAAGATTAACTAGCTTGCCTTATTTCTTTTCTTTTTCCATAGAATGTATGGCTTCAAAAACAAGAATGATACCATCATGAATTACACTACCTTTGATAAAGCCACCTTGTTGCTGGGAGACGAGCCTCGAAAGGAGAGGCTAAATCCTAGAGGAGATAATTTTGGTAAAGACTTTGTATAGAACATTTGCTAAGTTGATTGTTCTAAAGTATTTAAATTTTATGGATTTTTTTTTCTTTAGAATAGACACAATGAATGTACTATTTATCTCTTTGAGTAATTTTCAGTTCTAAAGAATTTATTTATAGCTTTGAGAAGGTCATTTTTACAGATTTCTCAATATCTTTAGAAAAACTTGTTGGAAAGCCATCAAGCCTAGGGGATTTATCTCCCTCCATGGAAAAAAGGCTCTTTTGCAGCTCCTCCATAGTGACTTTTTCGGTAAGCTTCTTGAAGGAGTTGGTGTTAACAATATTATTGGGGAAGTATTCAATAAAAGTATCTATGCTTATCTCCCAGATCTGATTGTGGTCCCCATTAAGGATATTTTTGTAGAACAACACAACTTCTTCCTTAATAGTCACAGAGTCATTGTTGGTTTCACCATCCCTAGTAGTGATTTCATTGATTTTGTTATGATTTCTATGTGTAATAGTGGTCAAGTGGAAGTACTTGGTGTTGTGATCACCTTATTTTAGCCATAAGGCCCTGGATTTTTTCCTCCATAAAGTCTCTTCTTGTGTGTTTATGGTGTGGTATTCAGTGAGAAGATGTTTTCCAAATAATAGTCATTGACATCCATCCCTTCTTCTGTGATTTTTTTTTCCAAAATGACCAATTCTTCCTGAATTTTATTTTTTTCTCAAATATGTTGCCAAAATCTTTCTTGTTCCAAAATTTTATTTTATTTTTTAACATTTTTAAGCTTTTGGACCATCACAAACATAGCAGATCCAAAAACTTGAATGTTCCACCACTATTTTATTCTCTCAAAGAGATCAGGATGATCCATCCACATCTTCTCAAAAAAATAAAGGATAATGGCCATTTTTCTCTTTCTCCAAGAAATGAAGAGCTATGGGGTTATGGTCTAAACTTATTTTGAGTAGAGTGGAGAGCCTAAATTCCTATGAAATATTCTATTAAGAAGGAATTAGAGCTCGATCTTACTTAACCTGAATCAAATCCGCCCCCATATGCCTATTTCTCCAAGTGTATTTGGCTCCTTCTAGTTCTATGTACATAAGATTAGTATCACTTAGAATATCATCAAGATCATCCATTCCGCTATTAAATTCCTTCCTACCACCTTTATTTTCATGAGGTGACAAATGAGTGTTGAAGTCACCCATTATCAACCACTTATATTCAGAGCGGTAGCTTCTGAAATATTTAATATCATACCAAAGCTTCTTTCTTCCATTAATGTTATTAAGGGCATATATGTTAGAAATAATCCAAATATCATCATGATTACTTACCGAAGAGAAGATGAGAGCTAGGTGGTTCTTGGATCTGAGGATGACCATTACCCTTAAACACTTGTTATCCCAAAATGTAGCTATTCCTCTTGAGGCACCATCAGAATTAACACTATGAAATTCAGACACTTTCTAGAAGTAATTCTTGACATTCTTCATTATCTCATACTTTGGAGATTAGTTTCTTGGATAAATAAAACATGAGGCGTATTGGTTTTTTCAAATCCTTTAAATCCATTTACTTTTGTCCGCATTCGGGCCTCGACATTCTAGGAAATCAATTTCATTTAGATTTAGATAAAGGCTTCCTTCAAACCTCGGGATCGAAGGTAACTTTGTGTGTAGCAACTTATTTTATAGTTGTTCTTTTTATTTTATCCCCTAGAGTAGTTCTACCTTTTTTTTTTATCTCCCACATCAATAGTCCTTTATAGATTTTTATTCGAGGAGAGGAAGCCCCTGGATCCTCTTTTTATTTACCTTTGTTAGTAGCAATATTAGGAGTTGTGAAAAGAGGTTTAGGAGATCTAACTTCTTGGGTTTTTATTAAGATCAACATTCTCCTTTTCTTGTATCAAAACAAGGGGATCATATTCTTACTTACAGACCTTCTTTGATAAGGGACTAAATCCCACCTTGCTTAGAGCACTGGGGTATGTAAATTATTTTCACAATGTTGAGATTGTTCTAGTCTTACCTCCCCACTTTGTATTATTTCCCCTTATTCAAGTATAGATTCAGGTTCCTTTTGATCATCATAATTTATGATAGGATGGGAAAAATATTGTTAGCCTTATTATTTTCTTGGGGGTTCAAAGCACTTTTAATTTCTAGGAGTAATTTCACATCATACTACCGGGTTCAAAACCCACATGCATGTCAAGTGAAAATTTTAAGCTTTCCGAGATCCCACCTCATTAGGTTCTTCCCGATCATTGATTTGAGTAGGATTCCTTTGGATAGTGAATGACTCATCCTTTTTCTCTAGATTTGTTAACTCTTTCATTGGCTCAAGATTCTTACCTAGAGTGGGTACTAATTTCTTGACCGATTCGAGTTCTAGTTTTCTTTTTCTTTTCCTCCTTTGAGAGGGGTCTCACATTACCATATGAGTCATTTTATAACTAAAGTATCCTTACCTTCATTTGATCTTTCACCATGCTTATCTATCACTAGTTCCATTTTATTTCCTTTGGCGAGTGTTTGTGCTCCATATCTTTTAAATTTTTGCAAGATTTATGACCTAGCTTAGATAATTCTTCGTGTTAGTACCCAAATTGGTTCTCCTTTGTAGTCAAGTAACATCAATAGGCTGAGCAAGATGCCTAGAGAATGATGGATCAAGATTTAAGTCATTTTGTATCCAGGGAAGGATCTCATCATCTCTTTATCACTCGAGCATGGAGAAGTCAGGTAGCACCATGTTGAGGGTATGACCTACCCTCCTACTTTAGGCTCTTCCTTCAACCAGGGTGAGAGGACCCATTTTTAGTCTGTATTTGTAAGGGAAATGAATATATCAGCAAAGTATTTGACACTCCTTTATAAGGAAATTGAGAAATAACCTTGGGAAGACATGGTCAATTCAAAAATTCTAACTCTCATGAGTTATCACTTTAGACAATGTAGATGTCTCCTAAAACAAGGCTCAGACTACTAAAGACAACAATGGAACCAACTTGCTTATGCATATTTTGGCTTTAACAAGGAAAGCATGGGTAGTTCTGGTGGGATTTGTTGGTTTTAGATGTATTTGGTTGGGGAATTAAGTAGGATAAAGTTGATTATACCAAATTTTAGATAAATTTTAACAAATGCTTTGGGAAATCTGCCTAGTGAAAGATAAAAACACCTCAAATAGCTCACAATGCACCTTTAACTAGAAGATGTACATTCATGGAAGCCCAAAATGCATAGTTTCACACAATATTTGAGAGTTTAGACATAAAATCTCATGCCAAAGACTCAATAAAACATCAGGGATCCAAATTTTCATGCCTAAGATACACTCATAGGATTACAAATAACCTTTAACAAAATGGAGACAAAGTGACTTTAAAATTGTTTATTACACATATGAAATGAAATCTCTTCTCAATAGTACAATTTAAATATTTGTGTGATTTAAAGGGATTCCTAAAATAAGACTACAACAAGAATATGAATAACTATTTTGAAGTATTTCATCTTAAAAGAAGATACAATAATGCTCATGATCAAACACAATTAACTCAAAGACTCAAACAAATTTATCAGCAAGGGAAAGTTTGATTTACAGTCTCAATGCTTGTCAATGGATGTACACTTGCAACCATCTTGACATGATTTAATTTGAAGGATTTACATAAATTAATAGGTTTCTCAGAAGAGTTCTTGGGAAAATGATTTTCTCTCAGTTTTCTTTCTCTTCTAAAATTTCAAAAATTAAAACCCCCTTATATGAGATTATTCTCATCGCATTTATATAATTTTACCTTGCTCACTCATTCTCAATTTCCCCCCCAAAAGTCTAAATCTTCAAGAGAATATTCTTCTTTACAATATACCACTTAATCATGTTTATTCTCTTGAAAATATCTTATTTTTTGTTGCCAGGTGGATAAATTGTGAACCGATCACGTTTTTCACTTCCTCAACTATGACTGGGATGCCATGTCATCAATTTTGACAGTCTTTTAATCATTATTTTATTTGGTGAATAAATGGCCACTTTTTGATGGTTTTAGAGCACCTCCAGATGGTTTGATTTGACAGGTAATCACATCTTCCTTTTTGAGAATCCTTCTCGGAGAACACATATTTCTTTTCGTGCCTTTCTGGGCTGATCATTCCCACATGGTTTTTGTCATATCAAGCCAATCATCATCTTTCTGCATAATGCCAATTTATCTCACACGTATTTCTCCCGATGTAGATATCTCATTTAAATCTTAGAGGCTATTTCACCATGATTACACCCAGCTCGACTGGTATGCCTTGAATTTCCTATAAAAGCACACCATTTCACTTCACCAATTCATATTTTCATTTTCTGAATATAGGCATTTTGAGGAAATTCATCTGCATTATGGTAGGAACACCAGTTGTAGCTAATTTGAAAGATATTTCCATTGAGGATTTGTATTCTATATTTGATTTTTAGGTCCAGATGAAGCATTTGTGAGAATTTTGTTTGATATTGTTGATCCTAAAGATTACACTAGGCCTTTGACAACCCAAGTTGTTCAGGTTGTACTTGTGAGAAGACTTGTCAGGATAAGTTCCATTTTTTCTACATTTCAAATGATGTATTTTCATTTGTTCAAGCTCAAGCATTAGAAGACACCTAAGGCTTTGAGGAAGTTTTGGACTGTAAGTAGGCCCAGTGTGCAAGGTTTGACCAACTATAAATGCCCCTACCTTTGTGATGAAGCGTTTGTTATGAAAGAAATCCCCTTGGAGTCTTATGTTCTTGATGGAGGAATCTCACTGGATATAGTGCCTACTCTTTCTTGTAAGCTGGATAAATTAGAGCAATGTGTCTCAATTTTGGAGACAAAACCATCAATGACTGTACCCTCTCAAACTCTTGAATCATCACCACCTTTTGTGAAGAAGTATAAGGGTGAGTCTAGCTCTAGGCCTCCTACTCCATCTACTCCAGGATCTCTTGTGGTTACACTTCTAACTAAAACTTTCAAGCCATCTTCCACTTTCAAAGCTACTAGAAAAAGGTTCTCCCTAAGGGTGGTATGGATATGAATGAATGGGTTTCCTTTAGTGTGAGAAATTTGCAATTTCTTAGTTTGGTGGGTGGTACTTTTTCAACTCTTGATAAACTCTGGGCTTTGGGTATGTCTCGCATTTGCACCGACGAGAGATATTATATTTTTATAGATGGAATTGGGAATAGATGAATTTATTCTCAGGAAAAATAGGCTAGTGAATAACCTTCCTCTTTACAGAGAGGATACTAGGATGGTAGATAATTAGGTTTCTTCCTTATGTTTCATTTTTGATGCAACTCTCAAATATATATGTAATATTTTTTTCTTCATGGGTTCAGGCCCCAAGAGATCCCCATTTTTTTTTTTCAAAATATAGAAGATAACAAACATTTCATTAGTTTATATGCTTTATAATGGACATGAAATTTTATCCAAGCAATATAAAAATATAATGCATTATATCAAATTACATTTATGCCAGAGAGTAGTAAGTTTAAATTAATATTCATCTTTCATGAAACAAAATTAGCAAATGAAACAAGAGTTACAAATGAAATATGATAAAAAGAAAATTTAAGAAAGACAAGCCTAAGCTTGTTCATCATTCTTCATGTTTACATCTTTGTCTTCTTCCTCTGGTAGCCTTGCTACATATGCATCATATCTTTGGAACAACTCATTTATCTCCTCTTCATCTAGCCCTATGTGGTATCGGAAGATCAGGGTCTACTTGGCTATTGCATTCACACAATGTCCCATTTTTTTATACTCCAATGGTCTTGCCCTTAGTTCTGCAATTCTATTTTCTATTTTCCTCATTGTTTTGATAACTTCATAAGAGAAATTTTCTTTTTGGATGCTCTTTTCAAAAGAACTGAACAAGAAATCAAATTTTAAATCACCATAACTCTTCTTAAACTTATCAAATACCATATCTTCTAGCTTTGAATCAATGGTGTCCATAGTGTCATCAACCCACTTTCTTTTAGTCTCCATCTTTTCTTTAATCCCATTCAATACCTCCACTCTAATCTTGGCCAGCTCTTCCATGGCATATTGGGCCCCCTATGTTTATGTCACACAATCCTTTCCTTTTCAAAAAATATTTCTTAAGTTGAGTAACACGGTTCAGTTTGTGAAAAATTCCCTCAAAATAGAAGATCTCATTGTCACATTGCTGAATTAATTCATCAATTTCATTGAGTTTATTTTTTAGGTCTTCATATTTTTCTCTAGCTTCTTCAATAGCTTATTTTCCCTTTTTGATCAGCTTTTAAACCCATGTTTCAACAGCCTAAACCTTCTTAACATATTTATCAATATGTTCCATTCCTTTAATGGTAGTAGCAGAGGCACTTTCTTGAGTTTGACTAGGCTGGCCAATTAACTATTGCAGACTAGAACTCAATGTTTTGACTTGTTATTTTAATTGCCATTTTTTTATCCTATCTTCATCAACATTTTGTAACAAGTCACTAACTTCCTCTGATACTCCTTGATTCAATTTATCTCTTGAAGGTTTTCCTAGAGGAATAAGTTGAACATTGTAATCACTTGCTGTTATATTATCTCTTGTTTTTGTTGGTGTGTGTTATTTTCCACATCATCAGGTGAGTCATCTCACTTAGGTGAGATTGTAGGTCCATGTGTCATTTAGGGGTCATTATGAGATTATCTTACGTGTGGTGTGTCGGTCGTCATCATACGTGTCATTAGGAGTTACACTTCTATTCTAGGAATGTAACTCCCCCTCTCTACTCGAGTTGTCATGATTGCAGCATTGGGGGTTACTCAACACCTCCTATATGTACACCCCATTTGATCTATGAGATAGAGGAGATTTTTATGGCTTAACCAGGTTCTACCTATTTTTCGAATCTTTACATGCACATTCGGTTGATGCTCGCTCCTCCCGAGATCTC
Organism: Taxus wallichiana var. yunnanensis; assembly: GCA_018340775.1. Taxonomy (NCBI): domain Eukaryota; kingdom Viridiplantae; phylum Streptophyta; class Pinopsida; order Cupressales; family Taxaceae; genus Taxus; species Taxus wallichiana. The sequence goes on along the minus strand of CM031234.1, from coordinate 981,499,440 downwards.
TTCATGTTGTTGTTCACACGTCCGTTGATGTGCACATCATCCCTCATGATCCTCACTTGTGGGTTTTCAAACCCTCTTTCATGGTATCAAAGTAGATCTTGTGGATCCGTGCACTCATCGGCATTTCCGTGTGTGTTTTTGGCTTCCAGAGTGATATCTAGATCTCGTTGCATGTGTCGTAATGGTTATTCCATTTTTCATGCTCTTCTTGCATTGATTTTGGGCATTTATACCTCTATTCGTGTTCATGGGTTCCGGTTTCTTGCTCGGGTGCTCAAGGTGGTTGTTCAAAGTTTCTAGTGTTTTTCGAGTTTAGTGTCTTTGACCACTCGATTTTTCGGGTTTGCATGCACATTTGGAGGTGTTTTTATGAGCACGTATTCCCTACCCTTCAGCTATAGCTTGCTCATGCTATGTGTTGGTCGTGCCTCTGCATTGGTCTATAAGTTGCTTTGTGCATGCTTTGACTCGCCGATTGGGTGCCTATACACATTTTTTGGCCTTTTCTTGATCTCGTGGGCTTGTGGTTTGTTTGGAACGTTGGCTCCTTTGAACGTGGCCATTTTTGCTTGTTGTTCGGAATCATCTGGTTTGTTTCTCTACAGTGTGGCCATTTTTCTATGCGTGGCATCTTGCTCTGGCATTTTAGATGCTATTCCAGGCTCTCCTCAGGTGTTTTCACCTTCAACTTGCAAAATGTTACACCTGCGTCTTTGTGCATAGGAAAACGTTTTTGCTTCCTCAGGCACGTTTTTTGGCGTGCTGCCTCGGCGTTTCAAACCTGCACACCCAGCATAGCCATTTTTCTAGCTTTTCTGGCATTTTTTGGTGGTTTGGGTCTTCTCCAGCTTCTTCCCAGCACTCAAACCTCCAGCACGTGGCTTCAGCACCTCCAGCTCCTTCCTCCAACGTTAGAAAACATTTTTTTGCATTGCCGTTACAAAAATGTTTTTTCTAACCTGCACGTGGTCTTGGACATTTTTTGGAGCCATCCTGTTGTTGTAGACCTACATTTTTATCTTCCTTGGCACGTGGACCTGCCCTACAGCACCTGCAACCTAATCCAGCATGTGGTCTTTGGCGTTTCAGACCTGCACTTTTGGTCTGCTCCTTCCAACGGCTCAAACTCCTAGCTCTCTTCCACGTGGACAGCTCCTTATGTGGCATTGGCCACTTCAAATGTGGGCCCACCTTATTTTTCTAATGTTTTAGGGTGTTAAAAAAAAAAAAATTCATTTCATGGCATGTAATTAAATTTTCTAGGTTGTTTTTGGCTTGTTTATGCCCTTCCTACGATTGTCGAAGATGGAGGGCGAGGTCTGGGTTGGTAGGAGGCTAATCCCCCTCGCAATCAAAACAAACCCTATCTAAAATTTCATGTTGTTTCCAACGAGTAGTCACATGACTCCCTTTGCACCCATTTCAGGCATATTTTTAATGCGTTTGTAGCATCTAGTGTATTTTTCCATCAGTTGCGGGAATCGTTTTAATGCTATAACTTTTGACTCGTTACTTGTTTTTGAATGCTTCCTTGGTCAAAGTTGCATGATTTTTCACACTTTACATGATGGGATTGCTAATTTTGTAAACACACTACTTTATAAAGTGCCACATTCTGGGGGTTGATTGTACTCTTGGGCCTACACACGTAGATGCATTATCGGCCGAGTCCGATGTCTTGCTTTTGTGCATCTTGCATTTTTCATCATGGAGAGTGCTCTTTCCAAACGTGAGCATCGTAGGATCACCTTACAGCCTCCACCACTTCTCACCGGGAGAGAGACCTATTCAGCTTGGCGTGCTTCCATGGAATGTTACTTTGCCCACGAGGGTCTTTTACCCTTCTTGCTTGGGCCAGTTCCTACACCCACTGATCATCATCATCTAGAGGACTTCCTTGACACTTGTGACCATGTCTTTGGTCACATGATGATGCATGTCTCTTGTTCTCTCTGGTTTCATGTGGCAGATTCAGATCCACCTCACCGTGTCTGGAGCATTCTTCAGTCCTTGTATGGAGACCTTCACATACTGCCACCATTTTTTCTACTGCTGATTCAGTTATCTCCTCTATTTCTTCATGTGATGACAGTTCCACTGACATAGGATCGTATGGTTCTACTTCATTGACAAGGATTGTACATCTAGTTCTGATGTCAAGATTGCTACAGAGGACTCTTCTCCTCTTTCTCTCACTATTCTAGAGAGTGTTGACACTTCCCACATCTCATCAAATATTGATCAGTCCCCTTCTCAGTATCATACAGTCATCACACCCACCTCCTTTCCACTTCCATTATACGAGGCCCTTTTCACTCCTCTACCTTCATTGGATGACTCATACCTATCATACATCGCTCTTCTGTTTGTTGAGCCCCCTCATTGGGATGAGTATCTACCTGACCTTAGTCATCTTTTCACAGAGTCTACTTGTGATGCACTACAGGTCCCTCATCCATCTACAGGTGTTTCAGAGGAGTTCATCATCTCCATTGTTGGGAGTGCCCCTTCTGGGACTCTTACCACTTCCACTTTTCCGAGACCTTCATTGATCCACCCTCAGTTGTGGATCCCTTTTTGTTGTGGAGGATGTTTTGTTCCCTTCACATCACTTGGACATCCTTTCTATGGGTGTTCCTCTTCACTCTGATAGTTCTACGCATGTGGCATTACCTTCGGTTCCTTGGCACTCACTCGCTAGACCTATGTCACACTTCCGTGCACCAGACTCAGAGTTCTTCGTGTTGCTGCCTTCAGTTTCCTTTGTGGAGTGGGTGGACTTCCAGCACGTCATTTATGTCCTTCCTAAGGGCAGGCACACAATTCGTTGTGGGTGGCTCTTCTTCAGTCTAGAGGTAGAGGATCTCATCATCGACATTCTTCTGGGAGACCTCTTAAAGCTACAGAGTTCAGATCCATCCATGGCATCTTTTGCATTCCTCTCGTCTCCCTCTTCTTCTCTCTTCTTCTTCTTTCTGAGAGATTACCTCTTTGTACATGGGTACCTTTTCAGGCTCGTCTATAGCCGGGACCCATCTTTGGCATCTTTCTTAGATTAGAGAGTGTTTTGTTCTCTTGTGGTGGATGTTTTTCCCACTAGTTTTCCTTCACTACTTGGGACTTCTTTCTTGTACATGGGTACCTCATCAAGATTTGTGTTGGGACCCATTTCTCATTTCTAACTTTCTGCCTCATCCTAAGTTATGATGAAGGGGGGTGTTGGTGTGTGTTATTTTCCACATCATCAGGTGAGTCATCTCACTTAGGTGAGATCATAGGTCCATGTGTCATTTAGGGGTCATTATGAGATTCTCTTATGCGTCAGTGCGTCAGTGTGTTAGTGCATCATATGTGTCATTGGGAGTTACACTTCTATTCTGGGAATGTAACTCCCCCTCTCTACTCGAGTTATCATGATTGCAGCATTGGGGGTTACTCAACACCTCCTATATGTACACCCCATTTGATCTATGAGATAGAGGAGAGTTTTATGGCTTAACCAGGTTCTTCCTATTTGTCAAATCTTTGCATGCACATTTAGTTGATGCTCACTCCTCCCGAGATCTCTTCAAGCTATCGTTTGCACATCTGTTGATGTGCACATCATCCCTCGTGATCCTCGTTTGTGGGTTTTCAAACCCTCTTTCATTTTTTCCCTCGTGAGGGATTTCCACTTCCAACGTTCTGGACCCAAGTGGATCAGTATGAGTCTTAGTGATAACTCTAGATTTCTTGGAAGCCCTTACAGGTTTTAGGAAGGACAAGGCTATGAGCTCTATGGATTCCATGGGGAAAATCTCTTTTTCCTCTTTTGAAATTAAATCTCCCATCCAGCTCTTTTCAAGAGTAGTCCCAACCTTTGTTTCCTACAATGTTTGTTGGGATTTCTCAAGGATAACCACCAACTATTTGGATACCTCTTGCAAATCTTGAACTGATGACTCTTCATGTTGTTCCTTTCCAACTCCCAGTGTTGTTTCTTTGAGTTCACCTTGTATTGGTACTTCCCCGATTTCTTTTCTTCTTGATCCTAGATTTGGGGCTTACCAATCTCCTTCTAAGTTACATCAATGATTGAAGTTTGTTCTTTCTTCATTTCCTCAGCTGATGTAGTTATACCCTCAACCTTTTCTTTGGAAGCTTCTTGAGTTGATACTTCTTTTACAGGAACTCCCTTTCCTTCAACAATTTCCACCTCTTTTGAGGCTACTGAACTGATAGATTAACATCCTTTTTTCTAGCATGTCATATTGTAACATGGTAGGTTGAGTTTCCATAACTAGTCCTTTATCTTTACTCAAATCTTGCACACTTACACTATCAAAAACCTTATCTTTAGCAATTGTGTCTTGTGCAACCTCTGTCATCTTTTCATCTGCAGAATTCTCTGTTTGAGGTAGTTCACTGTCCTTAGTGACCTTGGCTTCATGTGAGGGATATTTCTCAGTTAATACCTCTGTGTCTACACTCTTTCCACTAGACACTTTTGTCTTGTTTAAATTTGGAGCTGATTGGTCTACGGAAGATACCTCTGATACTTAGACCTTGTTTTCAATAGTTGGTGCATGAGTAATTTCTCCTAATCCTTCACTCAATTGAGAACCACCTACACTCTTTACTACTTTTTCTCCAATAGCCATTTCAAATGCTTATAATGTGGATAACTCTTTATCAATATCAACATCCATTATTTCTACTTGGTTCTTAGTTGATTCTTGCAAATTTTTAAAAAAAAGGCACACTAACACTTTCTACTAGCATGGCATTAGACTTTTTCAAACCTTGATTCAACATAACACTATCTAATGGATCAGATGAGAAAATACCTTGAGATACTTGTTCTTGAGTACCTTAATCTATCATTCCTTTTGAAGACAAATATGGGAATAGAGGCATTGGTTTCTTAACCTGGCTAGTTTGAACAACCCCTTGTTGTGGAAATGAAGCTACATGTTCACCTGGGAAACACCAATCCTTTCCTATTTTGGAGGATCAATCACTTCATCCTTGTGCTTATGCTTCCTATGTGTATGATCACCTTCCCTTACCAAATTTTTTCATATACAATTTTGTGTCTCTTGTGTGCTCTTTCAAATTTCTTAAGATTTGGTGCCACCCTTCCTTCAAAACTATGTGATTTAGATTGTATATGGCCATTAGCTTTGTGGCTCCCTTCATTAACTTCTCAAGCACCTTAGGGTTTTGGCAGAACATTTAGAGGGGTCCTTTGGGTGGCCATACCCTTTCCTTTTGATTGTAGTGGAACTACAAAAGTAATAGGGGCATTTTCCATAGACTTTAGAAGCATTTCCTTAGTTTTTCTACTTCAAAGTAGACATGGATGTTCCAGTTCCACTGGCAGTAGAAGTCCATTCATCCATAATTCCTGTGGTGGGCATTCTTGAAGGAAATTGAGGGGATTTTCCACCTAAGGGATCCATTATGTCAACTCCTTCCTTTAAAAGAGGAAGGTCATCCTTCAAATTTCCCAATTCCCTGAATTTATTGAGAACCTTTGTATTTTGAATAGACAAATCAATGTTCTTCTCGTACCAACCAATTCAAATTTCTTCTCATTACATGAATAATCATGTCATGTTAATCATCTAACTCATCTTCATCCCACTTTAGGGGAGTCATTGGTTGTCCATATATCCCTTGGTCAATATACAATTGAATCACAATCTATGGATCATCTATAATTCCTTGAGGTATCACAACAATATTGAAATCAATAATCTATGTGAGGGTCATTCTTGAAAAATATCTGAGCCTGACTTCCTCCTCATCCCTGTAATTCATCCAGTAATCCTCAAAATGAGGCTCATGTTCAAAGGCATTTAAAGTGTTAACCACCCACCTTATATCATAATTATCCCTTGCTTCAAATATTTCCATATCAAACCTCTTCATTTCATCTTCCATTAACCTGGATTTTATGATGGAAGGGAAGGAATACCTTCCAATCTTGATAGGAAATTTAATATTTGTCTTGTGCTTTCTAGCAATCAGCTTGTGAACTAGTGTTAACTTTGTCTTGCCAATTCACATAGGGCCATTTTTTCATCTAAATATCTTGGCATCTTGCATGGTTGGCCTTCAAATCCACTAACTCTGATGTATGTGAAATTTTTGTACTGAATGAAATAACATCCATACTCCATAATTACTTTCCTAGCCTCATCTAAAATCCTATATTGTTCCCATTCTGGTTTAAACAAGCATATAATAGGTGTAAAAATGCATCATTTACCAATCTTACATTTCTTGTCCAATTACTCAATTGTAATTGGGGAAAGATCTCATGCATCTGGAATTTTTGAAATCAGCATGTGGCACAAGGCTAGGGAAATGCTTGTGGCCTACAATGTTGTAGATCAGGTATGTCATCATGTAGAATTCAAGTTCTCCAGTGCCACCCATCTTAATCTTTATTGTTAATGCTTTATCATATGATCATGAAGTGACTCAACAATAAAGGTTTCCCAAAAAATATTTCCCTTTTCTCTAAACAATCCACATGTAGGTGCACATCCACTCCTTGAACTCATTTTTCATTTCTAAACCAGCCATTCTACTTAGCATTACAATTACATCTTCTACTTCTTCAAAAATTGTGCCCTAACCAATCTCTTAGGGATTCTAGCAGCTTCCTTATGTTTTGCTATGAACCAATTAGTATTTATGATCCTCAAAAATTCCTTTTTCTTGGTATCATAATCTTTTAGGGCTAAATCAATACCTAGGGTTATTGGATTTCTAATCATAAGAAATTTTATCATTATCCTGATGGTTGTAGGCATCAAAGTTAGTAATGCTTCACTGCTTCCATCTAACGCTTCCCTCTTTTCTAGGTTTTATTTCATAGTGAAAAGTCTCACCAATTCTAGGAAATGTACAGAGGGGGAATGACATGAGATGAAGCAATGTTGATAGCTTGAATTGCCTTCATAGATTTTTTGTTATTAGGGCTATTCAAGAGAATATTATTCTTTACAATATACTGCTTTATAATGTTTATTCTCTTGAAAATATCTTATTTTCTCTTGCTAGGTGGAAAATCATGAAACGATCATGTTTTTCACATCCTTAACGATGATTGGGATGCCATATCATCACTTTTGATAGTATTTTAATCATTCTTTTATTTGGTGAATAAATGGCCACTTTTTGATGGTTTTAGAGTGCCTCCAGATGGTTTGATTTGATAGGTAATCACATCTAACTTTTTTAGAATCCTTCTTAGAGAACACATATTTCTTTTCATGCCTTTCTAGGATGATCATTCCCACATGTTTTTTTTTATCATATCAAGCCAATCATCATCTTTCTGCATAATGAAAATTTATCTCACACGTATAGATATTTCATTTAAATCTAAGAGGCTATTTCACCATGATTACACCCAATTTGAACAGTATGCCTCAAATTTCACTTCACCAATTCATATTTTATTTTCTAAATATAGGCATTTTGAGGAAATTCATCTGCATTATGGCAGGAACACCAGTTGCAACCAATTTGAAAGATATTTCCACTAAGGATTTGCATTCTATATTTGATTTTTTGGGTCTAGATGAAGCATTCATGAGAATGTTGTTCTATATTGTTGTTCTGAAGATTACAAAGGGCCTTTGACACCTAAGTTGTTCGGGTTGCACTTGTGAGAAGACTTATAAGGACAAGTCCCTTTTTTTCATTTCAGATTATGTATTTTCATTTGTTCATGATCGAGCATCAGAAGGCACATGAGGATTTGAGGAATTTTTGGACTGTAAGTAGGCCCAGTGTGTAAGGTTTGACCAATTATAAATGCCCCTACCTTTGTGATGAAGCATTTGTTATGAAAGAAATACCCTTGGAGTCTTATGTTCTTGATGGAGGAATCTCACTGGATATAGTGCCTACTCTTTCTCGTAAGCTGGATAAATTAGAGCAACGTGTCTAAATTTTAGAGAAAAAACCATCAGTGATTGTACCCTCTCAAACTCCTAAATCATCACCACCTTTTGTGAAGAAGTATAAGGGTGATTCCATCTCTAGGCTTCCTACTCCATATGCCTCAAGATCTCTTGTGGTTACACTTCCAGCTTCAAACTTTCAAGCCATCCTCCACTTTCAAAGGTACTGGAAAAAGGCTCTCCCTAAGGGTGGTATGGATATGAATGAATGGGTTTCCTCTCATGAGAGGAAGTTGCAATTGCTCAGTTTGTTGGGTTGTCCTTTATCAAATCTTGATGAACTCTAGGATTTGGGTATGTCTAGAACACTAGCAGAGACTTTATCTTTGTTCGGATGCCACAGGGAACATATGAATTTATTCTCAAGAAAAATAGGCTAGTGAACAAGCTTCCTCTTTGCAGAGAGGATTCTAGGATGGTAGATAATTAGGTTTCTTCCTTATGTTTCCTTTTTGATGCAACTCTCAAATATATATATGTAATATTTTCTTCATGGGTTGGGCCCCTATAGATCCCCATTTTTATTTTTTCAAAATATAGAAGATAACAAACATTTCATTAGTTTATATGCTTTATAATGGACATGAAATTTTATCCAAGCAATATAAAAATCTAATGCATTGTATCAAATTACATTTATGCCAGAGAGTAGCAAGTTCAAAGTAATATTCATCTTTCATGAAATAAAAGTAGAAAATGACACAAGAGTTACAAATGAAATATGATTAATTTTTTTATAAGAAAGACAAGCCTAAGCTTGTTCATCATTCTTCATGTCTGCGTCTTTGTCTTCTTCACTTTCTTCTTCCTCTAGTAGCCTTGCTACATATGCATCATATCTTTGGAACAACTCATTTATCTCCTCTTCATATGGCCCTATGTGGTATTATAAGATCATGGTCTACTTGGCTATTGCATTCACATAATGTCCCATATTTTTTTTATACTCCAATGGTCTTTCCCTTAGTTCTATAATTTTGTTTTCTATTTTCCTCATTATTTTGATAACTTCATAAGAGAAATTTTCTTTCTAGATGCTCTTTTCAAAAGAAATGAACAATAAATAAAATTTTAAATCACCATAACTCTTCTTAAAATTATCAAATTATTAAAATCAATGGTGTCCATAGTGTCATCAACCCACTTTCTTTTAGTCTCCATCTTTTCTTTAATCCCATTCAAGACCTCCACTCTAATCTTGGCCAACTCTTCCATGGAATATTGGGTCCCCCTCTGTTCATGTGGCACAATCCCTTCCTTTTCAACAAAATATTCCTTAATTTGAGTAACACAGTTTAGTTTGGGAAAAATTCCCTCAAAATAGAAGATCTCATTGTCACATTGCTCAATTAATTCATCAATTTCATTGAGTTTATTTTTGAGGTCTTCATATTTTTCTCTAGCTTCTTCAATAGCTTATTTTCCCTTTTTGATCATATTTTCAACCCATGTGTCAACAACCTGAACCTTCTTAATAACTTTATCAATCTGTTCCATTCCTTTAATGGTAGTAGCAGAGGCACTTTCTTGAGTTTGACTAGACTGGCCAATTAATTGTTGCAAACTAGAACTCAATGTTTTGACTTGTTCTTTTAATTTCCTTTTTTTATCCTATCTTCATCAACCTTTTGTAAAAATTCACTAAATGCCTCTAATACTCCTTTCTTCAATTGATCTCTTGAAGGTTTTCCTAGAGGAATAAGTTGAACATTGTAATCACTTGTTGTTATATTATCTCTTGTTTTTCCCTCATGAGGGATTGCCACTTCCAACGTTCTGGACCCAAGTGGATCAATATGAGTCTTAGTGATAACTCTAGCTTTCTTATAAGCCCTTACAGGTTTTTGGAAGGACAAGGCTATGAGTTTTATGGATTCCATGGGGATAATCTATTTTTCCTCTTTTGAAATTAACTCTCCCATCTAGCCCTTTGCAAGAGTAGTCCCAACCTTTATTTCCTACAATGTTTGTTGGGATTTCTCAGGGATAACCACCAACTGTTTGGATACCTCTTGTACATCTTGAACTCATGACTCTTCATGTTTTTCCTTTCCAACTCCCAATGTTGTTTCTTTGAGTTCACCTTGTATTGGTACTTCCCTTGATTTCTTTTCTTCTTGATACTGGATTTGGGGCTTAGAAATATCCTTCTGAGTTACATCAATGCTTTATGTTTATTATTTTTACATTTTATCAACTCATGTAGTTATACCCTCAACCTTTTTTTAGAAGCTTCTTGAGTTGATACTTTATTTTGTAGACACTCTCTTTCCTTCAACAATTTCCACCTCTTTTGGAGGCTATTGAAATGATAGATTAACATCCTTTTATTTTTCTTGTATATCCTACTATAACATGGTAGGTTGAGTTTCCATAACTGGTCCTTTATCTTTACTCAAATATTACACACTTACACTATCAACAACCTTATCTTTAGCAATTGTGTCTTGTGTAACCTCTGTCATCTTTTCATCTACAAAATTCTTTGTTTGAGGTAGTTCACTATCCTTAGTGACCTTGGCTTCATGTGAGGGATCTTTCTCAGTTAATACCTCTATGTCTACACTCTTTCCACTAGACACTTCTAGCTTGTTTAACTCTGGAGCTGTTTGGTCTATAGAAGATACCTCTGATACTTGGACCTTGTTTTCAGTAGTTGGCACATGAGTAGTTTCTCCTACTCCTTCACTCAATTGAGAACCACCTACACTCTTTACTACTTGTTCTCCAATATCCATTTCAAATGCTTCTAATGTGGAGAAATCTTCATCAATATCAACATCCATTATTTCTACTTGGTTCTTAGTTGATTCTTGAACTTTTTGGAAAAAGGAACACTAACACTTTCTACTAGCATGACATCAGAATTTTTCAAACCTTGATTCAACATAGCACTATCTAATGGATCAGATGAGAAAATACCTTGAGATACTTGTTCTTGAGTACCTTCAACTGTCATTCCTTTTGAAGATAAAGATGGGAATAGAGGAACTGGTTGTTTAACCTAGTTGGTTTTAACAACCCCCTGTTGTGGAAATGAAGCTACATGTTACACCTAGGAAACACCAATCCTTTCCTATTCGGAGGATCAATCACTTCATCCTTATGCTTATGCTTCTTATGTGTATGATCACCTTCCCTAAAAATATTTCTTCATATACAAGTTTTTGTCTCTTGTGTGCTCTTTCAAATTTCTTAAGATCTGGCGCCACCCTTCCTTCAACACTATGTGATTTAGATTGTATATGGCCATTGGCTATGGCTCCCTTCATTAAATTCTCAGCACCTTGGGGTTTTGGCAGAATATATGGAGGGGTCATTTGGGGTGCCATACCCTTTCCTTTTGATTGTAATGGAATTACAAAAGTAATAGGGGATTTTTCCATATACTTTAGAAGCATTTCCTTTGTTTTCTTCTTCAAAGAAGACATGGACGTTCTAGTTCCACTAGCAGAAAAATTCCATTCATCCACAATTCCTGTGGTGGGCATTCTTAAAGGAAATTGAGGGGATTTTCCACCTAAGGGATCCATTTTGTTAGCTCCTTCCTTTAAAAGAGGAAGGCCATCCTTCAAATTTCCCAATTCCTAGAATTTATTGAGAACCTTTGTATTTTGAATAGATAAATCAATGTTCTTCTACGCCAAAAAATCAAATTTATTCTCATTACATGAATAATCTTTTCATGTTGATCATCTGACTCATCTTCATCCCACTTTAGGGGAGTCATTTGTTGTCCATCTATCCCTTGGTCAATATACAATTGACTCACAATTTATGGATCATCTATAATTCCATGAGGTATCACAACAATCTTGAAATAAATAATCTATGTGAGGATCATTCTTAAAAATATTTGAGCCTCGAATTCCTCCGTATCTATGTAGTTCATCCAAAGAATCCTCAAAATGAGGCTCATGTTCAAAATCATTTAAATTGTTAACCACCCACCTTATATCATACCTAGTCCTTACTTCAAATCTTTCCATATCAAACCTCTTTATTTCATCTTCCATTAACCTGGATTTTATGATAGAATGGAAGGAATAACTTCCAATCTTGATAGGAAATTTAATATTTGTCTTTTGTTTTCCAACAATCAGCTTGTGAACTAGTGTTAACTGTCTTCCCAATTCACATAGGGCCATTTTGTCATATAAATATCTTGGTAGCTTGCATGGTTGGACTTCAAATCCACTAACTCTGATGTATGTGAACTTCTTTTACTAAATGAAATAACATCCATACTTGATAATTACATGCCTAGCCTCATTTTTAATCCTATATTGTTCCCATTCTAGTTTAAACAAACATATAATAGGTGCAAAAAATGCATCATTTACCAATCTTACATTTCATGTCCAATTACTCAATTGTAATGGGAAAGATCTCATGCATCTGGCATTGTTTGAAATCAGCATGTGGCACAAGGCGAGGGAAACACATGTGGCCTGCAATATTGTAGATCAGGTATGTCATCATGTAAAATTTGATTTCTCCAGTGCCTCCCATCTTAATCTTCATTATTAATGCTATCATATGATCATGAAGTGACTTAGCAATGAAGGTTTCCTAACAAATATTTCCCTTTTTCTCTAAAACAATCCATATGTAGGTGCACATCCACTCCTTGAACTCATTTGTCATTTCTAAACTAGTCATTCTACTTAGCATTACAATTACATCTTCTGATTCTTCAAAAAAATTCCCTAACCAATATCTTAGGGATTCTAGTGGTTTCCTTCTTTTCTCTATGAGCCACTTAATATTTATGATCTTGGCATATTCCTTTTTCTTGGTCTCATAATCTTGTAGGGCTAAATCAATACCTAGGGTTATTAGATTTCTAATCACAGGAAATTTTAGCATTATCCTAATGGCTACAGGTGTCAAAGTTAGTACTGCTTCACCGCTTCCATCTAACACTTCCCTCTTTTCTGGGTCATAATTCATAGCGCAAAGTCTCACCAATTCTGGGAAATGTACAGAAGGGGGAATGAAACCAGCTAAAGAAATGTTGCTAGCTTGAATTTCCTTCATGGATTCACTCTTATTAGGGCTATTCAATATTTGTAGGAATTCATTTAGGTTGACATTCATTAAATTTGTATATGTGATCTTATCCAGATCACTGGTGATTTCGGATGCAACAAAAAAACTAGATGACATCATCTTCATATTTTATGCCCTAATTTTACTATCAATTTCCTTGCAAATGATGAAAGGTATGAAGGTATCTCAGTTATTACTAATTTTCTATGTGTAATTATCCTTTTCTTCAAAGAATCTTCAAAACTCTAGCTCTCAATCATGCTTTGCAATCAATATCACATCATCCTTCAAATAATTATCCTAGCAATGGCATCCAGATATCGACATAGGATAGCAAAAATCTCATAGCATTTGAATACTTCAAACATTCCTCCTTTATTTGTGTAAAAACAAATTAATGATGACAGTCATAAATGTGTTGTACTATGGCCATCCATTTTGCTATCCCATTTTTAAATGTGTGATCCATCCACGTGGAATAATTCTATGCAATGTGGGCTTGGGGGCTTTTTTACATTTTTACATCATTTTTAAACGTAAACACATTTACTTGTTTGACTCAATTTCCCGCCCTTGAATTCCACTCCGATCTTGACACGTGTTTAAATCCTAATAGTGGTGGAGCTGCAATCCCTTTCTGAATATTTGTTCATTTTCTCAATTGAGCCCAAAGTTACCAATTTGACCTAAGGACCCGCTTCTCTAATCTTTGCATGAGAATGCACCACATGTCCTTGGCGGGTCTCGGGAGCCTTTCTACATTTTTTCACTTTATTAACTCATTATCAAGCAAAATAATAGGCCCCGATTCCCCATTCCAACCAAATTTTGACATGTATATCGCTTCAAGAGTAGGTTCAATTCTTTGTTCTGCATTATTTGACTATGAATATTCCAAGGAATATTTGTCAGGCCTCGGGGAAAAGTTTGTAATTTGTGAATGTTATAAAATTGTTATAACTTTGCACACTAATCCTGCCATACCGCAACCAATGGAAACATGCCATATATCATCGACGGCGAGAGTAAAACATGAAATTTTCAACATGGCCAAAAGATGATGTATAAATATATTTCTTAGGATTAAACATGATTTATGATTCAATTTTTTACAGGGATCTTCAAGAACAACACGTCTATCACGTTCCTCAACCAGAAAAGAGGATTTACAACCTAAACACAAAATTTTCAAATAGATTTATCGTGATTGTATCATTTAAACACACATTTTCATATGGGAAAACTAGAAAACATACATTTTTTGAAAGCATGCACAAGATAGAGGGGTGAGATCAATTTGAGCACCAACACTTTGAATTTCATTATGAAGTCTTCAAACTCTACCTTTTATTTTCTAATCCCAACAGATGAGTGTCTTTTAATATAACCGGAAAGTTTTTGGGTCTCATTAACATTAATACAAAATCTTTCCACATTTAATCTAGATCTAGCCTTTGTGATGCCATCAAACAAAATGAGAGTTTTTATTGATTTTGTAATGCTGGTTAGGACCCCCTCATTCTAGAATTCTAGTGTAAGCTCGGACATGCCTATCCTAGATGGGCATATCTTTCATATTTTCTTTTTATAGGTCAAATCTAGGAGACCATTTTTTGAGATACAGGCCCATGTTTCCAAGGACCCAGTGTCCACTTAGATACACCTTTGTCAAGTCTTATTTTAGAGAAAAATTAATTAAAAAAACCCTCTAGTTATAAAAATATTTCCATGTGGCATTTAGGAGCCCATTTTCTCTGGGTCCATTCTTACGATAGCATTGATATTAGGACAGGCACCAAGGAACTTACCAATAAGGGAGAACATGTGATTTTAAATGGATTCCTTAATGAATGAGTTGGGAATATTAAAGTGCAAGTCACCATCCTTGTCCGTGAAACATGTGACATTCTATTTTCCTTTATTAATTCCTGAACTCTTATGTCCCTACACAAATGATGCGATCTTGCATTTTCTGAGATTTTTCCTTTGACCACATCTTCCCACGTGGTCCCATGTCTACAACTTCTAGGAGAAATATGGATTGATCTAGGGCCTTGGGATCCTGTAGGGGATATTTCCATCCCATCCACATTCAAAAATTTGTTCAAACCTTCTCCAACATCTCCTTTTCATTCTCCTTCTCCATAGCAGTCAACATATCTCCACAAGTTCCTTTTTCTTATGACATTTGTGGTGGAAGCTAAGAAGTTGAAATCTATTCTCTTAGAATATGAATATGTATCAGATCAATTGATCAATTTTGAAAAGATTTTCTTTATTTTCTTCACACTCTTATCTCTAGGTAGAAGAAGATTTTAGATATCCTTGGGTGCAACATTAGCTCTCTTTTGTCTTCCTATCTTGATATGCCCTTGTTTCATGGTAAAATCTCAAATGAGGTATGGAAAATATTATTGATAGGTTTCAAAGGAAATTAGAAACCTGGAATAGAGTTTTACTTTCCCAGGATGGAAAATGCACCCTTATAAAAACACTTTCCAAAATCTCCCTATATATTTAATGTTTCTATTAAAATTCCCAAGGAGGTGATCGAAAGAATTGAGAAATTCAAAAACATTTTTTTATGGAGTGGTGTAGAGGAACAAGATATATTTCACCTTGTTGTGTGGGAAAAAGTTTTTGAGCCCAAGAGGATTGGTGGTCTTGGCATAAAAAATTAATGTAGATGAACAAATCTATGGTTGCCAAAATGGGTTGGATATTATTTAAAGAAGACCTTTTGTGGACCAGGCTTGTTAGAGCTAAATATATGGAAAATACTAGATGCAATGATTGGCTTCACAGAGAGGATCTTCCTATTCGATCGAGAATTCTAGAATATCCTAACTAACTCCAAAAATTGCTAATCAGGGTAGCAAGTGGAATTTGGGAGATGGAAAGGATATATCTTTTTGGGAAGATAAATGGATCTCTAATTCCCTCTTAATAACAGGAAGAATGGTCTCAATTGATTGTCCCTTATTCCAACATGATTGGCACTAAAGTTAAGGATTATATTAGAGTCAATACTGAAGGAAAAATATGGGTGCAACTACCTTTCATAGACCAAAATCTATTAGAGTTTACCAAGAACTTGCAGACTACCCTTAGTGCTCATCACCTTGATGTTGGTGACACCATTGATGAACTCATTTGGGAAGATTCTATAGATGGGTCCTACTCTGTCAAAAGTGGTTATAACTTGCTCTCTATCAACCTTCCTTCCTCTATTGAGTGGAATAAGGTCTGGTTTAAAGAGTTAACTCCCAAAATCAATATCTTTCTTTGGATTAGCATCTAAAATAGAATCTTAACCACTAAAAACTGGATTAAAAGAGGGAAACATATCCAAAATAGGTGAAGTCTTTGTAAAAAATTGGAGAGTAGGTCAACCACATATTCCTTCATTGTAATTATGTTACTATTATTTGGAATGCCTTCTTGAAGCTCATGGGCATTAATTAGATCTTAATAGATAATATTTTCTCAACCTTGGAAATAATGGTATTCACCCTTCAAACACATGATTGTCAAAAGGATTTGGCTTTCCTTCTCTCAAATCATTTGGCTTATCTAGAAAGACAAGAACAATAACATCTTCAATAATAAAAAACCCTCCATCATTAGGTTGTTTAATCATCTCCTTGAAGGCATTAAACAAGACATATCCAGATTTAGGCCCAAGAAGAATTTTAATCAGAATGAAGAGGAAGCTAAAATCCTCAAGAAGTGGAATATATCTTGTGCTTTTAACTCTTTTTCTTATACCAAGGTTGACAGGACTCTTGTTTCTTGGTTACCCCCTAATTTTAGTTTTTTAAAACTATATTTTGTTAGCATTTCTAAGGGAAATCCTAAGAACTCTGGTGGTGGTTGCTTCATTTGAGGAGAAGGAGGTTATTTTATATTTTCTTATGTAGGTCAATGGGAATTAATACTAATCATTATTTGGAAGCATTGACGGCTCTTTGGGGTATCAGACTAGTTTGTTCCCTTAAGTTTCGAACATCATCATTGAGGGTGATTCCATGAATATAATCAATTGTCTTAAAGGCTTCACTTAATTCAATTGGACCATAAAAAATTATATTGAAGAGGTTATTCAATTGTCTAACTCTTTCTCTAGATGTAATTTCAATCATACCTATAGAGAGGGAAATAAACTTGCGGACTCTTTAGCCAATATGGGGGTCCTTGCTAATAATTTCAAAACTTGGAATCATGCCACTTCCTTACCTCTTAATGTCCAATCCATTATTAATAAGGAGAGAAGCTAACATTCATGTGGTAAATGTTGGAATTTGGTGACCCTTTAATACCACTTTGCTCATCCCGCCTTTCCTCATTTTACCGCTTGGTTCTTTGCTTTTGGTGTCTTTAGGGTTTTCAATACCACCATGGGAGGGGATATCTACAAAGTGGATTCGATAAACAATAACCATTGGAGGGAGGATGCTAAGGTTTGAGAGATCCTAAAGAAAAGTGGGTTTAACCTTTTCCATCATTCATAGAAATTGGTGAAGAAGCTGGAATGGGTGTAGGGTGAGATACAGGAACAGGGAATTCCTCATCAAGAAAGGGATGACTTCAAAGTGGTCACGGGTATTCATCCTAAAGGAATGTAGTTTTACAAGAACAATTATAATAGAAAGGAAGAATAAGCCAAATTCTTAGAAGGTGAAGAATGCCTCATCCAAGCCAAAAGTGGTTTTCTTCAGAGTCACTTCCTAAACCCTATGATAAGGTCAATTTTGTGCTAATGAAGTATCTTACTTTGGATGGCTAGTTTAAAGTTACTCCTTACTTTCATTTGGTTTTCCTAAACCACTTTAGAAGAAATGTGGCGGTTAATTTCCCTTTTTTCTTCTCCATTCCCTTGAAAACTTGGTGAATTTGGTGGCCCAGGGGAAACGTGCCCAGCCCTCCCACCATGTTTTCATTTTTCTCCTCTATAAACACTTTGACTTGTTAATTATGAATACCCCTGTGGCCCCTCCTCTCCATCCCCCTACCCCTTCAAATAGACCCCCTATTGTGACTAATCCTCAGGAATCTAACTATACCCTCTACAAAAAAAAAAGACAAACTTGACCACCTGCCACCACTACTATTCTTCATTCTTCTCCTTTAGGAGAGGGTTATTCTACACTTAGCCTTATTTCCATGGGTGAGAAGGAGCCTACCAACAAAGACCAAGATGGTAACATGAGAAATGAATTGGATTTTCACAATGATATGCTTACTTGGCTCAGGAAGGAGTTAAAAGTCTTAGGAGGGAAAGTTAGAGGCTACAAGATTGCTATTAAAAGTGGAAAGAAGGATAGGTAGCTAATGGAGGAGATGAAAAAAATATAATCTATTGAAATTGAACAAGACAAGCTCATAAACAAATAATGTGACATAATCTCCTTTCTTAACGGAAACATTGACATCCTATCCAAAATCATTACTATGTTGGAAAGTAGCAAGGGCAAAGAAAAAACTACAAATGGCACTTCCATTATGGATATCAAAAGAAATCTTGAGATCCTTAAGAAGAATATTTCTAAGACCACTAAGAAGTGGATGGAGACGTTATAGGCTGTTATGTTCTATTCTATCATGGACTAGTTTTTGATGTTTTGTTGTGGTACTATTGTGGTTATGTTGGTGTTTGGCTATTGTTTTTTGTTGTGGTGTTACAACACGCTTTGTTCCTCCTTCATTGAGCTCCTTCTTTGATGTGCTCATTTTTTTGGTATGGTTTGTATCTGAATATCTAGGCTTAGGCCTCTTGTATCCTAGGTAGGATCCCAGTCAAAAAACCTTTTTCCATTAATAAAAAAATTATAAAATGATGCAAATGTAATATCAAATATTTGGTTTATTCTAGTGTAGATATATATATATATTTAATGAAAATAAGTTAGAAAAGTAAATATAAAAATCACAATACTAAAATATGCAAGGATAATATATCACTCAACACACTTATAGAAAGGATACTAAAACATATTTTGGTATATGGTTTGAAAATATCAACCCCACTTTGTACTTAGACTATATATAGTGGATTATAATTATCTCTGGGAGTGTTTTACAAAGTTTTGTAAAGTTTTTTTGTAAATTTTATGATCTCAAACTAATTATATGATAATTTAATATTTTAGGCGAAGGGATTGAATTATGATGATATATAGGTATAAACGAACGTGTCCTCTAGTTTTGAATCTAAAATTTACATTTTCAACCTATGTGTTTTGTCTCTAGGTCAATATCTTGTTTAGCTAAACTAACCTTGTGACAACCCCACGAAGCCAATGAGAATTACAATATGTACCAATAATATGAAAGGCATCAAATCAAACATAAATATATGATGATATGGAGGGTATATAATGTAAATAATATGCAGTCCTAAATTGAGCCCTCAAAATATGAAATCATCACTTGGATTGGTTTTAGTGTGTAGATATGTGATCTACGGTGAAAATATAGATGTATTCAAATTTGAGTATATGTGTTGTAATGTTATCTAAGAGAGATATGCTTCAATTGGATTAATGTCCATCATAGAGGTTTATTTGATAAATGATTCATAGATGTCACTAATAGGTAAGGGTTCATGTGTTTATATTGGTGAATGATTTAAATTATTTACTACTCAACCAACCTTAAGTCGACTATGGTAATTTGTGCATATGAAAAGATGATCATTTTATGTATAAGGGATATATTTATTAGCCTAGGGAAAATGTTTTTATTTAAATATGTTTGGGAACACAAACACATATAATATTAAGATGGAACCAGATATGATGTAATGTATTCTTTACAGAGAGTTCAAAAATATGGAATCTATTAGGTACATTAAATACTTAAGTGTTAATTTGAAGAAAAAATCATGAACAAGTAAATTCAGTCTATGATATAGTACAAAATTTCAAGTTTATTTAATAAATGGGTAAATGGGATAAATTTAGCATCAATTATAAATAATTATCTCTAAGTTCCACATGAAAAATTATATATACTACAATTTACCCAATTTATTCTAGTATCAAAAGTGTTGTATAAAAAGTTACAACAGAACAAATGAATTCAAGTGTCGATCACAATCATAAGAGAATAATGTGTGAAAATGAAGAGTGTAACCCCAAAATAATCTAATGCTCAATATACAATCATATGGAAAATACATTTCACAATTCTTAAGAGAGAGATACAACTAGTATATGAAAAATTGAAGTGTTTAAATTTATATAAAGCATATAATGACTATTGTTTATTTTTCCTAGTGTTTTGTATGGGGAATATGTGAATAATTGTGTGATAACTAGTACTATATTACTATCACCTTAGAAATAACATTAGGATGATATAACAATAAATTATTAGGTTATTATCACCATATATTATTAGTAATATATCAACATCGAGTCTTAGGATACTATCACCAAAAACATTAGGTTGTTTGTACCATATACCATCATATTAGGAATGGAATAATGTGTAATACATGCTAATATAAACTAAATAAATATCATAAAAATCATATAATTTATTACTTCTACCAATTATATGAAAATTTACTATAAATATCATATTTTTAGTGATTTACCATACCAAGTCCATGAAAAATCGATATAAAACCCACATATGTAGTGATGAACCATCCTAATTCCATGTAAATCTGATATAACACCTAATTCTAGTGATGAACCATATCAATTCCATGTAAATATGATGTAAAACATATAATTATAATAACAAACCATATTAAGTCCATGAATATCATATCTATATCATAAGTGAACTTATAATTTGTCATGAATATTTATATTTGACTGGATTTATATATTATTACCCTATTTACCATATGTAATTT
Organism: Taxus wallichiana var. yunnanensis; assembly: GCA_018340775.1. Taxonomy (NCBI): domain Eukaryota; kingdom Viridiplantae; phylum Streptophyta; class Pinopsida; order Cupressales; family Taxaceae; genus Taxus; species Taxus wallichiana. The sequence continues at coordinate 981,478,560 of CM031234.1, read as the reverse complement.
TTACATGATCTATGTGAAATTTTAAAAGATACAACAATATTCCCCCTTTTAATATGAAGTATTCTTCCATGTATCACTTAGATCATAAGAGAATGTGTTAGTTATAAAATCATTTAGTCAAAGTATTTAAGATGTGAACCATATAAAACATACATGGTGATGTAAGAAAAACGGCATCATATATGATCATTAGAGAACAATAAGTAGATGTCATCCCATGGGAAAGAAAAATAATAATATTTGCTAGTAATCCATAGAGATCAAGTAGTATGTTAGTAGAAACACATTTCAAAACTAATTGATCCATTGGAAATCATGACATGAAATGATAACACATAACATGGTGATCCATCCATAGGACATAAAAATGAGAAGAACTCACAATGATGTCTCAAATAATGCTAGTTATGTGTGCTAAGAAATTATATGTCAAATAATTGATGTGATATAACAAAATTTAAATCTTAAGTTAGAGAACTAGCGATCAATCGATATATCGAAATTAACAATGTGTAACATGGAATTGGAAGAAAGTATAACCAAAACGATGGTGAGAGTGACTTAGTTGATACCTCATAGTATATGATGAATCTAGGCTAAGATGATGGTGAAAAAGAATAATCTAGAATGTACATGCTTCACCCGGAAGATAGTGATCTACAAGTATGCTAGATAGAACATAATTTCCCAAAAACTAGTGTCCGAATTGGATACTAGTTTCCTAATAATGAGTGTGGATCTAGTTCTTTTAGAGTATGACAATGTCAACTTCACTTTAATATGTGTCATCTCTACTTCACTTTAGGGTTCACATGTCACACATGTACCTGTAAAACAAACCCTAGCTTCCTGCACAAGGCTCAAGCACACATTAGATGGAATAAAATATGCATATGATTGATTCAAATGGCCTTTTTGGTCACCCCAATGTGATTTTCACCAAGCACTACAAAAAAATTTAGACTCAATGTAGTTTTGGTGTGTGTGTGTGATATAATCACATCTTTTGAAACTAGTTTCCCTTGTGTAATTTTCACTAAGATAACAAGTTGTAACTACTTTTCCCCTAAGATCATGTGTGTGATGGAATTCAAATTTTTCCATTCCTATGAAAAGAATAATGAATACCAAATGCATTCCTCAAATGTTACTTTTTTCTCGGAGTAGATGTAAAGTAATAGCCTAATTTCCCCTTAGAGTAGTTAGTATTTTGTGTATATATATGATTATTTTTTTGAATTTCAACACTTAGTGACATAAAAAGATGAACCCAAGAATGAAATAAGAATTAGAAAAGACCCAAAATTAGGTGTCAAGTGATAATTTGAAAGATAAGAAAGATCTAATAAAAGTTCCCGAAAGGGACACTAGCACATAGGAATTCATGTCCTTACTATGTCATATTATCCCTAGGATAACAAGAATAAATCAAACCAAAGATAGAGACATGGATCCTTATGACATGGCCAATAAACATAAATATAGAAAGTATAAGACAATGTCACAATAAAAAAATAATCAAACTCAATTAGATCTAGGAGAGGTTTTTGTACACTTGAAAATCAACGTGTGATTTCAGATGCATGTGACTTCTTGAGGTTGTGTTGAGACATCCAGACCGTGATAAGTGGGATGGCAATTTGATAGGTGAATGTAATATAGATGGGATAGGTGGGAAAGGTGATAATGGTAGGATATTAGTCAAGAATATCAAAGTTTCTCAACTGAAAAATTAGGGATTTGTTCAACAAGAGCACTAAATTCTCACATAACTTGTGTGAGGGTGATAGTACGATCAAGGATGATCTTTGTGCATATATCTCGATCAATATTAGTGGAACCGAGTATTGCCAAACCTAGTTGATGGATGTGGGGAAATTGTTCGTATTTCTTTAAGTATTCCTCTCTAAATAGGGTCATGTAAGTGTGAGAGGATATGGGTAAAGGAAAAATTAAGGGTTGTGAGGTCTAGCCCTATCATCTTATTTATCCTAGTATTCTTCCACAATGTATACCTTTTTGTTCAAAGAAATAAGTTGGCCAATAATCTCAGGGGGCACAGGTTTGGCTCTAAAGATAACTTTTCCTAAACCTTGGTCAATATCTACCTAGCATATTTCAATGTTTGGTTGGTTTACAATCATATCAAATATTATCACGTGAGGTTGTGGTGGACTTGGAATGGTTATATGGACACCGAATCAATGAGAATGGAAACAAATAAGAAAACTAGTATCCAATGGGACTAAGAGCTAAGTTTTGGTAGCCTAGGCCACTAGGGAAACTGGGATTTTGTTCTTTCCAATTCTAAATTACCTTAAGTTCCTATATTTTAATAAATTAAAAAAATGAACCTGAATTATATTAAATATGATTGATTTCTCCTTTCAATTTAATTAAATTTGATTTACAAGTATTTAATCAAAGTAAAATAAAAAAAACTATCTAATTGTTTTTGTATTTTCAATGAACAAAGATTTTGAATGAAATAAATAAACAAATATAATTAACTTCTAAACTATATTTTTGGATTTTATATTATTTGAAAAATTAAACAAATAAAAATCTACATACACAAATAAAGAAATTAAATCTAAACGAAACAATCTACCTCTAAATTAAAATAAAATAAATAGAGAATAGCCGGATGTATCTATTCCTTTGTTATTGGATGTGGAATTATATATAATTTAATAGAGTATGTACTCTAATCTATAATTCTATAAATATACTTTCCTCTAACTACCTCTACCTCAAATTCATGGGAAGAAAGAAATATTCTTAGATTTAATTTCTTTTTCCCTAAACTTCCCAAGCCAAGTATAAAATAAAGCGTACGTAATTGACATTGAAGAAATAAATGAAATTAAGCATAGAAATAGAATATTCCTCCAACTTATTTCCCATGTACATCCACAGGATGGGCAAGGAAGAAGATATCAATGTGGTAGTTTATTCATACACACACAATTCTAGAAACAAAGAAATGATAAATTCTACCTCTTAAAACAAATGTGTTTATTTAATCTAAATAACAATGTTCAGATGAAAGCTTCAAATAAATGTAAATACATCCCCAACTTGGTTACTTGTATTGATAACTTCCCAAGTATGATGATGGATTTATTGTCTCCTCAACTTCCTTTCCTTTCCAAAGATGAGTTCTAGATGATCCAAGGTGTGTAAAGTTGGTTGGTAGCAAGGTGAATAAAAAAATATTGTAGTTGATTGATTTGTGAGAAATCAAGAAAATGTTGGACCTGGTTGGTTGCAATCAAACCGGTCACAAATGCACAACTAGGAAAGAATAGAGAAATGTAATATTTTGTCTGTAATTCTCAAAGGATGATTTTGATAAAGATAAGAGTGCAATAAAAATCATAAATCTCCAACCCATCATCCGGGTAAAATTTTAGTTTTTATAGAAATGTGGGGAAGAAAAAGTCTGGAACACATGGAAATCAAGAAGTTTCAAATCATCAAGAAAGAGGAGTTAACATTCTAAAGATAGTAAAATGAGAAGAAGACTCCAATACAAACTCATCAAGCTAAAAATCAAGAAAATGGTCAAGAAATGTGTGAGAAAATCATTCATGAACTTGAAACATGCATCTCCCAAAACATGCAAATTTGGAACTTAGGGACAAGAATGATGGAACCACTAGTTAACAACAAGAATGGTGGTGGTTGGTAGACCGCACAAGCTATTCAAGAAGACTTGTGGTTACATAAATTCCATGGAAGTTTTGTGACTTAAGATGAAAACATGTACAAAAGGGGGCAAAAGTGTCCCACAAAGACATGGAAAACTTAAAAATTAGAAAAAAAGATAAATAAGTCAAAATAAACATGTGAAAATGAAGGGAGAGAGATCTAGATCTCATCATTGTTTTGGAGAAGGATTATTTCATCATTGGATACTTTACCGTACTCATCAATGTAGCACCTGTGTAATTTTTAGTGAGTACATATTGATCCCTTAGAGAATCATTTTAGCCATGAATGGGCGTAAAACATGAATTCCAAGTATGGCAGCTCCCAAATGGAGAGGTTAGGAATTTTACCTTATTCATCCATGTGTTAAAATCATGCCAATCCAACCTTCCTGCCACCTACAAAAAGAGAAATGGGAATCAAGTGTAGATATAAAAAAAATTAGCAAAATATTTTGAAATGAAATGACAAGATTACTTACCATATCCAGAGATGAGAAATATACCTACTCCAATGCATGTCAACCCTACATACACTCACTCAAAGAAACATTAGAAAACCAAATTTGAGCTATATATCACTTTTTACTATTTTTAGAAATCATTTTTACACACACTTTAGCTAAATTTGGAGCTTTGGATTATTGGTGACCATTTTACTTGAGAATATAATCAAATCAAGAGCATTTAGTCATGATGGAAGAAAAACCAATGCAAGCGGATAAGAGGTTCAGGGAACATGTAAGTTATAAGCATTTTTTATTTTTCCCTAAAAATGTAGCACTTGTTTGAAACTAGCTATAAGAGGGGGGTTTTTGATGATTTTGTAGTCAAAATGACCATAGGGGGGCACCTTTTAGGTTTTGTAATTTGTTTGAATGTTTTTGGTCATTTTTTTGCATTTTTATGATTTTTTTTGTTTGAGGGCACAACCCTATTTTTGCGAACACGACCCCCGTGGTGGTTACATAACTACACTCTTAGGTAGTATATAACCACATCGGTGGTTGTGTAACCATAGTGCCATGATAGTTGCAACCACCACCACCCTACTAAGAGTGAAAGTTTTGTAACTGTCATCATGACTTTTTATAATTTAGGGACTAAGTATGTAATTTTTTTTTTTTTTTTATATACATTTTTATTGTTTTTGTGAGTATATCATACACTTATCAGATTCTAATATGCTCATTTTTCTTTTTTTGATGTAGGGGAGTTATATCAAATGGAGTAGAGCCCAGAGAGTAGGATTGGTTGCCTCATATTCTATAGTTATTAACACAGAAAAGAGGGGGTATTAGAGAGGTAGGCCTATGGAGGATATCCTAGACACACCCTATTTCCCAATGAGTCACCTTCTCTATGACTTCTTTTCTTATTGGGATGCGTGACTAAACACATTCTAGTTTCTGGTGTTAGAGGAGAGTGGATGATCACATTAGAGGATGTTTATAGGATCCTCGGAGTTCTGTCACCAGCAAGAAGTTGGTGCTAGAAATTTTTTAGTTCATCATTTGAGGCCTACAAGAGATGGGATACCTATCTTGGTGATGTACAGCACCTAACATGGGTGCCAAGCAGGGAGTTAGACTAGTTACCATTGAGATTACTCTTATCCCCACTCTACGTAAAGGCCATCATTGGTATATTAGCCTCGTGTTTGATTGGGGATAAGGGTGGAGAAAGTTTTTATTTTTTGGGATCCTATTGTTGAGAGAATTGAGCTCTAAATGGCCAATTATATGCATGGGATTCACATTATATGACACTTTATACCATGATTTTTACAATATTGTTAGATGTGGGGCAAAGTCTCTTAGCCAGCCCACACTAGTTATGTCATGGGATATATGAGCGATTTATCCCCTACCAGAGGGGTGTTGGGATAACATATCCCATCGAGATCATGAGTCTACTATGTGGGGTGACATGGCTCCACTTAGGGGCACACCATAGTTAGTATCTTCCTTGACTATTAAATATATGATCACACAACCATATCAAGATATGGCCGGAATATGGGGAGAGGAGGGATTATATTGACTATTTTGTGCTACCACCGTTTAGCTAGTTGATCACAACATAGAGTGAGACTCATCCAGTGCTTTGAGTGCCTCAATAGTTTGGGTTTCCCTATTTATACATCTTCCATCAATAGATACTATTTATAAAGGGATATGAAGTGAGATCTAGCCGAGAGGGGTGACTCTAGTTGATAGTCATAGTCCCTTGGGTTTCTATTAGGTTGGCTCACCACAACTACACTAGACCCAATTTTTTAGTGCTGTACAGATTATTCTAAGGCCCATTTTATACATTGGTGAGAGGGCCCAATTAGGAGTGAGGAGGAGGAGGAGGAGGAGGATGAGATCAATACTCGAGGAGGAGTCATCAATACCTTGAGTGGTAGGAGGGTACAAGAGAGGCCTCAATAGTTGTTAGAGCCAAGGCAAACAGGAAGGAGGAGTCGGTGTACCCGGAGGAGATAAAGGAGGGATCAATGCATCCAGAGGATATAGAGGAGGAGGAGGATGAGGAGGAGGAGGCCATAGTGCTCCTGTGGAAGTGCTAGTTATAGACTTGAGATGGGTCCTTGGAGACCCGAGTGAGTGCAAAAACACTTCTCTTACCCTTACTTCCTAGATTAGATGTTAGTAGGATCTCTTTTTTTTTATTTTTATGTTTTCTAACTCACCATTGTTTGTTTTCTCTTTACATACAACTAATAGACAATGGGATCTTATTCGGCATACACTCCTAGATCTATTTTTAATCCCCATTGGGATGACTTGAGAGGTGTTAGAGGTGGACCCTATACTCCCAACACATGTCACCATCATACACGATGATGTTTTTACACCAACATGGCATGCTTGTCGTAGATAGATTACTTAGTTGAAGACCAATATTTCCAAACACAAGGACTAAGAGCGAGATGAAAGGATGCTTACATAAGGAGCTACCACCACTAGTCATTCACATGAATTCTCACCGATCAACACATGGAGGCTCCCATGCTACACTCGATCTCATCATATAGGAGTTATAGTAAGATTCCTCACCCTAATCCTTCACAGGATCTAGGAGAGATGGATAGGCCTAGGCCTTTATTACTTTGGGATAATTTTTGATGTATATATCATTTTTTTGTATTTTTGGCTCATGGTGAGAATTTTGACCACACTTTTCCTATGGTGTGATGAAATTGTATATGAGACACATTTAATATGTACATATATATATATTGACATATTTTTTCGTTCCTTTGCATCAATTGATTTCATTTTGAGTTTGTCTCATCTATCTTATGGCTTACTTTAGATGTTTTTGTGTTTTTGAATTTTAATGGATGATTTTTTGAATGCATGTTATGGATGATTATGTAATGTGGTAAACAAAATGATATCTATGATTATGTATATGGTAAAAAATTATAATTAGGAAACTTTATTTTTCAAGTAATGTTTAACATTTCTATTCCATTGGAAAAATGTGTTGAATATAGTATGATGATAAGATAACCTCACTCATTCTTAACTCCACATAACTAGTAAGATGTGAGGGCTCATCATCAAGAGCCAAGAATGATGCAAGATATGTGATTTGAAGAGTGTGAATGAGAATGATGACCAAGAGACAAGAACTTTGACAAAGATTTATTTAGAAACTTACAACCCAAACCCAATCAAAATTAACTAACCAATTCAAAATGAATTATGTTTGCAAGTTTTTAATAGACTTAGATCCATGGATGGCCTACTTGATTGATAAGATCTGGTTTAAAGATAATGATCTCTCTCCTAACATACACATCTAATTCATTTTCTTGGGAATTTTAGACTTTCAAGAACTTTTATTTCTCTTATTTATTTAGAAATTTTTTATTTATTGATATAACTCCCTACATCTTTCCCCCCCATGCTACTAGTAAGAAGCATGGGCTCATCACCAAAGGAAAAACATAGGTGAGTAAGGGAACTTCCTCCTTTCCCAACCTCATGCTACTAGTAAGAAGCATGGGCTCATCACCAAAGGTTGGGAGGGATGAAAAGTGTAATTATTTAAATAATAATAATTGTATTTAATTTATATATATTTTATTTTATTTTTTGATTGGATTTATAATTTTTTTTAGGAAGAAACATTTTCCCCTAATCTCAACCCCACGCAACTAGTAGGATGTGAGGGCTCATCACCAAAGGTTGAGATAGGCAAAAAAAGTTCTAGGTGAAATGTTTAGAATTTTTTTGTCATGAGAGATATTTTTAGGGAAGATTCATCATCAAGAAGATTCTAGAAAACTATGGGAAAGAAACATCCAATTGGAAGAAACCATGAAGAAGATTAAACAGCATGCAAGTCCTTATAAAACAATGTCAAAATTTGTCTCATGAATGGAAATGATGATAAGGATTATATAATTTGAATGTGTGAAAAGAATGTAGAAGAGGTATGATTGAGAGATTTTCCAATGTTTGAAATTTTAAGAATTACTTGAAAGTAAGTTTCCATTTTACAATTTCAACAAAATGATAATGCAAGTAACAATACAATGTGAATGCAAGTGAGGATAGTGTGGAAATGCAAATGAATATATGTAGAAACATTTGAGGTGAAGTGAGTTGATGGATTCAATAAACTCCTCACCCTCAAGAGTACACAAATGATACACATTTTGAAATCTTCCATTACTTGGTAGGGCCCTAGCCATTTTGTCTTGAACTTCCTACCTTCACTAACCTTTTGTCTATTCGGATATCAAGTCTCAAAACAAGGTCTCCTACATGGATTTCACATTCTCATAGACCTTTTTGTACTTCCAGGACACATTCTGTCTACATAACCCGAATGATGATGTTTCTCATACCTAAGATTTTTCATCCAAGCTTTCTAAATCATCTAACCATGCATTTCGGTACTCATCTTCATCTAAAATACCCTATAGGGATACACAAAGACTAGGTAATTCTACCTCTAGTGGTAAGACCAATTCAACACCAAAAACTAAAGAAAAGGGTTTCCCCATTGGTGTTTGAACTAAAGTCCTATAAGCCCACAAGGTAGGAAATAGCTTTAGGTGTCAATCTCTCTTATTCTCCTTAACCTGTCTTAAGAAGAATGGACTTCAAAGTTTTTTGGTTTCTTAGCCTTCCATTATTGGCCTAAGGGTAGTACAAGGAGGCCGTGTGATGAGATATTTTAAATTGAGTACATAATTCATGCACCTTGTCATTTTAAAAAGAAGTGTAATTAAAGGAAATAATGAACTATGGCATGTCATACATGTAGATGATCTGATTCAATATAAACTTAGCAATGATGATCTAGGTACACCGTAGTAAGAGGCATGCCTCAACCCATTTGTAAAATATTTTGGCCGTGATTATAAAATTATGGCCATCTGATGACATGAGGGGAGAATTTCCCTATTAAATCCAAACCCCAAGTAGAGAAGGGCCAGGTTATTACTATGGGTTGTAAAGTATAGGATATATGTATAAAATGAGAGAATTCTTGACATTTCTGGAACTTTTACACATATTCCACAAAATCATTGTGTTCTAACTCAATGGGGCCAAAAATAACCCATTCAATGATCTCTTGTGAGCAGTTTTAATTCCTCTAAAGTGGCCACCACAGACTCCATTGTGGGATTAAAAGAGAATTTTTTTTCTTCTTCTTCATCAACACATCTTAGTAACATTCCATAAAATTCTCTTCGATATAAAACTTCTTCTATGATTACATACTTAAAATATGACACATATCATCATCCTTTGTTGTGAATTTTCCTTCGAGATATATGTTTGATCTATAATGTGGTTTATTATATCTAGGTACCAAGAACATGAAGCAATGGTGGGTTTGTCTATGTAATAGATACATTCATCTAGGAAATTCAAATCAACTATTTCTCCACTCTATAGGGTTATTAGCTAACCAAAAAATAATGATTTGTCCTTTAACCAAATTTTAGTTGATGAAGGTAAGCTCAAATTCACCCATTAACGTTATGAATCTACCTACCTTCTTAGATAAGGTTATTCTTAAGTTAAGAATGTTTACAACTGATCTGATTTAATAATCACTCTTGTTTCTTGGTTAAGCATGTAATGTCTCAACCTCTTAGTTGTAAAAACAATGGTGAAACACTCTTTCTCCACTTGGGTATACCAAGTTTCATAGTCGAGGAGCATACAACTAATGAAATATATGGTGTTTGTGACCATCATCATCCTCTTGTGCTAACATGCATGTTATCAAACATCTATGGCTCGAATACAAGATTAGAGGACGATCGGCCTTGGGAGGCATGAGTGTTGGTGGTGACATGAGGAAACACTTTAACTCGACTCAAATTGTTGTGAAATTCATCTATCAAATGCCTTGAATATTCCTTCTTTAAAAATCCATTAATAGGATGAATAACATATGTTAAATCGGGAAAAACCTATATATTGACCCAAGCTTTCCCAAGAAATACCTAATACAGACTTGTCTGTTGGTGGAGTCATTTCAAGAATTTCCCAAATTTTTGTAGGATATACATCAATTACTTGGGAGAAATGATATAACCTAATAAATTACCTCATGTGACTCTAAATACACACTTCTCTAGATTTAAGGTCACACCATATTTGATCAAATGTGAAAGAATGATTTGAAGAACCTCAGGATGGTCACCTCTCTTCTTATATTTCACTAAGAGATCATCAACATATGTTTCCACAATCTTGTGAATAAGATCATGGAATATATATAAGTCATGCCTCATTGATAGATGGCGCCAATGTTCTTCTTCAAAAAAAAAGGCATGACAACATAAAAAAGGTTCCCTAGGGAGTGATAAAGGTAGTCTTGGTTTGATCTTCCTTAGAGATCCTTATTTGGTTGTATCCAGAGAACCCGTCCATGAGGGATAACAACTCATAACTAGTTATTACATCAATAATGATATCAATAGATGGTAATGAGAAATTAATCCTTAGGGAAATTTTTTTATGTCTCTAAATTCGATGCATATCCTTATTTTCCCATTCTTTTTAAGGACCAGATGATGTTGGATAACCACATGGAGTAGTCCACTAGCTTTATAAACCCTACCTGCAAAAGTTTCATCACTTCTTCTTTGACCATTAAAGTAAATTTAGGATTCATAGGTCTTAACTTTTGTTTTATGGGTTTTACATCGGGTTTGGTAACCATAGATTATGAACCACTATGTCCAGAGGGACACACTTCATGTTTTTGTAACTAAATTCAAAATCTTGGGAATGTTCCTTAAGTACTTTCGTATGTTCTTCTATTTCTCGGCTGACAAAGAAGAACCAAGTTTTAGAATTAGGGCTCTTCCTTTGTCTTGATGTTTATGTCAATCATTCCTTCTATCAGGGAGGCATTCCCTTCTTCAAACTCAAGAGGAGTTTGAGGCAATTCCAAAGGCTCTTCCTCAACTTCATAAATCTCAAGATTTGGTGAAGAAGAGGGATTCATTTTTTTGTCTCTGAAGTATGAAGAAGGGTGAGGGACAAGGGAAAACCTTTCTTATGATGTGGGGGATGAAGGTCAATATAATGCATGTAGGAATCCTAAGATCACTTCATCATTATCAACAAGTATAATGTAATGGGATTGTTTTCAATTTCTACATATGCTAAAATATTATTGGGATCTTTAGATTTAGGGGTTCAACTCGATTGAGATTGTGAATTCATTTCCTTCAAATTTTTCTTTGGGAAAAATGAGAGAAGAAGATGCCATAGAATCAGTGAAGTGATTTTAATCTCTTGGAATTTCTTATATGGAGATAAATTCAAAATATTTACACATTTTGTGCACAACATACTTATAAAGCTAGAGGTGTTATTCTCTAATCTCATAAACCTCTAAGACTTGGTTTGTGATGAGTTATGAGTCACCTAGACTCTAACATTATGCACTCCCATCCTCTTGGCCAAATAAGATACCAAGAAGTAGAGCTTCATACTCTACTCCATTGTTAGTACACTCAAAGTTTAACTTGAAAATAAAAGGCATGATTCTACCTTCCAGAGAAGTTAGAATCACCCCAACCCTCTACGCCGTAATGGAACTTTCTCCATCATAATGGAGGGTCCAATAGTTAGGAAAAATGGATTCATCATTTTTTTAGGATTCCTCTTCTTGAACTTTGGAAACTTCACCATACATACCTCTTCAAAACCATCTCATCGCAAGAGAGGCTAGTCCCAAAGCATTTCCAATACCTTGAGAATCAAATGGGAGAAATATTGGTAAGTCATTCTTCTAAGAGTTTCACTATTTCCATTATTATTTTAGTAGATAAAATTTCTACCACATCAATTTACTCTCAATCTTATCTACCCCTTCGATATTTTTTGGGTGACTCTAACTCTAGTTTTGGAACTAGTTTGTAGGTAGGAACCATTTCCTTAGAAGGAGATGGTTTGTTCAATTGATTAGCTAGAGTTCAAACTTATAATGAACAGAAGTTTCTTCTTAAGGTTTTCTAGTGAATATCAAAGGGCTTGGGGTCACCTTGAGCTACAAATACCTTACCCAAGTGAAGGAATCTCACTTCTTGAAACAATGTGGAAGGGATGGCCTTCATCCTATGGATCCACGACCTACCAAGAATCATATTATAGTTAGTTTCCTATCTATAATATAGAATTCCATTAAATGGTCTTAGGCCCAAGGGTAATAAAGAAAATGGTTTCGATTGATGGGATTTCAAACTATCATAACCCCTCAACGTGTTTTGGGTGGAGGAACAATTGGTCTCTCCATATCCTAACTTCTACAAGAAGGAGAAAGGACAATGTTTACAATAGCCCATCATCAATAATTTCTCTCTTAACATAGTTATTATAAATCCATACTTTAAAATACAGCACAGATTACCTCACCCTTCATGCCAACTCAGCATCTAGGCATCTTGTTAATGTCAAACACAAACCTAGTATCTCTTTCGTGTTGACCTGGAGGATAGACGTCAAAATCTATGTGGTTAAATATGGGCCTCAGAGGGGGTGTGACATGCACTAAGTGACCAAGACCTAATGCTTCCAATAAGGAAGATCAGTGAGCTGGTGAATTATTTAACAAAATCCAAGAAGGAAATGTGAGAAAAGGTTTTGGTGAGATCCATGATCAAGTCGTAAGCTCCTACTAGTTTGGGAACCACTAGTGAATCATCTTGTATGAGAGGATAAGAGGGAAGAGGTTATGATGTATACTCTCGAGTACGCAGTAGTGGTATTAACCTCTAGTTTGTCTCTAATTCGACCAAGCCTATGATTTTCATTTTTTCTCTAGTCCAAGTTAGGAGAAACTCGAGGATCATTAGATGTAGAATCCTCATGATCATTAGTCACTATAGGAATCCCTTTGTTAGCATTATGAGGATTAAGCTTCTCATTCTCTAAAACTTGGGAAAAGGATCTCTATAAATCCCTAGGATGGCATTTTGAGGAGTGACAGGTCCCATATGGGTATTATTAGAAGCTCCTCTAGGGTTTGCTAAGAACATCTCAATGAAAATTTCCTCTGATATTTGAGGATCCATTGTATGAACTTGTTATAGTCTCTACAAAGTCCAGCATCATGACCTATCACTCTATGAAACCTACAATACAAGTTGGGATCATAATCCTCGGCCTCTAATTTTGATTTTTTTGCGGCCCATAATTCTGGTTATTATTTTGATATTTATTGTTATAGTTATAATTTTCAGCCCTTGCCAGATTTTGATTGTATTGGGCCTGGCCTTGGGCTTGAGCTTGAGGAAATTGATGGTTAAAATCAATTTGTTGATAGAGGGAGTGGATTATTATCCTTTGATTGTTCATATTCCCGTTATTGTTGTTTACATTATTGGTATTCATAACATTTGGCTTTTTAGGTTGATCGGTGATGCCATCTTTAGTAACACCACGGTTTTGATTCATGGCCTTACTCCTTGGTCCTTTTGTTATTTGAGTTGTTTGGATAGTTCAATTTTTTGGGTTAGAGGTGACCAACCTCCCATTAGTTCCATAATTTTATGCCTTCTTTCGATCAACACTTGGTCAATGCGGAGAACACCTTCTAAGACTTCCTCGTAGCTTTGTAGGGGAAACTTTATGGACCTCCTCTTGGTTTCTCAATTAAGTGAATGGAGGAAAATATCACAGAGTTCCATCTGGTCCATGTTTGGAGCAATCACAAATAATAAAGAAACTTACCACCACCTATAAATGAAGTGGGTGACATACTCATTTTGTTCTTTCTTGATGTGCAATAACTCTCTGATTCCTATTCTCAAAAACTTGTTTTCATGTCAAATGCTTTGATAAATTCATACACAAGTTGTTTAAAATAATGTATGGATGCTTACGGGAATGTGATAGTAATAATCAAGAAATCCCTTCTAGAGGTATTAGGGAATATCTTAGTAATGAATGCATCCCATGGAAGAAAATATCTCTTATCGCAGTAGTGTATGCCTTAATATGGGCATTGGGATCTCCCTCTCCTTTAAATTTGGGAGGTCAGGAAATGGTCATGGGAGCATTACACCTCATATTGTAAAGTCAAGAGGTTATTTTAAATACTCAAAATAAGTTCCCACTACATAGGATTCAACCATTGAAGACCCTTGGGAGGAGGGTGGAGAAAAGTATAAGCCTTATAAGGCATGGAGAAGGTATTAGTTGTCGGCATAAGGAACCCCTTGATGTTGCGTGTAAGAACCAGGAAAGGTGTACATGTCCATTTGAGGAGATTTAGAATACATATGGACATAAGGTGGGATGACACTAGGATATGGGCTAGTGGGCGTATAACTAGGGAATGTATATTTTTAGAGGAATATAATTTGAGAATGCACTTATAGCCAGCCCTTGTGTAGGATATGAATAGGAAGGATGAGGATCCATTCCTAGCATGTCATATCCCATAATGATATCTCTAGGACTAGAAAATCCTAAATAGACCTTCTATGGTGGTTGTTACACTGGATGAACATTATTGGTAGGGGTATAGTTCTTGTAATAAGGTGTATTGACATTTCCTTTCATCTATACAAGTTATGAATCTTGATCGACCTCTAATTCCTTAATCCTTCCCACTAATTTTGAAATGACATCATTGGGTGAAGGATGTGAACCTTGTGTAGGCATGTGTTACACATTACTTAGTTGAGGGAGTGTATGATACCCCCTTATGAATTGATCCTTAAACTGGATCCCCCTTTTGTGGTGTTTCCTCTATTCTTTAGGAGGGGTGAGGAAACATTGTTTTGCAATAAGACATTGGTGTATGCTTGTATCCTATCTAATATCCATCTAAAGCATCGATTCGATCACCACTTTGGGCAAACCGTGCTAAGATTTCATTGTGTTGTGAAATGAAATGGAAAGGACTTAGACTACATACTAATCTAGGGTCTCGATAAGACCCATAGATAAAGACCATGTTATCCTATAAATGTTCATGTTGTTTGAGATTGAAAACTCTAGTTGAGAGCTATTTTTTGGTCTATCTCCTCAATTCTTATAGTTGAACTAATGTTTGGGAGATATCAAAATTTTTGAATAGTTATCATCCCACCCTGATAATGAGGGTGATAATTGAGGACTCACTTGATTATAATAGGCTTCAAGACCTAAAATAGGCCTAGAATAGTCCTGTCATGACATATTTAAGGGGTGTATAAACACCCACAGAATAATGGGAGAGGAGAAGAATGGATGAAATAAAAGAAAAGAAATGGATATGAAAAGAACTAGTCCTTCACATCGGGCTCACCAATTTTTACGCCTAAAAATCAACACATGATTTTAGATGCACGTGAATTCCTGAGGTCATGCCGAGACATCCGAAATTTGATAATGGGATGGTAATGTGATGGATATGTAATAGAGTATAAGGGATAGGTGGGAAAGATGATAATGGAAGGATATTAGTCAAGGAAATTTAAGGTTCTCAACTAAAAATTAGGGATTTTTTTTCAAGAGTGATGAATGCTTTCCTAACCTATGTGGGGGTGATACTATGATCAAGGATGATCATCATGTACATCTCGATCAATATTAGTGGAACCGAGTATAAATGACCCGACTGGTTGATGATGCGGGGAATATTCCTTCTTCCTCTAAGTATTCCTCTCTAAAGAGGGTCATGTAAGTGTGAGGAGATGGGTAAAAGGATAAATCAAGGGTTGTGAGGTCTAACCTATCATCTTGGTTGTCCCAAAGATTCTTATGCAATGTCTACCTTCATCATTAAGGGAAATAAGTTGGCCAATAATCTCATGTGGTACATGTGTGGCTTTAAAGACTAATTGGCGTAAACCTTGGTCAATATCTACTTGGCTTCTATCAATGTTTGGTTGGTTTATGATCAGATCAAATATTCTCACACAAGGTTTTAGGTGGACCCAGAATGGTCATGTGGGCACCAAATCAATAAGAATGGAAACAAACAAGCAAACTAGTATCCAAAGGGACTGAGAGCTAAGTTCGATAGCCTAGGCCGCTAGGGAAATAAGGATTGTGTTCTTTCCAATTATAAATTACCTTAAGTTCCTATCTTTAAATAAATAAAACAAATGAATCTGAATTAAAAAAATATGATTGATTTCTCCTTTCAATTTAATTAAATTCAATTTGCAAGTATTTAATCAAAGAAAAATAAAGAAAACTATCTAATTATTTTGTATTTTTCAAATATTTTGAATGAAATAAATAAATAAATCTAATTAAATTCTAAACTATCTTTTTGGATTTTTTGGTATTTGAAAATTAAATTAAATAAAATCTACAAACATAGACAAATAAATTAATCTAAATGAAACAATCTACTTCTACATTAAAATAAAACAAACATGGAATAGCCGGATGTAGTTATTCCTTTATTACAAGGTGTGGAATTAAATCTAATTTAATAGAGGATGTATTCTAATTTATAATTCTGGAAATCTAATTTCCTCTAACTACTCTTCCTCATATTCACGAGGAAGAAAGAAAGCTTCTCAAAAGCAATTTCTTCTTTCCTCAAAAACTTCCCCGACAAAGTATAAAAATAAAATGTACGTGTTAATAATGAAGAAATAAATGAAGAAGCATAGACACAAAATATTCCTCCAACTTCTTTCCCTTGCAAATCCACAGGGATAGGCAGGGAAGAAGATATCAATGGAAGTTTTTTCATACACAAACAATTCTAGAAATGAAGAAATGATAAATTCTACCTCTTAAAACAAATGTGTTTATTTAATATAAATAAAAATGTTCAGATGAAATCTTCAAAGAAATATAAATACATCCCTAACCTAGTTACTATTGTATTGTGATAGCTTCCCAAGTATGATGATGGATTTATTGTCTCCTCATCTTCCTTTCCTTTCTAGAGATGAGTTTCAGATGATCCAAGGTGTGTAATGCTAGTTGGTTATAGGATGAACAAAAGAACATACTGTAGTTGATTGATTTGCAAGAAATCAAGAAAATGTTGGAGCTAGTTGGTTGCAAGCAAACTAGTTAAAAATGTAAGACTCGGGAAAGAATAGAGAAATTTGATGTGTTGTCTGTAATTATCAATATTATTTTGGTATCATAACAATGCAATACAAATATCAAATCTCCAACCCATCATCCGGTTAAAATTTTGGTTTTTATAGAAATGTGGGGAAGAAAGAGTGTGGAACACATACTAATCAATAAGTTCCAAATAATCAAGAAAAGAGGGAGTTAACATTCTAAAGATAGTAAATTAATAAGAAGAATCCAATACAAACTCATTAATCCAAAACCAAGTGAAATAATCAAGAAATGTGTGAGAAAATCATTCTCGAACTTAAAACACATGTTACATAGTTGGAACTTAGGGACAAGAATGGAAGGACCGATGGTTTATATAGACCATCGTTCTTTAAAATCGTGGCAATTTTATAACCTACGGTCTGGGTAGACCAATGGTTATGTAACCACCACGACATTTGCATGACTTAAGATTAAAACAAGTAAGAAAGGGGGTGAAAAGTGGCCCATGAAGACATGGAAAACTTAAAACTTAGAAACAGAGATAACTAAGTCAAATAAAACATGTTGGAAGAGAAGGGAGAGGATCTGGATCTCATCATTGTTCGAGAAGGATTATTTCATGATTGGAGACTTTACCCCTTCAATGTAGTACTTGTGAATTTTGGGTTTCTACAATATCACAACGGTCTAATTTTCTCACCTAGAAATCATACATATAATGACAAAGTAGATTCATAATGTAATAGTAATAAGTACATAATTTTATGTCTACATTTTATGCTAGTGGATTAATATTCAATAACATAAAGTAGATAGGAAGAGCGTACCTTATAGAGAGATGAATAAAGTTATAATTGATAACGTGATAAATGGAGATTTTAGGATGTGTATCATGGAGTCTAAGAGGGGATAAGGACCCTAAGGGTGACTTGTGTGTGTAGTGAAAAGGATACCTATGTTTATAACCAAATATTTCCTTTTCCTAAGAATTTTGTGCTTAATATTTCTCCTTGTTCCATTTTTGTTTCCTTTTATCGGGATAAGGATGGACTTGAATGTCGAGAGAAAATGAGAGAATGTTCCTATGTATTATTTCTTGAGAAACCTTTCTCTATGAGATGGTAGGAGTGGTTGGGAGTGCTCAATTCCCAAACCGGTGTGAATACTCTAAGGATTTAGGCATCCTTCCGCTAGAGGAAGAGTGTTGGAAGAGCTATCACATTTTTCATCCACCCATTTATGCTCCCTCCCGTATAAGTGCCACCGCAGATGGTTACCAACCCAATAAGAACTAGCCATAAATGAAACTTTGTTCAAGGCATATTATTTTCCCTCCATATACCCTAATTTTCACTCCTTATCTGATATTAGTATGAAATATACGAATAGAGAAAGCAAAGTAATTATTTATCTTACCCAAAGTATGAAAAATTCCACATATTTTTTCCATTATATTAATTAGTAAACTAGAGTTGAGTATTTTTTACTATCCATTATGTACAAAAACTACTAAGAACTTGTTCTAACTATCAAATTCCTATTTTTCTCCTAGGAAAAAAACTCCAGTAGGATAGTAGCACCCCCAACCCTAAGATTTGATTTGGGTGCTTCTATCCCTCTATTATTTTTGGCCCAAGTTGGATTTCAACCATTTTCTTATCTCCCATTTTTCCAAATTCTATTTTGTACCACTTTGTATATGATTTATGGACTACGAGAGAGTGAAATAATCACCCAATTATTTCCCCCACTTGTTTGATGTGCGTGAGATAGATCTAGGAGAGCGCATCCCAAATGAGGGAGCTTGAAGTTGGTGTGCAAATATGAAGAAGGAATCCTATGAAGGGAATATGGTATGTACTTGGTAAAAACATGGAACATGAAAAATAATAAGAAGAAAGCTTGAAAAAGTGTTATTGACAAATAATCATGACATGATGTAATGGAAACTAGTCAAACACATAATAATATAACAAAAGAATGATGTCATATCCGGTGGTAAACATGGGACTCCACTCAGTGATGTCGAAGACACTCAAGGCCTTCAAGACCATATAACAAGAAATCAATCATAAACCAACATTTCATTAAATTTAGACATATGTCCAAGAATCTAGACTTATAGTATCATCATTTTTGGTTTTATAATTGTTGAAATTAGATTCCAAAATTTCTATTATTGGTTTTTATCTAGTGTGATATCAGATTCTAATATTGTTATTATTGGTTTTAAGTAGTGTAATATCAGATTCCAATATTTACACTATGTACAAGTAATTAGAAAACTCTTTTATCAACAAAAAAATCATCCCACTGTACCCTTGAAAGGTTTACACTTTATAGAGATAATATTAGAACAATATTATCTAATCTAATTTAAAATGAGAATTTACCCATTCTAAACAAGTAACTTAAGAATATTTTTAATTGAAAGGATTTTATGGCTTCATTTATTAAGGTTTATTAGTGTCCAAACTTAATTAATGGGTAATTATGCATATAAATTTTTTAGTTCTTAATTCAAGAATTAGGGGATTCAGAGCATATAATTTAGTTGTTGTAATGAAATCATAAACCATAACTAATTCTTTGTAAAACCAAATTTTTGCCACATAGTTAAGTATATAGACTTAAAAGTTTTACACTTTATAATTTAGAACATTTGAAAAATAAGTTAAGTTAAAATGGGAATTTTCCCATTCTAAACAAGTAACCTAGGGATATTTTTAATAGAAATATTGAGATAGAGTGGAGAATGTGCATTATTTATGCTTAATTTTCAATTCAGCAAGATTAATACGTCAATGGTAAGAGCACGATTGGTGTTTTTAGAATTGTAAGTTTTGTCACTTTGTTTATTAAGGTTTATTAGTGTCGAAACTTAATTAATGGGTAATGCACATAAGTTATGGGTTACACATATAAGTTTAAGTAAAGAGAATTTAAATTTGTTGTTGTAATGAAATCATAAATCATGACCAATTCCCTGATAAAACCAAAGCATGAAATATTGAAATGAATTCCTTGTAAATCATACCCAATTACCTCGTAAATTACAACCAACTCCCCGTAAACTCAATAGCATAATAAAGGAGTTATTTTTTTAATGAATTAAATTAATTGTATGGTGCAAAATATATTAATAAGATTCAAATTTGATAAACAAAACATTGTTTTCTAGAATTATCTAGAAAATATCCCTTACTTTACACTCAATATTCCATTTAAATATAAAATAGTAGTATAATTGTATAGTTTTATTGGAGCATGATTTAGAATGAAATTAAAAAAAAACACATCCCGGTCCAAAATGATTTCAAATACTAATTTATGATCTTCAATAGTTTCTCCAAGTTAACATTCATTACCTTATTCAAGTAGTTCAAGGTATGATTTAATGGCCTCATGTCCTTTATTGGGTATCTTTACGAAGCTACATTTCCAAAAAAATGTTTTTATTCCTAGATGATGCTATCCACATCAATATTTTATTTAATTTTGTCTAAGATGGTCCATGCTTTGTTTGGCCTTAAACAATCTTGATATAATGTTGCACCTTCTCCTCTCCCTGTAGGTTTCCAATATCGAACTCTCACCTTTTTTTACATTATTGCCTTCCCGTTTAAGGAAAATATACCCATCGTCTCTCCCCATCCATATATTTTCATTATCATTTCCTATTCATATAAAAATCATCTATCCCTTGAACACATCCTTCAACAGATTAATTCTTATTTATATATTCCACAAACAGAACCAACTTAAATATCATTATTACTTTGGATTTATTGACTAATGTAGTATTTTCTATGAATATGCATGGCTGTTGTTATTTTGTCATATATGTCTTTGTCATGTACTATTTGTGGTAAAAAAATAATTTGACCTCTTGCTATAATTTACAAATGCTCTATGTAAAGCATATAATTTCCCAATACATTGTTTTTGGAAGTCAATATTCACTACCTTCACCTGTTGCACTTTTCCCCCAATGTTCAATATACGATCTTATTCCCTTTTTTAGATCTTCCATTTATTTGAGTTCTTTGAAAGGTTACAAAGTATTTTTCCCTTTTATAAAGTTTTCTTCACCATTATCTTTTGTATGTCATATTTAGATTGGACAAGACCATTACAAATCCTTTTCTATTGTTTTATACTCCATCATTGGTATGTCATCCATGATGTGAAATATGAACCTCTTAGGTTTGTTGATACCCACTACCTTAAGGCTTCTATCCAACAAGAATGGATCCAAAAATTACTTTAAGCTATACACTTCATCAATAAGGTAAGGAGTGAATGTACTTGACCCTTCTTGGCATGTTATGTAGGAATCCATAATATGTGGTAAAGAAAATGTGTCTACTTTATGTAATGGTGTTGTTGATCTTCTAAAATTCCCATCTATATTCTCATGAGTGTTTCCCACTGAAAGGAATCTTAGATACATAATGTTGAATATATTTTTATGATCTACATTGATGAAAATAAAAATAAGGTATAGTTCTTGGTATCACTTTGAAGCATTACCGAGTTACAAGTATAGGATCACCGGTTGTTTTTTTCGAAAGAAGTATTCATACTAATGATACACTAACTAATTTTGAATGGTAAAATATTTCCTTTTACCCTTTACCTTTTCATGAACATCATTGTGTAATAGTGAATCATGCAATTTTTGTTTGGTTGGTCCATAATTATATAATAAATATCCATGCTAATTAATTAGGGTTCTTTAAGATTCATAAGGCACAAAGCTAATTATATGACCGTGTAGTTTGTTCCACGTTCAAAAAATTGAAGGCAAAAGTGCTGGATATTATGTATAGTTTTTTTAATTTATGGAAAAGTGTGTGTAGATTTCATATTATTCCCCATGAAGTATAAACCAAGGTCAAATATGAAGGTTGATTGGTACTTTCTTATTCGATGAGTTGCTATGGTGTTCGGAGCATGGTTAAATATGCATGGTAATTATGTGGGCTCTCAAAAAAATTGATGGTTATTATGAGGTAAAGAAAGGTCCATATGATGTGTTAAATATTTCAAAGTGTCTACATATGGTCTCTATGGTTAGTTCATGAGTTGTCATGGTTGAGTCAGACCATTCTAGGCATAGTCCTAGTCCTAGACAAGTAGAATGAGTTAAATTTATGAGTTTTGATAATAATATTATTTTTGAAGCATGTTAATATCATGATGATGTTTCATATGAGGTGTATGAGGAGTTTTGTTCAATTCTTAGATGTTTGATGATGTTTCATGCTCCTTAAGAAGTAAGAAGGTAAAGACAAGCCAAGTAAGAAAAAGTAGGTCACTATGTATAGATATTTTTAGAAGTATTTGAGCTTGGATGTGTCTTTTAATTATTTAATGAGGTTATAAATATGTTTCATGACATGTTTTAGGTTAAAATTGTGAAGTAATTACAAGATATGTCATTTTTGGTAAAACTAAATTTTGAAGAAGCAAAATCCAACTCAAATTAGGAACCTTCAATGCTCACTTTCTCTCACAAAATTATCATGGGACCCATAGTTTTTGGGGCATGATTTTACATTTATCTAAGAGTTTTTATAAAAAATAATGAGGTTATTTTATAGTCATTCTTTTATGATCAATCATTAACAAGCTAAAGTGCTTTTAAACCCTAGTGAAACCCTCATAGCAGAGAGACTTGGAATATTTTCATTTTTTGGTATTAAAATGAACTTATAAATAAAAAATTATTCATAAATGTTATATAGGATTCCTAAGATCTCATTTTGGTGTTCTAGTTTTTTGGTAATAAAGAGAAAATCCCTTGTTTTGTGGAAATTTATAATTTCATGGCCGAGTTGGAAGTTATAGGATGAAAAAAATGTTATATAATACTTAGGATATTATCTAAATATAAATTAAAAATTTTAGGTTTCTTCAAAGGATAAAACAAAGTTACAAGTCCTCAAAGTCAGCCTACCAATATTGGCCTTAAGAGCTAAAATTCTAGTCTTATGGTTTGAGTTGTATTTGATGATTTTGCATATTAGAGAAGTTGTTTTTAAGAATGGAAAGTTGGTAAAGGAATATAATTATGTTTTTAAGTTATTTATTTGATCTAGAAAGGTTCTTTTTGTTCAATCCCTAATGACCTACTTGGTCCTATTAGGCTTCCTCAAGAAGGTGACTGGAACTGGTGTGTTGGATGAGATTTCTCCACATGGCACATGATTGTTAAAGCTTGAGCATGTTAGTACAATTTTCCTTGATGTGTTAGAGGTTTTTTTTTATATTGGAAGATTTTTTTAAGGTGATGGAGATTTGATTTCTCAAGACTGGTTCTTGAGTCCTCGAGCCTAAATGAACATTTTGGAGATTGGTCCGATTGGAAGTCTTATGCCTTGATTTTAAGATTATAATAAATTACCTAAAAAAGTATACTTCATGGTATTTACATTGATATTTTTTTGTCTATTTATGGAAATTTAAGAGGTATGAACCAGCTCTCTTTTAAATTTCTAGTTTTGTGGTCTTGAAGTCAACTTGAGAAGTGTTATAAAAGAAGTCATTTTGGGTTCTTGTCCCATTTTCCAAAGAATATGATGAGTTTCATAAGTTAGGTGACTTAAATACCTTATTTTTTTGTGTTTCACATGTGTTACGATGATGATTTTTGGTGTTCCAAGTCATTCGGTCTTGGAAGGTGATTTTGAGGTGTTGAAGACCTTGTCTCGGTTTGCTTTATTTTTGGCATGCTTCATGATGTTTGGAGCTTATGAAAATTTTCTTAGTATTATTTAAGGTTTTTATATTACTTACCTATGTTTTTTTATTCTTATTTATCCATTAAAAATATGTTAGAAGACCTTGGAGGTGCTTGTGTATTCGTTGGAGCTTAGAGAGCACATTTTGAGCTGGTTGGAGTGTCTTGGTTCTTATTGGACATGTCTTGACCCATTTTGACCTACTTGGTTTTTTGTTGTATTATATTATTTTTTTGATATATTATCTGATTTGGGATGATATACCTACTTGGTCATGGCCAACCCAGGGGTGTTTAGATCTAGTTACTTATATATAAGAAAGTGTTTTTAGTCATTTGTGACTAGTTGTGTCCATAGGGTTATGAGCGACCTAGAGAGGATTGAAGAAGAGTGAAGAAGGGTTAAGAACACAATTGAGAAGAGTGGTGAAGACATGAAGAATATTTTGAATCATATTTTCAAGGTAAATTTACCTATTCAACCCATGAAGAAGAGAGATTGAGTAAGGAGAGTGTTTGTCTTGATGAGGGTTTGATGTGTTTGAGATAAATTTGGATCACAATAAGCTATGGGATCAACATATCATCTATGGTCATTATTTTATAAAATATCTTATGATGTGTAATATTCATATGAGTCATTTTTTAAATTCATATTAACAAAGGTTTATGAGTTGGCACTCCTTATGGGGTGGGTATCACACTAAAGAAATATTGTAGGATGCGTAATATTATTGCAAGTCCTTTCTTTGTGTAATATGAGATAAGGTATTAGTGATTTTTTCTTCCCCTTGAGGGTTTCTGACTTATATATGGTGTCATGTGTTCTCTCTTTTGGTTCTTTCACATGTAAATTTTTAATACACACCTAATAAGCTCACATGGTTTATGGATGTTGAATGGTTAAGTTGAATGATGAATCTAAGAAATGGTAAATGAAGTTGACATTTTTGTGTGATTGATTCAGCCCCCTCTCATTCACTGTTCTTATAACAATTGCTATCAAGCTAGGTCCTTATGAACAATTGCTATCTAAGTTAGGTCCTTGTGAAGCAATTTTAATTACTTGAAGGAGATCCTAGAAGCAAAATGGGAAAATCATGTGATCTTTGGAGGGTAAAGTATGAGATTGTTGAGTATTTTGTTTGTGGAATGCAAAAAAAATTAGTGATATGGAAGAAGAGGATAGTCAATCCCTCAATTTTTGGAATCACAAGTTGAGAGTATGTTGAAATCCCTGAAAGACAAAGAAGATGCTTGCCTCGGGTATGAAGATAAGTTAAAAGATTTTGAATCTAATTTAGAATATGTTTATAGTATGTTGAATATGTATGGGAGGTTAGAGAAGAGTTGCAAAGATCTTGATGGGATTTTGGAGATTCAAAGAGTTATTAGGGACAAAACAATCCTAGGCTTCAAAAGATAACATGTGAAGAATGATGAAAAATCTGGTCCAAGCTCTCAAGAAAACATGAAGGTGACCAAGAAGGTTGATTCAAGAAGGTATAACGCTATTACAAAACCTAATGCAATAAGGTATGGTGATTATTTTAATGGATATTGATATTCATGTCATGAGTTTGGTCATATATCTAGAGATTGCAAAAGGTATTTTAGGAATGATGAAATATTCTTCAAAGGTGAATTTTACTCATGTTGTGAGTATGGCCATAAGGATAAAAATTGTAGTTGGAATATAAGTGTATATCACTCAAAAGGAAAGAAGAACATTGTTTTCTAAAAATTTCATAGACAAGGTCATATAGTAAGGTTTTGTTAAAGAAATAAAATTTTCATCAAGAAGTTACTCAAAGTGAATCCTAGATCAACCAAGGAAATCAAAAGACCTGATCTTGAAGAAAAAATCAGTGAATCTAAAGACGATGTTTCAAAGGAAGAGGTTCACAACATGAAGTCAAATATAATGAGGTTTTTCAAATAAGGTTTAAATTCAATCAAGTTTAAAGACAAGTTAATCAAGCTCAAAAGATGAAGGAGGTATATTTTATTTGAAATAAAACCCAACATTTGAGGAAAGTCATTTGTTCCTAATCATTAGCAAGTCTCTAGTGCATGAAAAGTTTATAATGCTAAGTATTTCATATACTTAAAGGGTTATAAGCTATGAGATGTGATCTATTCTTTGTTGTTGGTAAGTGTATGAGTTTTTAGATCATCAAAACTTATCTATTATATTTTCATTCATGTTGAAAAAGTATGTTTGAGCCTTATCATGTCATAGAATGTTGTCACAAATCAAAAAAAGGTGTTGTAAGATGTGTTAATAATCTTGTCAAGTTGTGAAAAGTCGTATTTCTTATCCAATCAATGAATTGTGTAAGTTTATAGCCATGAAGCTTGTCTTTTCCTTACATATTTCTATTCATAAGGTCTCATAAAAAAATTGTTGTATAATCACTATGTGTATGTATGGTCTATATAAGGTATTACATACTATTTTGACATGAATAAAAGTGAATTCATGTTATTTCTTAGGTTCATATTTCATAAGCTTATGTTGTCAATCAAAATTGGTTGGTATTCTAGGTCTTCATAGTCATTTTGTATCTCTATAGGTCTTGATAGTGATCTAGAAGTATATGTTATGATGGTCTAAAGTGAACATCTTGGAGTCATGCTTTAAGGATTGCAATCGTGATAGGTCTACTATCTGGGATGTAGTTTAAAAGATGATGACAAGAGTCTTGATAAGTAAAAGAAGGATTGAAGTTTGTAGGTACTATTTCAAGGTTTGGAAAGCATGAAGGTCAGTCAAGAGCTTCACATGGAGGATTTGTCAAAGGCTAAAATCATGGTCTTGTCCATATATACCAAAAGGGTGATAGTTTTTCCTTAGTCATGGAGTAATAATGGTTCCAAATTTCTATAAAATGGTACTCATCTCAGGGGAGTTAGGAGACAATGTAGAAGAAACTGTAGGTGTATTGAAAAATATATTTTTTTCTCAAGAAGGTTCATATGTTCATTTATTCTCAAAGAGTATCAGATTGAAGCCCTAAGTATGAGATCTACATAAAAATATCTGATGTTTCCATCCAAGGTTAAAACGGAGGGTCCTAGGAATCTTACAGTTTTCATTATGAAGTCAAAACATATGTGTGTTGTGTGTGTCAACTATGAGAAAAGGATTGTGAATATGCATCATTAAGAAAAGTTGATGGTTACAAGGTCAAGAAATAAACAAGATTTCTAGATCTGTTTCATATAACAACATGATCCAAGACTGGTAAACACTTATAAAAACTATATTAAAGAAATACAATGGTCGCAAAGGAGTTAATCATACTATTTGAAACCTCCATGTACAAATTCTTTGGGTTCAAAGTCAAATAATTGGGATTGAAGAAGATGTATAACTTATGAGTTGATAGAGAATCATGAAATCAATATACATGTCTAAGTATAGTGGCATGGATTTTTGTGACATCTCAAGATAATTTTATGGGTAGTATTCATCATTTATTAGGCCATACTATCCTAGATTGGAAAATCAAAAATTGATGAAGGACTGTGGAAACTATGTAAGTGTATCATGAACTAAGCTATGCATTTTGAATTCATAATTGTGTTGTAAGTCTATAAGTGAATAGATTAGGTCCATACATTATAGTGTTAGTCATTGAATCATGTTTGAGATGCCTCTAGAGTGTGTATGCATCTTGTAAGAGGTATGAATCTACTTAATTCCTGATTAAGATCCATGGAAGTGAAAGAGGGTAAGTTCTACAAGTTTCTAAACATGGATACAGTGCTGTGTGTGTTTGCATAAAGGTCAATCGAAAGTGTCTTGAGAAGGACTATGAGAAGAACAATATGTTTCAAATATAAATTGAATAATAAGGCTTAATGAAGTATGGAAATGATGGTGTAGAGTCATCTAACTTTAAGGTGTTCTTATAGAGTTCATTCCTTGAAAGGATATAAGAGTTGTAAGATCTTGAAGGTACTATTAAATTCCGAGTATGATTATTCATGGTGTGTCCTATGATGGAAATATTATGAGGGGGAGATGATGTGCTCTCTACCCCTGAAAAGTGAAGCTAGGAGTGCTACATGACTATTTTGGTTGAGTTCTTACATCAGGGGTGGATATTTCATCATGACAAGGTAATGTAGACTGTAAAAATTGTGCAATGATGAGCTACAAGTTTGTGGAGTTATATTGAAGTCGTGGAGCTAGTATTGATCTTCATCGGGAGCATAATGTGACAAGAATTATTAGTATGGCATAGATAATGGTGTTTTTATGTATACTAGAAAGAATAGAAATTTTTATAACTAATCAAGTCACAATATCATGCAAAAAGATATGTACACCTTTGAAAGGTAACTCGGGACAAAGGTATTGTTTATTCATCTCTACATGACATAAGATCAAGGTAAGAGTTTTACTTTTACATTGTTATTTATAATTTGGTAGTGTCTTTCCAAGGGGAGTAATAAATTGGATTTTTATGTGCCTTGGCTTCTTATATTGCATGGATACATTTTTCAAAATTGGATTAAAAGTGAGCTTGAGGGACATTGGTCCTAAAGATGATCATGTTAAGTTTGGAGGAAGGGTTTGTAGTTAATAGCATGATATAGTCCTAGAAAGTGATGAAGAACACGATTGAAGCTCAAGCATGAGGTATTATCTCAGGTAGATATATTTTGATGATTCTTTTAGGTCCATAGATCCTATTGTTGTTGTGGAATACAAGAAAAAAAGAGTTACGTCCAAGGGATCTTGTGTGCAAGTAAGTTTGTTTTTCTATGCATTGTTACCATTATGTGTTGTCTTTTTCCATGTCTAGTAATCATTGTAGCCTTTTTCATAGATTTCTTAAGGGGATAGTAGCATAAAAAACATGGAAAAGAGTCATGTGGGTGTTTGGTCTTGTTAGTTGTAATCAATGTTTTTGAAGATGGTTGTCATCAATGACAAAGGGTGAAATAGTTGTTTTTGTTTCTAGTTGTTGTCATTGATGTTAAAGTACATTAATGTAAAAGGGTGTGTATATGTCATATGATTCCCTATGAATTTTGATTAGAAGTTTTTGATTTGATGAGTTGTTATGGTGTTATGGAACATGGTCTAGTATGCATGGTCATTGTGTTGGCTCTCCAAAGTTTTTGAAGGTTGTTATGAGGTCAAAAAGGTACATATGATGTTTCAAAGGTGTCCAAGTGTCTTTATATGGTATCCATGGTCATTTCATGAGTTTTCATGGCTAAATCAGGTCATTCTAGGCCTAGTCCTAGTCCTAGCACAAGTAGAATGAGTTGAAGGTATGAGTTTTGGAGTATATTAGTTTTTTTGAAGCATGGTTATAGCATGGTGATGTTTCATATGAGGTGTATGAGGAGTTTCAGGTCATTTCTAAGAGGTTTTATGATGTTTCATGGTCCTTAAGAAGTAAGAAGGTGAAGAAAATCCAAGTAAGCATAGGTAAGTCCCTATGGTTGGATATTTTAAAAGGTATTTGATCTTGGATTTGAGGAGGTTTTCATGATGCTTCATGAAAAGTTTCAGGTCAAACTTATGAATAAATTGTAAGATATGTCATTTTTGGTAAAACCGAGTTTTGAAGAAGTAAAATCCAGCTTAAATTGGGAACTTCAGATGCTCACATTCTCTCAAAAAATTTACATAGGACTTAGAGGTTTTAGGGGATGATTTTACATTGAACTAAGAGTGTTTATAAAAATAACAAGTTGATTTGATCCTCATTTTTTTATGAACAATCATTAACAAGATAAAGTGCTTTTAAACCCTAGTGAAACCCTCATATCAAATTGAATTGGAATATTTGCATTTCTTGGTATTAAAATGAACTTGGAAAGAAAAATTGATGTATCAAGGTTGTAGAGGATTACTAAGATATCATATTGGTGGTGGTTTGGTGTTCCAACTGTTTTGGGAAGAGAGATAAAATAACTTATTTTGTGGAAATTTACAATTTCAGGGTTGAGATGGAAGTTCCACGATGAAAAACAACTATTAAAGAATCCTTGGGAGATTATTTAAGTATCCATGAACATTTTTAGGTTTCTTCAGTGGATAAAATGGAAGATACATGTCCTCAAAGTTAGCCTACCAATTTTGGCCTTAAGGGCTAAAATGCTAGTCTTGTGGTTTGAGTTACGTTTAATGATTTTACATGTTGGATGAGTTGTTTTTAGCATGGTTAGTTGGTAGAGGCCTAGAATGATTTTTGAAGTTCTTTATTTTCTCTAAAAAAAAATTTGTGTTCAATCCCTAATGACCTACTTGGTTCTATTAGGCTAGCTCAAGAAAGTGATCAAAAAAAGTGTGTTGGATCAAATTTCTCCACATGGCACATTATTATTAGTTATTGATAATGTTGGTACAAGTTTCCTTGATGTGTTCTAGTGTTTTTGAGCTTGGAATAATTTTTGAAGGTGATGGAGCATTTATTGCTCAAGACTCGTATCTTAAGTCCTTGGAGCTTGAATGAGCAGCTTCTTGAAATTAGTCCTGTTGGAAAATTTATTCCTTGATTTGAAGATTCTAATTAGTTGCATCAGATAGTATACTTCATGTGTTTTCCATTTATATGTGATTTGTTTACTTTATGAATATTTTAGATGTATGAACCATCTCTATTTTGAATACCTATTTTTATGGTCTTAGAGCCAACTTGAGCATTGTTAGAAAATAAGTCATTTTGGGGTCTTGTGTAATGTTCTAGAGATTCTAATGAGTTTCATGAGTTAGGTGACATAAAGAATTTTTTTATATGTGTATTATGTGTTATGATGATGAATTTTGGTGAGCCAAGTCATTCGGTCTTGGAAGGTAAATTTTCAAGTGTTTAAGACCTTGTGGGGTTTGTTTGCTTCTTGATATGATTCATGATGTTTGAAGATGATGCAAAGGTTATTGGGATTTATGAAGGTTATTATAGGAATTCCCTATTTTTTATACTTCTTGATCCATGAAAACATGGTTCATTTTAAGAAGCCTCTGGTAAATTGGAGGTGGAAAATCCCCAGTGAATATACCTGGAACTACTTTCGCTGGAAAGGCAAATTTTCAAGGATTTTAGAATCAATTTTTCATCTATCAGTTTCTTAAGGGGGAGAATTTTTTTTGTGTCATGTGATATAAAGGTTTTCTATTACATGAAATTAAGGCTTGTTTTCACGCGACAAGAAGACTTGTTTTCGTGAAACAACAAACCTTGTTATCACACGACACCAAAACAATGATCCCCCTTTTCAATCATCTATGCAACACCCTTGTCACGCGTCAACACCCTCCCTTGTCACATCTTAAAAACATCCCTTATCATGCATCTGTAACACCCTTATCATGCGTAAACACCTTGTCACACGGCAACACCCTCCCTTGTCGTGCGTTAGTAAATAATTTGGATGGTACCTTAATAAGTTAGCAATAAGTTACTATTATAATACTAGTTGAATTACCTAGGTTTATATAGGATTATTTTTTAATGGTAGATGAAGCCAACCCTTATAAAATTATACTATAAATTTTAGGCAAACACTACACTGACATGCTTTGAAAAATTTTCCTTTTCAAATTTTCCTAAAATGGAATATTCACCAAATTAAAAATATTTTCCACTAAAAAAATCCCGCATGACAAAGATGTTATAATAAATTTTAGGCACGTGTGCATTTTTTGGATCTTGGAGAGTGTATTTTGAGCTAGTAGGAGTGTTTTGGTGCTTGTTGGAGATGTCTTGACCCTCTGCCGACACACTTGGGTCTTTTTGTTATCTTATATGATGTTTTTGATCTATTTTTTAGTTAGGATGACTGACCTACTTGGTCATGGATGACCCATGGGTGTTTAGAGCTAGTGACTTGTATATAAGCAAGTGCTTTTAGTCATTTGTGACTAGTTGTATCCATGGGGTTATGAGAGACCTCAAGGGGATTGAAGAAGAGTGAAGAAGGGTTAAGAACAGAGCTGATAAGAGTGATGAAGACCTAAATAATATTGAGAATCATATTTTTAATGGAAAATGACCTATTCATCCCATTAAGAAGAGAGATTGAGTGAGTCAAGAGAGTGATTGTCTTGGTGAGGGTTTGATGTGTTTGGAGCTGTATTTGGATCACAATCAATCTGTGGGATCAACATATCATCAATATTAATTCTTTTATAAAATATATTATGATGTGTAATATTCATATGATTGTTTTGTTATGAGTCATATTAACAAAGGTTTAGGGGTTGGTTCTCCTTATGGGGTGGGTGCCTCACTAAAGAAATCTTGAAGGATGTGTAATATTCTTACAAGTCCTTGATTTTTGTAATATAAGATAAGGTTTTAGTGGGTTTTCTTCCCTTGAGGGTTTCCCACTTATATCTAGTGTCATGTGTTCTCTTTTTAATTATTTCCGTTATAAATGTGTAATACACACCTAATTAGCTCACATGGTTTATGGATGTTGAAAGGTTAATTTTAATGATGAATATAAGAAATGGTAAATGAAGTTGAAATTGGTGTATGACTAATTCACCCCCTCTCAA
Organism: Taxus wallichiana var. yunnanensis; assembly: GCA_018340775.1. NCBI lineage: Eukaryota > Viridiplantae > Streptophyta > Pinopsida > Cupressales > Taxaceae > Taxus > Taxus wallichiana. Next base: position 981,446,046 of record CM031234.1, on the reverse strand, counting down.
TCACTTTGCTTCTAACACAAAGTGGGTGAAACCCCGTCTTGTGTCCATATGTGAACATACTAATCAAAGTAACTAGTAGGTTCATAACATTGCTTATTGACTTTGCATTTTTACCCATACTTGGTATGAAAGTTTTCATTTTTTCCATTTTATCATGCAAATTTCTCAAGAATCCATGAGGATTTTCTTCCGATTACAATATGTGGGAATAGTTAGTATAAAAAAATTGAATGTATTCATTGTGCCATGTTTGTTCCTCTTGAAATTTTAAGATTTCGTATGGGTATGTGGTCACTCTACATTTGTTGTACAAATATGTACACTCATCACACTTGGGAAATTTTTTTTAATAAAGGAAACATGTTGACATATTTTGGTCATTATGCTACTGAAGCTTGGTTATGACACATGAGGAAGTTTCAATAATTCAAACTACATGTTATTCTTTTTGTAATATATTGTGGGTATAGAATGAATGAAGAAACCTTTGAGGAACATTTACTCCATCCCGTCTTATAGACCGATTCAGATGCAAAGAGATGTATGAATTTTCTCAACAATTCTTGATATGTAGGCAATTATTGTAGTGGTATTTGACCTTTTTCTTGTTTCCGGTGTTACCATTCACTGCATGCCTATCACCACTTATTTAATCATATTTATGATTATAGAAGGTACTCCTTGGGTACCCATAAACTTTGTGCCATACATAATGAAAAACATCCATCCCATAAAATTTCACTCTATGTACCTCCATATATTAGTTTCTCACATTGAAGATGGAATTTATTGTTAATGCATCAAACATAAAACTCTTTATGTTTATTTCATTCCGGATCTAGTTTTGTGTTGTATATTTTGAACCCTAATCAAGAAAGAGGAAATTTTAAGAGACGATTATATTTGTAAATAATTAAATTTCACATTTTCCACTTCATCTATAAATAGTGACCATTTTCTATCCTCGTCATATTTTTGATTTGATGGATTGGCTAGAGGGGCATCTAATTTTTGATGTTTTTAGCATTATAAGATCTTCTTATCACTTTTTGGAATTATTGTGATTAGTGGCATAAAAATAAATTGGATAAAAAAATTATGTTATCACTCTTCTAATGCATCCCACATGATGACCTCAACCTCTTTTAGTACTTCTTTAAATCTAATATCCATCTAAGAATTGTTTATGTCGGTCAATTTCTTAGCAAGAAATTATATGAGAGATCCTTCAAATAGGGAGAATCCTTTGTAAGGAGGGTTGAATACTCTATCAATATGCACACCAAAGCTATTGGCATCCAATATCTTAAAATTTACCATGTATCCTTCAAGTACATTGGTAATTGTTACCTGTAACATACTTTATTGAAAATTGGAAAAAATGGATTAATTTAGTGACAACTCCCTTGAGATTCATATAATGTACATTGTTTTGTATAATGTGTAGACCATCTAATTGAGAACTCCCTTGCTTAATCATAATATCACTTCTTGTTTCATGGAAAATAAAAATTTCATTAGACAAATCATTAACTTAGTGGTTAGTAGTAGGTTTGAGAAATCAAAACACAAATTTATTACATTTTCTATTTATACGTCAAAATTCAAAGGGCCCAACCTATCTCCATTAATTTTATGGTCTTATAGTAAATGATTTATAAAACCTATGGCCATATCATCATCTTTGTAAGAACATTTATGTTTGAGAATGATATTTTCTATGACAAAATATCTTATATCTTTAGGACCTGTATTGATGGTGTTTTCAGTGTCATCACTAAAATATTTTTATCTTATATCATTGTAATCCTTTGAGCCACTAAAAATTTGATCACTACAAACAAGGTGAATGGACGAAATGACATGCTTTGAAAATTCACTCTCTTCCTAAGTAATGTAGTATCCTTTATTCTTGACATCTACCAAGGTTTCAAATCCATCAATTGAAAAAGGTAATTTGACTCTTCCATTCAATATTGTTTCAAAAATGATAACAAAAACATCTTCATAATGTAGTGTCATCCTACCCGGATATACCCAACCCTCTACAACTTTAGTTCATTTTGAGAACACGTCCACATGATCATCATATGCAAATGTAAGAAACGTCGATGTTGTAACAACATAAAAAACAAAGATCGTGAGATGAAAGAAAATATTAAATATCATATCGAAAAATAAATTAATAATCATTGTGTGTGTATAACCAATATATATATATATATATATATATACACACACACACACACACACACACACACATAAAACATGAGTTGAAAATTATGCTAGAGAGGATAACAATGTTAAGTTTGTTGAAGTTTTGTTTTGTAATGAAATGTATGTTATTTGAAATTATTTTTCTATAAAGAAGGTAGAAATTTTGGTGTGTATGTATTGAGATATAAGAAAATCATCAAGTACAATCATATCCATATTTAAAAATTTATAAACTAATATAAATAGATTCACAAATAATTTTACCACAAACACATAATGATCCATTGCAGCCACAATGCACTAACAATAATTTATAATCTTGAAGTATTTTCAACCCTTACCCATTAGGTCTTTGTGTTTGCATAGAAATAAAACAAAAAAATCTTACTATAATATGGTTCGTGGAAGATTAAAAATATAACCATGGGGGGACACATACCTAACCCCTTATCATTGTAGAAATTTTAATCATCATTTGGAATCCATTGGGTCAAGTTTAATCATCATTTAGAATCCATTATATAATCTATGAGGATTTAAAGCCATAGTTATTGAGAGAAAGTTAAAACCGTAGTTGTTTGCTTTTCCATCTAACTTTTGCTACATATCTCTACCATATCAAGAAGAGAGCTGGAGATAGTGATAATTTTCCTTGTCTTGGAATTGTTGTTACAAGCCTTACACTTATATGTAGTTGGAATTCCTTTTAAAGGAATCAGCTTAACATGAAAATTTTTCTTACCTTCATTCCCTACTAAATATTAGACATATAGGGTTTGAGTTTGTCATGTTTAGAGTCGTCATGACTTTTACTTCTCCATACATGTCATTTTCTTTACCATCAAATTTTTTGTGCTTCATTACCATAGCATGGAGATAGCTAGAAATAGTGATAATTTTCCTTTTTGTGGAACTGTTGTTACAAGACTTTAACACTTATAGGTACATAGAATTTATTTTGAAGGAAATGGTTAATAGTCAAGTTTCTTCTTACCTTCATTCCATACTAATTATTAGACATATAGGGTTTAAGTTTGTCATGTTTAATGTGGCAAAAATTTTTAATTATCCATACATGTCATTTTCTTTTCCATCAAAATTTTTTTGCACGTCGTTATCAGTGTAGCATGGATATAGCTGTAAAAAGTGACCATTTACCTTGTCATGGAACTTTTGGTACAAGCCATGAATTTTATTTCTCTGTACATGTTGTGTTTATAGTTTGGATTTTTATTGTATGTTTTGTTTAGGGTTTTGGTATCTTTTGTTTAGAGTGACCATGAATTTTACCACTCCAACTATGCTCAATCATATTTTCTTATTTTAGTGCTCCAGCTATGTTATGTCTTATTTTATTGTGTTTCGGACCCAGTATGTGGATTTCATATTAATTATTTATTGTATTACTTAAAAATAGAATGAGGAAGGTAATGTATTCCATCATATACATATTTATTTATTGTGTTCCTTCCCTAACATGTGGATGTTATATAAATTACTTATTGTATTAATTAAATTAGAATGAGGAATGCATTGTATTCTAGTATATACATTTGTCTTGTTATTGTTTATTTGCAATGCTTTATTTTCAAACTATAATCTATAATAAAGGTTTTCAGAGTGATGGTGAGATTTCAGATCTAAAAATATTCTTGTACTAACATTGGTCCACAATAATAATTAACCACATGAAAAATTATCTAGAGCTAGAAGTATGAATGGTTCAGAGCTAGAAGTATGGGTTCTTCAGAGCTAGAACTATGAATGGTTTTCTCACAACAATTTTTTTTTTGTAGTATCCCATTATGTGGGTGTTGGTATGCTCCAAAATGAAACTAGCAACATCGAGTGTAGTCAATTCCCAAGATAGGAAACTAAACTTTAACTTAATATGTAATGAAATTATTATAAAGAAATGTGCAACAAAAAATTCAAAAAGAGAAGAAAAACATGGAAGGAATACAACCATTTTTTTATGGATGGGATGTGATCCCATTCTTGTGCCTTGAAGATTCTATATTTGTTGACCTTTGATGAATAATTGGGAGTGTTAAGTACCTAATTTGTGTTGAGGAGAGGTTGATGTGTTAGGTGTACGAACCCAACACACAAATTTTGAAGAGAAGAAGAAAATGAGTTGAAGCACCCCACTAAGGAAGAAGACTATGTATCAAAGTTATTCAACAACTTTGATATCTTCCCCTTAAGTACAAGAGGATAGGAAAGTATTCCTATAAATAACTTAGCCACTTCGATACCTTCCAAAACCCCATAGACCATCCCACTCGTAGATGGCTAAAAGCCCAAATTTGTAAATAAGGATGTGTGGTATAAACAAGAAATAAATTCCCCATACTTTTCTCATGTATCACAAAACTAAGTAGAAACTGCATAAAACTAATTACTTGTTGAAACCTTAGTAGAGAAAGGAGACATATGCCCCCAATGTGTCCAAAAATGAAAATGAAACTAAGTACCATAGAGAAAGAGAGAATGAAACACTTCATGCCTCTTCAATCTATTGTAAACTGATTCAATATAATTTTTAAACCTTATAAAAATGTTGTAACAATGATAAAAAAATTAAGACTATAAAAACATCTAGAGAAAATGTCCTTGGGAAAAACCATATGATAGGGTCAAAACCATCTCGCATGCATTTGACTAGGATGTATGGTTTTAACCCCTATATATTTTTCTAAATTATTATGTTGAGTCCAATTTAGAGGCATTTTTATCTTCCCCTACATATGTACGCATCCAAAAAATGCATGTATTTACTGGAAATGTCAAATTAAACCCCAAATTTTTTCCCACTCTTTTGAGGCATTTGCAATGAATAATTTGAGCGCTCAACTGAAAAGAAAATATGTATACCCATAAATGAGTATCTAAAAAATTATATATAACCCATGAAATAACGTATGTGGTGGCCACCGAGAAGAATTGTACCTATAAGATGGATGTGCATGGTAGAAACCATGGCATAAAAAAGAGCAACCGAGACAATAGATATAATAATAAAAGATGTGTCAACATAACAAAACAACAATAACATCAATATAAAATGATGTGTTAGTAGAAAATAAGTGCATATAATGTATAAACAAGTACAAACATAACAAGTAATTTCATACAAAATCTAATAATACCCACAACATGGGACACCCATTGTATCACAAGACAATCAAGGCCCTCGTGCCACAATCAAGGTAGGAAAAAAGCATACACACATACACACAATTAGTAAGCATGTATGAGAATCAAATGTACCCAAGTGTAATAAAAAACAACATAGTTTATGATATAAAATAGATATAAATAATTGTAACCATTATTCAAGACACGTGTGTTAGTCTTGTTAGTCCAAAAGATAGAAAATAAACAATATAGATATGTAACCAAGCATAATGAGGAAAGAAAGAAACTACAATGAAAATATGGCACCTGGAGATAATTTGTAAAAGTATATGCCACAAAGGTTAATATTCTAGTCAAAGGGGAGACCAACACCTATCATCATGCACCGCTCTAATAATTTCCTACATCATGCTCAATATACCACGAAAACACGTGTGTAAAGAAGAAATTCTATCTATCAAACCAAGGGAATAACAACATGTATAATATAAATTGAAAACAAAGTATGTTAGAAAAATAGGTCCTAATATTGTATTATTAAAAATATATGAATTTTAATGTATTTTAGCCTCTCCCTAAGGGAATAGATGAAAACCTAACCAAAAGAGAAGGAAGGGTGATCCAAGAATGACCTCGTGGAGGGAATAGAAAGAGATTATGCGAGATAAATATGGGAAGAAAGGTTTCCCCCTATTTTATGTGTGTAAAGATTGGTTTAGGTATATAACCTCTCCCTCAACAATTAAGTTGAACCTATAAATAGAGTGCATCATCAGAAATGAAGGGGAACTATCATAAAATATAGCCCAATAGGGTTGAGGGATACCCTCAACTCTGTCACCTATTGACCCTTAGAACTATAGGGGAGGGTTCTCGACTGACTCCATATATCTATAGCCACCCTTGGCCTCATCTCCCAACCCAATGAGAAGGTGAAGAAACTATTGAAGATGATGGAGGAGCAAGCCTCAAATGTGTCTTAAAATGTGACTCAAGTGCAAGTGGAATCATGGTGGTGATATGTGTCAAAAAATGCCTATGAGGAGAACCAAAAATAGTGGTGAACTAGTAGGATGTCATTTTCTATGGTTTTGGGGTGCACTAGAAAAATGAGAACTAAAATAACTATGAGAAATTTTGGATTGATCCGTAAAGCTAGAAGATCTAGTTAAAGATATATGAAAGTGTGAAAAACTAGAGACAATGTGCATAAAATAAGGCCTATGATGAGACCTAGAAGAAATTATTTAAGAACAAAAAAAAATCTATTTAAAATAAGAATCAACTCGAATTTGATTCAATCAACTGAGGCAGCTCGAAAATGAAAATGATGAAGATTAGTTTGAATGCTTATTTATGGCCATGGATGCCCCTGAAGAATGTAGCTCAAAAGGAAAGAATACAATTGATTTTGAAGACTCTGATGAAGAAGAAGCTGAAGTAAATCTTGAAGCTGAATTAGTATGTTCTCTTGAAGAATTAAAATTATGCAGAAGAAAGAATCAAAAGATGAGATGCACATTAAAAGATTATGAAGAAAAAATCTGCATCTTTGAGAAAATACAATCTCTAAAAGAAGAAGAGGCTAATGAACTCAAAGAGCTTGAGACTCAACTTGAAAATATCTCAAACTCTTACAAATCAAAGGAGGATGAATGCACAAAACTGAACTCAGAACTAGAGCGTCTAAAAGTTGAATTTGAATAAATGACTAGAAGTGATTATGTATGAAAAGCTAGATAAGACTTAAATTTTTTTGACTGGTATACTAATCATCCAATGTGATACAAATGATAAATCTGGGATTGGTTTCAAGGAAGAAATTAAGGAAAAGGAGCTTGCAAAGAATAAAGGAAACAAGACTGCTTCAACTTCGAGCACATCTTCTGCTGTAAAAAAAAATAAAGAGTTTAAAAAATCTGCCAAGAGAAGGACTAATGCTCCTAAAATATCCTATGTAATTAGGTACACACATTCTTTCTATGGTTATTATTATTCATGTAATCAGTTTGGACATAAGGTTGCTAAGTGTAGAAAATTATCTAGAGGCTATAGAAGAAAATTTGGCCCATCTTACACTAGACTGAACTATAATGATGTCCACTACAACTATTACAAGAAAGGAAATGAGGCATCAAAAAGTAAACAAGAACCTCCTAAATAAGAGAAATGGGTGTATGTTGTAAAGAAAGATGTAAACAAGAGGGAAGAGTCTTGCTCAAGTAGTACAAACCACATTCCATGTGCAAAATGAAGATAAAATCTAGTATCTAGGATAGTGGATGCTCTAGCCATATGACTGGTGACAAAATCAAATTCATTTCACTATCAAACAATGCATCAGGTGTTGTGAGATTTGGTGATAACAATTCAACAAATATAGTTGGAAAAGGAACTCTAAGTCTAGATAATGGAAAGACCATCACAAAAATGTTCTATACGTTGAAGGTCTCAAGCACAATTTGTTAAGTGTGAGTCAAATGTGAATATGATCTTTCATGACAAAGGTTGTGATATCATAAATGGAAAAATAGGAAAGAAATTTACAAAAGCTAAAAGGAAAAAGAACAACATGTATGTGCTAAATGAAATAAATAATGAAAAATGTTTCACAAGTAAGGTTGATCACAACTGGCTATGGCATAGAAGACTTGGACACATGAGCTTTGAGAATCTAGTAAAACTTAGTGCTAAAGGGTGTGTAAAACATATGCCAAAAATTATAAAACCAACAGATACACTTTACAAAGCATGCATGCATGGTAAAAAAACAAGGAGATCATTCAAGTCAAAAGAATACTCTACAACTAGACCTCTGGAATTGATTCATACAAATCTCTATAGTCCCACTAGAACTAAAAGTATACAAGGTGAAGTGTATTTCATGTTGCTAATAGATGATTACACCAGAATGACATGGGTATCCTGTTTAAAGAAAAATTTAGAAGCCTTAGATAGATTCAAGAAATTCAAGGCACTGGTGGAGAATGAGAAGAACAAAAATATCAAATGCCTAAGATCGACAGGAGGTGGATAATTCTAGTCCAATGAATTCAATGAATTTTGTGAAGAACATGGAATTAGAAGACAATTCTCATCCACCAAAACACCTTAGAAAAATGGAGTTGTTGAAAGGAAGAACAGGATTGTGCAAGAAATGGCAAGAAAAATGTTGAATGAATACAAATTACAGACAGATATATTGGAGTGAAGCGGTATACACCATGGTGTACATTTTAAATAGAGATCAATTAAGAGTAAATAGTGACAAGACACCTTATGAACTGTGGAAGAACAAGTCTACAAATGTGAAACACATAACAGTTTTGGAAGCAAGTGCTACATTAAAAGAGATGAATATAATTTTGGAAAGTTCAAATCAAGATGTGATGAAGGCATATTTCTTGGCTACTTAGTAGTCAACGTGGTTTACAGATGCTACAATAAAAGGTTTAAGAAGATTGTAGAAAGCACAAATGTGAAGGTGGATGAGACTTCCAATTCCAGCACTCAACACTATAATGATCATGAAGAACAAAAAGAGGATGAGGAAATGGATATTCCACGTGAAGAAACATATGAAGAAGATGAAAGATACCCTCAAGGCAAGTCAAAAGGGACCATCTAGTAAATTAGATCATTGGAAACAAAGAAGGTGACATTCTAACCAGAAGAAGGCTAAGAGATCGAAAAATCATGAAGATATAACACTCTTATCCATGGTAGAACCCAAAAGCATTGCGAGAAGCAAGTAAGGATTAGCATTGGGTAGACACAATGAATGAAGAACTTGATCAAATTGAAAAGAATGAAACATGGGAGCTTGTACCCAGACCACAAGACAAGAATGTAATTAGAAAAAAATGGGTATTTAGAAATAAATTGAATGAAAAGGGAGAAGTAACAAGAAACAAGGAAAGACTTGTGTGCAAAGGATATGCGCAAATGGAAGGAATCAACTTTGATGAAACATTTACACCAATGGTAAGGATGGAAGCAATAAGACTGTTCCTAGCTTATGTGGCTTACAAGAAGATAAGAGTATTCCAGATGGACGTGAAATCAACCTTCCTCAATGGTTTTTTGAATGAAGAGGTATACATCAAACAACCTGATGGCTTTTCACTAATTGAAGATAAAGATTACATGTGCAAGTTAAAAAGGAATTATATGGACTGAAACAAGCCCTAGAGCTTAATACAATAGATTGGACTCATACCTCATTGAGAAGGGGTTTAGAAAAGGTGTTGTTGATAGTAATCTCTACATCAAGGAAGAAGGAGATCATCTACTTATAGTCATTGTGTATGTGGATGATATCATTTTTGGAGGAGATTATGAAAAAATGACATATGAATTTTCTGATATAATGAAAGAAGAATTTGAAATGTCCATGCTAGGAGATATTTCTTTCTTTCTGGGCTTACAAATTAATCAATCAGATCAAGGTATCTTCATATCCCAAACCAAGTATATTAAAGAAATGATGAAAATATTCAGGATGGAAGATTGCAGACCTATAGGAACTCTAATGAAAATTGGATGCAAGCTGAGAAGAGAAGACAACTCACCAAAAGTAGACAAATATTTATAGATTGATGATAGGAAGTCTAATTTACTCCACGACATCAAGACCTGACATTATACAGGTGGTGGTTCTAGTTGAAATATTTCAAGAAGAGCCAAGGTTGGCACACTTCGAGAAGTCAAGAGAATTCTGAGATATCTCATGGGAACACTTGAATATGGAATTTGGTACCCCAAAAGTAATGACTTCAACATAAAATCTTATATAGATGTTGATTGGGCAGAAGTGTTGATGCCAGGAAGATTACCAGGGATAGAGCATTCTTTGTTGGAAAATTTTTAGTCTCTTGGCTATGCAAGAAGAAACCATTAGTGGCACTCTCAGCATGTGAAACCAAATATATAGTTGTCGTAATGTGTTGCACTTAGGTTTCGTGGATGAAGTAGACATTAGAGGATTATAAGGTAAAATATGAAAGTCCAATTCCCTTGTTTTGTGATAGCACAAGTGCAATAAGTGTCTCTAAGAACCCTGTGTTCCACTCAAATACCAAACATATTCCAATTAGATATCATTTCTTGAGGGAAAAAGTGAATGAAAAGAAAATCAGTCTAGAATATGTGAGCACAAAATAAGAACTTACATATATCATGACCAAGCCACTGCCAAAGGCTACTTTTGAGCACTTAAGGAATGAATTGGGGGTCATTCCTAATCCCACCAATAACTAGAAGATGTAAAGACAAGGTGAGGGAGCATTCTTAGGTAATATCAGCTCCTAAACAGTGTCAAACAATATTTGTGACAGGGGAGCTAGTTTGCTAGCTCAATTTTATCAAAGTATGCATCAACTCGGGGGAGCATTGCCACGAGCACATCAGGACATATGGATTAGAAACATGTGCCAAGGGGGAGCTTCTTGAGGTAGGAACTCACAGTATGTTACTTTTCTATATTTTCATCTTTAGGTGGAATAGGTGGACCTTTGTCATTGTTGTCAAAGGGGGAAAAATCTCAATTCAAAAACCATCTAGTAATAACAAAAGGGGAGAGAAGTTGAAAATAGGAATTAGGTATGCAAGTATCTTGCCATTAAAATGTTTTAGGTTTCTGCGATATTGAAGTGTTGAGGTGTCGTGATCAATGACAAAGGGGGAGATTGTCAAACCTCGTAATTATCATAAGTGTTGTCATTAATGTCAAGTTACATTGATGGAAAAAGTATTTGATGTCAAGTGACATTGATGGCAAAAAGGATTAATTGGTAAAGTGAGCAAGTGAGAAAGATGAAGTTTGATTGGTAGTGTCAGCTCACAGAGGCTTCAGGATGATCAAGGATAAGTTCTAAGGGACTTAATCAGTTTTTTACAAGCCACAGACATAAGAAAATAGCCTTCAAAGCATCTGTAGGAGGCCGTAAACTCTAGAAGAAGCCGTAGAAGCTTAGTGAAGGATGGTTAGTAAAGGAATGAATCCAAAAAGAAAAAAGAAGCCAAAGGATGAGCTGCAAAAAAGAAAGATGAAGCTGCAAATGTGAAGGAAGCGCCGCACAAGTAAGGATGAACTAAAGGTAAAACTCATGAAGTAAGGGAAGTTTGAAGGAAGCCGTGAAGAACTAGACAATCCACAGAGAACTATAAAAGATGTGAAGGAGTGGAGATAGTAGTGGAAAACTATAGAAGCCACACATAAAAGAAAATAGTTGTGGACATGGGACAAAGACGCGGGAAGGTAGAAAACAAGGAAGAAAGCCACATAACATTGTAAAATCCGTGAGAAGCAAAGAAAAGATGTGGATGACTAAAAATCCACCAAGAGAGGAGAAAAGCCGCAGATCAAAGAAAAATGCCACGATACAAAGGAAAATGTCAAAGAAGCTTATAAAAGCCATGGATTGAGAAAATATGAACTTGACAGGCTTGAGGACAATCAAATGGAGTTAAACATGGACAAACAAGATTTTTCTCTCTAAAATTGATGGTGATTTAGTGAATGCGGATGAGCATACAACTTGAGATCCACGAAGAATGAAGAAATATACAATTCCAACTGTCTACATTTAATGTTCATTGACTTTGTGGAAATACAATTGCAGTTCTCTATGGGATTCTTGATTTCAAGGTAGAATTAAATATCAAAGAAGAAAAACATCTCGCTCATCTTGATCACGTTGGAAATCATAGAAAGATGAGAAATCTATTTTTAGGTATCGGCTAATAAATATTTTTGGTGAGTGCATAAAAAGGTGAAATCAAGCCGAATATAGCAAGAGAAAAATCTGGAGTTTGTTGTATTCATTTAATGGACCAGATTTTCAGGTGATAGAGTAGGAAAGGGTGCATGACACTCTAATCAAGAGATGGAATGGGTCGATGGTCAATAAAGAGAACTTGAATCTAATTTTGGTGTTGCTCGAAATGAAATAATACACTAGAGCTGAAGGAATGATAGAAGAAGAAGTTGCTCAAGTGAGAAGATGATGCATTGAAGTTGAGAGAGCTACAAAAAGAAAAGAGAGAGGAAGGAACAAAGTAGACAAATGAAGTAAACAAGATATATCATAGAAAATCAATGTGGAAGATCGATTAAACAAGAATATTTTGAATCAGATGAGAAAAAGAGAGTGAAAGAGAGAACATAGACATACAAAAAAGTGATCATAATCTATTGTGTAAGCAATTTTTGTAACTAGATGATCAAAATTTTTATGTAAAATAAGTCTAAGTTGTAGCTTAGCATTTTCAAGGGGTTACAACCTCCTTGTGGGTGGGTGCTTGTAAAAGATCAGTTGTAGCTGATTAAATTAGGGGTTGGTGCTCCTTGCAAGTTGGTGCTTGCTAAAATTCATTTGAGTGGGTGCTTGAAGTTGTGAAGTGGGTGCTTCACAGGTTGAGTGGGTTCTCAACTAAAACCATTGTAAGATTTAGAATTGGTGTTCCTAATAAATCCTTGGTTTCAAGTGGGTTTTTCTCTCAAAAGGGTTTCCCACTATAAATTTTGTGTTCAACATTTTTCTGTCTGATATATGTTTGACAAAATGCACATGATATAGTAATAGTCAAATTTAAGAAATTGTGGATTAAGTATAACTCTGGAAATTAATTTTAATCCACACTGATTCACCCCCTCTTAGTGCTTGTGATCTCTAACATGAGGATTATAATTCCCAAATTTTTGTTGAGGAGAGGTTGATGTGCTATTTATACCAACCCAACACCATAATGTCAAAGAGAAGAATAAATAAGAGGAGCCAAAGCACCCCACAAAGGAAGAAGATTGTGTATCAAAGTCATTCAACAACTTTGATATCTTCCTCTTGAGTGCAAGGGGATATGAAATTCTACCTACAAAGAACTTAGCCACTTCTATACCTTCTACAACCCCATGGACCATACTACTACAAATAGATATAAGGTGAATTTTTAAAATAAGGACACATGGTAGATAAGATAAATCAATGCCCCCATAATTCTCCCATATGATGCACCACCGAGTACAAAATAAATTGAACTAATTTCTTGTTGAAATATGAGTGGAGAAAGGAGATCCATACCCCCAATGTGTCCAAAATTAAAAATGAAATTGAGTACCATGGAGAAAGAAAGAATGAAATGCTTCATTCCCCTAAATCTATACTAAACTAAGTCAATTTTAGTTTGAAACCTTATGAAAATGTTGTAATAGTGATAAAAATATGATACTACAAAAATATATGGAGATATATGGGTTTTTCAACTTGACATGTTTCGTGGCCTTTAAAACATTTCACAGATTTTGAAGTTAAGATGTCCTTCAAACTTAAAAACCCCGAGACACCAAATTTTACATATCATCCGCGTAACTCCTCACTTGCACTACCATGGAATTCAACATCTTGTACTTGGTCCCTCACACATCCTACTCTTTGTCATACTCTCCCCAAAATCCATGAAGGATTTTATTTCATTCACTCAATTCACTTGCCCTTGACTTAGAAATCCATGAAACACTAGATAGAAAAACTCATTGAACACTGGGATAATGTTTTGTGGTTTTCAGAATTACCCATTTCTCAACTTGTTCCAATTCCTTATAGGTCGACACCACTTCTATCATGCATTGTGACTTTTCACCTCGAGGTCAAGTTTGCTAGGAGAACCTACAAAAATGAATGATTTTCATGAAACAACATTCATGCCATATCTATGTAACACATTATCCTTCTCCGTTTAGTGGATGTTTTCATGTGTCCTTGCACTTTATATATTTTATCATTAGCCGATTTTTACCTTTGCAAATGTAAACACTTTGCATCCTTCAAAGCTTCCTCAAGAAATAGATTCCCTTCCTTACCAAATTATACCATATAATAAATTTGGAAAATAAAACACATGGTGGGAGCGGAAACATTCCTTACACTTCTATATTTCTAAAATTATCATCCAAAAAGAGAATGAATACCTCCTCAAGTTGCTTTGCATTTGGTTTTTGGAGGTGTTACATAATATATTTTATGTCTTGATGATATTTCTCATGCTTTGAAGTGATAATGATTGGTGGCAACTCAATATTTATCTCTAAACAACCCAAATATCTTATTGGAAAAATGTTCCTTTGAACTGTTTGGTTGATTTGCATGGTTTTCCCATCTTCTTCACATTTAGCTCCAAGAATGGAGATGCTTTGAGGTATGTTCCTTTTGATTATAGATGTTTTTAAGATGGTTTGGAATTGGTCTTATTTTCTATTGCATGGAAATATTTTTGTTTCAAACTTTTCTTTGATTTCCTTCATCTTCATTCTTTTCCCCAATATAGTTTTCTACCAATAATGTAGCAAGTCCAAGGCACATGGATTAATGTGTATCATTGCACTCAATTGTTTCACCTTGTTCACTTGGAAAACCTTCTTCCTCCAACCCATGGATGTCACAAGTGTTTAAAAAAACTTTCTCCTCAACCCGCATTCTAAAATGATTCTCCTTCAAAGACGCCTACTCTTTTTTCATGTTGGTTGCCTTACTTTATGGATTTTCATCCTTATCATCCTTCTAATCAAATTCACACCAATATTCAACAAATACATGATTTTCATCCTTAGCGGAATTGGTTGGAGATGAGATAATGGAAAAGGGTTACTTCTTGATTATATTATTAGGCAGAGATGGATTGGGATCAAGACTTATTATTTGATCATTTGGGAAATAAAAATGATCCTCCAAAATATGTGTTGGTCTATGTAATTTCTCCTCTCCATGAAATTAGAACGCGTCATGATCTACCCACCTTATATGATAACTTAGTTTAGTGAGGGTTGGATAGAGCATTGGGAATCATATGTAACATCACAAATTTTGAAGGCATTATGACAAGATTTAGGAAGCTTTTGAAATTCGTTGGGTGGTGATGGGGGAAACTTTCATATCATAGGGCGGGGTTTGGGCATGATAAAATTGTAGAGCACTAAAAGAAGAAATGGGAAGAAAATATTATTCTTGTTATTGGAATGGAATGATAGATTTTTCTTTATTTTTATGAGGGTACAAAGAATTTGAGAGGATGAGGGAAGAATGAAAGCAATGGGGAAGGGTTTCCTTTTTCCATCATGAATAATCATTTTATCATCTTGTAGTGGGATGGAAAAAATCTGAGGAAGAGTAATTCCTCCTAGGGTTTGGATCAACACATCTAAATCTACATCTAAAGACCTTAAATAATATAAGAATGCCATACCTTATGAGGGTCTGAATTCTTGAGGAATTCTAAGCCATGTCCTTGAGAATCTAATGTTGAAATCTAAGATGTACTCCATTGAAGCTTGTTGTATTGTGATGAGGTGTTCCATGAGAGAAATAACATTTGCATTCTCCTTGAACCTATTGTCTAATTTTTCTCCCAGCTGATCCCATGTGAAAATGGATTGAGGATCCAAAATACTATACCAATCTCTTGCTTTACCTTTGAATGATGAAACAAGATGTCTCGAGGTAAATGTTCTTGAGGGTAAATTTTAAGAACCCCCTAAAAACTCATAGATATTACTTGGAGAATATGTGAAAATGAATTTCAAATTATGGTGAATCTAAAGGAAATAGGTTTCAAAAGGTTTGGTGAATCATTTAATAATGGTGCCACTCGGTTATAATTGTTGATGATGATATATGATGTTGGCTACTAGTATATGTTATCGACCAACAACATATGTAATTTTATAAAAATCATTTTTGGCATTAGCAATTAAAACGACCATCTTGATGAGAAATATGTCCTCGCAAAATATGGCACAAACAAAAAAATATTAAAAATGCATTTTTGTGGAAAATATGCAAATTTCACCAATTTTATATGGTAATTTTTTAAAATTTTATTTATGTTAGTAGTTAAAATGATCATCTCAATGAGAAATTTTTCCTCACAAAATATGGCACAATATAAAACAATTCCTATACTCGTTTTATTATTTTTTCACGATGTGACTAAAAAAATGCTACAAGTCGGTCAGTGATTTTCATGCTTTATTGGATGGTAGATTTTTTGTGTGCTCTTGGTCGGTAGCATTTTTTCATGCTAACGGTCAATAGCATTTTTTCTTATTAATCGATAGCATTTTTTATCTAACAAATGGGTAGCATTTTTGTGCTACCAATCGATAGAATTTTTGTGATATTAGTTATTAGAATTTTTCATGCTATCGATAATAGCATTTTTCATGTTACCGCTAGTAGCATTTTTTCATATTACCGGCTAGTAGCATTTTTTCATGCTTTCTGGTCATTTTTTTGTGCTACTAATCGATATTTTATTTCGTCTACCGTTTGGTAGCATTTTTCATACTACTAGTTGGTAGTATTTTTCCATGCTATTATTTCGGTAGCATTTTTTCACACTACTTGGCTGATAATTTTTTTATGTTCTTTGAGTGGTAGTATAAATGTATGCTATCACCGCTAGAATATGTGCTATCGGCTGGTAGCAAAGTATATGTAGTTTCAATAGAATAAAAAAATAATTTTTAAAGTATCTTTAATCATATGAGGTTGCGATATGTAGTCAATCTCAATCGTACATTCCCATAGGACCACGAGCATGGGTAAAGGAATTATGAAGAAAATTTGATGTGTAATTGATATTTGAAATTGTAAATTTGTAATCATTATATATATGAAGTCAAATTTTACAAATTTCAATTTCACGCTAATGGTGATTTGAATTTAAAAAATTGGTTATTGGTGTAAACATTGGGAGGTGACCAATTCCTAATTACTACCATAAAAATTGCCAAATGTAAATTTTAAAAACTAGAATATTCATGAATTAAAGAATATTTTCCATTTAAATTTTCCATGGTTTCTCCTCTCTAATATTTTGGATAACACAATGGTTGGATATATCTTGACAGTGATCCATAGGGACTTGATCTTCATTTCCATGGAAAATAGGTTAGTGTTTTAGGGGTGTTTTGAGGATATCATCCCACTTCCACAAATTAAGGGGGATAGAAATGGAATGAGATAATGGACGAGCTATTTGGAGAGCCATGAGAAGAATGGAAACATGAAAATGAGTGGAAAGGTGAAGGGAATGGTCTACAGACTCGAAAAATGGGTTGTTTGATTCATTGGAGTCATCAAATGTGTTGATAAATACCTCCAAAGGCTTAATATCATCAAGGACGCATCAATCTTGATGATATGAAGTTGTAAATCTCTTCAATTTGTGTCCCATCGTGCATGCTAGAACTATTTGCACATATAATTACACCCTTATTTGGATCATGGAAAATCCATATTTCTAGGAAAATATGAGATTGTCTCCAAGTGTGAGACTTACATATTGATAAAAAAAAATCAACATAAGGTTGGTTCCTCTACCTATCTAACATAATGCTATCAATAATCCTATAGATAATATTAAACTAACACATCCAATGAATCAGGGTTAGAGATACAAAAAGTAAAACCTAAGCTAAAATAGGTGGTGATAGCACCAGAAAGAATGGATGATCACACTCCATGAGAAGAGAAAAGGAATACAACATAAGATGAGATGGCGTAAAGACGTTCCACAAATCAACACTCTTGTAAAACTCCCATCTCATGTAACAACAACACATGAAAATTAAAATTAGTAAGTAAAATCCACACATAACAA
Organism: Taxus wallichiana var. yunnanensis; assembly: GCA_018340775.1. Classification (NCBI taxonomy): domain Eukaryota; kingdom Viridiplantae; phylum Streptophyta; class Pinopsida; order Cupressales; family Taxaceae; genus Taxus; species Taxus wallichiana. The sequence continues at coordinate 981,428,031 of CM031234.1, read as the reverse complement.
ACCAAGACATGAATAGAGGGGAAAGGAAATAAAAAAAAATGAATATGGAGTAGAATAAGACAAAAACACAAAAAATTATTTCTCAAGGTATGCACAAACCATTACATCAATGGAAGATGGCAATGAATGTGTTACATAGTCCAAATCGAGGAATGGAACTCATGGGAAGCTGGCCACCATTTTGGCATGGTGTCATTACAATGAAAAGAGGATTATTTTTCAAAAGAATGAGTTCCATACTTATAGAGAAAGAATGAGAAGAGGGAGAGAAGAGGTGCCATTATTTTATGTAGACTGGGAAAGGGGAAACTCAAATCACTTCGCCGCAAGTCATTACATTTTACAAGTTGAGGGATGTGAATCGTTTATACTTAAATTGGGGTTGGTGAAGTGGTTGGGTATAGATTCAAATAAAACATGCACAAATTTGAGGTGCTCCATGGAATTTTGAGTTGAGACCGTAATATGTAACTTGTAAGACTTGTAAGATTACACACTATGTCTTTTCCTTTGTTATGCCACATCCTTCCGCGTGTTTTTTCTCTTGACATGTTTTGTGGTCTTTCAAACATTTCACGTATTTTTAACTTGAGATGTCCCGTAGACTTAGAAACCGGTGATACACCAAAACTTGCATATCATCCATGGAACTCCTCACTCACACTATCACGAGAATTTAATGTCTCACACTTGGTCCCTTGAAAATCCTTCTCTTTTTCATACTCTCTTTGAATGACGTGAAGCCTTTTCTTTCCTTCGCTCAATTCACTCATCCTATGGACTTAAAAAACTATGGAACACTTGCATTAGGAAAACCCGTGAAAATTGGGATAATGTTTTGTGTTTTTTAGACTTCTAGTCATTTCGAACTTGCTCCACTTCTTCATGGGTACGATGGTTATTCTATCATTCCTTATAGATTTTCAAATTTTCATAAAGATTATGAGAACCCATGGAAATGACTTCTTTCCATAAAATAACCTTCTCACCATATCCGCATGACAAAATATCCTTCTCTACTCTATGGATGTTGTCTTACATTATTGCACTTTACGGATTTTATCCTTAGCAAAATTTTGACCCTTTGCAAATGTGAAGACTTTGTGGAATTTTAATCTTCCTCATGAAACCCGTGGTAGGCTACTCTAACATTTGTGGAAGACTTAAAATGCACTCCTTTATTCCACATATTTGGAAAATCCATATAAGGCTATATTTTTTTGTATCCAATCTCTCAGTGGATTTCATACCAAAATCCACCTAATTCCAAATTTGAATAAGTTTTCCAAAATTTCATGGAGTACAATTTAGGACAAGAAATTGGTCTTTAAGTTTTTGTGTTTAATTGTGGAGCTATGTGTTTTATTTTCTCTACTCCTCTTTGTGCATCTTGGAGGCATGCACTTCCTCTTTATTTGGAGTTGGCATGTGATAATTCCATTTTGTTGGGTGGACAACCAAGCCACTTATCTTGACTATTGGAGTTTCTATTTGTTGGAAGATGTGGAGGTTTCATTCTAAAATTTGACACATTTTTCCTATTTATAGTGATGCTTATCCACTTGTATTTTATTTTGTAGTGGTTGATTATAAATTGTAAGAGAAAATGACATGTAAATTGGATTGTAAGTTAGAAGGGGAAATTTTATTGTTATCTTCCTTGCAAGCATTGTTTGAAAATTAGAAGTTATGAGTATGATCTCTTGTTTTCCATTCTATTTTAATGTGGTAATGAACTAGAAATCTTGTTGTCTCCTCTTGTAATATTGAGTTGAGGAGAAGAATGTTATAAGTTATTTTATAAAGTGAGCTCTTGTGTTACCTTGGTTTTCTATGGATTTTATGTGGATTAAAATGTTGGGATTTATTGTTATAAATCTCCCAAAGTTTGGAGATGGTTTTAATATAGAAATGAGAATTTATATCCTTCTTAAATTTATACAAGTATGTTAAATTTTTTGAAGAGAATATTCACCTTATATCTTGGTTATCCATGAGATTTGTTTTGGCATCAAACTCTCATGAATGTCATTCATTTATTTTATCCTTAAATAGTAGGTGTTTCTTGTCCAAATTTCCATTTCTATTTGTATAAGCTTACAAAACATACATTGGTTGATGATATATTTGGTACAAATTTAATTATGAAAACAATAGAATAGAACACCAGATATAAACACAAATAATATACTTCTAATTTTATTCATTCTAGATTCATACAGGATAATAATACATGAGAATGATTTACATATAAATAGCTCAATGAGCTCCTTAAATCAAGGAGTCATGGCTCACCCAATCCCTACCATCTCTCAAGCATTATTCTCTCCTAGAGAATCTCTCACACCCCTATCTATGAGTTGTGCATTACAACTATTTGCACACTCATGTATTATTTAAATATTAAATAATACTAATATTCAAACCATATGTTCACACTATGAACACTTATTTACTAATGGGTGATTGTTGATATATATTGAAAGGAGGATAGATAATGTAGCCAAATTATGAACAAACCTGATATACTACAAATAATATGAACTCCAAAAGAAAATAGATCTCCTTCTTTGTTATTGAATAATGAATTACAATGTTTCCTAAATAGGAAAACAACTCCCAACTCGATTTGCCAAGCAAACTCTAACTAACTCGACTAAATCTACTCTAGGTGGTGGAAATTACTATTTTTAGCAGTTTACTAGAACTTGTTATTCTTAGTAAGTTTGCATGCTTATTCGTACGGCACAAAAATTGCCATGCATATTCTACATCCCTAAATTAGAGGAATTTCCAACTTTCTAACTCATAATGCAACTAATAGACTAAAATTAACTAATGCCCAAAAATAGGAAAAAAACTTGAACTATAACTTAAATCCTAATTTTCAGCCTCAAGATGGCAGATTTAGGGCCCAAAAACATGTCGAAAACTTACCCCAACTAGTAGGGTAGGTTGCTGCTGCGTTCATCTCATCGAAACATGTGGTTTAAAAAACGGACTCAAACGGACACCCGGAGCTCAAGTTATGACCTTGTCAAGTTCCTGCTAATTTTGACGCTTGAAGAGAGGTTTACAATGTTTGTATGATTCAAATGGAAGTGGGTTTTGAGATATCTTATTTCTAAATGGAAATTTGATGTTTAATGGTATATACAATAAAAAGGAAGTTTATAGGGGGTTTATCGAAATTTCATTTTCAACTTATTCTCATGTTCTTCTCACACTAAATGGATTTTAACTTTAGATTATTGGTTTTAGATTCCGCCTTATTTGATCACTTTTTACAAGAAGGTAGAACTCCTAATACAAAGTGGGGTTGAGAATATTGGTGTCACAATTAAGGGTAATTATATAAAGTATTTATCCTTAATCAAGTTATATAGGTCTCGAAAAAATAAGAAAGTGAGAGATAAAATTTAAAATATGTGTTTTATATATAAACTTTTTGGAAAATGAATTAGAGTTTTAAAGTGTCATTTATATATCTAGTTATATTTGTCTATGTATAGAAATGTGTGTGTGTGTGTGTGTGTACATAATACATATATAAACTACGAAACTAGTTATCAAATACAAATAAATGTTTGTATGATAATTACGAGCTTTAGTATGTTTGAGAAACAAAAAAATAGATTAATAAAATAAAATGGTTAGAGGGTCAGTGACCTGGGTCACCAAACCCATCCCCTCTACCTTATTCTTCGGCTCATGGCTCAACCCTCTCCACATTTCTCATTGAATCCCCGTGTGGCATCTACCCTAGCCATTTCATATGTAACCCCTCTATTATTGTGACCTTATGGCCCATAACTAGTCATTGCCTCTTTATTTTCATGTCTGTATGCCCTCAAATTCATAGGTCCATATATACACACATAAACACACACACACACACACACACACACACACACACACACACACACACACACACACACACACACACACACACACACACACACACACACACTATATATATCTATTTGGAAAATATATATATATATATATGTTTATGGGATATTTACTCACTTATTTATACAAACCTAATGATGTTTTTGATATTAAAATGGAAATAAATGGAGGATGAACAAATAAGATAATCATTGGCCTCCATGAAATTTCCAAACCTATTAAAACAAAAATCAAGAAAAAAATCAAATAAATGAAATGATATGGAAATAGAATGGAAAATTAAAGTGAAAATTAGGGTTTCAAGATTTACCTAAGATTAATGATGGATAACCATTTGATTCTAGGGCTCTCCATCACTATAAAAATTTCTACTTTTCCATTAAAGCTTTTGAGTTGGCTTAGAGGGATAAGCGGGCTCACTTCAAAATATATTTGTTTTAAAATTAGATAAAAATGATAATTATGGGTGCAAGGGCATGGGACCATTTGGATGAAGGAAAATGGATCTCATGCCCAATTTAATGATTTTAGACCTTAGCTAATCTAAATCCTAAACTTTTTAACTAACCCCTTGGTGGGGAATTTTGGACTATATTTATTAACTGTAATTACGAAATTAATGTCATGGTCATTACCACACTCCACAATTAGGTTTATTGTTTTGAAATGAACGTAAAAAGGTTAAAATCTTATATTGGCTCAAATAATGCTTGGGTTATCTTATAGTATTCCCTAGTTATGATAACAAATGGTGGTTCATAATGGAATAAATAATGTTAGGTATTTTCAATATTCGTCATGATTGAGATAATGACTTGGGAATAATGTCTAAATATTTTTTAAGTACCCTAATTTGCACTTTATAATAGGATGGAGATATAAATATCATCTTGAATTAGCACAAATGTTATTGGAATTTTTCTTAATTGACATTACTATGTGTAAACAATGACATGGTTTATATGTCCTAATTCCTTGATAAGTTAATGATGCGAAGTTAATAATCTACCTATACCATTGAATTGGAAAAAATTATTACAATTTTACCGCACCTAGTTAAATTTGGGAAACCCTCATGGCACAAATATAACAAGGTTTATTTATATAATGATCATAAATTACACAAATGGGACTATTGTTTTGTGTCCATGCTTAATAATCCCTAATGAAGTTATGAAATTGGAATAATAATGATTAATGAAATTAGATAAATAAGGTTTTCAAAATATAAATCAACAGTGTTTTCTACACCTATTGGTGGCAAAGGTCGTAATAATTTCATTAGCCTTAGTCATGCAAATAATGGTAATGATGTGCAAGTATCACCTTATTCAATTATGTACATAATTAGTAAGTTAATTGGTTTGGAATAACAATGTTTTAATCACGTTTTATTATTAATTAATTTTTAAATCATGTTTTTTAAAAATGTCCCAAACGATAGCTTGGAATTCCAAATAGTTAAATTAGAGAATTTCTATCTAGGTGATAATTTGTATACTCACTTTATACCACACCACATGTCGAAATTATTTCAATGGATTTCATAACAAGTTTTCCTATCTCAATTGTTACACATAAGCTAACCATGATGTAATTGTTATAGTTATTAATAAGCTAACCAAAGTTACACGTTTTATTCCTAAAAATTAAAATATAAATATCCAATCTCATCCCAAAAACATCACAAAGATAACACATCTCTATAGTATTTTCAGTATAATTATATTAGGAAGATACAAATTCTTCATGTCTATATTTTGGATAGCATTATAACTTTCCCTTTGAATATCTAGAGAGATAGGGGTCCGAGATGTCGAGATATTCCTAAAATTCCATCCTATCATTCTTAAACAAATAGTGAAACCAAAAGGGTTAACCAAGAATTAAAATATACGTTGTGGATGCATGTCAAGGACCAATAAAGTTCATGGAAAGGGTGTTTATCTTTTATCGATTTTTCATATATTAATTTGTATTATTATTCAATTGGTGTGATACCTTTATAATAATTATATGGATGTAAATTCAAAACTCCTAAAGGTTTAGAAATTTAGTAAAATTGATTCATGATTGGTCTTAATATTTTATGAGAGTATGATGTTCATATGAAACTCATTTTCTAAAGACTAAGATAATCCTCATATAGGAAAAAAATGATGTTAAACTTCGATGACACCAAGGGAACTCAATAGTGTAGAGAAGGTGTTTCTTAGTGTTAAGCCAAGAAATATTTTTACTATGCTTAAAAAATTAGCCGAGATATCCCCGCCCCATGTAAAATATTATGACATACTTACAAAATAAGTCAAGTTACCTATCATCCTAGCACTCCCTCTTGATATCTCTTGCATTCATAATGTGTTTCATATATCATTACTTAAGAAACATTTATTTAATAATTCTCATGTTCTCAACTAGACCTCCTTACAAGTAAAGCTTGGGAAGAAATTTACCGTGATGTAATCAAAATACTATGAAAACACAACATTAAGTTGTAAAATAGAGAAGTGTGGAAGGTGAAAGTTTTTTTGGGACCAATATAATGAAGCAAGTGCTACTTAAGAAGGTAGAAAAATATTTCACAAGGAGTACACATACCCTTTGTATAAATTCCCATGATAGTTATTTTCCTAGTGGGGAATAATGTAACATCTCACCCATTTTTATTTTATCAAAATTTAAATCAAACAATTTTTATTTAGTTCACAAACCTTATCATGATAGATGAAAATACTAGTTTGAGTGTAGATATAATTACTCATGTTTCTTGAAATATAAACATATACTAATATTTTAATGGATGAATTTATGCCTTATTTTGTTTAAATAATTTATTATTATGATATAATATATATTTTTCTATTTTAATTCCATTTTGTTAAAATATGATTTAATTACAAATGATACCTAATACATGTGGTTATGTTTTGTGAGTTACCATGTGATGAAATATGTGAAAGATAAAGCTATATTATCATTGGAATGATGATGAAGGATAATAATACCATGTTTTATAATGGGGTCATATGACCAATACATTGAAGGGTTTGTATTACTCATCTATGTTATCTTGTGTGATGTCTTATTATGTTATGTTGCATGCCTAATAACACTAAATTACTTTTAGCATGAAAAAAATTAAAGGATAAATTCAATATAATTTTATTTTGAGTATATATGGGAATACAAATAAATTTAATTTAAATAAATAAGAAAATATAAAAGTTGTGTGTGTGCATGAAAAACAAATATAGGGAAATATCGAAAGGGAGACAAATGGAAACATAGAGAAGGGAGAGTGGAGAAGAAAGAATGGGATGGGTGAAATGAATCCCACTTTTCAATAAATCCCATCTCATAAGAAAGGATAAAAAAATTTATGGAGGAGAAAATCATTTTGGTCAAGCAAGAAGATGGAAATAATTTTCATAACAGAGATAGGAGGAGAAAGGTTAGGAAGGAGAGAAACCATAAGAAATCTACCTAAAATCTATATATTTTTGTTTCTCTTATATATTATTTATATAATTATTAGTTTGAGTGATGTTATTAAGTGAAATAAATATATTTATGGGTTTAATTATTGGTTAAGATTTGTAGGAGAAATCGGGGTTAAATTTAGGGAGATATTGTAGGGACCTCGAAAACCAAGATCCAATTTTTTTAACTCCCATTATTCCCATTGTTTAAGTGATATGTTGATTTCAAACATAATCAAATCATACAACTAAACATTCAAATCATACATGCATGATACAATGGTACAAATCAGATTTGAATCCAAAAGATGTTTCATTTATTTCCAATGCCTCAAGTAGAACTTATAAGAAATACAATGAGCCTCATAGGATTACACAATATAACTGGTTATTCTAGCAATACATCAAGTACAATTTTATTCCATGAAATGAAATATAAAACAACTAAACAAGATATGAAAATCAGCTCAAATCCCTATCAAATTCTTTCCTTTCCTTTGTCTCCAGAGTGGCATGTATTATCCACAAAGGGACAGTTCAAACTGAATTGACAAGAGTTTCCATTTTCATACATGTAATATTCTACAAATGAAAACATATCCGCAATACACATTCATGTATCAACATAAAAATTCATTCATTATTGTAATAATGATGTCAATAAGCATGTATACATGCATGAACTAACCAAGTTTAGAATATCATTCTTGAGTGGTGCCTTCAACCATCATATATAAGATGCATACAACTTACCACACGTAAGACTAGTTACATAATGCATTTCATAATAATATTTCATGCCAAATCAAATCAACATACTAATTGTTTGATGAAATGTCACATATAGTCTCCATGCAAAAAAGAGAAGGCATACTAACCAATTGACAAAATGTCAACATGAACTTCACTTCACAAGCTCAAAATGAACAACATGCCAAAACAAATCAGTAACTTAACATATTTTTCAAAAGGCCCAACATAACATTTATACCCAAAAATAATGCATGTCAATTGTATGACAAAATTTCATAATATGAACTTCAAATATAATCCAAAGAATGCATGCCAATAATATGACAAAATGTCATATAATGAACTTCACATATAGTCCAAAGAATGCATGCCAATTGTATGAAAAAATGTCATATAATTAACTTCACATATAATCTAAAGAATGTATGCCAACTTTATGAAAAAAATCATATAATGAACTTCACATATAGTCCAAAGAATGCATGCCAACTATATAAAACATCATAATAACGTATTTCATACATATGCCCAACAAAAGGATTCATGTAAACTATTTGAAAAAATGTCACAATCCATACTCACATATTTATGCCAATTAAAAGATTGCATGCCAACTATTTGTCAAAATGTCTCAACACATATTCTTTTTAAATATGTCAATCAAGATATTGCACACAAACTATTTGACAAAATGTCACAACACATCTTCATAGAAATATGTCATACAAGAGGTTATATGTGAATTTTTTGACAAAATACCTCATTCCATATTCATATAAATATTCCAAACAAAATATTGCATGTCAACTGTTTGTCAAAATGTCTTAACACATAATATTTTAAATATGTCAATTAAAATATTTCACACAAACTGGTTGACAAAATGTCACAATACATAATATTTTAAATATTGCAATCAAAATATTGCATACAAACTGTTTGAAAAAATATCACAACATATCTTCATATAAATTTTTCATACAAGACGCTATATGTGAACTATGTGACAAAATACCCCATTCATATTCATATAAATATGCCAAACAAAAGATTGCATGCCAACTATTTTTCAAAATATATTATTACATAATATTTTAAATATGCCAATCAAAATATTGCATACATCTAGCTAACAACCAATATTGTAGTAAAGAACACAACAAACTAATAGCTAAACTACAACAAAGAACTAAAAAAACACAAAGATCTAACATCCAAGATCGCATCAAAAAACACAAAAACTAATAGATAAATTGCAGCAAGGAACTAACCAAAAACACAATATCTAATAGATAAATGATGCAACAAATAACACAACAAAATAACTAAAAACACAATGATCTAATAAACATGGAAAAAAAACTTCATATACCATCTCCTAAATACCCAAATCAATAGCATCAATAATTCTAGGTATCCAACAAGGAGATAAAATGTAATCTCATTCACTCATAATGGAAAAATTAGAAATCTAAAATACCCAGAATGAGAAAACCATATTTCTCAATACCCATAAAGGAAAGATTAGAAATCTCAATACCCAAAATGAGAAACCCAATTTCTCAATACCCAGAGCAGGGATAAATTAAATATGTATCCATTTATAAAATACTACATAGGCTAAAAATTAGAAACCTTTGCATCGAGATATTTGAATTCAAAGAAGACCAAAAAAACTTTATATTTTTCCTCATTCTTTCTTTACTATTTTCTCTAGCTTCCTAGCTCCACACAACTCAAAATGAAACCCCAAAACCTTATTTATTTTCCATATAAATTCTCCATTAAAATGGCTATACCATAAAAGGTGAAATCCCATAATAGAGGCCCAAAATCAGCCAAGATTTTCGTAACAAACCTACAGAAAATCCTCCGTGAATTTTGACAATTTTTCCCCTCTAATTCCTCCTCTCCCTCACACCATGCCAAATGGCTAAAATAAAAACCTAATTCCAATTTATGGAATGGATTTAACAATCCATTAAAATATCATTAAGACTCCAAAATGCCACCACTTAACTTAAGTCTAAGTTTTAAAATAAAAATTATGTGCCACATTCCATAAGGAATGGTTAAGACATAATTTAATGCCAAGATAAATCACAAGCCAAATGCCACCAAATATCATCAAAATAAGCACCAATCAAATGTCATCTCATAACATTAATCATATGGCCACGTCAAAGCATGACAAAAACAAATTCCAAGCCACATTACCAAGTGAGAACCCAAGCACATTATTTTTAAGTCAACATAATTCAAAAATACCCGAATTCGAGCACATGGAGAACATCACACCAGCCACACTACCATATCACCCAAACTACCAAAAAAATTGTCACCTAATCAAAGGGTGAGTGCTAACTCTTAGAAGAGTGGACACTTGTGTGTATGCACACAACTACATTAGCGTATATACACAAGTATATATGCTCATGCACCTATGATAATACACATATGAGTATATGGACTAATGTCCATTCTTTTGTGCATTACACTCATACCTTGATGAGTGACTAGGAAAACACAAACTACAACCAAGAAGAAACAAACAAAAAAATTCATTATTAATATAGAGTCCCAAAATTTGGGATGTTACATCTTCCCCCCTTAATAAGGGTAATGTTCTGATTACCGAGACTTGAAAATAAATGGAAAGTTCGTTCTTACGTACTCAAAAATTTCCCAAGTGGCACTTTGTTTACTTAGATTGTCCCATTGGACCAAAACTTGTTGAATAGTGTTAGGAATAATATTAGATATTGTGAACATTATTATGAATGTGGAAATAAATAATATAGTGTAATGTAATACAACTATTTATGAGTTGTTAACTCATGTAAATAGTTGTAACTAGATAAGGTTTGTTGTGAGAGAATGATGGGATTAAGAGTTTGAGTGAGATATTGTGGGGATTAGGAGAGATATGTGGGATGAGTGTTGACTCCTAGAATCAAGGAGATCAAACTCTATATATGTAATCTTCCTCTATGTATTTGATGTCCCGAATTAATTGAATTATGTGTTTTTTATATGGTTTATTTGTTTACAATATGGGAGAAATATAATATTTGGCATCAGAGCAGGGATTCCAGGATGAGAGTCTTTAGAGATATTTGAGATTCAGATTCTGCTGGAAGTGGGTTCGAAGTGGTTTGACGTTCTGATCCTGCGTATTGGAGCATTCTGTCTACGATTTGAATCATTCTGCGTGCATAGTTGTTTGTGCATATTTCATCATCCTGTTGCCTGCGCATTCTATCGACCGACCTGCGTATTGCGTCGCCATTCTGGTAACTGTGATCGGCTTTATCACTGTTTTTGGCAACTGTGTGTTTTTTTGTTTTTTTTTGCCGTTTTTGGACATACCGAAAAAAATCACAAGGGAAAGAAAATTTTTTTCCATTTTTGGAAAGGGTCCGAAAAGAAGTTGGACTTAGAACTTAAAAGTGTCATATCTTTCACCTCGTAACTCAGATTGAGGTGATTTTTTTTGAAAATGTATGTTTTTTCAAGATCTTTGCATTGATTATATGCTTTCTACTACCAATTGAAAGTAAAATTTTACTTTATTGTAAGGGTGCATTTTTGACTGAGTTCGACATCCATAATGGAAATCCCATTACAAAAATTCAATGGAAAAGAATTTCACACATGGCAAGTGTGAACTCAATTACTTTTGATAAATAAAGACTTGTGGGAAATTGTTGAAGGTAAAATTTCAAAACCAACTGATGTTGATGAAGCCACCAAATGGGAAAGCAAGGATAGGAAAGCAATAGCAATTATTGGTCTTGGATTGTCTGATGCTTACTTGCATCATATTGATTTATCAAAAAGTTCAAATTTCATATGGAATACTTTGAACAAGCTATTTGGATCTCAAACAGGGAGTGCAATGGTGACACTCAAGCAAAAACTATTCGGGCTCAAGATGGAAGAAGGTGAGAGTATGGTTGATCACATAAGTAAATTTCGTTCTATTTCAAATCAACTAGCTGGAATAAAAATTGATGTGGGAGATGATGATGCAAAAGTAGTATTGTTAAATAGTATGCCACCCAGTTATTCTAACACTGTATTTACTTTGAGTAAAGTAAATCCTAGTTTAGAAGATTTGATTTCATCTCTCATGGAGGAAGAAAATAGAACAAATAAGAATATTATTTCAGAAGAAACAACAATGTTTGGTAAAAATAGGTCATATGATAAAGGAAGATTCAAGAAAGGATCTAATTCTAGAGATACAAAGAAACATATCACTTGCTACTATTGCCAACAATCTGGACACCTTTCCATAAACTACATGAAAAGAGCAAGAGATTTACTTGATGGAAAAATTGAAAATGCCATGATTTCCGATGAAGAAGAAGACGATGATAAGGAAGAACCAGAGGGTGATTTCAGTGGTTATGATTCTGAAGACTTCCTTCTTTAGATAACTTTCAGATGGAGGCCGGAGGCAACGGAGGAAGGAGGTTGATCAGTGACCTCTTGTCAGGCACCATCGATGAGGCCACGGTACTGATTTGGTGACCAATTTATTTCAGTTGTGTGTTTTATAATAAGAACAGAAGGAAATTCTTGTTCAATTGTGATTTCCTTTTATAAACCTCCTTGATGTAATGTTGTAATAGAAAGAAGAAAACACAAGTACAAAGTCAACATCATGATACTTGAAGGGGATGAACAAAGGTTCATGAATAGGGGTTCTTACCTTGGACTGAGGTCCATATGTGTACCAAGATCATGAGCAAACAGGGGTGTGCAAGCTACAGAGAAAGTGTAACTATTATTTTCTACATTGTTCACATTAGGGGAGTGTATGTGTGGAAATAATAATGTTAACAATAGGGGAGTGAATGTTAGGAATAATATTAGATATTGTGAACATTATTATGAGTGTGGAAATAAATAATATAGTGTAATGTAATACAACTATTTATGAGTTGTTAACTCATGTAAATAGTTGTAACTAGATAAGGTTTGTTGTGAGAGAATAATGGGATTGAGAGTTTGAGTGAGATATTGTGGGGATTAGGAGAGATATGTGGGATGAGTGTTGACTCCTAGAATCAAGGAGATCAAACTCTATATATGTAATCTTCCTCTATGTATTTGATGTCCCGAATTAATTGAATTTTGTGTTTTTTATATGGTTTATTTGTTTACAATATGGGTGAAATATAATAAATAGCTCTATTTTGCAACTTAATGCTTTCTTGTGATAATTTTCTTACCCGATCAAGCTAAAAATTTAGCTTATCATCTACTTGTAAGTTCTGCCAAGTTAGTACATGTGAAGGATAATGCACATATTTTCTCAAAAGTGAGACATGAAATACATCATGAATCTTAGAAAGTGAAGGAGGCAATGCTAACTTGTAAGCTACAACACTAATTTTCTCTAAAATTTCAAATGGACCAAAAAATATGGGTGCAAGTTTAGATGCCTTACCAAACTTAATTGAACTTTTATGAGGTTTGACCCTCAAAAACACTTTTTCACCCACCTAAAATTCATTTTCAGTCCTTTTCTAATTAGCATAGCTTTTTTGTCTATCACTAGAAGGCTTTAATTTTTATCTTCTAACAACCATTACTTGGTTGTATTCTTTTAAAACATCGGGACCCGTGGTTACCCAATTTTCAAGGCCTTCCCACCCAAAGGATGTTTCACATTTCCTACCATATAAAGCTTCAAAAGGATCCATTTTCAAATAAGTATGACAGGTATTATTATAAGAAAATTCAACCGAGTGCAAAAATCTTCCCACTTGTTTTATTGATCCATAACATAAATTATTAGCATGTCTTATAATACCTGATTTACTCTTTCATTTTTCACATCTATTTCAGGATGATAAGAAGAACTAAAATGTAACTTTTTACCAAAATTAGCTACTAGATTTTGCCAAAACCGAGATGTAAACAAAGTATCTCTATCGGTAATAATCGCTTGGATAACTCCATGTAATCTTACTACTTCCCTCACAAATTTATCAACAAGTACAGTGCATCATTAGTTAGATTACTAAGAATAAAATGAGAAACCTTTTTTTATCTTTTCAACAACTAAAATAGTATCATGCCTCTAATTAGATTTTGGAAAACCAAAAATAAATTCCATAGTTATACTTCCCATTTATCTTTTGGAATGTCATGTAGAAAGAGCTTACCATTGGGATGAAAATGATTATCTTTCACCTTTTTACATTTTAAACATTTAGAAACAAATCTATCCACATCCTTTTTCATACCAGGCCAAAAATAAAACTGTTTCAACTCATGAGTCATTTTAGTGACCTTGGGATGTGTAAAATGAGGAGCTTGATGCACTTCTTCCATCATAATATTTTTGAAATGTCCTTCAAAAGGTACATAAATTATACCTTGGAACCTCAGAATATCATCTTATTCCAAGTATTACCCAACATACTTGTTATCCACCACTTCTTGCAATAAATTTTCAGTCATGTTACGACAGAAAAAATCAGTTTCCTGTTATTGTAATAGTTAATCCTTCAGCAAAAATTTCATCCTAGAAGCAAAAAAAAAAAATGAACCTTATGGTTGAGTGCATCAACCACTCATTTCTCTTTACCTTTGACATATTTTATTTCTATCTAATAATCACTAATCAATTCTAGCCATCTCCTTTGTCGGGTGTTCAAGTTCTCTTGAGTAAATAGATGCTCAAGAATTTTATGATCTGTTCAAAGTTTGAACGACTTACACAACAAAAAAATGTCTCCATTTCTTAAGAGTGTGAACTACTGCAGCCAACTCTAACTCATGGGAGATATTTTAACTCATTAGGATTTAATTTCCATGGCTCATAAGCCACTACATTTCCTTATTGAGTTAAAACACCCCCTAAATTGTCTAGGGATGCATCCGTCCAAAATTCAAAAGGGCTATTTGGATATGGAACCAGAAAGAAAGGTGTTTTAGTGAGAGAATGTTTCAAATTTAAACATTATTCCTCACACCTAATACTCCATTCAAAATGTTTACCTTTTCACTGTAGTGATGTGATAGGATGGGCTATTCATGAAAACTCATTCACGAGCCTTCTATAGTACCTAACCAAGCCCATAAAATTTCACACTTCATCACATTTTTAGGAGCTATCCATTATTCAATAGCTTTAATCTTGGATGGATCCATAGAAATCCCATATTTATAAATAATATGTCTTAAGTAATGTACTTTTATCTTTATATAACTCACACTTAGACAATTTTTCATATAATTTGTTGTCCCCGATCCTTTATATAACCATTCTTAAATATTGTTCATTTTCTTATTCATTTCTAGAATAGATTAAAATTTCTCCAGGAATACTAATACAAACTTATCCAAAATATCTCTAAAAACACTATTCATCCGGTTTATAAAAGCAAACATGCATTGGTCAAACCAAAAGGCATAACTATGAATTCACAGTGTCCATATCTTGTACGGAAGGTTGTTATATGCACATCTTCCTCTTTGATTCTAAGTTGATGGTAAATAGATCTTAAGTCCATCTTAGAAAATATATTTGCCCCTTTAATTTGATCAAATAAATCATCTATCCTAGGCAACGAATATTTATTCTTAATGGTAACCTTGTTGAGCATGTGGTAATCAATACACAACCTTAATGTACCATCTTTATTTTTAACAAAGACCACTGGCACTCCTCAAGGGGAGACACTTGGCATAATCATTACTTGTTTAAAAATTTCTTGTAGATGAACATTTAGCTCTTGCAAGTCCACAATATTCATTCTATAAGGTGCCTTAGAAGTAGGGGTTGAACCTAACATGATATTATTGAAAAATTAAAATATTTTTTCGAGAATACCTGAAATTATTTGGGGAAAATATCCCTAAACTCATATAATACAGGATAATCATGCAAACTATGTTCCTTCAACTTAAGAAAATCTTTCATGTGTAAGGAAAATAAGAGACAACCCTTACGGACTGCTCTACTCAACCGTAAGGCAGAAAAAGTGTTTAAAAACTTGTTGATTTTAATACCAAACAAAAAAATTCAAAGAAAAATCATCAAAGAAACTTATTCTTTTATCAAAACAATCAATCTGAGCTTTATGGTATTGGATCCAATCCATGCTAATAATTAGATAATAAGATCCCAAAGGCACAACATGAAGATTTAATCGAGTTTTAAATATTCCTATATCAACTTCTATTTGATCTAAATATTCGAAATCTACACTTTCTTACTAGTTCCAAATTCTACTTGACATTTTTCTTTCATAAGAACAATTTTCAGATTTAGCTTTTCCACTATTCTACCACAACATAGACTTGGTGGTTTGGTGCCTTGCTTGCAAGGAATTATAGAAATTCTATTTGATAATGGTTCTTACCACATGTCCAACAACCTTGTTGAGGTTCTTTATTTTCCATCAGAACCTTGTTGGCTCTTGTAGCAGTGTGTATCTATTACCACCAACATGTTGATTATTTTTTTGTTGTTTATTAGGAGGCCTTGGCCCTCCCGAGTTATTGTTCCCATGAAACTTTCCATTATTTTTCTTACCAATGGAAGTATTCCTTTTAAATTTAGGTTTCTAGTAAGGTCTAGAAGCGAAACAATAGTATTCTTGTTGTTTGTTTCCTTCTCTTTCATTTCTTGAAGGTATTTTATCCAAGATTGTTTTTTTTCTTTATACCTGTAGGTTACACTAACAACTTGTGCAAGAATCTTAGGTTTGACCATGTTTACGTCTTGTTAGATAACCTCCCTCAAACCCAGTTTGAATTTGGTTACCTTGGACTCTTCATCCTTCATATAATCCACATATCGGATTAGATCTAAAAATTAAGCTTCATACTTAGCTACAATCATGTTATTTTGTTTCAAACTATGAAAAGAGTTTTTCTTCCTTTCTCACTAATTAGCCAAGAAATATCTAGTTTTTATATCTTCTCAAAAATTTCCCAAGTAAGGGTGGAGTCTACATAACCCTTAACTTGCTTCAAATGATCCCACCATAGAACAACATGTTCTCTAAGGTGATAAAATGCAATATGGGCCTTGGTGTTAGATTTGTAACCATACAGCCCAAAGTGTTGTTGTAAGTTAAACAACAAATCATTAACTTTGTCACTTGAGTCATGGATAACCCTTTAAATCTAGGAATAGGAACTTTCTTCAATTCCTTGAGGAAGGGGTTTGTTCTTCTATTCCCTAGGGGTACCTCTTGATGAGCATGTAGGGGTACCTTGTTTCAATTCCAATAGGATCTTTACTTCATATATGATTTAACTAACATTAATATTGTTATATAAAACTAGATTGATAACCTATTCAGAAGTACCACGCTTCTGGGATCTAGATTCCACTAGGCACCCACTCATTATTTTTTTAACTCTATTTGATGGTATTGTTTTACATTTACAGTAGTTACTCCTATCCAAAAGAAATTTCTCGCAATCAACTTGGATCATAAAATTAGAATGCATACATAACCTTCAACAAACATTGCAACATGTATTCCTCCTTGGCCTACTACCCTTATTTGTTTCATTTATTTGCTAAAAATCTAGTGAAACATTTTGGCACGCCCGATGGGACCCATTAGGGGTTCCTTTGAATTTTTTCATTCCTAGGCAAAATTTGTGTGTTTATTTCCCTTCAAAAAGTATTCACATTAATTTTCTTCTCTAGAATATTCTCCTTCTTGTTATTTTCTAAAAGAAATCATAATTTTAGTGTTTTAAAAGAACACGTCTTTCCTTTACTTGCATTGCATTAGTGAAAGAGCATCCCTCTTCTTGTTCTCCATTTGTTACATCAAACATAATTGTGGATTTGGGATTAAAACACTTGCATTTCATTTTGGTTTATTGCATTATAGCTCACATTAATTTGAGGGCAACCTATATGCTTGGAAGTCATGCCCAGCTGATGGTTGACTAATTTAATCGTAGTTCACTTGCACACTCTCTCTCTATACCAAACCACTTACATAATTTACACATCTTCTTAAACATCATCCTACCTGGAAGAAGTTGTCAATGATCACACGATCAGAGGATTGATAGTGGGTGCCTAACTGGTTTCTCTGTCTAGTCATTATATCAAAGAAAGGACTACCCCTACCAAAAATTTACCTAAAACCACCCTTAGATCTTGGATTTTCATAGGACACCTTCTATTAAACCAAAAATTATGTTTTGTTCATGAGTCAGTCTTAAATAGCATAAGCTAAAACATAAAATTCACCCATAGGATTTCGTGTTTCTTAACTTTTGCTTGATTTGTGTTTTGAGTTGTGAGGATGTGTTCTCCATTTTTTTCTTTCTTCCTTTCACACTCCACAATTATAGTTGGTGTATTCTAACTTTTTCTAAGTGTGTTAGGGTCCATCACTATCATACTCAGGTTTCTAGGTTGATATTTTACCTAATCTAAGTCACAAAAATCAAATTTCTCCATATTTTCAAATTTCACAGTGACCGGGTTGGTCTAGTGACCGACATCGATTTACTCACGATCATCATCGGTTTACCTGACCATTTTGGTTATCTACTTTTTGGTCATTTTACCAAAAACAACACTCACCACATTTTTTGTTCTTTCTGAAGTTCCTCAGACATATCATCATACCCTTGGATCTTTAAAATCACTGTCAGATCTAGTTTTGTCTCATTTTCATCAGTTATTTCCCCATTTGCAAAAAAATTGATTTCTGTAGTAACCGATATTGGTTAACCTAACCAACATCAGTCACCCTATCACCATCATTGGTTAACCCAACTATCGTTGGTTCCTATGTTTTAATTTTAATTAAAACAACGACTTGTTTTTACCCCCGAAACTATTTTTCTCCATTTCTTCTATTTTTCGTGTCATTTACAGAGAAAGATTGTCAATCTACACCAACTCACATGGTTTTGACTCACAGTCAAGCCAATGCCCTTGTATTCCATGCAATCCTTCAACCACTCCCACCTAGCCCATCACCACCTTCCATCCTGTCACCTATGGATCCTACTCAACCCATTATCATCAATACCAGTGACAGGAGTTCACAAGACTCCTTGACCACAACCTCACTACCTTATAACATTATCTCACCCATTCCTCCACTTGTGATTCATCATGATAGTTGGTATACGACATGCCTGTGTCCATTCCTCCTACCCTCACCCCCACTTCTACATCAACTACCACTAGATTGATGTTACCTTCTTCCACCTTACCACCCGTAGTAGTATCCTAACTTGACCCCACATCATCAATATTCTGTGGCCCTACAACATCGTCACACTTTTGACGCCGATTTCTCCCATGGTGTCAACCATTCCTTCATCATCCACCTTGATCATATCCCCATCTACACCCACCACCTTGTATATACCTATTTCATCATAGCACCACCCATGGTGTTGGTAAACCCATACTCCATTCTAAAACATCATCTTCTCTCATCTTGTAGTCTTTACCTCCAATCACTACAGGATCACTACATCCAGCCCACTTACTTACACATATCACCAACAACCACCTATCACCTATTCGGGATATTTTCCTGCATATATTCCCCCCTCACAATTCTCATACTCAGCACCACCATATATTGAATGTCATCCACATCATACATTCATCATCAACCCCTTATCTGCTAGGGGTTCTCAGCATCCCAACCTACCAATGACCTTATTAAAATGATGATGGAAAAGATGTAAACATTGGAAGCATCAGTTTCTGGCTCTCGTAACTCTTTAACATATGATGAAATCTGCAATGATCCCATTCATCCATCTATTCCCATTCTTCCATACCCTATGCATTGGGAAATTCCCAAATTCAACCAGGTTCAATAGCAAAGAAGACCCACAAAAACTTGTGATCTTTCAAACATGGGTGTTATCTAATCACTCATGATGACACTCTACTCTTACGGACATTCCCATGTCCTTAATAGGACCCGTGTTGGATTGGTATAGTGGTTTACCTCGACATTCCATTTATTCATTCAACCAAGTGGCTCAAGCCTTCCTAGACCATTTTTGATCAATATCATCAAGAAGGTCACCATGACCGACTTATATTCAACACGAAAATATGACGACGAGTCTATCACATATTTTTCACTCATTGGTGGAGCCTCATCAACCAACTTACATTCTAGCTACCTCAAACCAAGCTTATAGAGTTGTTCACTCGGGCTTGTGCCAGGAACATCTCACCAACTCTCCAAGTCCAAACCTTTTGTACCTTTGATGAAGCATTCACCATGGCTAGAAAGCTTGAAATTTGTGCCATAGAAGAGAAGAAAATTCAATTACATAACAAAAATATTGCATTCAAATCCAATGATGCTTCTTCCTCTTCAAAACCAAAAACAATTATTCCAAAGCCAAAGGATCTACCAATGTGGTAGTTTTAAAATTTGGCCCATCTCACCCATCCAATCAATCAAAACCTTCTTCCAACCTTTCTCTCATTCAAGCTTTCCAGTTCATGTGAGAGCAATGAAAAGTACACTCCAATCGGGAGCCTTATTCTTCAGTATTAGAAAAACTTCTTAAATCTAGAGCAATTTCTCTACCACCCATCAAACCACATACTAGTTTTGACCCTACTCATCCTATGCCTGCATGGTACAAGGAACATGACTATTGCAACTATCATCGTGTTAAAGGCCATAGCGATGGTAATTGTATAACCTTCAAAAAATTGTCCAGAAATGTTAGACAATAGAGATCTTGTCTTGGACAACCCAAACACACCAGCTAATCAGAACTTGCATATCTTCAAGAAGCCATTTCCTAATCATACCCCTATCATCTAACCAAACTAGCAAAACCTTCAACTAATGACAATAATGTCCATGAGGTCCATGTTGTGTTTGACATCGTATCATCCCTTCCCTCAATTTCCTCCTATCCCCTCCATCAAGGATATTCTATCATGAGCTCCTTTACCCACAAAGGAGACTATTTCATCTACTCCTTCACCCACAGAGGAGTCCCCTTCATCTCCCCTTCACCCATGGAGGAGACCATAATATTTTCCATGTCATTTCATCACTCCCCTCACAACCTAATGAACAACTTGTGGTGTTAACTCTCCTACCCATGGGAGAGTCATGCTCACCTCCCTCTCCACTAAAAGAGGAACCTACCTCATCCCACCTATCATCTCCCCTACCAATAGAGGATCCTTTAGAAGCGACCACTACCTGTTGGTGACAATTCCCCATTAGCCTTCTAGGATCCAATTGATTTTCTCTCGGCTCTCTTACATACCACGAGTCTGAAGCCAACTAGTTCCCTATCTCATAGACATACTTTATAGGGATTACTACTAAATCAACATCATCTCCTCTTACAACAATGTCATTTTCATGCCTAGATCGCTTGGATTATGTTGATAATTCCATGCTTTGGGGACGTCTCTTTAGCTACCCTTTTCAACCCAAATGCAAATGTCATCTTGTTGATACCTCTATGATTTATCCAAAGGTATTTCAGATCATCGAACCAACCATGCCCATACCAGTCATAACAACCTCTTCTTCATCACCCTCACCTACACCTAAACCTTTACCCATAATCAAACCTGATCCTATGCCTAAGAACCTACATGCACCTACACTTTCCCCACATCTAAACCATCACCACATTGGGTCATGCCGACATCAAGCCTAGTCCATCCTCCTATCAAATTGGACTTAGCCACATCTTCACAAACCCACACAAAAACTATTCCTCCACCTAAAAGGAAGACCCAACCTTCTAGGCCACATACACCAACTTTCACCCACTACTCCTCTTGTCACCTTCACCACTTCCCTCCATCCTAGGACCTCACCCATCGACCTTGGCCAAACAACCTCCTATCCAAGGAAAACCAAAAGCACAACAACCCCTCTTCATCATGATCTTTTATTACACCCAACTTACCTACACGTGTACACCTTCATCATTACCCGCATCTTTCTTACCACCTATACCCCCACCACCTATAGTAACCTCATCCATCAGTACCTATGATATTTCCTTCTCTTCAACCCATACCTTCCACCTTGCCTCTGCCAAACCTTCACCACACCTCCTTTATCACCTTGGCTAACTCATCCTCTTCCACCATCTGCCTTCCCTTCCACATCACATACTCCTTCTTCACCTTTACCCAGAAGGTGTAAAAATTGAAAAACCCACTACCCTCAAAAGAGGTAGTTAATCCTACAATACCTTTCTATCGCTAGTTCATCTACTATGCCTTTACCTAAGAGGTATAATCAAAACCTAAAATAGTAAAACCTACCAAAACAGTGGTCAAACCTATTTCACCTCCAATTCCACCTCCCATGATGCCTCTCCCACCAAAATCACCCACACTTCAATCTAGACCCACACTCACCTCACATTGTGATCCATTGGTAGGGTCTTATGCCAAACATTCTAGCTAACCTTTTAGAGACCTTTTTCATCACATTACCCCCCTTAGACCTTACGACCCACTCAAACCCAAACCAAAAGGGTTTGATGATACTAAAATTTGTGCCTACCATCATGTGTCAGGGCATGATGTAGAAAATTTGTAAGGCTCTTAAAACCATTCTCCTTCAACTATGTCCTCCTGAAGAAAATTTTGATGATGATGATCTTCTAGATGAGGACCCTATTCCACCTTCACCTATCACCACACATCCTCATCCCACTACCTATTCAATGACCTGCATCACCACCTCCACAACCCATTTATCCTCCTCCAAAATTTGAGATCAACATGGTCCATATAAGAGAGTTAGCCAAAACCCCACCAAAATGTCAATGTGTTGCTTTCTTTGCACAACACCAATATATGCCATCATCATTCTATTTCCCATCTTGTCATTATACTTTTCATGACTCATTCTCCATCCACCTCTCTTCCCATATCAATATGGTTAACATTTTCCACTCACACCCAAAAATACAAAGGAAAGGAGAAAGTAACTAGTCCATCCACCAATCCTGTGCCCAATATACCATCTACACCCACACCAAAAATTACCATTCGGGGACCCACATATCCTATTTATGATGGGGTCACCCATCGTACAATGATAAAATAATTACACCAATCCCCTCTAAAAATGTCTTTGTATGACCTTGTCCAAACTTTTGAATCCCATCGACAGGCCCTCATGGAGGTTCTACAATCCATTGAGGTTTTACCTAATGACCCTACGCTGTGGCCTCCATTATCACCCCTCACCATGTGGCTTCTCTCACCAATTCATCCCCTTCCTCTACACCTGCTACCACTCATCAAGTAGCCACTCTCAGTTTCTCTATGACAAGATTGTACCTCTCCACTCAGATGATCCTGATCCCCCTTTTCATTTCCATTTACATTGATAATATATGTGTTCGACATGTTATGATCGATGGTGGTGTCAGCATCAACATCATCTCCTCCCATGCATACAACCAAATGTGCATCCCTTCCAATTACATGCATAATAACCTAGTTATGTTGTGTTCATTCAATGATGCCATCACTTCCACCCTTGGCACCATCATTCTCCATGTTTGTGGGCCCCCGTATCTTCATTCCAGAATTGTTCTATGTCTTAGAGGGGGAATTCTAGTACAACTTGTTTTGCTTGACCCTTGGATCCATGTCATGGGTTGTGTCCTTCAACCTTACATCGTTGTGTAAAATTTGAACATGAAGGACATAACTATACCATTCCAGTTGACCCTTCACCATTCAAAACTTGTAACATGTTGTATCGACCTAATGATGTCCTTATACCAGTTAAGGCATCTACCACCACTGCCACTTCTCCTTCACCCATAACCCCATCCACCAATGTTACCACTACCTCTCCCACACCTAACTCCTCTATTCCCACTACTTTTTTATAGCCTCTGCATAGCTGACCCATCCACTAACCCATCTACTTCTCAACCAACCAATGCTTCTTCTTCCCAATCACCTAGTGATTCATCTATTCCCACTACCCACATATCCAATCGTACTGATCCCTTAGAAGGTGTTTTTCAACGTCTCACTCTGGGGAGTATACCTATACAACATCGACACATTCCTTACTCCTCAAGAGTATGGTAACCTTCACCAACATCCTCACTATGATCACCGCATAGTGAGGTTTCCCTATGGTCCTCCCCACCTTCGCACCAACTTAACATATGGGGGACTTGATACTTCTACCTACTCACCCGAAGCCACCTTCCCAAACATGACCATTTTCATCTGACCTTCAATCTCTCACCAATCACCACCACTTCTTTTCCCACACTTTCCTCCATCATTGTGCATGGAAGGGCTTTGGCTTTGGTTTATGAACAGGGGCCACCATCTATTGTCATCCCATGTACCACATCATAAACATAAAGACCAAGTGGTATTGGATTTTCTAAACCATCTTCTAAGAAAGCCCACATCGAACTCATTGAGGATGAAAAACCTTCCTTCACCCCATCTACCAACTTCACCACCTTCACCTATGGAGTCTATGGATCTAGAATCCATTCCTCCTAAAAAAATTTTTTTTTTCATGAACACCATTTCCTAGGACCTCTACTTATCAACGAGATGGCGAGGCTCCCTCTTCTCTTCCCTTCCTATATCCTGACATGATCGATGATGATACACCTTCTATTAACATCGTTCAATGTTAGGATGATGAGTCTATTCTCACCTACCTTGGTGTGGAAGATTCTTATATTCATTGGTCATTACCTTCTGAGACACAAACCATGTTAAATGAATCAACCATCAAAATCAATATTAACACTCAAGATGACCCACATTTTAAAGATAGGCCAATCTTTAGATGTTTTTAGAATAAGAAGCTTTTACTTCATTCCTCTGGATCATAGCAATGCTTTTGCTTGGTCCTACACTGATATGCCCGATATTGACCCAAACATTTTGGTCCACAATATCATAACTATTCCTAAAGCCAAACCCATAAAACAAAAGTCTATGGAAAATGCATCCTCACATTTCCCTTCTTGTCAAAGAAGAACTCAACGCCTTCTTTTTGGTTTCCTTCATCCTACCCATTGATTATCCCCAATGGATCTCTAACATCATTCATGTCACAAAAATGACATGGGGGACTCCATTTTGCATGGATTTCCATGACCTTAACTTAGCTTTCCCTAAAGATGACTTTCCTCTACCTAGTATTGACCAACTAGTTGATCTTACCACCGGCCATGAGATGCTATCACTCATGGATGGTTTCTTGGGTTATAACCAAATATTACTCACCCCAGAAGATCAACACAAAACCACCTTCATCACTCCTTGGGGACCTTTTTCTATCGAGTCATGCCCTTTGGCCTTAAAAACGTTGGTGCTACATATCAGTGGGCTATGACTTATATCTTTCATGACATCATGCATCACATATTGGAAGATTACGTTGATGATCTCCTTTCCAAATCTAAACATCGGGCCAACACCTTATAGTCCTTAAGGTCATCTTCGACCGTCTCATCAAATATTGTGTTCACCTTCAACCTAAGAAGTGTGTCTTCGTTGTTCTCTCTGAAAGCTCCTTGGTTTTATCATTTCTTTGCATGGCATAGAAGTTGATCCTACTAAAATCAAGGCTATTCTCAAAATGCCTCCACCTACTAACCTTTGTCAACTTTGTAGTTTGCAAGGAAAGTTGCAATCTATTCATCACTTTATTTCTCATCTTTCCAACCACTGCCACCCATTTCATCATCTCCTCAAAAGGATGTCTCCTTCAAATGGGATGATGAATGCCACAAAAGCCTTTGAAGCCTTAAAATAATACCTCCTCCAACCACATGTGCTCATTCCTCTAAGGATGACCAACCATTTTACCTTTACATTTTACTACTTGATCATTCCTTGGGTGTCATGCTCTGCTCATCATCGCGATGAGAAACATAGGGAAAAGTGGTTTATTATATAAGTCATACACTTTAGACTATGAAACTAGATACACCCATGCTGAAAAACTCTTCTTAGCCTTAGTTTTTTTGTCACCACTAAACTTCACCATTACCTACTTAACCACAAAACATTTTTGTCACCAATACATGACCCCTTACATTACATGTATGTCAAACCCTACCAACATCAATGTGTTGCATGTTGGCTCATGCTTCTTGCAGACCTAGAACTCGAATTCATCCATCAAAAATATTTCAAAGGACAAACCATCATTGACCAACTTGCAGATGCACCTCTCTCTCAGGAAATCAATCCTCTAACTTTGATTTCCCAGATGAATCCATTGCTACCCTCTCTTTGGATGATACCATTTACCAGATGACCTTATTCTTTGATGGTTCCAAATGTCAGCATGGGGGTGGTGTCAGAGTTATCCTCATTCCTCTTGATGGTGAACCTATGCCATTATCTTTCAAACTAGATTTTGATTGTACTAATAATATCACCGAATATGAAGCACTCATATTAGGTCTTCAAACCACCATCACCTTAGATGTTAAATCAATTAATATCTTTGGTGATTCCCAACTAGTTGTAAACCAAGTTAATGGTATATACCAAGTGTCATAATGAGATACTTCAAAAGTATAAGCATCATGTAGACATACTTTTGACTACCTTTGACCATTATGAACTTCAAACCACCCCGTGTTCCACTAATAAATTTGTGGACACCATGGCATGTCTTACTTCTCAAATACCCACTTCACCCTCCATCGACTCAAAAATATTTGTCATAGTAAAAAGGTTACAATCACCTTCTTATCTATTTTGAGACATCAACCTCATCGAACCATTGAAACTTGAACCCATGTGACCTTTGGTATAAGTAGTTTGTTGACTACCTTTCCCTTTCAATTCTACCTCCAGAGATTACTTGCAATGGACAACAATGAGCCTTTCTCAAAGTGTCTCTCACTATGTCATCATGGGTGGTCTTCTTTATAAATGTGCTTTGATGGTATCCTCTTACGATGCCTTACAAGTTCTGAAATTCCCTACACCATCAAGGAAGTTCATGATGGAATTTGTGGAGGTCACTTTAGTGGTTTAGCTGTCACTAAACGCATTCTCCACCTAGGGCTATTATTGCCTACCTTAAACCATGATTGTTGTGATTATGTCAAATGTTGTGTGAAGTTCCAATAACATGCTAATCTTCATCACACACCTAGTCATGCCTTATAGGTCACACGAGACCTTTGGCCTTTCTCTCAATGGGGTTTGGATCTTGTCGGAGAGATCAATCCTCATTCTTCCCAATGTCATCAATGGATTATTACCACTACTAAATACTACACTAAATGGGTAGAATCCATACCTCTTATTTCTAAAAAGATGAGAAAATATGTGAATTCATCAACCATCACATCATTTTTCACTTTGGTGTTCCTCATCATCTCATCACTGATAATGGAAAACAGTTCAAAAACAAAACCCTACGAAACTTTGTGATGCCTTTGGCATTCAACTCATTTTTCTTCACCTTATTACCCTCAAAAAATGGCCAAGTAGAATCAACCAACAAAACCTTAAACAAAATTCTTATGAAAGTTGTTGATGATCTTGAAAAGATTGGCATACGCACATTCCTTTTTCCTTATGGGCTTATCACACTAGTATTCATACTTCAACTTGCTTGCCACACCTTTCTCTCTGGTCTATGGTACAAGGTTGTTGTTCTACCTCTTGAAGTCCAGATTCTTGTCTCTTCATATCTCACTTAAAGAGATGCTCAATGATGATGACTTTTGCCAAGACCATTTGGCACAACTTGAGTTATTAGATGAGTGTCATCATCTCAATGCTCTCGACCATCTCCAAATCTACCAAAAATGTATCAAACGTGCCTATGATAAACATGTCCATGAATGAAACCTTCTAGGTCGGTGACCTCATCTTGAAGGAAAATCAACATGTAACAAAAGAAGAGAAAAGTAAACAGGGAAAATTTTCTCCTAATTGGCTTGGACCCTATATTGTTACTCATACTTATGGATCAAGTGCTTATCATTTGTCTTCACTCAAGGTAAACCCAAACCTGAGCCCCTCAATGCTTTGCATCTTTGACCATTCTATTGTTGAATCAAGTCCTATATCACCTTATTTCCATTAAAACGCTTGTCCCTTGAGCACCATTCACCTTCCATTTACCTATTTTAAGGATCAATGACTAAACAAGAATCATGTGATTACCCATCACCTTTTAAGCCTTATCTTCAATATGAGTACCATGGCTCTACTCATGGCATGATTCTCATGGATACTTTTCATCTTTTTCAAGATGGAATCCCATGGTCATTCATCACTTAAACCCTCTCTTTCATAGTTAGCCTTTGTGTGCTATGGTTTTGTCTGCAACACAAGAGCCTATCGGTCTCTATAGTCTTGTCCATGACCTAAAAGTCCAAAAAAAAAAATTTCAAAAGTAAAATGGGATTCAAATCCTTGAGTCAAACTTCCAGCAAAAAAGATGACTCCCTCAAAAGGACATCTACGCTTTCTATCTCGTGTTATAAATAGATTTATCCCTCGAAGGAAAACTATACCAAGCTAGCCATATTGTACATAGTCTATCATAATAAGAAGACTATTCTTACAAAATAATAAAATCAAATATTTAGAAGCTTCCCACATCGATCAACTTCATGAAGACCTCAAGGAGAAAATCTACTCATCCCACATAGACTTCCCACATCAATCAATCTATAAAAAAAAAAAAAAAAAAAAAAGCAAAAAAAAAAATTAACTTTTTCATCATGGACTTGCCTATTTTGATCTTGGGTCTCTTGCCAAATAGGCATGTTGTCTCACACTAGGTTATGCTAAAACCAACCTACTTTCACCTCATCACCTTTTTCACCCTAATTTTCTACCCGCTCAAGGGACATGCCACAAATGTGACATTTCATGATCATGTGACTTTCTTCACCCTTAGAATAGTCAATCAGAAATGCCTTTAGGGTCTTACATTCATAAGCCCATCTTTGGTATGGTAGACTTGTTATGGTTCTTACCAATTAGGTGGCTCTTTTGGTCACCTCTTACCCTTCACCTTCTTCATTACTTGTTGATTCTCTTATACAAGACTAGACCATCAACCTGACACCTTACATTTTAAAATTCCTCTGCTTTTGACCTAAACATCATCCATGCCTAAATGACCTAAAAACTCAACCATGCCTATAAAAATGACCTAAACTCAACCCTAAATGACCTAACTCAACCATGCCTAAAACCTAATCATGCCTAAAACCTCCATCATCTCTACTCATCATATTCTTCCCTAGCTTATGGGAGAACTACATCGGCCTGAGGCCCCTTTTTTTCGGGGCTATGTAGGCAGCACTCTCAGGCATGGGGCCCTTGGAGGTTAGCTCGACCACTCTTTACCCTAACCTATTTTCCCCATTTTCCTATTCACATTCTACCTTAGTTAGTTTCCATTTTCTACAACACTTGGAAATTAATACAAACATGCATACCTACCATTTCATCACATCATACATCAATCAGTTCACCATTCCATGATATCAAATATTTGGAAGTTTAAACCATAACATAAATATACATCATCATTTATTTTCCATACTACCAATAACATGGAAATTAAATCAAACCCAAAAACATGACCAAATCATACCTAACTAACCTAAAACTCCACCATGCCTAATTGAACTAACTCACCATGCCTAACTCACCTAGACTCCATCATGCCTACATGACCTAACTCAATCATGCCTAACTCATCTGCCTAAATGACCTAAACTCCATCATGCCTACATGACCTCAACTCAATCATGCCTAATTCACCTAGTTTCCATCAATACACAATAACAATGGAAATTAAAACATAGATACATCATCCATGCAATAAATATCATCATCTATATAACTAGGAAAAAGTTTGTGTATCAATACACATATACACATATACAAATACATACAAGTATCTCAAATCACTCAGATATAGCCTCACTATCTTCGGCATATAAGCCGGTATAAAAATCAAAATCATAAAACTCTCATATATAACCTCATATCTTCATATATATATATATATATATATATATAAAATCAAAAAAAATCTCATACCAAGTGACTAATCATCACCCCACCTCATATCCTCCGGGCTAGTCTCACTATGTCTCCTCCTCCTGACCTATGCCTCCACCACCTACCAACATCTCTCCACCCTCCATGGGTCTCGGTCTAATCTCCACTTGCCCTCAATTGGGCTTGGCCTACATGAACTAGTAGCCTCACCTGACCCTATCTTTGGGCTCACCGCCCCCTATGTGCTCTCTAAAATATGAGTGTGGGATATCTTCCTCTCACTCACTACTTGTTGGGCTCTGTACTCAATAAAGGGAAAATCTATCTCGAGTATGTCGGGTGATCCTGATAATAATGAGCCTCATTTAGGGAATCCTTAACCTTGTCATAGTCACCATTCATCGAGGTGGTGCCATAGGTCTCAATACAACCTTATGTGAGATATTCCCTACTAATATGGCCTAGGTCTATGTACTTTTGATCCTTGTCCTCCTCCTTGTACCATGGGACTCTGTCCCACCGCTACTTCCTGTAGTATGGGACCCTATCCCTGAGCCTATGTGGAGGTACTTGTGCTACAACTTGGGCACATAAGGCCACAACCATATGCCTATGTGTGTGGGTCAGCTTGGCCCTACAAACTTACACATACCTATACATGTAAGGTGACCACTTATACTCCATCCCCATCACCTCCATGTGTGGGCACTTGTACCTAGGCTAGCTGATCCTGTAAGGCTATCACCTGGGCCTGTAGGGTGGCCACTGTGCATGAGCATGATATGTTTTCAAATAACCTTGATACACACATGTGAGTTATGTATTGAAGGGTAGCCACTTGCCCTTGTAAGGAATCTCTCTAACTATATGGTAGCAAGATCGGGCTTGCCAATGCATGGTGCCACCCATCATCAATGTGTGCACCCACCACTTTCTATATCCATCGGTGACTCGGCATCATCTATCTTCTATCCATCCATCCACCACTACTCTCCTTCCCTTCATTGACACACTCGGTCATGGTGGAGACATGGGTCTCTCCATGTTATCTATGTGGTATTGTGGGAAAGGTGGAGGCACATCTTGTGGCAGCCCAAACTACCATCTAACCCTATCTATAGGTATCATCTCATGCTCACTAGCACACCACCCCTGTATCCACCTCAGTAGCTAAAGCTCCTCTAACTC
Organism: Taxus wallichiana var. yunnanensis; assembly: GCA_018340775.1. Classification (NCBI taxonomy): domain Eukaryota; kingdom Viridiplantae; phylum Streptophyta; class Pinopsida; order Cupressales; family Taxaceae; genus Taxus; species Taxus wallichiana. The sequence goes on along the minus strand of CM031234.1, from coordinate 981,396,657 downwards.
CTCCATCATGCCTCTATATGAGGGATAGCCAATGTAGTGTCTCCTCACAATCAACTCTTGAAATTCCCTCCAATGAACCACCACTTGTAATATAAAACATCATGTGTGGCCCTAACCACCCTATGCTACCCACCAACTAGTACCCACCACGTCTATATCCAACTCTAAGTAATCCACCCCCAAACCAATCATGTCGTAGCAAACCAACTGGGCACATGCACACATGATATGCTCATATGCCCAACAGTGTAGTAAAAAGGTGCAACACAAACTAAACCATCCACAATCTCCTATAGGCCATAGCTCCCTATATAGCTGCACTAGGAATGTCGGTGCCTAGGAAAAGTATATCCACTCCTCCATCATATCCTAGAGCACTCCCATTAGTTCTCATGGGAATCTCCCACCCTCAGCATCTGGTAAGGCGAAGCAACATACTACCTGCCTCCATCATCAACACAACCAGCCTCATCTCCTGAGGATGGGCTACATACATGTCTCCATAACTAAGGCTCATGTTATGATACCTCATCTCACCCATCACCTCCCAAAATATAGCCACTATCAGCTCCATTGATGCCTCTAAAAATAGAATAAAATGGCTCCCCAATAATTGGTAGCCACATGATCCTGTACACGTCCTCCAAGGTGACATTCATCTCCCCATCGGTAGATGAAAAGTGTTGGTCATTGAATCCCATCTATCGATGAGAGCGACCATCAAGCTAGGGTCTCGGGCTATGTGCATATAACTCCCAATCCCAATCAATCCGACATCAGTCATATGCTCCCACTCCTCTCGTAGTCACACTAGACCACATCTATACCAATAGAGGTGGTACTTTGTCCCGCATCCTAAGTTGATCCCACACTTGCATCAAACACACCATTGTCAAGACTTGACTTCCCAAAAATCACCTATTACCCACTAAACCATACCCACCACATCAAACATGCCTACACCCTTTACCTAATTCACCTACAAACCTACTACCCTTATCATCATTACCCATTATCTTAAACTCATTTAACCTACTTCCCTGTCTCTTCTCACCAAAATCACATTTTACCCTCTTCCCCCTATTATTCATCCTCACCTACCCCTTCTTCACCTCTTTTACATTCCTACCTAGCCCTTCTAACCCCTATTTTCCCTTAACCTTAACCAACACCGGTCTCCAGATTTCGTCACTAGTTTGTTAACCATCATCGGTTTCATTTAACTAGTGTCGGTCACCTCCTTTCACTGATCGATGTCATCCAAAGCCAATCCTTGATCGACATTGGTCTCTCTATCGTGACATCAAAAACTCAAAACCCCTTATTTCTAGAAAATTGACAAGAACACCCTACAAACCTACCTAATCCCACCCACATTTACCCCACATTTATTTCTCACCCTACTTAACCTATATTTGACCTTTTCCCCTTGATTTCATCACTTTTTCACCTATAAATCAAAACCAAAATCCTACCCAAATTCTTTTCTTTAAAATCACAAATTTCAAATTAAAAGTGAGGTTTTTGATCCCTCCTACCTCATCATGACATCACCTACGTGGTGGCAAGGTCCGGCCGCTGGTGGTCCACCCAAACCCTCTCCCACCTCTTCCATGCCAAAATCTACCTCGAATATCTCCACCAATCAACATGCTTCGCTCAATCTCGTGGACCCACCTGCCGATACCCATTCACATACTAGTAACTAGATAAATCAACTCACACTTCATAATGTCACTTTCCATAGAGGCACAAATTCTCATCATTTTCACAAAATGACAATAAGTTAAAATGAATCCATAAAACATAGATTTTTCTTTTTTAACCCTAAATCGACATGACCGGCGTCAATGTCGGTCATACCAAACCAACATCGGCTACCTTATAATTGACATTGGTCACTGCCATATTATTTCACCCACATTTACCCATTTTTACCTAAAAATTTATCAACCCAATACCTTTTGACCTTACCAACACCTATTACACCCTACCCATAATCCTAAATTACTTATACATTTCCTTAAGCTATTTTAGGGACTTGATTATTTTTGATTGACCTATATTTCCTATTTACCCATACCATGACCTACACACTACCCCGAATTTAACTTGAAAATCTACCTTTTGTGACCTTTAAACTCATATAACTCACTATACCTAGTAGCGATGTTGTTACACGTGTGGTTTAATCTTCAATGACCTTACCTTACCTATTTTTGTTTTATCACCAAACCTTTTGTACTTTCTACCTAAATGGTCTTGCACCTTGTTAACCTATGATCACTGTTTATAGAAACCATATCTTTTACCCTAGATTCTTGTTAGAATCCAATTTTGTAGGAGAATGATCGCTTTTCATGCTTATACCATGAGTCACTCTAGGCTCCAAGATGTGTCCATCCTCATGGAAACCTCTCTCCTCTCGTGGAATTTTGATGACTCCTTAGGAATCTCACAACTTTCACCAGGCTGGATCCACTCAAACCAACCATGATTTAGATCTAATGCTTCTTTCTATGGTTTCTTCCTAATCCTACATCTAACTTGCAGATGGCTGATTTTTGCAATTTCTGCACCGAAATGTAAAATTTTCTAACTAAAGATGGTGATGCTCAAAAGGAGTGGTGAAATTTTATATTTATCATGCAAATAAACACAGAACTTTCACAACATAAAACATACACAAATGTGAGAAAGAATAAGGTATATGATTTAGGATCTAAATGAAGTCCTTTAAATAATACAAACAAAGACAAACCAATGTCCTTTAGAGCATTATCTTTTCAAATGTAAAGGAATTGGGAAGTTGCATTTCGTAAACCGGTAAAAGAAAATTGAAATGTTTGGAGAGGTCACATTATTGTAACCACTTGAGGAGGTCAAAGAAGATGCCTCACATTTTCCCAAAAAATGTTCCCATCTAAAGAGCCTAAATCTCTCGCTTTTACTTCAAAATCCAACTAGGAAAAAATGTGGAACAAAAAAATATCACATTTATGCCCATTCCTTTTAAAAATGCATTAAAATAGCATGAAGGCCACCTTACAAACCCATACATCCTATCATTTTGACCAATTACAGGAGAACATTAATGACCCATTCGCATTTTATCAAAGGTCCAAAAGATGTCACTAATTGAACACGTGTCAGAACCATTTCTCAATTTTACTCTCTATACTTTAAAATTCCACTCCCAAAAAATCAATATTAACCCTAGAATCACGTAGATAATTTCATAAAATTTCACCGCAGATCCCATCAAATCTGTCTTCTCTTCTGGATCAAAAGAGGCATGGAATCCACCCTTCTTCGAAATATTTAGGGCACAAAAGTCCCTCCAATGACTCGCTTCCGCCTCCGCTCAAACGGATTTTTAAATTTCTTCCCACTCACCTCACCTCGATGACAGTGCTTGCATTTTCTATGTATTGGTTTTCCTTTTCTGCCATTCTCCTCCAAAAAGTTTCCGCAACCTTGGGGTGTTCTTTTACTTTTAAATGGTCGGTTTATAACTTCTTAGTAATTTTTTCTAACTCCTCCTACTCCGCATTCATTTAGGGACTTGTATTTACATATACCTCTCCTTACCCATGCCATGACCTACATAACCTCCTCAACTACCTTTTGTGACCTTTGAACTCATGTGGACTTTTCTACCTTGTGATGTCTATTACCCATGTGGTTTAGCCTGAGGACCGTTACCTAGAAACATATTTTGTTGTTTATCCCAATCAAACCTTTGTGTCTAGATCATACCTAAACGGCCCTGCACCTTACCTTAGTTTGTTTACGACCATATCCTGCATAACCAGATACTTGAATCACTTCAACCTTGTTTGGATAAACCTATCGACTTTGACAATGTAGAGTTTGCATGCTCTTCTACGTAGTACCATGTCACACTCTATACATGTGTGTGTGCATTTGATTTCCATTACTTATTACCCGATTTGACCATTACCCATTACCCAAAGTGCCCATACCCTTACCTATAACCCACCTACCTTCACTTTCATCACTTACATATTTATCAAACCACTCACCGACTCCATCTAACACCTCATCAGTTCCTGGTTTGAGGGGATCACCTCCACCCACACTTGGGAAATCACTTTCATCCCTACTTGGGGAAATCTAACCTCCATTCACACCTGGAACACCAATTTCTTATTTTTGTCAGCGTCACTTACAAATACAAGCTACACAATAAAAAGGGAAAATGTAGACACCAAAATTGGGTCATACTCCCCTTTAAACCCCGTTAATTAAATTAACCATATCCTACCTATTCATATCCCATAGTGCACATGAATTAAATTAATTATCTTAATTAAATTAATTAATATCCTCACTTAACCACCTCACCTAGCCACCTCACTCAATGACCTACTCAAACCTCATTAATGACCTAAGACCAGTCTAAACCTATCCTAACTAACTAGGACTTAGTCTAAAACCTAGACTTAACTCCTATTAACAAACCTAAAAGGACTCCTACTTATCTTGCCATGATCTATCACTCGAGACTTGGTAGAAGGTTGGAGATCACACCAAAAAAAACAATTTAGCTATTTTTGGCCAACCTAGATATTCCCACCTTGACCGACATTGGTTATATCTCAACCGATGTCGATCACCTAACCATTTTGGTTAGGTTAAATACATTTCCAAAATCCTTTTCCCAGGTTGGTCAATTCATTCAAGATCTCATTTCTTCCAGAGACTTGGAGCACTCAAATTTCTTTAGCACTCAGGAAAAAGAAGACACATGGGAGCACTACCAACATTGGTCACCATTCATCATCCTCTTCACGATCATAGATTCACAACAGAGAGGCACAAAGGTCGAAATTCTCGAGCATGAATACTAATGGCTCTTCTCTTTGGATCTCTACTGTCACCGTCTTCATCACCTACATCCTCCAATCTATTTTCCAATAAGTATTCAACATCTCTTCATTGAATCTATGTGTAGATTTGTTTATTCATCTCTCTAGTTTATTTCTCTCCACACCCATATACTTCCTCCCTTCCATCAACCCATCACCTGATCATACCCAAAATTTTCACCCATTTTCACCCTCTCCTGATCATCTCTAAGTATTAAGAACCATTTTACGACCCCACTCTCACCATTTCCAACTCTGTGAAATCACAAGGAGAGTCTTAAAACCAATTTCTAACAAACTTTAGTCTAATTTCTCCTACCAACTCTAGTTAGCCAACCAACATCGATCACTCTACCTAGCCGACATACTGACCATCTCACACCGGTTACTATGTCTATCAATATAGCTCAGACCAATGAGCTGATACCCACTTCCCAATAGCCCAAAACCATTTCTAATCCTTACTAGACCTTACCCAGAGCCTGTACCAAACTTGCAACTCAACACCAACCAATCAACCCTCCCATTTTGACCTTAAACAACCTTTTGAATGACCTTTCTTATTATTTTGTATGAGATACCTAAATCATTTCAATTCCAATAGGATATTTACTTCATGTATGATTTAACTAGCATTAATATTGTTATATAAAAGTGGATTGACATCCTATTGTTCAGGAAGTATCACACTTCCCGGATCTAGCTTCCACTAGGTAGTCCACTCATTGTTTTGTTTAACTCTATTTGGTGGTATTGTTTTACATTTACAGGTAGTTCCTCCTAGCCAAAAGGGATCTCTCACAATCAACTTGGATCAGGAAATCAAAACACGTGCACAACCTTCAACCGACATTACAAACATGTATTCCTCCTTGGCCTACTACCCTTATTTGTTTCATTAATTTTCTAAGAATTTGGTGAAACACATACATGTATGATACAACAAAGACAAATAATATTTGAATCTAAAAGATGATTTATTTATTTCCAATGCCTCAATACAACTTATAAGAAATATAATGAGCCTCATAGGCTTACACAATATAATTGGTTATTACAGCAATACATCAAGTACAGTTTTATTCCATGAATTGAAATGTAAAAAACGTAACAAGCTTTGAAAATAATCTCAAATCCCTATTAGATCCTTTCATTTCCTTTGTCTCCAGTGGCTTGTATTATCCACAAAAGGGTCAATTCAAATTGAACTAGAAGGAGTTTCCATTTTCATACATGTATTATTCTACAAATGAAAACATATCGGCAACACACAGGGATGCATCAACATACAAATTCATCCATTATTATAATAATGATGTCAATAAACATGTATACATGCATGAACTAACCAAGTTTAGAATATCATTCTTGAGTGGTGCCTTCAACCATCATACATAAAATGCATAAAAATTACCACATGTAAGACTGATTACATAATGCATTTCATAATAATATTTCATGCCAAATCAAATCAGCATACTAACTGTTTGATGAAATGTCACATATAGTCTCCATGCAAAAAGGAGAAGGCATACTAACCAATTGAAAAACGTCAACATGAAATTCACTTCATGATCTCAAAATGAACAACATTCCAAAACAAATAAGCAACTTAGCATATTTGTCAAAAGGCCCAACATAACCTCTATACCAAAAGAATGCATGCCAACCGTATGAAAAAATATCATAATATGAACTTCAAATATAATCCAAATAATGCATGCCAACAATATGACAAAATGTCATATAATGAACTTCACATATAGTCCAAAGAATGCATGCCAAATATATGACAAAATGTTATATAATGAACTTTGCATAGTCCAAATAATACATGCCAACTGTATGAAAAAATGTCATATAATGAACTTCACATATAGTCCAAAGAATGCATGTCAACTATATTAAAAAAATGCAATAATAATGTATTTCATACCTATGCCCAATAAAAGGATTCACGTAAATTGTTTGAAAAATTCCACAATCCATACTCACGTATTTATGCCAATTAAAATATTGCATGCCAACTATTTGTCAAAATGTCTCAACACATAATATTTTTAAATATGCCAATCAAGAGATTACACACAAACTATTTGACAAAATGTCACAACACATCTTCAAAAAAATATGCCATAAAAGAGGTTATATGTGAACTGTTTGACAAAATACATCATTCTATATTCATATAAATATGCCAAACAAAAGATTGCATGCCAACTGTTTTTCAAAATGTCTTAACACATAATATTTTAAATATGTCAATCAAAAGATTGCACACAAACTATTTGAAAAAATGTAACAACACAATCTTTTAAATATGCCAATCAAAATATTGCATACAAATTGTTTAAAAAATGTCACAACACATCTTCATAGAAATATGTCATACAAGAGGTTATATGTGAACTATTTGACAAAATACCTCATTCCATATTCATATAAATATGCCAAACAAAATATTGCATGTAAATTGTTTGTCAAAATGTCTAACACATAATATTTTAAATATGCCAATCAAAAGATTACACAAAAATTGTTTGAAAAAACATCAAAACACATAATATTTTAAATATTTCGATCAAAATATTGTGTATGAACGTTTTGAAAAATACGGTGAACTAACAACAAAGAACACAAAAACTAACGAGACAAACTACATTAAATAACCAACCAAAAACACAATGATCTAGCAGCCAATACTACAGCAAATAACACAACAAACTAACAGCTAAACTACAAGGAACCAACCAAAAAAATAGTGATCTCACAGCCAATGATGCAACAAAGAACACAACAAACTAATAAATAAACCAGTAGCATGGAACTGACCAAAACATGGAAAACTGAAAAAATCATATGCCATCTCCTAAATACCCAAGTGAATAGAATCAATAATTCCAAGTATCCAATAAGGAAATAAAAATGAAATCTCATACACCCATAATGGAAAAATTAGAAATCTAAAATACCCAGAATGAGAAAACCTCAATACCCATAAAGGAAAGATCAAAAATCTTAATACCCAAAATGAGAAAACCATATTTCTCAATACCCAAAAGTGGATAAATGAATTATGCATTCATTTATAAAATACTGCATAGGATAAAAATAGAAACTATTTTCTAAGAGATTCGAATTGAAAGAACAAAAAAACTTTGTACTTTTCCTCCTTCCTTCTCTACTATTTTCTCCAACTTCTTAGCTCCACACAACTCAAAATGAAACCCCAAAACCTTATTTATTTTCCAGAAAAATTCTCCACTAAAATGGTTGCACTAGAAAATGTGAAATCCCTGTAATAGAGGCCTAAATATCAACCAAGATTTTTGTAACAAACCTCTAGAAAATCCTCCCAAAATTTTGACATAGTTTCCCTATAATTCCTCCTCTCCTTCATGTCATGCTAAATGGATAAAATAAAAACCTAATTCCCATTTATGCCATGGATTTTAAAATCCATTAAAATATCATTAAGACTCCAAAATTCCACCATTTAGCTTAAGTATAAGTTTTAAAATAAAACTTATGTGCCACGTTCCATAAAGAATGGTTAAGACGTAAATTTAATGCTAAGATGAATCACAAGCCGATGCCACCAAATATCATCAAACTAAGCACCAATCAAATGCCACCTCATAACATTAATCATACGGCCAAGTCAAAGCATGACCAAAACAAATGCCAAGCCACATTACCAAGTGAGCACCCAAGCACGTTATTTCCAAGTCAACATAATTCACAAATGCTTGAATTCGAGCACATGGAGAACATTACACCAGCCACACTACCATATCACCCAAAATTCCAAAAATATTGTCACCCAATCAAAGGGTGAGTGCTAACTCATAGAAGAGTGGGCACTTGTGTGTATACGTGCATGTGTATGCACACACAACATTAACATATATACACAAGTATATATGCTCACGTACCTATGATCATACCCATACGGGTATATGGACTAATGTCCATTCTTTCGTGCATTACACTCATACCTTGATGAGTGACTGATGAAAACACAAATCTATAACCAAGAAGAAACAATTAAAATAGATTCATTATTAATACGAGTCCTAAAAGTTAGGATGTTATAGAGCTATCTAGATTTAGGGATAGATATATGAATTTTATTAGGGATAAATTTCAGAGATTGTAAGGAATTTTTATGTATTTATGTCACTCATATTAATTCTCTTCTTTAATAAAGTTCATTTTTTTCTTATATGTGAATAAAATGGAGAAATTTGCATGTGAGTGAGTTCTAGGCTGAATTACCATACATAAATTTATATGTATTCGTGGATTTAATTTTGATGAACATAAATTATTTATTTTATTTTTCTATGGACTATTTATTTATGTAATTCGAATAACTAATATTCCCTAGGTGTTGGTCCATTTGGATAAACCCTAGGAAGTTCAAGTGTAAGCCATAAATCAACATTATTTGTTTTAATTGATTTAACCCAAGAATTGGGATTTTCTCTTGGTTCTCATGATACATCTATGAAATATGGACTAATATGACATTATAATGCCATAATTTCTATAAATTATAAAATATATAAAGTTTTACAATTTTCCTCCCTTTGGGTAAGGCATAATTAGTGAAAATTGCTCATTTATTGCTACCAAGTACATTTATTTCAAAATATTGGAAGCATATAATATCATTAGTTTAATTTCATATCTATATACCCAAATGTAATGTGTATTAGGATGAATATACCTCTTAAATATATGGTTTTATAATAAATTAGTATTTTTGGGGAATTATAACCCATAACATGAATTGTAGTGATATTTTATGTATTAATATCTTCTTATATGTTGGTGTTCCTTATAATTGGTATAATATTGAATGCATAATCAAATTAAGAGGATTAATTAATTAATTCACTCTATAATTTACCATATATAAGTTATGTATAAAATAGAACCCATGCTATTTGGACAACTTCATTCAAGTCAAGGACTTGAGCGCTTTTTGTTTGAAAATCCACAAGACAGAGAAACTCGGTGTTCCACAGAAATTAGGAACTTAGTGTTCTGTGGGTTTACCAAAGCCACATAACAAAGGAGCATAGTGATATGGTAATATGCCACAGAACAAAATAAAAAGGCTACGTGACATTTTGGAGAGTAAGAAAAGTGGTGAGGTGATAAAATTTAAGCATGGGGTACAAATCATGCAAGGTTAAGAAAGCCACACAACAATGAAAATACAAATATAAAAGGAAACATGTGGAGAAGAGGAAAAATAACATGCGACATTATGATGGAAAACAATGTTAAGCATGGAAATGTTAAAAAAATTGATCACGAGAGGAGTAAAGAAATATGTGCAACAAAGGTGTGCTAAACAAATAAAATGCCATGAACCGAGAAGACTATGTAAAATGAAGGATAATTGATGTAGATCCCTACATACAAACCTTATACAACACCAACAATTTGAATTAGTGGTCCATAGATAAAAAAGGATGGTTTCCCTAAATCTCCCAATATCATCACAGTACAATAGTAGACTCTAAGAGCTTTTCATCACCTATAAGAATGCAAAAATGGACTCATTGGAAGAAAGTTACTATCCATAGAAGATTTCAGTTGAAAGATCAAAAATAGGGACAAGCGATAAATCACGTTGCGACACGTAGAAAAATATATGGATCAAAAGATTAATAAATATGGTTTTGTGACTCGGGTATTTGATGCTCATTTACGGATAGGTGGGCCCCTATTTACTAGTTGGGGTCCTCGGCCCGGTGTTGACACAATATTTTTGGGGAGGGTTCCTTTTCCACCTTTTCTTCATTTACATTATCGTAATTATATTATATTATATTATATATATATATATATATATATATATATATATATATATAATGCATTTATAGGTGGATGTGGGACATTTCATATATTGCATTGTATTAAGTTATACGAGGGTCAAGTTAACTCACCACTCAATGAGTTATCCACATTTCTCGACCCGGCCATCCTAACTGCTCAGTGCCCAACTCACCCACATAATATGCCCACATCTCTAACGATTGATCCATACTTAGCTCGTATGCAACAACAACATTATGTGGCAATTCAAACCAACATTGAGGAAGCCACATAAACACAATGCATCGGTCGTACCAAAATTGGTAGATAAACATATCCATCCACCTATATGGAAGCCTAACATGTACCATGTGTGGCCCAAGTCATGGTAATAGTAGGCGGTTCAAGCCCTTTTAAAGGATTTAAACAAAACTTCCCTAATACATGTGGGTTTTATTCCCAAAATGGCCCAAAATTGTCGGTGGAGGAGGTTAGAGGGTCTTGAACCCCTAACCTCTAGGATAGAAAAATTTCCTCTTCCACCATGCTAAGAGAGATAAGAGAGTTATAAGAAGAGATTGCATTTATTTAAACAATTTTTTTCATTGAGACAGTGTATTGGTTCATAATAGACAATTTTTGGACATCCTTATTTTTGAGACACTTAAGAGAAAACCCATGTCTTGGGGAAATCTAGGAAGGTTATTAGAATTCATAGGTGCTCACGATGGTATATGTATTCTTATGATTTAAATTTTGTATGTTGATTACTGTAAGGACTTTTGTGCAACTTTGGTAGGTGAATTAGAATAAAAATCAAGCTGCAAAGCCAAGAAAAAACACAAATAGTAAATTTTTATTATTTTCAAAGATCGCAGATTCTCAAAGACTTTTGGAAGGTTTTATATGATTCGTTATTTTATTTTTAATCGGTATATGTAAATTAAAAATATAAACATTAATGGATCATTTCTAAATGAAGCGAGGGACGTAAAATTCAAAACCCTGTAAAAATATTTGTTGTGTTGTTGATTAAAATAAAATGTAATATAATAGCCTAATCTACTGGAATTTTACAATAAATAAATGAATAATTAAATATTAAAATAATAACCAAGAAAACTAAGCTATAAAATATGAAACCATAATGTGTAAAGAGGGTTAGAAGAGCCTTAGTTGATTCATAGAGGTTATTGGGTTGTGTCGCAGTGGAGACCAACTAAGAAAAGATGAAGGACCATCATAGAAGCCTGGAAAAATGTAGATCCAAAAGATTTTATTGGATTGGGGCACTTAAAGAAGGATAGGGGTGCCCGTGGGCACTCCTGTCCCTACTGAGATGCTTGGAAAACCTCCTTTGAGGTGTCGTAAGAGGTTTACACTTATTTGTCTTTTTGTTGCGTGTGTGTTGTTTAACTCTGCCAAATGTCGTTATAAATCTAGAATGAATGAATCACCTACAAAACCCCAAACAAAGCATCAAACCCTAAAAAATAAAGATGCAAATGAAGGGGTCGATTTTCCTCATCTCGCCAAAATGATGGACTTATCATTGAGTGATGCACTACATCTCATACCCAATGTAGTTCTATGTGTGTGTGGAATTGTGCCCTAGGTTGCTCTTGTATCTAGTCACATGTGAAGTAGTGAGCAAGTAGCTATATGTAGAATGTAAATAATGTGTGCATGGAAACAATAGACTCTCCTGCTATGAAGTGTGATTCAAATGAATTATCCTTATGTCCCTTGTGATGGAGATAGATGGATGCAAATGGAGCTATAGGTTCCTTTGATGGATGCAACCTTTATTGGAGATAGTAGATGCTTTGTACTTGATGCATTATTTTGATCACATAACTTTATACTTATATGATTCCTTTGCTCAAATTTTTTAATTAACCTTGAAAATGCCGAGAACCAAAAACATAAGATGCTCAAATAGATGAAAAGGACACAAAAAGTGCAACTAAAGTAAAAAGAGGACAAGGGCACTGCACCGGCGTCTTGGTCAAATGGGCCCTGGTGTCCGAAATGAAAAATTCTGAAAGGTGAAAAGACATACTAAGAAAGTATAAGTGCAAGACTGAAAATAGAAGCATAAAGAAAAGAAATGTGGCCAAATACTTGAGTTAATTAGTATTTTTCTTACTTGGGAATAATGTAAATAGTAGTATGTGATCGAGACTAGATAATGAATTAAAGTGCATGATTTTGTGTCTACATTTTCCTCTAATTTATGTTGGTGAGAAGAATTCTTGGTAACATAAAGTATATGGAGATGTGTACCTGATATCCATGTAGATTGATGTAGAAAGCATGTTGAGGGACTAGAAAAATATGAAGTGATAAAAAATAGAGCGTGGAGACTAAAGATGCCAAAAAATGTAATAGGTGATGAAAATGAACCTAGGGCAGAAATGCATGTGTATATGTTGATGTGTGTGTGATGTACCTATTTTTAGTATCGTGTTGGTGTTGTTATTTGATGTTGATTGTTTTTTCCCATACAGATGGACCTACAAAAGAGAAGATGAAAAAGTATTCAAATATGCATATATATGTATAAAAAAATATACAAGGAATTATGTAAGAGAAAATGTGAAAAAGGAACATGTGCACCTGATCCATGATGAGGAAAGAGTGTAGAAAGAATCATGTCAATGAAGTGTGAGTTTTTGGGTGATCTCATACCACTAGCTAAAGAATTATAGGGAGGAAATTTTGATTTATCCTCCAACCTTTAACCTCTTCCTAAAATTGTAGAAATCTTTGTATTTTTTGGTTTTAAGGTGATCTAACGCTATGTGAAGTAGTGTAGAGAGGAAGGTCTAGTGTTATCCTTTAACCTTTAACTACTCCCCAAAATAAAACACCACTACAGATGATGTGTACTAACACATGTTCTAAGGACAACCTGCCCTGTAAAATCCATTGTGTATGAGTTATGTAGACTGTTTTGAACCCAATCATTGTGTAATTACCCCTTGGTTATAGGTGCTCCAGGAAAGGCATCACTATACTAAGGACCCAAGTCTGATTCTGAGCCCTAAAATGTGTTGTACCAATATTTTTATGTGTTGTATATTGTGTGTAGACTATTGTATGGGGTGAGTGATTCACCCAAATGATGCCCCCTCTTTGGGGTGCATGCAATAACGATCTAGGAGTATACGACCCAAAACAGGATTGACTACTAAAACTATTCCCTCTAGGGGAAGGGGATGCGCTTGGTAGAAACTAAGGCACACACAAACAAGTGGATATGAAAAAGTGTTAGTACGAACAAGCATGCATGTAGAAGACAAGTGTAAACTACAAAGACAATGTGTAAGCAGATAATGTAAACACCCAAGAAGACAATATAGACCACAAAGAGAGGGTTGTAAACATGTGACATAATTCATGATGTCACAATAAAATCAAGGCCAACGAAGCCAATGTTTGTACACAAGACAAAGGGAAAATCCCACAAACAATGGAAAACAATGACAAGAAAGTACAAGTAATGTAACAGATAACCATGGAAACAAGTAGCCCTACATAAAAATGTTGCACATGAAGTACCCGTTAGCATGTTAGAAATATAAAAAGTATGTCAAATAATGTATAACATGATAAATTAATGTGCTATGAAACAAAATTAAACGATAACACCTGTAATGTATGAAAATGGATGCACCCAGAGGAGCCGTTGTGGGACTAGTACAATGTATTGCACCAAAAATTCATGCTACGTGTAATGGACCCGTATAATATGCGATCAAAACTAGAAAAGAAAGTGAAATCATATGTGTGTATGATAAAGATAATGATATACAATATATCTATCAATAATGTGTAATAACATAAACATGTAGAAGTAAATGCAAACAAGAGTAAATGCAACCAAGGTATGTAGTATGTTGTGGATGGATGTAATGGAATACGAGTGAATGATAGGAGACACATAACCCCGAGTTCCCCCAGTGAATTTAATTATATTAAAGTGAGGTTCATTTATTATGCCCCCTCAAAGAATCAAGAATGAACCGTAAACAAGAGTGCGTTATTGGGAAATGATCGAACTATGTGTTATGTGTAGCATGATGTGATGAATGTATAATGATGATATGCAATATAGAGGTGAAATGTAAAAACATGTGATTATTTATCCTAAAGTGTATATCACTAAAGGATGCTAGAAGAAGTGATGATGTAGCCTATGACGTGTAATACTAATGGAGGAATGTCGCATAATATAAAGATTGAATGGATGAATGTGTGAGTATGATGAGGTCCATTTGATTTGTATACCCTCAACAGTCTAGTATGGATTGTGAGACTAGAGTGTGTCATAGGGTAGTGAGTGCAACGTGTATAAGTAGATGTGTGAAATATGTAATGTGTGTAATAGATGTGGGGATGAGAAACCACTTATGTGATGTGTAATGTGTAGTGTGTAATGTAGGATGTATGCAAGATGTGTAGATGATATAAGATGTGTAGATGCATAGGATATGTAAGATTTAAGGTGTAGGATGAGGATGTATATATGTAAGGTTTGTGAAGATTCATGATGTGTAGTGTCTATTATGCAATGTGTGAGGTTTATGTGTATAGTATGCCCTCAAAATTCAAATTTGAATCGAAGCACAAGTGTCATCGGGTAATGACCATTGTTTTAAGTGTAGTATTTTTTTAGATTCATGACATTGAGTGGGTTTTTAAGTGGCTTCCCTAAAAGGGTGGTAAGATGATAAAATCTAACACCAATTTTTTCAGTGATAATGTAAGGACCAAGCCAATTAGGTTTAAAATTTCCTTTAAGAGGAGATTCAAATTTTTATTATTTTGATTCTTTGTTAAGACAAGGTCACCTATGTTAAATTCATGATGTAGTGCCCACTTTCCTTTGAAATTTTTAGATACTGATCTTGATATTGTTGATCTTATTATGGACACTATTATGTTTTGATTTAGTATGATGGATAGATGTTAGATCATGGATTATTATTGATCTGGATTCAGTTATTATGCATGATGATTACTAGAGACATTTTTATATGTGGATGATGGTATACTATTTGACATGGATATGTGATGGATAATTGTTCAGACATGTGATATTGGATATTGTGAATAGAACTAGCATGGGAATTAAGTGATGATGATATAGTTGATTAATTAAACTAAAAATGATAATGTTGAATTCTTGATGTTGTTGTGATTCATATGTTTAGATGATCTTGAGATGTTGTTTATATAATTTTGGATGTTCTGATATGGCCATGAGGTGAAGGAGGTATTTGTGTTTTACAGGTTAAAATATCACAACAATGTCAGGGGACTGGAGACTAACCATATTGGAATTCTAGGTGAATGCAACAAGGTCACCATGGCAACATGTTGTGTGTGTGTGTGGTATTGTGTTAGGGATTTCCCATGGGGGGAAATTACCTTTGAATGTGACCATGGGGTTTTATGTTTTATTAATGTGGTTTCTTTATCAATGTTTCATGTGTTTATTTTGTGATGTGTTACCCTTTTCATTAGTTATATATGTTGTGTTAATGTTGTGAATAATCATGTGTTAAAATAAATAAATCAATATGTCATAGGAATGTAATAAATAAAGTTGTTGCCCTTAAATGTAATGTTGTAAGAGTGTGTAAGAAATGTGTAAGTATGTGTAAGGGATATGTAAGATAGATTTTGGAGTGTGAAACACTTCATCCTTTTGGGAATTCGAATTTGTCCTTGGAGGCTATATTTGGAAACTTTTGGGACAAGTTAAACTTTTCCCACATCTCTTAAAATTATTCACCAACCATACCTATGGTTTGGAGGTTAAATTTAGACCTTTTTAATGCATTTTTAAATGACTAATTATAAGTTTTAATTGCACTTCTCTTACATGTTTTAAATTCAGTCCTTTTGGGGTATGGGTTATTTTGGAGTGTGTAAGTTAAATTGTCATTTTATTTATTATGTTTAGGTGAATGATATTGATTTTTTTTTTGGGGTTGAGGAAGAGTGATGTGGCATCCCACATGGATCCACATCATCCCCTTCTCTTCCCTCTCCTTTAAAATTTGAACTCCTTGCTTGTTTGTGGTTGTTGAAACTTTGCATACTTTCCTTGGGGAGAATTTCTTGCTATTTTGGAGTCTTGCTTGTGGAAGAAGATTGGAGACCATTGCATGCTTGTGTGTTGCTAATTTGGGACTATTATTTTGGCATTGGGAAGCTTGTTGATCTTGGAAAAAACTCCATTATGGAGAGGTAGGAACTTGAACCTTTTGAAAATATTTCTTCTCTTTCTATGCATGTTTAAAATGGTGATTGTTGTTATGTGTGTGTTGGCTGGTTGGGTAGACTGCTTAGGACATGGTGTAGGAGAAGGCTATGGGGATTTCAAATGGGGGCATAAGGGAATGCCAATGGCATCAATTTTATTATGGAGGGAGTTTGGGATTGGGATCCACCATGGAAAAGAAATAGCTTGCATTTCTTACTCTTGGGGGCATAAGGGAGAAAATATGGGGGTGTATAAGGAGGGGTTGGGAGGTATACGGTTTATGGGATATGATATGTTATATTTCGGTATGATTATTGGTGGATGCCCAATTCCCAATTGGGAGGCATAAGTAGCTTCCCCATAGATCCTTTCTCTTTTTGGCTTGCTTGATGAAGCCTCAGTTTTGTTTGCACTTGTTTAATGTAGTTGTGAACTACATTCTTCTTGAAATGTGTTTTGAATGTGAAAATGTTGCATGTTTGTTGTGGAAGCCTTTGTTGCCATGTGTTGTATTGCATCTCTTATTTCAATATGGTTGGGGCTCGAGGGCCAATGAGGAAGGATGGATTCTCCCTTCTCATTGGATGTCTTGGTTGGGTGGAGAGCATTTCCTTTCCCCCTTCCTTGTTGTGATCAAGATGAAAAGATGAAGAAACTAGCATGCTGCTATTTTGGAGCAAGAGGAATATATAGTTTGACAGTCCTTTCTTTTGAACAAGTTATTGTAATCCTTCCCACTTTGGAGTGGATGAATTGTATAGAAATTTTTAATGTGAAGATATTTGTATTGATAATGGAAGATTGAAATTGGAATGTGAAATGTAAAGAAGTTATATTCTACTCTCTGTTTTGAAAGGAAATGTGAAAGAATGTTACATGCATTACATTTGGAAATCAAATGAAAAAGTGATAAGTTGTAAATTTGTTATTGGAAATAAATAAAGGAATGCTTCACTTTCTCAAACTTACATGGTTGTATTGGAATTGAATTGCTATTGTAAATTAAAATCTCTATTGAAAAGAAGAATGCGTAGGAAGGAAGTATATTATTTTTGCATCCTTGGAATTATATTAAAATTAAATCCAAATTTGTAATTTTGACTTGGGAATGAATTTCTAGAATCAACTGAATGTATTAGACTATATTAGAAATAAGTTGTTACATTTAAATGATGGAATTGATAAATAGATCCTTTAAAAATTTGATCACTGGCATTGTAAATTCTAAAACTGGTAAATCTAAACAAAATGCATAGTTCAGACCTACACTTAATAACCAACTTAAAAATGTTATGGAATAGCATGCTAAGACACTAAGGAATTCAATTTGACAAAGAAAACTTAAGAAAACAACTCGACCATTGCTAATTCGAATACAATCCCTCTAACAGTCGTTTTCCTGTCATTTGACAGAAAAATACAAAATTGAATCAATTAGACAAATCAACCTTTTGAAAACACTCTAAACCCTCCCTAGATCAATTCTCCATGTCTTCTTGACATGTTGAGTGAAGGAGGAAACCAAATTTTATCAAAAGTGAAAGTTGGAAATTACCAACTTGCAAATTAAAAGCCTATAGATCATTTTTACAAAATTGACCCTTTAAAATTCATCAAAAATAAATTTTATGTTTCTTGTGCAAAGAGGGCATCAAGAGCTTTCCGAAAAGTCCTTGTTTTCCCAAAACCAAGCTTTCTAGCTCAAGTTATGGCCATTTGAAGTTTTACTTCAATTTGGCATTCAAAAATAAAATAAATCTAACTGTTAACTATAATTTTGACTTTGGAAAAATTTCCACAAAATTTCGCGACCTCACCATCCCGCAACCAATCGGGACCTACCACATGGCACCTCGGAGGGCGGACCAAATTTAAACTTATCTTTTTTTGAAAATTTTACTTTGGGAAAAATTTCCCATTTTTCCCTGCATCCTCGCCACCCACGGCCAATTAGATTCTGACACGTGGCACGGCAGAGGGGCGGACCCATTTTGAACTTAAACCTTTTAAGTTTTGGACCTCGGGAAAATTTCCAAATTTTTCCCACATCCTCACTAACCCGTGACCAATCCAATGCTGACACGTGGCTCAACGGATGCGCGGGAGAATTTTGAAACTTAACTTTTAATTCTTCTTTTGGCAAAATTTTCCTTTTGACTCCACGGCCCCACAACCCTACCTTGCTTAGAAAATCTCTTTTCGTGGACGCGCGGGCCCACGCGATATTTTCAGGCTTGAAACCTTTTTGCTCAATCCCTTGGATTTCTTCGCCACCCCATCACCTGCACCCAATCATGGGTTTCTTTGGTGGTGTCACCCACTTTCACGGAACGTGGAGAAATGTTTCCCTTTGAAGTTTGGGATTTTGACTTGAGCAAAAATCCAAACTTTTCTCCACTGCTCTTTCACCCATGTCGAATCAAGTGATGACATGTGTCCACCGGGGACCCACAGAGGTGTGGGAGAAACATGGATTTTATGCCCGCACAATGGGAAAATTTCCTTGAGCCGCCCCGCAACCCACCAACCCACCAAAAGGCCTTCCTCTCCTCTTGACACATGTCCCCCTAGGGAAAGTTTGACCTAAAAACTCCACCCAACCATATCTTGAGAAATATAAGGAGTTAGGAGGACTTCTTTATATCACCGGAAAGGTGAGAAAATTTCCTATCCAATGGAAATGATTTAGGGAAATTTTGGAAGTGTTAAGTATGAGAAAAATCCTATTGAAACTCTGAGGCTACTAGAGAGCAGGCATGGGGGTAAATTACTCCCTGAATCTAACTAAAACATATAACCCTAAAATTTGAACCTTGTGAACTTGATGTTAGTTAATGAAGGAAAACATATGTTGTAGTACATTGGTCTTGTTCGGAACTGTTAGTGAAAACTGATGTCTTGCAACCTAGTTGTAGACACTTCAAATCAAAAAAAAATTATCCCATAATTTTTCTAGCTAACCCTAGGTTGTTTCTTGGGTCTCAAGTGGTTGTTTAAACGGGCACTACACATGATGAAAATTTTATAGTTGTATGCGTTCACAATGTGAGACCGGTATGCACAAATATGTTAAAGTTCTTGGGAGCGATGGGAGTTTAACATTTCTAACTCATATAAATGGTTTCCACGATATGTATCATCTTTAATTATACCCTTCGATGAAACACATAATGATAGTATTTCAACTTCAAGTGGGATAATAACCTCGATATCATAAACCAAATAAAAAGGTGTTGCATTAGTAGGTTTATGCCCACTAGTAAAATAATCCCAAATATCTTAAAATAGTTGATTATGTTAGTCATCACCACCGCGGTGATTGTCTTGTGCAATCTTTTGAAAATAGTTTTGTTGGTAGCTTCGGCTTGGCCATTGCCTTACATTTAATAAGGAGTAGAGAATGATTGTTTTATTTTTAAATTTTTACAAAAAAATTTAATGTCCTTATTCTTAAAGGGTGATCCATTATCGGTGATAATGGCGGATGGGATGCCAAAGTGCATAATGATATGAGTGGTGAGGAAACCGTAGATGTCTGTACCAGTTGTTGTTCGTAGTGGGGTTGCTTCAACCCATTTAGTAAAATATTTTGTATTAGTGATAATGAACTTATGTAAATCAAATTATTCTAGATTTATCATTCCTATGAGGTTGAATCCCCAAATAGATAATGGCCAAGCGAAAACAATTGGTTGGAGTTCATAGGAAAATGTGTGATGGAGGTTGCCATGATTTTGACACTTTTTGCAACAAGTAGCATATTTTAGGTAATCTTGTTCCATGGTAGGCCAACAATATCCTTGACGTAAAATATTTTGAGACATGGCTTTACCTAAGAAATGACTACTGCACATGTTGTCATGGGTTGTCAAAATGACAATAGGGATATCGGTAAGCCCTGAGCAATGCAATATTCGACCATAAAGTGCACATTTAAATAATTATGTGCCAACGATGACATAAAAAGTAGCATCGCATCACAAATGATGAGCTTCATGAGGTTGCAGAGGATCAAGAATGGTTTGTTTATATAAGAAATTGTAAATGTGAGTAAACCATTCAGGATTGTCATGATTGCACGTGATGGCACAAATTGTGAGAGGTAAAGTGGAAATGGAAGGATGTCGCAAGTGTATAATGATGAATGTGGCATGATCATCGGTAATATCTTGTAGGATGAGTGGCACCAAAATATACATGGCATCTGCATGATGATTATATTTACAAGGAATGGTAGTGATAGTGTAAGACTCAAATGTAGCCAAGAGATCTTTGACCAATGTGTTGTATGGGATTAAGTGTTCTTATTTTGTGTTATATGTATCATTTACTTGATTGATGACAAGTTGAGAATCACCATGTATGCATAGGTTATGAATGAGTATTTTCGAGTGGTGAGAAGGCCAAGAATGAGGGATTCATATTCAACGATGTTATTTGTACATGAAAACCCTAATTGATATACAAATGGAAGTGGATCACCATGTGGGGTGATGAATACTATCCCAACCCTTGTGCCAGAGTGACAACAAGACCCATCAAAATATAGTTTCCATGTGACAAATCAATAGCATAGGTAGTGAAATCATCGCGGAAGGAGTCAAAAATAGGAGATGTATCAAGTAGGGGTGCTACAACTAATTGATCGTTGATGATTTGAAATTTAATGAATTTTTATGGTATGAACTTGAAATCAAATTTAGTGAGGAGCATAATCCAATAGTCTAGATGCCCCGATAGATGTGTATGGGATAATAGGTATCGTAAAGAACCCAACTTGGTGATGATATGTACCTCATTGTTAAGGAGATAATGACACAATTTATCTATGAAAAAGACAAGGCCAAGGCATAGTTTTTATGTAACTATAGTTGCATTCATAAGAGATAAATGTTCAACTAATTTAGTAGAGCTCTTTCATGTTGGGAATCATCGTTTTGTGCCAAAGACAAATCACTTAAGGCATGAAACATGGCAAAAATGTATAATAATAAAGGTCGGTCAGCTAGTGGAGGCACTAAGATGGGTGGTTGTAGAAGATATGCCTTTATGTCCTCAAATTCTTGGCATTGCTCATCCCATAAAAATTTAGTATCTTTCTTCATGAGACATGTAAATGGTTGATTTTTATCAACAAGTTGTGCAATGAATCAATAGATAACTTGAATTTTTACTTGTAATGATTGTAGTTGATGTAAATTTTTAGGTGGAGGCATGTTGACAATGGCTTTAATATTGTTGAGGTCGATATCGGTGTTGCATTTTGATATGATATGTCCAATTAGTTTACCATTTGTGACCACGAAACATATTTTTGGGGATTTAGATGGACCTATATTAACATAAGTATTCAAACAATGTGCGTATATATTGTGCATGGGTGGAATGATGTCTGGACTTAGCTAAGATGTCATCAACATAATCTTCAATAATCTTGTGAATATAATCATGAAATATATGCATCATTTCTCGTTGATAAGTGGCCCCAATGTTCTTAAGGAAAAAGGGCATGACAATGTAACAAAATTTTCCCAAGGTGTGGTGAAAGAAGTATTCTCTTGATCAACGGGGTTGATTTTGATTTTATTGTAACTGCTGAAACCGTCCATGAAAGAGAGGATATCATAGCCGGTGGTAGAGTTGACAATAACATCAATATGAGGCAAGGGAAACTATCCTTGGGACAATATTTATTTAAATTGTGAAAATTGGTGCAACAATGGACGTGGCCATCTAGTTTCATTATGGGTACAATGTTAGATACCCATTCGGGATAATTGAAAACTTGAATAAAACCAACGTCGAGTAGCTTTTGGATTTCTTCCTTGACTAAGAGTGCCACTGTGGGTGCATTTTCAAGATTTCTGTTGGGTGGTTTACACCTAGCTTAAATATGATATTATTCATTGAAACACGGGATAAATACCGACATATCATTGTAGTCCCATGTGAAAATGTCGGATAATTCATGTTGTACTTGCTTGATATATATTTTCTCACTAGATGAGAGAGAGGTAACTAACAAAAGTATGTGTGGATTCTTAGATGTTCTCAAGTTATATTAGATGGTTTATTCATTAAGAAGGAAGACCAATATTTGATGTATGGATCTATAGGAATAATTTTAGGAGAATTGGTGTCATTAGCAAGTGTATCACGCTATCAAAAGTAGGTAGTAGTTTAAAGTGACGATTAATAACACATTTTATGGTGAAAGGAAGTAAATTGATCGTAAACCCCATTGTTTAAAGAGAGCATCATCAATAATAAAATTATCTAAAGTATACCAAATGGTAGAGACATTATCACCGATGAATTATGGATGGACGATCATAAGTGAAGAGGTGTACATGGTGGTATAAACTTCTAAAGGAGGGATGGGTGGGGGGCGATACCCTAATCCAAATTTATGAGATTGCATGGGAAGATCCCAAATTGATGTTAGTCCAATTTCTTATTGATCTAAGTTTTTATTGGAGAATCCATAGTGTCATAAGTATTCATATACTAACCCATATTTATAATATTCCTATACTAACATCGGAAGAGCTATGGGTATCAGTAGATTGTTCAATAGAATTTTTATACACGAAAAGTGATGGATCAATCAAAACATCATAAACAACTCCCTGATAATGGAATTTAAGTTGTGTATATAAGGTAGAAGGGACCACATGCATGGCATGGATCCATGACCACCCAAGAAGAATATTATAATTAAGGTTATTGGGCATGACATGACATGGAATAATGATTGTACATGGACCAATAATGATAGGAAGGATAATAGTACCTAAGACATGCTTGGGAATGTTTTCAAATCCATGAATGGAGATTGATGAAGGAGCTAAATAAATTTCTGAAATACCTAAGTGATGAAGAAAGGTGATATTACAAATGTTAAGGCCAGACCCATTGTCAACTAAGGCACATTTGACCCCAACATTGTTAATAAAAACTTGAATATATAATGGGGGTCATGCTCTAGCATTGCTTGAGAAGGTAGTTCATCTGATGTGAAAGTTATTTGATCCTCATTAAGAGATAAGGCTGAAGTAAACTTGTGGTATACATATTTGGGTGATGTGTGAGGATTAATATATGTAGTAGTCAAATATGATTTGAGTTTATTAATAAAATCAAGATGATTCTACGAGATAAGCATGTGTAGATATATTCATGATCAAAAAGAACCTTGAGGGCCGAGGATCCTAAGAGCATGAAAATCAAGTTTTGGTTCACCAAAATGATTAAACTTAAATGTAATATAATAGCCTAATATAATGCAAGTTTGCAGTAAATAAATGAATACTAAAATATTAAAATGATACCCAAGTAAACTAAGCTAGAAAATATGAAAACATAATGTACAAAGAGGTTGGAAGAGCCTTAGCTGATTCACGAGAGGTTGGTGGACTGTGTCACGGTGGAGGCCCAGGCTGAGTAGAGATGGAGCACGATCATACAAAATCTAGGAAAAATGTAGATTTGACAGATTTGACTGGACTAGGGCACCTAGAGAAGGATATGGGCACTTGTGGGCACCCAGTCTCGTAGTATGAGTGCCTTAGTCTACGCATATGCTCAAAAAACCTCCTCTGAGGTGTCACAAGAGGTTTCCACTTGTTCACCATTTGTCACGTGTATGTCCCTGAACTCTACCAAATTTAGTTGTAAATTTGGAATGAATGAATCACCTGTAAAACCCCAAACAAATCATCAAACCCTAAAAATTAAATATGCAAATTAAGGGTTTGGAATTTTCTCATCTTCCAAAATGATGGAATTATCACTAAGAGTTACACTACATCTCAGACCCAATGTAGTTATGTGTGTGTGTGCATAATTTTGCCCTAGGTTACTCTTGTGCCAATTGTACATGGAGTAACAAGAAAGTAGCTAGATGTAGAATGTAAATAATGTGTGCATGGAAATAATTGACTCCCCTTCTATGAAGTGTTATGCAGATGAACCAACCTTTTTTCCCTTGTGATGGAGCTAGATGGATGTAAATGGAGCTATAGGTGCCTTTGATGGATGCAACCTTAGGTGGAGATGTTAGATTCTTAGTGATTGGTCCCTTATTATGATCACATAAATTTATATTTATATGATTCCTTTTCTCGAATTTCATAATTAACCACAAAAAGGATGACTACCAAAAAGATAAGATGCTCAAACTGTTAGAAAGGACCCAGAAAGTAAAACCAAAGTACAAAGAGGAAAAGGGCACCCAGATTGGACAAGGGTGTCGACATTGGCATCCTAGTCTTTGTGTTAGTGTCTAGAATGACAAATGATGAAAGGTGAAAAGATAGACTAAGCAAGTACAAGTGCAATACTGAAAAAAATCATAAAGCAAAGAAAGGTGGCCAAAGACATGGGTTAATTAGTACCATTCTTACTTGGGAATCATGAAAATAGTATTTTGTGATTAAGACTAGATAATGACTCAAAGTGCATGATTTTTTGTCTATAGTTGTTTGATTTTTCCTTCCAGTTTCTAATTGTTTGTAACAATTTAATTTAGATTTTAATATGAATGTAAAATTTTAATCAATTTTGACAATTATGGGAAAATCAATTAAATCGAGTAAACTTGAATTTGAATGACTTTGATCAAACAGTGAATTAAGGGAACTTAAAATCAGTTTTGGATCAGTCATAATTCAGTTTTAAAATCAGATTCTGATCAATTTTGGATTAATTAAAGTCTTGAAAGTTGATGAATTTTTAAGGTCCTAGTAAACATGATGAAAAGTAAAATATTTACTTGTGTTTATGGATCATGTTTTGGTATCAACACATGCTGATTTGACAATTTGATTGCTTTAGATTGTGTAGTTGGTTCAATTTTAATTGAACAGGTACATGTGCACCGTGGGTAAGATGTCTAAATAGGAAAAGCATAAATAATTTGAGGAATTTAACCATTAATACATGAATAGAACTCTCTCCTGAGATCGATGTATTATTCCTTGGAAGAGGAATGCGAAAAAACTGAAATTAGATTTGAAACCAAGGATGATCTCTTGGAAAAGTTTCAGATTGGTGATGTGAAGGGGAAAACAAGTCCATTGTACAATTAGGACCTTCCTTTACCACAGTTGCAAAATTTGATTCATGCACTATAAGTATATTGCCAGTTGATGAATTTTCCCATTGTAAATTAGTTGATGATTTTGGTAAATTTGAACAACATACTAAGGTAATATGTTCAAATATACTCTTTAAAATGGGATTGAATAGAAAAATCCTTGAAAAAGAAAGCCAAGGAATTGCTAATCCCATCCATGTAGAGGATAGGCCTCACTATGCATGTTTGGTTTACATATATGGTGGTAAAATGAGAAAGGTGAATGCTCCAAGAAAACTAAAACTACAAGGGAGAAACCTCCACCACAACCCATAAAAGGTAAAAATGGTAATGGGAAAAAATCTAAAAGTGTTGATTTTAAACAACGTAAATATTCCCATGTTCCTTTTGATTATGGTACACAAAATTTGTATCCATGTACTTTTTGTGGATTATCTAACCACTGTGTAGCTAAATGATGGAAAAGGAAAGCATTATTGGGAAAAATTTAAAAGACCATTCTCATACACATGGTTGTAAAAATGGTCATCTGGGTAAGTTTCCTAAAAAAGTGGACAATAGATATTGTACCCATTATCACAGGAAAGGACATGAGGTTAACCAATGTTGGAAGCTTCATATGAAACAACAAATGAAAATTTATGGAAAATGGAAACAATGTGAAACAAACATTGCAAAAAAACCCATGCAAATACCCAAGTATTTACTGAAGAAATTAAACCACCTAAAAGGGATAATCTTATTAAATTGTTGGGAAAAAGTTTCTTAATTTCATGTTTGCATAGTTGATTATCTTGCATTATTTTCGAGATCATTTTGTTAGATCCTAATGAATGATGAAAGTAAAAATTCCCATATTTTCATTTTTGTTTTGAAATTTGATAATGGTGTCACTTGTAGGGAAGATCTAAGAGACAAGTTTATCATACTCAGATTTTACTTCTCACATTTAAGATGACAAAATCCATTTTTATTATTAGTAGCAAAGTATGTAGATTCAAGGGCATGTGTATAATGTCTATTTTTGGAAATTTGCATTTCAATATATGTTTGTTGATTTTCATTGTGCAAATATGGGCACCATTTTGGTATTGTAATTAATATACAATCTTATTGTGTCCACACAGGTATTTGCACATACATGAAGACCCTTATTTTTGGGCATTTATTTGTAACTATCCTATGTGGTTACAATTAGTATGTACATTTATTGCACTAACAAACTAGTTTACAAATTTTTCCTGGTGATCTTTTGTAGTGGATAGCAGTTTCACCATTTTTGGGAATGCAAACAGTTTATTTATATCCTATTTATAGTTCGAATATTGGGGTAGATATGTTATAGGTAGATGCACATGATTCAATTTTGACACTTGTTTATTTTTGGAATATGGTAGTCTAAACATTCTAGATCATGGTTATGATATTTGCAGTGGTTGAAAATTTCATAGGGACAATGGACACTAGCTATTTTTGGCATGTAGTTTTCTTATATATTGATCTATTTTGAGTGGAATTTTTTTTACAGTAATTGACCTTATCATAGAGTATCAGTCGAACACTTTCCTCTTTTGGTGAACAAGTGCATATTTTTAGATTGGTTGATTGTTTGTGATGGAATTTACGATTCTAGGATTTCAATTCACATCTGTTTTGATATTAGCATCACATCACAAAGTATCGGGGACGGTTGCCTATTCGGAAAAAAATTGTCTATTTTTAATCGGTCGAAAATTTGTGATTAGCTAATCAACAATTTGTAGTAATCTAATCCACAATTATATTTTTGGATATTTTATGTGTTTTTGAAATGTAGGAAGATGATTAGCAATATTTGTGGGTGAAAATAGCTTTTCATGGACTAAAATCCTTCTAAATGGAAGGAATGATCCGAAGATCAAAACAAAGTGGACGAGTTTTCTTCAAATATCCTAAGACCATTACATTATGGTAGTAGACTCCGAGAGATTTATGCCACCTATAAGAACATGAAAAATGGACTCTGTGGGAGCAAGTTACCATCTCATAAAAGATGTAAGTTTGAAAGAGCACAAATAGGGGCAATGGAGAATCATGCATCAACATGTGGCAAAAATAAATGGAGCAAAAGAGTATTAAATTTGGTTTTGTGACTCTAGTATTCAACACTCGTTTTTGGATGGGTGGGCCCCACTATTTATCTGGCTAGGGGGCTAATCAAGGGTTGACACCCTCTTTTTGAGGAGGGATGCCTTTTCCTCCTTTTTTTCTTCGTATTTACATTTTCACAAATATAGGTAAATGTGGGACATTTCATATAATGCATTATATTAAGCTATGTAGGGTTAAGTTAACTCGCCATCTCAACGAGCTTCCCACATTTCTTGGTTAGTGGTCCAAACCATTCGGGCCCAACTTTCCCACATCTCTAATGGTTGAGCCATACTTAGCTTGTATGCGCTTACCACATTACATGGAAATTCAAACCAACAAGGAGGAAGCCATGTTAAAACAACACACCATACATACAAAAATTAATGGATAAACATAGCTAGCTACCAGGTGGCATCAAAATTGGACCATGCATGGCCCAAGCCACGATAATAGTAGGCGATTCAAGCCCTTTTAAAGGATTTAAACAAACCTTCCGTGACGATGCAAGATTTATTCCCAAAATCGTCGGTGATGAGGTTAGAGGATCAACCCCTAACCTCCAAAATAAAACCTTTTTCTCTAACACCACGCCAAGAGAGCTCAATGAGTTATAAGAAAAGATCACATTTATTTAAACATGTTTTTTTAACAAATTGTGTATTGGTCCATAACAGGCAGTTTTTGGAAATCCTTATTTTTGAGGCATTTAGGAGAAAAACCAGTCTCGGAAACACTAGAAAGTTTCTCAAAATTTATAGACACTCTTGATGGTATATTTATTCTTTTTATTTGGATTTTTATGTTGATCCTGTAAAGCCTTTTGTGCATATTTTTCCGATGAACTAAAGAAAAAATCAACTACAAAGCCAAGAACAAACACAAAGAGAGAATTTTGATTATTTTCATAGCTCACGGGTTCTCAAAGACTTATGGAAGATTTAATATGATTCATTATTTTCTTTTAATTTGGCATATGTAAATTTCAAATCTAAACATTAATGGATTAGTTCTAAATGAACCCAAGAACGTAGGAATTTTGAACCCCGTAAACAATCCCTTTGGCGTGTTGTCTTATTTTTCCTTTCGATTTGATTATTTACAGATATTTAATTCATATTTTAATGTGAATGCAAAATTTTAATCAATTTTGAAAATTATGGGAAAATCAGTTAAATCGGGTAAACTTGAATTTGAATGGCTTTGATCAAACAATGAATTAAGGGAACTTAAAATCAGCTTTGGATCAGTCATAATTTAGTTTTAAAATCATATTCTGATCAATTTTGGATTAATTAAATTCCTAAAATTGATTTTTTTAAGGTCTTGGTAAACAGTTTAAAAAGTAAATTATTTACTTTTGTTTACAGATCAATTAAAAGAAATGAATTCACTTGTTCAATCACTCAAAAACAATAAAATGAACTTTTCTCAAGAAGGCAATTTTTTCTCAATATGCTATAATGCATTAAATGATTTCATCAAAGGCTTAAAACCACATCCATCTAATCAAATTCACATAACTAACATGACTGATCCCTTCAAAAAATCCACCTCATCATTTTCACCGCTTTTCATTTTACACCTCCTACTTTGCTAGTAGCCCTCCAAAATGGTTTTTTTTTACAAAAATCCCCTAATTTCCTAAATTCATGCTTGAGTGGTAAAATTTTTAATACCCAATTGGCTCATTTAGCTTCCTATGAATATTTAAACCACAATTCTTTACCCATCATATTTTATTATCATTTTAGCATTTTTGACTATGTCTTTCTAGCCCTATTATCCATTCAAGATTCCATATTTAGATAAAACTACAAACAACCTATAAAATTTAATTACATATCCTATTACCCATTATTGATTTCATTTTTTCTACCAATTTTTATCCTCCAACTCCTTGTCTATTTCTCCCAACACTAATTTTCTCCTTTTATCTTATTTTACTAGGTTTACGCTAGGGTTTGGTAGCAATAACTAGGGTTTAGTATTTAAACACTTATTTCAACTCCTTTATCCCCTTATACCACCTTTTCCCAACATTTTTTATTTACTTTCATTCTCCATTCACCCTTCTTGATCTCAATATGCCACTTTTCTAGTTTTGTTTCTTAGGCCATCCACTTTCCCTAAGCTCACAATAACACAAATACTTTGTTTTACCTTCTTTTTCTAGTTTAGTTTTAATGTCTACTACCTCATCTCACTATCATTTTCCTATACTCCATCTTTAAACCCCTCAATCTCATGCACTAATCCTTACTCAAGATTCTCACTAAAAAAATCTTTCTCACTCTTCTAGGCTTCTTATAGAATGTCATAGGACAATTTTGAGATCTTCACGTTAAATGATTAAAATGAACTCCCTTCACCTACTAATTAATATTCATGAACCACCTCTATCAATTTTGTAGGGATATCTAACCTAATTATTGTAAATCTCCATACAAGGGTCTTACTTAACATGATTGTGTAACTATTATCAACAAAAATAGCACCCTCTCGATTTATCATGTATGTGTAGATGAGAAATCAGTGTTTTTGGGTAACATGAGATTGTCTCTCAAGTTGTGGGACTTGTTACTTGAGACAAATATTCAAAGAAGTCTGGTTCCTCTACCTAATCCTAATGCTAAACTTTTCCCAAGGAAATGTAACTATCTAGTCCTATTCTATGATTCCAAGGGACTAGAGGAAGGGGAAGATGCATAAAATAGGGAATCCTACACTAAAATATGTGATAACACCAAGAAAAGGGTGGAGAGACACTCTCAAATGAGGGAAAATGGAAGCAAAATGATGAAGGAGAGGGCATACATGAGTGCCACAATCCAAAACAACCTTGAAACCACCATTTCCATGAAACACAACATATTCAAACCCTACAAAGAGAATAAAAGATGCACAAGATACCTATAAATGCAATGAAAGGAAAGGAAATGCAATAGAAACACAAGCTAGGATAGATTAATAGCCACAAAACAAGTATTTTATTTCTTCAAATATGCACAATCCATTACATTGAAGGAGAAAAGGCAAGGATCACCATGCAAGATGTCCAAATTTGAGGCCTATAACTCAAAGGAGAACACTTGTGCAGCACTTGTGTGATGCCCTTGCATTCCAAGAATGTCCAACCCTTACAAATGAGCATCACTTTACATTATATAGAAAATGGGAAAGAGAGAGAAGAGGGAAAATAGAGGGAACTTAAATTCCTCCTTCCACCTACCAACAAAATACATTAATTCTTTGAAAATTAGTATGGGCACCCTTACAAATCCATTTCCCAATGATACTTTTCTTGTGGGAGAAGAAATGGGAGCCGTACCTCATTAAAAATGGTTTTTGAGCAACCTAGAACTACATATTTAATGTTGGAGACATTTTCCTCTTTTACACAAATGGTTTTTTGGTATAGAGGATGCTAAGAGCTTTCCAAAAAGTTTAATTTTGTGAAAATCATAGATTTTGGGAGAAATTTATGGCCATTTTAAATTTAGGGGCTTAGGGAGGTCAATAGGGTTCTCTGCGCATGACTAAACAATATGATTTTAATGAATTTTACTTTGTCTTGCAAATAAAGCGGATATTTGGAGTACTTGTGGAACTATGGAGCTATTCCCCATTTCCTCTTAGCCCCACTTTATCCGTTATGGTCTTTGGCTTTGTGTCTAGTAGATATTCGGACCGTGGGTGGAACTATGGGATTGTTTCCCCATTTCTTGTTAGTACCCACAAGTCGTCCCTCACCTGCAATACATTACAAAGCTACAATACTCCTCCCCACCTCATCTTCCTCTATATTTTGGCTCGGCAACCTTACAAGGAACTAACTCATCGGTGGAACCATTCCATCATTCCTCCTTGTGCCTGCATCTCTACAATCCTCTATCCCCTTCGCTGCTCATGGTTAAACCCAAGTGCGGGAACTTAAGTTCCCACGTAACTTGTTCCCGAGTTCCGTCGCCTTTGAGATTACTGCATTACACTACTGCTTTCCTAAATTTTTTTTATATTTCAGACTTTAGACCAATGTGAAGAACTTGTTGACCCCATGGAACTAATTCCTAAGTTCCTCCTCTGATCTGCATCTCCGTAATAAATTAGAAATGACCCCTTAGTCCATTTTTTCTTGATTTTTGTGCTAAGTATGGAGCTAATGAGTCATACAAAGGGGAGGGAAGGCCTTATAACATTGAATTCCTCCATTTTTATCAGTTTTACCTTTTTCCAAGTCCAAACAATCATTGTAAGTTATCAAAATCACTTGAAAAGGGAATTTTTGATAACAACTCCTTGACTATTTATTTTTATAGAGCATGTTCTAACTTTGGAAATGGATTAGGTATAGTGTTGTTTACTCTTAACGATCCTTTAACTTTTCATTTAGATTATGCTTTGAGTGTGTAGTCACAAAATCACACACTTACTATTACATTTATACCGCCAAATATGTTGTTTTATATATGGATCTCACATAAGAAAATTATTTGCTAATGACCTATCCCCTATTCATGTCGTCGCTTAGTCATTTATCATCGTCATTTGTCTTACACAACCGTCCAATTGTTTGCACAGCTTTTTTCATCTCTCGGGAGTCTCAAGTGTCGTTATTTGGTCATTTATCGTCTCTAGTCTTTGACTAGGATTCCTAGGGTAAAATATAATCATTATACTAACTACACATTACAACATTCCATTTAATAAACATTAACAATATACAAAAACATCACATACATCCCAACACTAATCACCCAATCATACACATCAATACACCACAAAATAAGCTCATCATATATAAATCACATGTGTCCATACATATATAGTGAATACAATCATCACTAGGGGGAAACTCCCTACATCATATATAATAATACTAATCACACCTCATCATCACTATCGCTCTCGGGTACTACAAGAGCCCTAGAACTAGATGCCTCGCCACTAAATTTGTGTCATTGTTCATGGCCTTGATACCTCTCCACTTTCCTACGTAATAAGGTGTTCTCTGTAGACTACTCTAAAATTGACATTGCAAATCCACATATTGTGTAAACAAATCTCGTGCAAGGGACCACCACCCACCACCTTTATGGCTCATCAATTCTCCTCACATGTATTGTCCCTCTCACCTAGCAACACAGTACATGTCACTACTGTTATGGCCACTGGCTCAAATAAATGGGCATGCTCACCCACTATATCATCCACTCGCTCAAGTATACCTCCACCAAGTATATCAGTTGACACATTCCACGTCAATGTGCGAGATAGATGTGTCTACTATTAGGGACCAATACGCATCACCTATAAAACAAATAACAAAACATGTTATATAATCATCAATAAAACATTTCCCAATAACAAATTACACAATGCACTTATACAAATACTCACGTTCAACTACAATTATTGCTGCATTATCGGGGGAATGGGCTTCCCCCTCTCCTACTCCTCCTTGCAGTAACCCCACTAGACATATAAATAATGGGAGCAACAATACCCATTGGTGTGCTGCCCACCATGTGCAGTACTCCTCTGTGCAACCCACATCACCTGCGTTTATCAACTCTATCATCGCGTTTACCTCATCTAGCCCGGGAGGTATTAACTTCTCTTTTGTGATCCCTAGTCTCGCTTCAAACCTCCTAGGTGATTTGATAGATCTCAACCATATATGTGGCTCTAAGGGCACATCCTGAGCCATACTAAACTATCGTGATACTCTCTCCACATGGAATAGTTTTTCTACTCCTAGGAATCAATCCTCCAACAACATAGTCCTATGAATACACTATAACTCTACAACATCCTCGGGCCATCCTCCATGATTGCGGTATGGCCTCCATGAAATTTTCTCGGGCCTCATCTTGTCTATCACTGCCTATACATATTTTTTTCCATCCTATTCCATGAATATTAATCCACCTCCTCACATATATCTCTATCCTAGCCCACTCTCCTCATGGACCTCGAACCGGTCTCAACATGGCTATATCCTCATATGCCCATACGTGTGATAGTGTAGTGGATCCTATCCCACCACCATGCTCATCATTAGTAAATCAGTATAGATATCTATATAGGTGGGCCAACACACACCGTACCCACGTGTATCTAGTACCCTCCTCCTCTATCCATCGGCATATATCATGCATCTTATACAAGATGCCTACACCTCCTCCCTCCACTGCTATAGATGAAGTAATCACAACTACTATGAACTTCCACAAATGTAGAACCCTAGACCATAAGATAACATCCAAACTGATATGGGCCTCAGAAGGTACTTGAGTCCCCAAAAATACCATCTAGCAGCATGCATATGTCTCTCCATATCCTCCAATGGCATCACCTGTACTCTCTCTCCAACAACCAAAATCACAATATGCAATATACATCCTCTAAAGTAACAATCATCTCCCACGTAGGCAATCAAAACATGCACGTATCTACACACCACCTCTCACATAGTGCAATAAACATAGGCATATTGAAGGGTACATCCCACATCCGTTCTATGTTCCGCAAGCTGAAATGGTCCATGACATCCCAATCCTCATCCGGATGTGCTCAATCCAAGCAACCTACTCAAATGTCAATCACCGTGTAACTCCCTCGAGTGAATATCCCTTTGCACATAACAAAAAAAAATAAACACATCATTATAATACTACAAAAAAAAAAAACACTCACTTATCACATTACTACACATCCAAAATCACATTTTCACCATTCTAGGCCATATACACACTTTCTGGACTAGAACGCCTCGGATCGGACACTAGCACCTAGATGTGGACGATCCTATTCGAGGGGTCACTAGCGCCCTCACCACTCTTGTCCAAGTCTCAAATGCCAAGAAAATTAAAAATATCCAATTTGCAAAAATTCAAAAAAATGGCTACTACACCATACATTTTTTTGAAAAAAACACACGTACTCAACTTCACAATCATGTGTGACGCTACGACGGTCACCACAATCTCAAACCGGCTAGGATGTGTTGCTCTCACTTGTGGAATTTTCACTCACTTCGTGCTCAATCTCACAATTGTGTAAACAAAAAATGAAGTGACTAAACACTTTTTCACTTTACTACTTATAGTTACTTTTTCACCTACTTTACTATAGTCATTATTTCACGCTTATTCTCATAACTAATACACACTACACATTTTTTCATATCTTGAGTGTTTCTACTCCAATTTACACCCCATTTGTGGCATTATTTTTAGAATTCTACCTACCACCATAACATACACATTACACACGCATTATCTCTCCTTAACTTTTTCTTCCATCTAATTCATACACATTTTTGGTGATTTCTCACCTTCTATCTATTTCGTTCTTACTTTTAGCTTAGCGTTCATTCTTCTCATCACTTCCCCTTTCACTAAAATGGGGGCATATCATTGGGGTAATCCTATAATTACCCTTACATTACCATGCAATTAATCAACACTACCAACTCATCATTTTCAAACATTTACTAATTAATTGTGCAACATCTCACCATTAATTCCCCCTAATGACGTAATACACGGGTAACAAATATAAAAAATTTCTATGCGACATTTCATCACTTTTCCCTAATGACCTAACCTGGGGGCAATAAGCATTAAGACCTCTCCATGTGATATTTCACTGATTTCTATCGATTCCCCTAATGACCTAACCTGGGGGAAACTAGCATAAATATCTCTATGAGTAACCAATCAATGAATCAATGCATTCAAATTTCTAACAATCGAAATCATATCATCAACACAAATTCAACACAATCAGCCTCCCAAATGACCTAACTTGGGAGTTATATCCATTTCTTTCCCAGATGACCTAACATGGGAATTTATTCTATCCATTTGGTTTTTTCTTCCAGATGACCTAACTTGGAAGCCATCACATTGTGGTGACACCCATGGAGTGGGGGTAAGTATGCCTTTCCTATGCCACCCCTATATGGGTCAACTGTTAGATCAAAATTATTTAGATCCAAAACCACAATTTTTTTATCTAAGTCCATCTACAGTGGCTATATCATGAGGATGTAGTTAGAGATTGGAGAATAACACACTTTTCTCCCTACACTCTTCCTATGGTGGCAGAATGCCCAAATACTCTAGTTGATTATTCATGTACACGCGTTCGGATTGGGAATTGATCACTCACTACCCCATCTTAGAGTCATACAATGTTTGAAATCATAAGTCATATACCATTTCTATCATCACTCTCATTTAGTGCACTTCATCACGATATTACACTTTTCACTACGTTGCATGGATCAACATGTTGATCCATGGTTTGGCACGCTATATGGTTCTTTCGCACGCTTTTACTACCACATCTGCGCATTCTACTATAGCATGGGATTCTCCATATTTCTCTCAAGTATGCATCTCTATCTACTTTATGTTACCAAGCTTTCCACTCACCAACATAAAGTGGGGGAAAATGTAGTCACAAAATCATGCACTTACTATTACATTTATACCACCAAATATGTTATTTTATATATGGATCTCGCATAATAAAAGTATTCACTAATGACCTATCCCCTAGTCCTTTCATAAGTTAGTTTTTTATCATCATCATTTTTCTTACATAGTCGTCAGTTGTTTGCACAGTTATGGTTGTCTCTCACGGAGTATTAGGTGTCGTTATTTGGTCATTTTTCCTCTCTAGTTTTTGACTAGGGACCTAGGGTAGAATTGGGGCACCAATGGGCACCCCAGTCCTTATTTTAGGTGCCCTTATCCTGGTAGCACTCTCGCATATAATTTATGGTTTCGATGTCGGTCTTTGTAATTTTCCCTGTCATTTCCCCAGGTACTAATCGGCATGTCGGGTCATTAGTGTCAAAATTTGAGCAAGAGATACTTGTATAAACATAACATACTTATTATCTTATGAGTGAAATATCTACTATCAAGGGCTAGGTATCTACTAAGGAAAGGGACTGCATTTGGACATCATTGCATCAAATACAATACATAGGAAGGGTTGTATTCACTCGATTCCATCTACCATTTGCATTTTACATCTAGTTATTTCCCATATCTCCATGTCATTGAACACAATGCTAGGGCACCCTAGGAACACAATTACACACACAGGACATAAAACTACATTGGGTCTAGAATTTAGTGCAGCTCTTAGTTGTAAATCCACTATTGTACTTAGGATATAAGGTTAGTCTAACCCCTTCATATGCATCTTCATTTTTAGGGATTTGATGCTTTGTATGGGGTTTTTATTTTTAGGTTATTAGATATTCATTATAGTTTTACGAGACATAAGTGAAGTTACATCGTGACTTCAGGATCGATACATTGTTATAGGATCTAATGACACCTTTCATATTTTAGTTAATCAAAATGCACTTAGATCCTGAGCTATTCTACATACTATAGCACCCGATCTGCAGACTAGGACACCCATAGGCACCTTGATCCTCTCCCAAGTTCCCTAGTCCAGTCAAATCTTCATCCATTGTAATTTCATGGGTTGTACCATCATACTCTACTTCATCTACACATCATCCTATTCAAGGTGTAATGGAAAGGAGACATGTAAAAATCATAGTGAGGTAATTCATTTTTAGGTTATTATCTTACCCCTCTTATTTCAACTATTTCATTTCAATTAAACATCAAATAAAATTAGTTATCATCTATACTTCAGCTTTTTATACTATTTATTTCATTGTTAACATAAAGTAGATAGAGATTTATAGATTATGGTTGTATTTCTACCAAGTGACTATGTTGGTCAAGTTTATACTATGTATTTCTTTATACTATTTATTTCAAATGATTATGTTACTATTTATAGATTTGCATGTGGATTTACAAGCATTAAATGATTCTTATTGGTGGTTGTATTTCAAATTCAGTTTTTCCCTCCTCCTTCTCTTCTTCTTCCATGGATTAATCTATAAATGTAAGATCTAGGCTCATTATTAACGTTGGACATTTTGGATCCTTACGCATTTTTGCTAAGGACTTCATATTTTCTATATTCTGAGTCGTAGACCTCTAGATATAGCTCATGCATGTGGATATCGACCTATTTCACCATTGTAATAGCTATGTACATTTCTAAAAGTAATAGAAAAATCATTTTGTGACTACTTTCTGTCCTAATGAGTTTGTATTCCTTCTTCTTTCCTTTTCTTTTGCATTGTGTGCTCGTTGTGCCATTTTACATCCCTTGCAGCTCCTTATTTAGTTGTGTTCCATGAAACTAATCTGTAAATACGTTTTAGTCGTGCTACATGTGCCTAGCCTTCATTCACGCATTTCCTTTCATTTTCACTTAGAACAGATAGTTTTCATCCCTCTTTTTCTGGTGTTATCACCTTTCAGTGTAATTTCCTTTCATGTTATCTTTCTATCCCTGGTCCCTTGGCATTGTTAGTTAATTTTTCCCTTTCATCTCTAAGAGTAGTAGTAGCAGTAGAGATTAGATAGAGGAACCAACCTTCTCTCGGAGATCCATCCCAAGTGCGCGCAAGGTCCCGTAACTTAGGGACAGCCCATGGTTATCACAAATGACTCGTTTATTCCAGATCCTAGAAATGGGTGCAAGTTTGATGACTAACAATTTCTGCAATGCCCGGTGGGACCAACAATGAAAGCTTAAATTTCATGTTGTTAATTTCTAGTGTGTGGACTTAGTATTTCAGCCTTTGGAGGATCATTTCAACACATATAGCGACTCCCAATATTTTTAGATATTTGTTTTAGCATCCCTAAGTGCATTTCATGAGAAGAGTGCATACAATGAGAAGTGCGGTAATCAAGATTCTTTCAAGTACCTCTATCTATCCCTAAGAAAAAAAAATTAGAAATCCCATGCGCACATCTCCATTTCCACCGCGTCATTCCCATTTAACTCCTCACAAAAAAAACCAATGTGCCCTATTATGATGCATCACCACCTACTCCACTAAGGAACTTCGTTAACATAACGAGAGGAAGTCCCCAGTTTTGAGCATGCACATGCTATGCCAAATTTTGCACTCAAAATTATTCCATACTTTAATGGTGAGAATCAAATCACCCCTCAGGAGCATATCTAGGATATAGAAACGTATGTTCACTCTATTTGATCACACATGATGATGTAGCAATCAGGCTACTTGCAACCTCTTTCAAAGGAAAAGTGCTTCAATGGTACCGAGGTTTGAGATTTAGTTCTATTTCCACCTGGGATGAGCTTGGAACAACTCTTTATAATTACTTTGAAGATAAGTCAAATCACCTATCTTTGGTAGAGAAACTTACAATAACAAGGAAGGCATATAATGAGTAGCTGATTGATTTCAACATAAAATTTCGAAGACTTGGGACAAAAACCCTCTTGTGTAAGACCTATAGCCTAGAATGCTTTTTTTTTTATTATCTAAAGGCACTCGATCAATGATATCTCAGTCATGCTTCAATCCATCGGTAGGAATTTACTAGCCGCTTATAATATTGCATTAAGGGAGGAAAATAGTCTTATTCAACAAGGAAGGATAGCTCCTAGACCACCTATGCCCTTGTTCCCAAAAATGTCAAAAGTTCCCAAGCCTTCTGTGGCCCCTATTCTTGTTCTTGAGAAAATCTCGCAACCTGTTGCATCAACATCCTACTCTTCGATGCGTTAGAAAGAAGATGAAGAATTGAAGAACATGATTAGAAATTTGTTAAACAAGGTCATATCATTAGAGAAACAATAGGCGCAATCCTATAGAGGTAATTCTAATCAGCCTCATAGCTAAAGAAGTCAGCCTTAGTAGAATCAATATGGAAACCAAATATATGCAACAAACCAACATAATGATAGATGGTATGCTAACGCACATCTTCCCTTACAAGTTATTCCTCCCGCGCCCTCTCTTCCAATTCCCAACACAAGTCATGCACTTGTTCTAGTTTAGAACAATTTGGCGTAGGAGTTACAATGGTGCTTCCCTTGTAACATGCCTCATAGTCAATATCACTTTGCTAATTTTGCACATGCACAATCCTACATGATTAAGAACAATTCCATCTGTGAACCTTCAATGAGTGCACTTGAAATAGAGACTCAAGAAAGGTCAGAGGTTCTTCCTAATACGAATTTGATGTTATTTGAAGCTGAAGAATTTTGTGCAATCAACCAAGCCACAAAGGACATAAGTAAACCATGTGCCCAAGTTGTGGACAACACAAGATATAAGAAGAGAATTCTCTAGTCTGACGTGTGTAGGTCACAATTCTAAGAACACAAGTAGACCCTTAGAAGCGTAAAGATACAACTAGGGCATCCAAGGAAAAATCACTCAAGCCCCTATACAATATGCTTGTTGCAAATCTCCTCCTGAAGTAACGCGTGCCCCCCTTTGGTAAGTCAAGCCTCGTCTTCACTAAAGCCCCTGCTTCCATGCCTAAACATTCAAGGAAGGATGTTGTTATTCCAAAAATGCACAAGTCAAGTAGGGTATTCCATTTAGCATTATGGACCAAATGAATAAGACTAATATAAATGTCACAATGTGGGATGCTCTAACCATTCCTTCCTAATGGGATCTGTTGCATGAGGCCTTGTCCCAACTTTCGTGCGCTAATGCAACTATTCACAAATCATGCACTTCTATCAATATTTTTTAGACATAGGAGAAATAAGTAAAAAATAATGTTAAAACCCTACCCTTCTATATGTCCTTGATCATAGTAAAACACCTATTGCATAATTGCATGATAGAATTGAGCACTAGCACTTCTGTTATGCCCAAGAAGATAGTTGATGTCCTAGGTCTTGAGTATAACCCCTTGTCTAAAGGAGTCCTGTAACTCGATGGATCAACTATCACCACCCTAGGAATCATCAAGGATCTTGAGTTGACCCTTCATGCATGCCCAAGCCTCACCATAACTCAAGATGTGTCTATTATTAATCTAACTCATTTTTTCTCCTATGTCTATCAACAGAATTTACTACAAATGTGGGTGGTTACTTTTCATCCGATTGGTATCATATGTTACTCAAGAAAAGGAATGGTACCCAGCTTTAATGTACAACCTAAGCAATATTTTCCTATCATGTAGAGTCATATGTCCCATCTCCTCTCCAAGTCAATTGTTTAATCCAAGAGGAACAAGCTTCAGTTCTTGAAGAGAAGCCTCTTCCACCTTCTATTCCTGATCCGGTACTTGATGAATGGGCAAGAGGCACCATAAATTTGACCCATATGTTGAATAACCGGAAGCTAATGAAACTGGGATTGGTACTTATTGCATTTTTGAAGAAGAAGTTGTGTTGTTGCGCACGCTCAAAAAAAGACCAAGTTGAACTTGGTGTATGAAAGTTATACTTTGATGGATCCAAAAGCAAAAACAACGCGGGAGAAGGATTCATCCTCATTTATCCTAAGGGTGTGAAATTATTCTTCACTCACAGTTACGCTTTACATGTTCTAATAATGTGGCAGAGTATGAGGCATTGGTACATGGTCTGCTTATTGCTGAAAAGAAGAAGATTAAGGCAATCAGAGATATTTAGAGATACGGAATTGGTCATCCACTAGGTTACCAACAAGTGATACAGAAAAGAGTAAGCTTCTCAAAGCTTATAAGTATAGATTTTGGAACCTCCTTGAGAGCTTTGATGCTCTAAACTTACAGGTGGTGCCACGTAAAATGAATAAGGAAGTTGATCAAATGGTCGTGATTGGTTCGAGTTCTCTCCTACTAAATACTTTTTCAAAGGAAACACTCAACACATTAAAATGGTGATCGAGACCATCCATTCTCGAAAACAATAGCATTTGGAAAGTGTTTGAAAGTGATGCACATAGTGTCTAATTCATTGAAAATGGAGTTGAGTTCTCAACAAGCATGTAAGCTAACTTGCATGACAACTATGATGACCAAGTGATTCAACTGAAGTCAAATAAGCTTTCTAAAGGGTTGGTCACCTTAGAGAAAATGTTTATCCCTGATGATGAGTTCAAGGGTGAATAAAAATATATGTGCGCCATGCAAGAAGATTTCTCCCACTACTATTACGTGCGTAAGAGAATTGTTTCTTAGTAAATCTTGTGTGCATGATGAAAAGTAGGCATTCATCTCTCTCTGTCAAAAATATAGTGATATATTCTCATGGGAGTATGAAGACCTCAAAGGTTTTGATCCAAGTGTTTCTCAACACTCCATTGACCTTGATCTTGGTATCAAGCCTATCAGACAGAAGCAATGACTAGTCAATCCAAAGATAAATCCCCTCATGAGAAAAGAATTATCCAAAATCATTGAGGTGAAAATTATTTTTCCCATCGAGTACTCTACTTGGGTCGGGAATATAGTTTTGATGCGCAAGAAGAATGGTGAAATCAGAGTCTATGTTGATTTCATAGATTTGAACAAGGAAGCTCTAAATGATCATTATCCTTTTCCTTTAATGGAGCAGATTCTGCAGACTTTGGTTGATGCACAAAGATTCTCAATGTTAGATTGATATTCAGGTTTCAATCAAATCCTGGTCAAGGAAGAGGATCAATTCAAAATAGTGTTTACAACCAAGTGGGGAACATATGCATATCAAAATATTCCCTTTTGTTTATTAAACGCATGAGCTACCTTTCAATGCACCATGGACATTTCCTTGAGAGGTTACATCAATAAGTTCATCTTGGTTGACCTTGATGACATAGCCATCTTCTCAAACAAGAGTGAGGATCACATGGTGCACTTGGAGAAAGTATTTGAGAGTTTTAGAAAGTATGGGATGTCTCTTAA
Organism: Taxus wallichiana var. yunnanensis; assembly: GCA_018340775.1. Taxonomy (NCBI): domain Eukaryota; kingdom Viridiplantae; phylum Streptophyta; class Pinopsida; order Cupressales; family Taxaceae; genus Taxus; species Taxus wallichiana. The sequence goes on along the minus strand of CM031234.1, from coordinate 981,353,655 downwards.
CCCCAAGAAGTGAATTTTATAGTGGCATAAGAAAAGCTCTTAGGCTATGTGGTTTCAAAGGATGACATCGCAATTGATCCCGAGCCTTTTACGCAATGGGGTCTCGACTTCATAGGCATGATCAATCCACCTTCAAGTGTTGGACACAAGTGGGTGCTGATAGCTACGGACTACTTCACTTGATGGACAAAAGTTGTCACACTCAAAGAATCAACCGAGTCATTCATCCTTGACTTTCTCGAAGATATAAAGGTTTGCATTTCTCAAAGCATTATCTCTCGATAATGTAAAAGCCTTCCTCGCACTAAAATCAGTGATTGGGATCTAAATATGGGCATATATATGAAGACTTCTTCCAACTATTACCTTTAAGGAAATGGTCTGGAAGAGTCAATAAACAAGAACCTAATTAGGATTATGAAGTGCACAATGAATGTTAGCCAAAAAAGTGGCACACAAAGTATCGCACGTGCTCTGGGCAAATAGAATCACAATTAAAAAGGAAGTAGGACTTTTCCTTATAAGCTTGTCTATGGAAAATAGGCTACCCTTCCTTTGACGTTGGAGTTAAACTCATTGGAAATTTCCCAAAGAACTAGAATTTGAAGGCGCACTTGTGAGGGAAATCGAATGGTAGAGCCGATTAATCTTGAAGAGTTAAGGAAGTTTGCCATGATCGGGTTAGATCGGTATCATCAAGTGTTATCAACTAATTTTGACTTCATAAAATTAATAAACATGGAAATTTTGAAATTTTTATTAAGTATTATTTTGCATGATTTAAGTCTGTCTCATTTTTGTGATCGTTTTGGTCTTCGTTTCATCCATTTCAGACGAGAACTCCTTCTCTCGTCAGTTATAAATCGCATTAATAATTAATAAATTAATATTTAATTAATTTTTATCCTTTATTTGATAAAATCAATTTTATTAACTTTTGGGTTTTTAATTAAATAAATATTAATTAAAAGTCATTCGACAATTTTTTTTTAATTGTCGGGAAAGTAAGCTTTTGCTTCCAATTGTTGGGGATGCCAAATTGGCTTCCCGTACCCGGATTTCCCCTTTCCTGGAAAATTATTTTAATTATCTCCCGCTTGTGGATTTCTTCCACTGATTTTCAATTCAATGGATTGGAAAATGGGCAAAAAATATCTCGATTTCCCACATGGGGAAATAAAATGGGGATTTCCATCCCCTTTGCCCATTTCATTTCCATTTGCAAATGGTTGTTTTTTCCCACTTTCCTCTGGCAATTAATGCCACTACCCAGGGAAGGAGTTGGTTATTTCAACGGGAAGGGGAAACGGTTACGGGGAAGCTTCTTTAATTCCCGTAACCATTTCCCCATGAGAGTAATTAAATTTTCAGTGAAAGGAGATATTTTCCATGCATTGGAGATCATGTGAAGGAGGATTTCCATGCATGTGAAAAGGGTAAAACAATTGGCACGTGTTTTTAGTTTTTTAAGATTTTCCAAAGAAAAGATTCTCCATGCACTGAAGAAACAAAGATTTAAACATATAAAAATGAAGCAACAAGTGAATAAGATTAGAAAGGAGGCCAAAGAGCAATCCAAAGGAAAGGGAATAGATCTCCACGCAGCAAGAAGAATCCTTGAAACGCATCAATGGAAAAATAAAAGGATAAAAATATGCCATGCTAAAGACAAGGAGAAAATCATTCCATGCCCAACCAAAAGGAAGAATTAAAAGAAGAAGAGAGAAAACAACCAACGCATGCGGAACCACTTTGGGAAGAAAATAAAATAGTCAAGAAGAAAGGAAAATATCCATGCAAGGGTAAAAGAAAAAGTTTCCAAAAATTTTCCATGCCAAAGGGAATGAATATCATTGTCCACGCATGAGAGAGAACTCGCAAAGAGATAACAAACTACGCATTGGTCAGGCATACATACAATCAAAAAAAAAGGAGCCCACGTATTTGCATAAAACTAAAAAAAATCACGTGCCAGAGATGGAATAAGAAATTCATGCAACAATAAAATGATATTCATGCATTTTCCTTGAAAATAGTTGTACGCAATTGAAGAGAAGTCATGGCTTATGCATGCAAAGGAAAGCTTGTTCACGCACTGCCGAAAGCAAAAGATTAAAATTGATCCGCACAAAAATAAAAAATCGGAGAATTTAATTTAAAAAAAAATCATTTTCATAACGCATTTGTGAGAATTATTCAGGATATTCAAAAATATCACGCATTCAAATGCATTACCGATGTATATCAACACAAAGAAAAAAAAATGAATTTAATGAAGAAAATGATAAGATGCGGAAAGAACGTGTCGTGGGTTGTGTCTGATGAAGTAATTGATTTCGGAGCTCAATATCTCGAAGTTGAGTGATTTTCGGAAGAATGGTTTGGTTTGTTGAATTCTTCCCATCTTCATGTACTCTTTTGCAAAATTTCAAGTGTACAACATCTCGTTTGATATTTTTCACGAACCCAAAAAAAACTCAGTTTGCTCGATTTTGCCGCATGCGCACAATTTCAGCTTGGCGGAAGGCCTACTTTGAGAATTTGTATCTCGATCCCAATGATCTTCAAGATAAATGGTTTAGTTTGTTGAATTATTCTCATATTCATGTAATTTTTTCTAAATTTCAAATTCACAACACCTTGTTTGATATTTTTCACGGAACCAAATAAAACACCGTTTGTTTGATTTCGCGCACGTGTAGTTTTCAGCTTGTCAAGGTGACTCACTTTGAGAGTTGATATTTTGAACTTAGATGATCTTCAAGAAAAATAATTGTTTGGTTCAATTCTCCCCACCTTCATATGCTCCCTTTCCAAGTTGTAGATGCTCAGGGTGACGTTTGGTATTTTTCCAGGCTAAAACCAAATGGGATTTTCACAGTTTTTCACTTGCATTTTCCTAGCAATTTTAGAAGAGTCAACTTTGACCTTTAATATTTGACTGAAGAATTTGATTGGGAAAATACCTCTCGATCAAAAAATTGTGGTACCTTAATATACTCCCTCATCTAGTGAGAGTTTCTTAGAACAAGATTTTTATTTTTCCCAAGGCAGTTTCAGAGGTAATTTGTGTAGTTTTTGTAAGAAGGAAGTAATAGCCTAAAATCACACTTTTGTCACAATCATGTCATCTTCAAACAAAACGATGTTGCGGTATGGATTCCAGGGCATTCTACTCACCTCGAAACTCCATTCAGAGTATGAGAACATCATCGATACCAACTTGGGACACATCAACGTAGGTCGATCTGTGATCACATATCAACCGAAGGCAAGTCACAATTTTCCTAATGCTTGTTCTGAATTTTGGTCATCACTTGCATGGATGCACCACAACACCTATATGCATAGTGTGGCGATTCAACTCCAACGGCTCCAAAGTAGAAGCAACCTCTGACTTCCTCATTATGTGGTATAAGTCGTAGTTATTGGCATAGGTCTCTTCGAGTCAAAAGCCATTGTTATCGATAGAGATCGATAATGGGAGAATCTTGTCTACATCAATTGTTTTCACTTGATCATTGTATGGATTTATTCATCAACAAACCAAGACCAATGATAAGTACAATTGTGTGGATCATCAAGCAAGGCCACATCATTCAAGTGTGTCCTGTCAGCTCTTAATTAGTAGTGGCGCAATACTTCATCGACCAATCTTAAAGTTGGAGCGTTCTCGAATTGGATGATCGTGAGTGGATCAGAATGGAAACACTTTGGGATGGTGACAAAGACAAAAGACATAACTCCAGGAAGTGAATTGCAATTTTGGCTCTTGGAAGATCTTCTCAATGGCGAAAGATCAAGAGTTGGATTCTGACAAGCCAAGGTGGTGTAATGACTTTGATCTCATGACAAATGAAGAATTCACCATGGAAAGGTATTCATAGAGCATGTGGATAATTGTGTGTAATTGTGAATGTGAATACGAATGAAGACAAAAATTTCTCACACCAGGATGTTGCTCAAACGGAGAGGTGGATGAATTGCTCAAGTTTCAAGCTCGGCTCTCTTGTCATTTGGAGGATTGTGAGCACGATCAATGAGTTCATTCACGTACGACCAGGGATAGGTGACTCTTGGCTCAATGGATAAGGCATTGATCCTAGGTGTCTTGATCTAGGTGGCACATTGTTGACTAGGATGTCTATGTGTGTGTCCAAGTCATTTAAGTGGGGTCCACATGTACCCATTTCTTTTATTTATGTATTTTTCCTTAAATGAATTTTTAACTTAAGTGGTTTCTATTTTTAGTCACTTTTTAAAAAGTTGGTTGAAAAATTCAAAGTCACTTAAGTGCCCTATTTAATGTGCATTTAAAATCCTAACTACTTTGTAACCAAATTTTGGGTTATAAAAGGATGTTAGGGGCTCATTTGTAAGGGTGACTTTGAGAGAGGAGAAGAAAATACTTTTGTATGCAAGCTTTATTTTAATAAAGAAACTTTGTGTTCTTTTGAGAAGACATTTTGGAGTTAATGAAATATGAACTTTGTGTCCCATTCATTATCTCTTTTAGCATTTGATGTTCTTATGTTCATTAGATGTTAGTGTTTTAAATCTTGCATGTGAATATTGTCTTGATCTTATTGTCAACGCTATTAATATGTTGTTCTAGTTCACAATGATCAAGCTCTATTATTTACTTGCTCATGTGTGTTCCCTTTACTCATTCTTGTTTAGCTAACTCAAACTCCATTTTATTTGTGTTAGTTATTTATCATTCTTCTTCATGCAATATTAGGCTTCTTTTACCTAACTCTTGCATGTTCCTTCCATTCATTCTTTTCCATTCCTTTCCTTCATTCCATTCCATCTCCCTCATTCACTTTTCTTTCCATTGATGTTCCAAAACACCCCCACATACAATTTTGAATGTACAGATGTAAATATAGTTTTGGTTTTCAATAAAGGCAGCCTCACCTTCATTGAGGAGGGACTTCGTTCCCACACTTTGTTGCATGTCATTTGCATGCATGTAAAATCCATATGCTAACAGTTTTGGTGACTCTACTGGGGATTCTAGAATCGTTAACCAGTGCTTGGTTAAATATTTATGACTATCCCCTCTGCACAAGCTCTAGTTCTTCAACCAAACCTTGTGCCTAACAAAAATATTTTCAAGGAGACATTGTTGCCAACCTTTGAATAGTAGCTTGGGAAAACCATGAAAGCTTGCAACAATTTGTGGTTGTTGATAGAGCCATTGACAGAGAAATCTACATTGAAGACCTTAGAAGAAGAGCACCACACTTGTGGTTAGAAGACCTCTGGACACGTGTTGATCATTGTTCACCAATGCAGCCCTCTTCCACTAAGGTAATAATATGTATGAATATTACAAGTAACTCACCTATCTTGCAACCAAATCTTCTTTTTAGATACTCAAGAAGACATATCATCATATTTGAGGCAAGCTATTTGGGAAAAGTGCACAAGAAACTATCATTTTCATCTCACCACATCAATACTAGATAATGAAGAAGATCAAGCCACAAGAGTTGCTAGAGTTATTTAGGCACAAATAGCTCAAGAAAGAGAGCAAAGAGAAAAGGATAGAGTTGATCAGAACATGCTAGTGATCCCTTCACAGTAAAGATTTCAAACTGGCAGGAAAGAGGTTTACGCGAGGAGAAAAAGCTAAGGTTGATCTGATCCCATTTTTTATTTTTAAGGAAAGTTTGGTTTCAAGTTATCTCCTCCAAAGAAGAACACGCCTCGTAGATCTGTAAGCCTTGCATCAATTCCTAAAAGAATCAAACAAGGAAGGAATCACTACAAGTCAAGCACTTGTCCTTGCTCACATTGTTTTTCCTTCGCATACCACCTTTCCCAAGATGGCAGTTAACGTACCATGGGGAAATGTCATAGGCCCATTGGCCTTACCAGCTCAGACATGACCTCCCACGAGGATCGAGGAAGATTCTTCCCAATTTTTATGGAGATGGGAAGACATCACCAAATGACCACATTTCTACTTCTTTGCTACATTTTGCAGTTTTGTCGAGTGGAATATGAAGATGTTGATATTCACCTCTTCATTGAAACATTACATATGACGCTTCATAGATTGGTTTCATCATCTATCAAATGGATGCATTACAAATTGGAATGATATGAAAACTAAGTTTGAAGACCGATTCAAGATGGTAGAAGATGAACATGCCATTCTTGCCCAACTATCTCAAGAAAAGAAAGAGCCAACAAAACCCATGAGGAATTTTGTGGCTAAATTCAACAAAATGGTGAACAAAGTTCTGTCGAGATTCACCCAAACCCTGATGGATAAAAATGTTTCTTTATTAATGCACAACAACCAGAAGTGTGCTATCATCCAGGAAGGGCTAGAGTGGCTACTTTGGAACTTTCTCAATCCTTGGCCATAGAAATTGAGGATGACTTAATCATGGTGGGAAAATTCAAGAAAACTTCCCTCAAGAGAAAGAGTCAAGAAACCCCAATGCTTTAGAATCTATACTCACTAAGTTGGCTAATGATGTGCTAGCTTTGAAAAAGAAAGTTTCTCAAAGTAGTAAACATGCTCCTTACAAAGACATCCCAAGAAAAGGCTATGTTCCCAACAAAGCTAGGATTGCAGGTGCTCCGATGAGGCTTGTTATTGAAGAAGCTCCTGTAACTAACTCAAAGTGTGATGTCATTGAAGAAAGTGATGATGAAGTTGAGGTCGTTGAGGTTGATGAAGAAGAGTCAGATTTTGGAACATCTGAACCTAAAGTTGAAGAGCTGAAGAAGAAAGTAATAATCATTTCTTCAAGTACCATTCAGAAGAAGAAGATGAATACGAATAAATTATAGAATATATGAATATTCAATCCTTCATTGTCTTCACATGCTCTCAAAAAAAGGAGCAGAGTACCACTAAGGTGGAAGATAAAAAGAGCTCCAAGGAGGTTCCTAAAGAATCTAAAACTAAGGAAACTTCCAAAGAATCCAAGACAAATGAGACTCCTAAAGAGTCCAGGTGACTAAGGTTTCCAAGGTCAAAACTATCTTAAAGAAAGGAGGGCCTTTGTCAAGTCAATCAGTTGATAAATCAGCTATGAAGAAAGTTTCTTCTTCCACATTAGTATCAACCAAGCCCGAAGCAAAGGTCAAAAGTGTGCCATCATCAAGTTTGAAATAAACTAGTATTTGAGACATCAAGTATGGTTATTTTGCCCAAATTTGATATCATTGATCATATCAATAAAACAAAAATTTCCATGTCACAAGCAGAGTACTTGAAGTCCAATAAGGATCAACTCAAGAAATTGGTCCAGTTTATCAAAGGTGAATCTATTGTTCATTCCTCCAAAGGAATTCTAAAAACTCCCAAAGATGGGAAGACTCAAAATATTATGGTGGCCACTACACCTTCGAATGAAAAGATTGAACCTTTCTTTGTGTCCTTTTTGATCAATAGATGCAAATTAAGTAATTGCATTATAGATTATGGAGCCTCGGATAATGTGATGCCTGAAAATTAGCACATGCTCTTGGGTTGACTTGTACGAGAACATTCAGATCTTGTTACTCCATGGAGACAAGACAAGTTCCTCTAATTGGGTAGATTAAAGACGCTCAAATGGTTTTAGCCCAATTTCCTCATAAGTGAGTTAAGGTAACTATTCTAGTTGTTAACATTCTTGCTTCATATGGTATGTTGTTGAGTAGGAAATTTTGCAGAGATCTAGGTGGTGAGATTCAAATGGATTGGTCTCATGCTATGATCCCTATCAGTGGAGAAATGAAGAAGCTAATGCCGAAACTCAAGAAAAATTCACGGTGATGAAAACAGATGATCCTCGAGCACAGGTTTTGTTTCAAAATCAAGTATGGGTAATTATATGATGAATACAGAGGTTCATGTGCCTAAGATCACTTGCCAAGACCCTAATGATATATGGACTCTTGAGTTCAATGAAATTTGTTTCTCAGCAGGTTTCGGCGTAAGAGTGGTGCTCATATCTCTAATGGTAAAATATTTCCTTTTTCTTACAAATTCCAATTTTCAAATACTAACAACACTATAGAATACGAGGCATTAATCATTGGCCTCCAAGTTACAGAAGAGAAAGGGATCAAAAATTTGAAAGTCTTTGGAGATGTAAAATTGATCATGAAACAAGTAAAAATCAATTTCAGGTAAAGAATGATCATTTGAGACACTACAAAAATAAAGTGTGGGACGCGATAGAAACCTTTGATGATTTTTCCATAAAATTTGTCCCTCGTGAAAATAATGACAAATCAAATTCTCTAGTAGTCTTAGCTTCATTAATGATTCCTCATTCAAAGTTTGATCAAGACAAATACACCATTGAAATGGTTTTTAGGCCAAGTGTTCCTGACAATGCAAAAATTGGAAAGTATTCAATGATGATCAAAAATTATTGCCTTCTTAGAAAAGAGATAATTTTGAACAATTGTACTTTGAAGGAAGTGATTCTGCATTTCTCTAATTAATGACCTCACCCATTCAAGGAGTTGAGAATGAAGATCTAGTGATGACATCATTCAATTCAAAGGAAATAAAATTCCAAAAGGATTGGTTTCACTTGAAGAACTTTTTGATAAACATGACAAATTTATCAAAGAGAAAGAGCAAGTAGGACCTACAAATTCTACTAATTATGAGCAAGTTAACATTGGTACAAAGGAAAACCTCACCTAGTCAACATTGGTAAGTGTTGCTCATCTGAGGAGCATAAGAAATTCATAAGCCTCCTTACCAAATATTATGATATCTTGGCTTACTCATATGAAGACTTGAAGTCTTTCCAACCTAGGGAAATGGAGCATGCCATACCCTTGAAACGTGGTGTAGATCCATTTAGGAAGAAGCAAAGACAATATAATCCCAAGATAGCGGGACAATATTCCATGAGGTTCAAAAAATGTTAGATGCACAAATAGTTTTTCCTATTCAACATTCAACTTGGATAGCTAATATTCTACAAGTTCACAAGAAAAATGGAGAAATTAGGATTTGCATGGATTTACCTAATCTTAATCAAGCTTCCTTGAAGGATAACTATCCACTTTGCTAGTCATGGACCATATTCTACGGGCATTATCTGATCGAAATGTTATCTATGCTAGATGGTTTCTCTGGTTATAATCAGATCAAAGTGGCTAGAGAAGATCAACATAAAACTGCGATCACCACCCCCTGGGATATGTTCACATATAGAAGAATTCCTTTTGGTTTGATCAATTTGGTGTAACTTTTCAAAGGGATATGGATATGGAATTCATAGATTATAAAGAAAGATCATCGTGATATACCTAGATGACTTGACAATGTTTTCTCAAAGAAACAAGAAGATCACCTAAGAGATTTGGAGAAAATATTATAGAGGTGTAAACTTCATAAGATCTCCTAAATCCAAAAAATTCCATGTTCAGAGTTATGGAAGGGAAACTCCTAGGTCATATTGTTTCTAAAGAAAGAACTAAGATTAATCTAGAGTGTTCAAGCTATCAGAATCTTTCCTTACCTACAAGTAAGCTTGGAGTCCACTCATTCTTTGGGAAGGTAAATTTTTTGAGAAGGTTCATGCCGATTTTGCCAAGCTAACAAAAGAAATTGTTGATATGATGAAAGAAAAGAATCCTTCAAATGGTCGAATGAAGGTAGAGAAGCATTTGAAAAATCAAGGGTGCTATTAAAAGCTCCTACATTGGTGTGTCCCAATTTTAAAAAGGATTTTATAATCTATTGTTATGCTTCACCGTGCACAATCTCCACCATCTTGACTCAACACAATCAAGAGGGAATTAAATCTCCTATTGCATTCATGAGTTCTAGATTTAAGAAACATGAACTCAATTACACTCCCTTGAGAGGCATGTGTATGCGGTGGTGAGAGCCTTGAAACATTTTAGGTACTATGTGTTGAATTCTCACACCAAATTCTTAGTACCAAACACCGCAATTAAATTGATGTTGACACAACAAGAACTAGGATCTAAAAGAGGTAACTAGGTCTCCAAGATCTAGGAATATGATTTGGATATCAAGCCTACCAACTTGTTTCAGGAAGAGGACTCTACCAAATCATCACAGATAATGAGCCACAAGATGACTCTAAGAAGAACTAGTTGAAGAAGGTTTACCACTTGGTAGTTTTGTTAGTACCATAGATGAATGGTATTTCGATATAGCCTAATTTCTCACATATGGCGAATGTCCTAAAATCTAACTAAGGAAAAGAGAGCTATCAAATTAAGAGTTTCCAGGTATGTCATTTGGGACAACACTTTGTTCAAGAAAGGATTGATGGCATGTTCCTCAGATGTGTTGATAAGGAAAAACAACCTAGGTTGCTTGAATCCTTTCATGATCATGCTTGGTTGGTCATTTCTCTAGCCCAGTGACAAATCATAAAATTTTGCAAGCACATTATTACTATCCCACTATGTTTTCTAATGCTCAGAAATGGGTAAAAAAATGTGAAGCTTGTCAACAATTTGTTGGAAGACCTAAATTGGCAACTTTGCCTTTGAAGCCAATTGTCATTGAAGAACCCTTTCAACAATGGGGTTTAGATTTCATCGGGGTCCTGAACCCAAATTCTAGTGCTGGTCATACTCATGTGCTCACTGCAACTGACTACTTTACAAAGTGGGTAGAAGCTATACCAGTGAAACAAACATCTACTGCGGTAATCTATGACTTCATCAAAGAGAATATATTGGTTTGTTATGGAATTCCACACAAGATCGTGATGGAAAATGCCTCCAATTTTTCTTCTATAGAGATGATAGGTTTTTGTTATGGGTATGGGATATCTTTGTCTCATTCATCAGATTACTACCCACAGGGAAATGGTCAGCAAAATCCAGTAACAAAAACATCATTACTATCATGCACAAGTTAGTAGAAGAAAATCAAAGAACTTGGCACAAAAAGTTATATGATGCATTGTGGCTGACCGCATAACTCCAAAAAGGGAAATCGAGATGTCTCCATTCCAACTCTTGTATGGAACCGATGCTCAAATTCCCATCACATTGGAGTTACCATCATTACGATTGGCTCAAGAAAGATGATGAATGTTTCACCAATGTATTGGATAAAAGGATCATGTTCCTAAGCAAGATTGAAGAACAAAGAAGTCAAGTGGCAAACACGATCAAGGAACACCAATCCAAGGTAAAGAAATTTTTAGAAGAAAACTAAGGAGAGAAATTTCAAATCAATGACTTAATTCTTCTATGGGACAAGAGATGTGAACCGAAACAAAAGCACGGGAAGTTTGATTCGATGTGGCTAGGTCCTTTCAAGATCAGGCATTTATGTAGAGATAGCACCTATTATTTGACATATCCCGATGGAAATCATTTTCCTTTTCCCTACTGAATGGGAAATATCTCAAGCACTATCCAAAATTAAAAACGGGTTGTCCCTCATATGTACATAAGTAATTAGGTTTTTGCTTTGTTTCTTTTCCCCATTTTTTGGTCTCCTCTCTTGTGTCATCCCATTTTTGTGCACCATTTATTTTTGGGGATCATGTTCATTAACATTTTGGTCTGGTCCATTGTTGCATCCATAAATTCCTTGTCTCCAATTAGAGTCAATTGTTATCAGCTAATTTTGACTTCACAAAATTAATAAACATGGAAATTTTGAAATTTTTATTCAGTATTATTTTACATAATTTAAGTCCCTTGTCGTGATCATCTCATTTTTGTGATCGTTCTAGTCTTCATTTCATCCATTTCAAGTGAGAACTCCTCCTCTGCATGTCATAAATAAGTTGTAAACTACATTAATAATTAATTAATTTATTATCCTTTATTTGATAAAATCAATTTTTTATTAAATTTTGGGTTTTTAATAAAATAAATTGAATTAAAAGTCATTTGACAAATTTTTATTTGATTTTCGGGGGAAAGTAAGCTTTCGCTTCCAATTGTCAAGGATGCCAAATTGGCTTCCCGCATACTGAATTTCCCTTTCTGAAAATTTATTTTAATTCTCCTCTGTTGTGGGATTTCTTCCACTGATTTTCAATTCAATGGATTAGAAAATGGGTAAAAAAAATTTCCCGATTTCCCACATGGGGAAATAAAATGGGGATTGTCAACCCACCTTGCCATTTCCATTGGCAAATGGTTGTTTATTTCCCACTTTCCCGTAGCAATTAATGTCACTAACCGAAGGAAGAGGAGTCATTTATTTCAACGGGAAGGGGAAAGGGTTATGGGAAGCTTCTTTAATTCCCGTAACCATTTCCCCATGAGATATTGAATTTTTAGTGAAAGGAGAGATCTTCCACGCATTTAAGATCATGTGAAGGAGGATTTCCATGCATGTGAAAAGGGAAGTCCAAGGCATGTGTTTTTGTTTTGTTGGAAAGTCCAAAGCAACAAATATTCTCCACACATCCTGGAGGAAGGAAACACCAGGTGAATAAGATTAGAAAGGAGGCCAAAGAACAGTCCAAGGGAAAGGGAATAAATATCCACACGTTTAAAGAAGGAGGAAACAAAGAAAAAAAAAATAAAAGAATAAACATATTGCCACCCTTTCCAAAGAAGGAAAAAATCAGACCATGCCCAGCAAAAGGAAGAATTAAAAAGAGAGAGAGAAAACAACCAACGCATGCATAACCAACATGGGAAGACAAGAAAATAGTCAAGAAGAAAGGAAAATCTCCACACAAGGGTAAAAGAAATAGTTTCCATGCCAAAGGGAAAATAATATTGTCCACACATGAGGAGAACTCAAAAAAGATAACAAACTATGCATTGGTCAAGCATATAATCCAAAAAAAAGGAACCCACACATTTGCATAAAAAAAAAAAAATAAGACAAATCACATGCCGAGAGAAAAGATAATAAGAAATTCATGCAACAATAAAATGATATTCATGAATTTCCCTTGACAATAGTTGCACACAATTGAAAGAAAAGTCACATTTTATCACGCATGCGAAAGGAAAGCTTGCTCACGCACTATCAAAAGTAAAAGATTAAAATTGATCCAATAAAACATAAAAAATCATGTGAGAATTTAATTATAAAACAAATCATTTTCATAACGCATTTGTGAAGAATATTCAGAACTATTCAAAAAAATCACACATTCAAATTAATTTTTGATGTATATCGGCACAAAGAAAAATGAATTTAATGAAGAAAATGATAAGATGTGGAAAGAACGTGCCGCGGGTTGTGTCTGATGAAGTAATCGATTTCGGAGCTCAATATCTCGAAGCTGAGTGATTTTCGGGAAGAACAGTTTGGTTTGTTGAATTCTTCCCATCTTCATTTACTTTTTTTCCAAATTTAAATGTATAACATGTCGTTTGATATTTTTCATGAACCCAAAAAAAATCAGTTTGCTCAATTTTATCGCGCACACAATTTTAGCTTGGCGGAAGGCCTACTTTGAGAATTCGTATCTTGATCCCAAACGATCACCAAGAGAAATTATTTATTTCATTGAATTATTATCATATTCATGTACTCTTTTTCTAAATTTTAAATTCACAACACCTCATTTGATATTTTTGACGGAGCCGAATAAAACACAGTTTGTTTGATTTCATCACGCGTGCGATTTTCGACTTTTCAAGTGACTCACCTTTGAGAGTTGATATTTTGAACTCACATGATCTTCAAGAAAAATAATTTTTTGGTTAAATTCTCCCCACCTTCATATGATCCCTCACCAAGTTTAGATGCCTAGGGTGACGTTTGGTATTTTCCCAGGATAAAACCAAACGAGATTTTCACGATTTTCACTTGCATTTTCCTAGCGTTTGAAAAGAGTCAACTTTGACCTTTAATATTTGATCAAGAATTTTATTGGAAAAATACCCCGACATGCAAAATTTTGGTACCTTAATATACTCCCTCATCCAGTGAGAGTTTCTTAGAAAAATTTTGTTATTTTTCCCAGGGCAGTTTCAGAGGTAATTTGTGTAGTTTTGTAAGAAGGAAGTAATAGCTTGAAATCACGCTTCTGTCACAATCATGTCATCTTCAAACAAAATGATGTTTCGATATGGATTCCAAGGAATTATACTCACCTTGACACTCCATTCAGAGTATGAGAACATGGTTGATACCAACTTGGGACACATCAACGTAGGTTGATCTACGATTGCATATCAGAAGAAGCGAGTCAAATTTTCTAACGCTTGTTCTAAATTTTTCATCACTTGCATGGATGCACCACGACACTTGCATAGTGTGGTGATTCAACTCCAATGAATCTGAAGTGGAAGCAACCTCTGACTTCCTCATTATGTGGTATAAGTCAGTAGCTATTGGCATAGGTCTCTTTGGAGTCAAAAGCCATTGTTATCGATAGAGATCAATAATAGGAGAATCTTGTCTACATAAATTGTTTTCACTTCATCATTGTATGGATCTATTCATCGAAAAACCAAGACCAATGATAAGTATAATTGTGTAGATCATCAAGTAAGGCCACATCATTCAAGTGTGTCCCTGTCAGCTCTCAATTAGTAGCAGGCACAATAATTCATTGACCATTAGAGCATTCTCGAATTGGATGATCATGAGTGGATCAAAATGGAAACACTTCGGGATAGTGACAAAGACAAAAGACATAACTCTAGGAAGTGAATTACAATTTTGGCTCTTGGAAGATCTTCTCAATGGTGAAAGATCAAGAGTGGATTCTGACAAGCCAAGGTGGTGTAATGACTTCAATCTCGTGACAAATGAAGAATTCACCATGGAAAGGTATTCAAAGCATGTGGAGAATTGTATGTAATTGTGAATGCAAATACGAATGAAGACAAAATTTCTCACACCAGGATGTTGCTCAAACGGAGAGGTGGATGAATTGCTCAAGTTTCAAGCTCAACTCTCTTGTCATTTGGAGGATTGTGGAGCACGGTCAATGATTTCATTCCCGTATGACTGGGATAGGTGGATTCTTGGCCCAATGGATAAGGCACTTGATCCTAGGTGTCTTGATCTAGGTGGTGCATTGCTGACTAGGATGTCTATGTGTATGTCCAAGTCATTTAAGTGGGGTCCACATGTACCCATTTCTTTTATTTATGTATTTTTCCTTAAATGACTTTTTAACTTAAGTGGTTTCTATTTTTAGTCACTTTTTAAAATTTGGTTGAAAAATTCAAAGTCACTTAAGTGCCCTATTTAATGTGCATTTAAAATCCTAACTACTTTGTAACAAACTTTTGGGTTATAAAAGGATGTTAGGGGCTCATTTGTAAGGGTGACTTTGAGAGAGGAGAAGAAAATACTTTTGTATGCAAGCTTTATTTCAAAGAAAGAAACTTTGTGTTCTTTTGAGAAGACATTTTGGAGTTAATGAAATATGAACTTTGTGTCCCATTCATTATCTCTTTTAGCATTTGATGTTCTTATGTTCATTAGATGTTAGTGTTTTAAATCTTGCATGTGAATATTGTCTTGGATCTTATTGTCAACGCTATTAATATGTTGTTCTAGTTCACAGTGATCAAGCTCTATCATTTACTTGTTCATGTGTGTTCCCTTTACTCATTCTTGTTTAGCTATCTCAAACTCCATTTTATTTGTGTTGGTTATTCATCATTCTTCTTCATGTAATATTAGGCTTTGCTTTTAACTAACTCTTGCATGTTCCTTCCATTCATTATTTTCCATTCCTTTCCTTCATTCCATTCAATATCCCTCATTCACTTTTCTTTCTATTGATGTTCCAAAACAACCCCCACATACAATTTTGAATGTATAGATGTAAATACAGATTTTGGTTTTCAATAAAGGTAGCTTCACCTTCATTGAGGAGGGACTTTGTTCCCACACTGCTTATTGCATGTCATTTGCATGTGTGAAAATCCATATGCTAAATGGGATGCTTTGAAAAATCTAAAATAGGGTTCCATTCAAAGTTTGATGCACTTCGAGTGGCCCATACATCATCGGTTCATGTAAAGAGGCTATCTCTTTTGAGTTAATTCATCTTGATGGAGGTGCACTGCAAATCCCAGTAAATGGGATCTATCTCAAACCTTTCCATTAAGTGTGCTACATCATTTTATATATATTAGAGTAGTTTCAATTCCTCTAAGTGTGTTGCACACATGTTGTTTGTTTGTACATAGTTATTTCTTCTCACATGCTTCTTGCGTGCACTCTTCTTTTACTTCCAGGATTCCGACATTTTTCAGTAGTTTGTAGGATTCAAAATAGAGTCAAGAAATGATCCTTCAAGTGACTTGGGGTAGTTCTTCAAATCTACAGATCATAATTTCATGATTATATAACAAACTCCATGCCCAATGGATGCTTCAGGCTACTAATATCCTTCATCTAGAAAGTAGATGGCCCCAAAATTCACCAAAATTGTTATCCAAATAACTATCCTAGTTATTTAGATAACTTGTATACACTTTCTAGCTCTAAGATCTTCATTGCGAGGTTGTGTGCACTCAAGTTCACTTGGAAAATTCCCTTGGTTACATTTCCTCGCACCCCCTTCTTTTCCTCATGCACCTTGTGCACTTTCCCCTTCTTCCCTATTCTTTTTCCTCTTTGTTCCATCTTCCCCTCGTGCCTTCCTTCTGCCTCCTTCCCATGCCTCATTATTCTGCGCACATTATCTTTGTGCCCTCCTTCATGCCTTTCCATGCCACATCATCCTTTGACACACTTTAGTGTTCCACACACGACTAGTCAAAGCGTGCCAATAGGGCACCAAATCCTGACAACCAGCCAATGAATGACACATGGAAGAAATGAAAAATCAAATGAACAATTGATTGATTTCTTGATCAATCCATGCACGCCATATGTCTTGCATTCCCAAATGACTTTGACATCTTCTGACAGCCATATATTTTTCTCTGAGCTCCTATTGACATGCACCTAGTCTCAATCAAAATTTGTTGACATGGGATACAACTTTGCTAAACATTCAAATTTAAATTCTTTGTAGATCTAGTAGGTGATAAAAGAGAAAACATCTTTTGGGCATTAATGAGCAGATTGGATTGCTTCAAACACCCGATTTAATATGATCTACCCTCCTTCCTTCTCCAACATGCCAAACAGACTTGGGGAAACATATTTGAAAGTGGATTTACAGGCATTAAATGCTTCTTGTTGGTGGTTGTATTTCAAATTCAGGTTTTCCCTCCTTCTACACTTCTTCTTCCATGGATTCATCTATAAATGTAAGATTTGGGTTCATCTATTAATGTTGGACATTTTGGATCCTTACACATTTTTGCTAAGGAATTCATATTTTCTATATTATGAGTCGTAGACCTCTAGATCTGGCTCATGCATGTGGATATCACCCTCTTTCACCATTGTAATAGCTCTGTGCATTTATGAAGTAATAGAAACATCATTTTGTGACTACTTTCTATCCTAATGAGTTTGTATTCCTTCTTCTTACCTTTTCTTTTGCATTGTGTGCTCGTTGTGCCATTCTACATCCCTTATAGATCCTTTTTAGTTATGCTCCATGAAACTAATTTGGTAAATACATTTTAGTCATGTTACACATGCCTAGCCTTCATTCACGCATTTCCTTTCATTTTCACTCAAAACAGATAGTGTTCATCCCTCTTTTTCGGTGCTATCACCTTTTAGTGTAGTTTCCTTTCATGTTATCTTTCTATCCTGGTCCCTTGGCATTGTTAGTTCAATTTTCCCTTTCAGCACTAGGAGTAGCATTAGCAGTAGAATTAGATAGAGGAACCATCCTTCTCTAGAGATCTCATCCCAAGTGCGCAAGGTCCCACAACTTAGGGACGACTCCATTGTTGTAAAAAATGACTCAATTTTTTGAGATTCGAGACACGGGTGCAAGTTTGATGACCAACAATACCCACACCCCAAGACATGTAGCTAAATGTAACTTAAGAACTTTCCTAGATCCTAGAAAATTTCGGTTGGGTAGAAACTTTGATGTAAATAAAAACATTCCTATACTAAAGCTGTTAAGAAAATATCAAGAATCTTTGACTTGGTCTTATTACGAGTTGAAATATTATATGGAGTATTTTTTTAGTAAGTGATACCTTTAGAACCTCACGCTAATCATTTTGGATAGAAAAAAATCCAATCAACCCCATCCTTACAACCTAAAATGTAAGAGGAGCTTAAGAAACTCAAGGATGGAGGCATTATTCAGCCTACAAGATACTCTACATGGGTTTCCAATCTGGTTCTAGTAAGAAAGAAAAGTGGGAACATTAGATTGTGTGTTGAATTAAAAAATTAAACAAGGACCCTTTTAAAGACAAATATCCTTTATCAAAAATGGATAATCTTGTATAAAAGGTGACATGGTTAGATACACTTTCAACATTTGATGGTTTCTTAGGTTACAATCAAGTGGTGGTTAAAGAAACTGATAAATACAAGAATGGTTTTACCACTCCATGGGGATGAATGTTTATGTCATAATAACATTTGGTTTAATGAACGTAGGAGCTACTTTATAAAGGGAAATAGATGTTTCCTTTGTTGGATTCATCAATGAGTTTATTGTGGTTTACAAAGATGATTTAACATTCTTTTCTAAGAAGAGGTATAATCACTTATATCACCTTGAAAAAAATCGGGTATAGATAATTTGGTATCTCATCGAATCCTAGGAAATTCTGTTTTGATGTGCACAAGGAAAATTTTTGGGGTACATTTTTATCTCAAGGAGTTATGGTTGACCTTGAGAGGGTGGAGGCAATTTATAAATTAAAAATCTCTAATCCAAGGAAGGTGTACAATATTTCTTTGGTCAAATCAACTTTGTGAGAAGGTTTATATCTAATTGTTTTATATCACTCTTCTTATTAAAAGTATGTTGAATAAAGATCGTAATATAAATTGGAGAGATGAGGTGGTGTAGGAATTTAAAGGAGTTAAAGATACATTGAATATTTCCCTATTTCAGCTAGTCTAGATTACAAGGAGTGTCAAATTTTCTCCTTACAATCTGAGGTTACAATTGCCTTAGTTTTATTGCAAAAGGATGATGAAGGCCATGAGAAACCAATTGCATTCTTTAGATAAGCTTTACAAGGTTCTGAATTGAAGTACACAATCATGGAAAAGTAATCTTTTTCTTAAGTAAATCCCACTAAATTTTTTAGACCTTATATCTTGAGCTCAAGGGTTATTTCCTATATGCTACTCACCATGGTCAAAGACATTATGATGCAAATGAAGGTTTTAAGTAAGAGGTGTAGGTGACTTAATAAAATCCAATAATATGACATGGAAATTCAAACCACCAATTTGGTAAGAGGCCTAGGTTTAGTGAGATTGATGGTAGAATAAAATATGCAAGTTGTTGAAATAAATAATGTTGTGGCTGATTTGGATGATCCTCATGGAAAGCTATATACTTCCATTTGGTATAAGGACATTGTGTATTACTTGAAGGATCTGAATTTTCCTTTTGGATTATATAATAATCAAATAAGGACATTTAATTTGGTATCCTAGAAATACATCTTGAATAAATTTGGTTTAGCTTGGAGGAATCCAAATGGAGTCTTGTTAAGATTTATAAGTGAATATGAAGCTCTATGCTAATCAATGAATTCCATAGAGAATTTTTTGGTTTCCATTATGTTGCTAAAGTGACTACTCATAAGGTTTTAAGGGTGGTTTATTGGTGTCCATCCCCTTTTTAATATGTTTCTCATATTATGAGGAAGTGTGAGGGTTGTCAACATTTCTCAGGTAGGCTGAAAGCTTCAGGATCCATGCCATTAGCCCATTTCATTTGAATCTCCTTTTATATAACAGCCGATGGATTTTATTGGTGAAATAATAGAGGCATTTAGTGCAGGCCATAAGTAAATTTTTATTGCTATATATTACTTCACCAAGAGGGTTGAAGAAATCCCCACCAATAAGGCTACTTACCAAGTGGTCATGGAATTCCTTTAGAATGACCTCATTTATACATTTGGTGTCCCATATAAGTTATTTTTTTATAATTCCATGATTTTTAGAGATAAACCTTTACTGGAATTATTTAAAGAATATGGGACAAACCTAAATTATGCATCTAACTATAACCCCCATGGAAATGGGAAAGTTGAATAGAGAAATAAGAACTTTCTTAAGATACTTAAGAGGACCTTGGAGGTTAACAAGAAGAAATGGGGTGAGAAATTGAAATTTGTAGTATGGGATGATAGAATCACACCTAAAAGGTCAATTGGAAAGAGCCCATTTGAGATAGTTTATGGAACCCAAGTAGTTCTTCCTCTTCATTTGAAGTTATCAATGTATTAATTCATGCAAAAAATTGGAGAGGAAGAAGGAATCAATCCTTATGTAGCAATGATTAACTTGATTGTTGAACTTAATGAGATTAAGAAAGAATGTCACCAAAGGTTGATAAATTTATAGGAAAAACTAAAGAAGATATTTGAAAAGGTCTCTCCAAGAAGTTTCTAAATTAGAGACTTGGTGTTATTATAGGACAATAGGCATGAAGATAAGGAAAACATGGAAATTTTAAAGCTCTTTGGATGGGCCCTTACTCCATAGATGTCAAAATTAGGGAGCATACTTTTTCTTGAGAGATTTGGATGGTGAAATACTTGAGATACCTATTAATGGTAGGCATCTCAAATACTTCTTAGATTAGGTGTATCCAAATTCATTCCCCTTGTATAGTGTATAGTCTTTCCTATGTTTTCTTTTATGTTCGCTTATTTGTTTTGTGTTTCCTTCATCCCATTTTTGTTCTTGGCATATTTTTGTAACTCCCGTGATGTAAAAATGCAAAAAATCAAGTGTTTTCCCATTTGAATCCTTTTCCCAATGGATAGGAATTTGGTCTACTTCATCCATGAGCTTTTAATTTGGTTCATTGGGGTTTCCATCCCCGAGCTAGAGAAAAATTTGGTTCCCATTCGATCCTTGTATATCCTTGGCATAAAAATTTAGAGTTCCCCATTGTTTCTTGGTGTGGCCCTTCCTTTCCCATGTTGTTCATCATTGTGCCTATTCATTATAATATTATTCATTGGTATGTTGATGTGAACCTTGTTATAAGCTTAATTTTGTTCCCTGCTTCCCTAAGGTACTTGCTACTTTTTGTAAAAAGGATTGAAAGCGCTCGCTAAGGTTCATATAGAGGATGAAGAATTTACAAGAATGATTTTTTAATTTTGTGATGCTCCATGTTATTTTCTTTCCTTGTTTATGATTTGAAGAAATGTTAAGAGTTCAATGTGCATGGTTGGTGATGTTCTAAGTGTTTTTAGGGATAAAATTTAAGGTTTGATGATTATCCTTAGTGTTTTTTGGCATAATCAAGAAATAAAGAGGTATTGTAGGGCCTATTTATAGGTTCCATGGTGTCTTAACCATCTACAAAAATTCAAAATTACTCCATTTACCTTCCCCCTCTACTAACACCTCTAACTAATCCAACTAGGTGATGACAAGTTCCATCGATCATATCAGACCACGAAGGCACGAGGAAGGCTGTTCCTTGGTTCCAACATTTCCCTAATTTATTGAATTAACCAAACATCCAATTAGGTGATGACATGTGTTTTTCCTTCCCAATAGAATATGGGAGGAATCATGACTAGCCATGTGTACAAAAAAGATTGCATTTTTCTAACTTGAAGGCACGGGACCAATAATATGGAGACACGTGGCACTATTTCAAATTTTCCAAAGGAAAATTCAGTTTTTCAATCAAGGCTCAAATGTGTTTTGACAGTTTCACTCATAAATTTTATTACGGGAATCCATTTTTAACAAAACCAATTGCATTAGGATTGGCATGACGAGGCATTTCCACGGAAACCTTGGAAGAAATGGTGTAGTGATTTTGGATATTTTAGTTGTAAATGGTTTGTTAGATTAAATGTCATTCTCATGAATGAAAT
Organism: Taxus wallichiana var. yunnanensis; assembly: GCA_018340775.1. NCBI lineage: Eukaryota > Viridiplantae > Streptophyta > Pinopsida > Cupressales > Taxaceae > Taxus > Taxus wallichiana. The sequence goes on along the minus strand of CM031234.1, from coordinate 981,331,782 downwards.
GGAAAATTTAACAACTAGAGATGCTCTTGTTATCCATTTTCGACCAAGGATGCTTCTAGAATCAGATTATGCTATTCTTTCCCCCACCATATGAAGAATGGTTGATCTATACATTATAAAATGGACACTTGGCATTGTTTACCTCTTTCTTCTCCCTTATTATATGCTCCTTCATTGATTTCCCCTTAATTCACATGGATCACCATCTCAACCACTGATTGGGCATCAACAAGGCATATTATTCTAAGTTTAGGCTATGAATGTATAAATATGATGATTGTCCTCATAAAAATGGGTTGGAATTTTTTTTTCTTAACAAATAAAAATTGCGGGGTTTAATCTCGAGTGAGGGTTATTTATTGTGTAGCATCTCTGCAAAGATTTGGATACTGTAATTTTTATTTACAAGTTAATGTTAAGGTGGTTTATCATGTACAACCATTAACATGCTTTAAGACTAATCTTGCATATGTTTCCATTGTCTTCTCTGCAAATAGACATGTAGATCAATTCTACCATGAATTATTCAAGTCTTTCCGATTGTAACAGATCTAGAATCAATAAATTATGACTCTCTCTTGTAATCATGTGTTTATTATTCCAAATAACTTCATAAAATATTTTTCATTTAATTGTGTGATTGGGTATTGAAATTTTGTTAGATTGTAGAATTACTTTTCATCAATTGTTTCAATTATAAATCTCCTATCTCAGTAATTCTATGAATGCATGTCTTTCTTCCCTAGAATTTACTTTAGCAGTAGAAATTTTTGTGGTGTGTACATGAGGCTTCATTCTCAAGTTTTTTTTTTTTTAGAGGTCTCGAGTGTTAATCTACATTTCTTGTCTTATTTGGGTGTCCATAAGGGAAAGAAACCTTTAGAGAGTGAATTTCCTTTGATTTTAGGTGTGAATGCATGAAGAATTATCAATACAACATGGTTAATGCATCTACTTCCTCTCACTATCCCTTTTCCCCCATTTCCATCCACCTTCACTTTCATTTACACTATAATTTTTCCCCCCCTTGCATATTTCTTCTCCCTTTACATATCCAACATGATATTTGCCTAAAAATCACACATACATTAACATACTTTGAGTGTATTTGCTATGAATTGTGAAGATTAAAATCTCAAGTATCATGTCATTCCATGTTGTCAATATTTTCCTTCAAAATGATACTTGTGATCACATTAAATCTATCTTTAATAGCATGTGTCTAATATATCAATTGTTTGCAATGCTTGTGTGACCATTCTTTTGAATGAGCATTGCATTTTTTTGTTGCAATTGATCTCAGATTGAGGTTCCAAAAATTTTTATGGTTTAAAACTTAATATTGTCCTCTCTCTTTTAAGCCACCCTTTAGAGCCTCTCACATTGGTTCAGAAGATCCATAAAGTAGCTAGTGAACAACCATGCCCTCACTAAAGTGATGTTGTTGCAAATCAACAACACCCTTGGATGTTGATCGATTTCTAGTTTGATCATCATTAGCATCTAGTGTGATTGCACAACATTGAATCATCTCCCCAAGTGTGGGACTTGTAAAAATAGGAGAGGAATCTCCAGTTAGAGGTTGGTTCCTCAACTCCTCTAATCAGTTTATCACTTACAAGTTGCGAGAGGTTTATATTCCTAATTCCTACTCTAAATTTAAAAGGGGAAAAGATAGAGGATGCAAAAAACTAAAACTAATGCTAATAAGGTGATGCACCAAAGGAGTGGTGAGCATTTTTACTTCTGCAGATTGAAAAAAATCATGGAAACGCAACAAAACATCATGCACAAACTGATGTTTGTGTAATGAAATATCATAAAGGAAGCAAAACAACATAAGCGAGAGGATTGAAACTCATTCCACGAGGCTTGCATTATAATTTTAATATCAAAATACATGCATTACAACACCCAAGAGGAAAAAAATAGGTTACGAGTTCTTAGAAAAGGTCGATATTCCACAAAATCACTTCTAAGGTGAAAAGGGGATCTGCTATACACAAACAATGTTCAACCTTGAAAAAATGAGCCAAATCTGGCTTTTACAATGCATAGGGGACGAGCCTAGGAGAGAAAACACGGGAAAACATGGAAGGGATTCAACCATTGACCAAAATGCAATCAAAACAGCATGGAAATCCTTACATACCCATCCCCGACATTTTTACCCATCTTTGGAAGAGAATGCGGGCCATTCTTCATTAAAAGCGGTGGTTGAAACGTCATTTTTGTCCATGACCACATGCTAGAGGTGTTTTTCAATTTTCTCTCTCAAACTACATAAAAATGCAAAAATACCCCATAATCTTGTAGAGAATTTCACCAGCTTTCCATTGATATAAATAACGTGAAAAACTGAGCTTTGGATCGAAAGATATGGCCATTTGAAGTTTTAGGGCAAAACAGGGCCAAATCGGGTTGGCGGGCAAATTTTTTGAATTTTTCACCCTTTTTTGCATTTGGGAAAAATTCCTAAAATCCTCGCACTCCACCATTCCGGTGCCACGTGGCACGTTCGATTAGGTACGGGCCTATCTGTTTCATTTTCCATTGTTTTGCCATTGGAAAAAATTCCCAAAAAACTCCTCTGGACCGATGAGTTGAGGACATGTGGCATGTGCTAATTCGTCGCGGACCTTTCCTTTCCAAATTTTCTGTCAGTGTTTGACCATTTTCCCCATTGGACATGTGGCAAAACCCCATTGGATGCGAGGTTTGTGTCATCACCAATCTGGCACTATGATAATTCTTCACCGGGAACTCCTCGTGCTATGATTATTTACTAATGCACAACCTTTAGTTTGGTGGATGTAATCTAGAAACAAAACAACAAACATAACACAAGAATACCATCGACTATGATAAGACGGAATGATGATAAATCTGAAATATCAGAGTAAATTATAATATTAACATGAAATTGTTACAATCTCACCCATGAGGTACTTCAAGTGTTATTGACTTCACTTGCCTTCCACCAATACTATGGGAGAAACTTTACAATTACACCTCTTAATGGCTTCTTCAACACACCTTTAAACTGATGGCTTCCTTTACACACTTCATACAATATTTCTCACTACTTCCTTCTATGCTAAATGAGGGGGGTGGCCTCTTTATTTATAGAAATTCCAGGCTTATCCATCTTATCTCTAAGATAGGATAAGAAATCCACTCTGACGAATCATATTCCATACCTTAACTCTTATATGTACATGTAAGCTTATCTTTTAAGATAAGATAAACCTTATCATTTCACATGGGTTCCACATTTTTAGACTTTTTACAAATAAAATATATAAAATATTTATAGCCTCACTCCTTGTCTTTATTACCAATATAATATTTCTAATTCCTAATCATGTAGACCCTACTTCTCTACTTATCCCAACTTTGACATTTTAACATTACTGGACCACTTACACAAATATTTACTTTTTACAACATTCCTATTGTACTTTGACTATTTACCATACTCTACATTATTGGCGGCACCGTCTTGTGTGCGCCGTTATCTTCTATCAGACGCTACTACTAATTACACTTAACAACATCCTATTCCTAATACATATATTAATGAAATAGAAATTATGGAGGAAAATTTTAGTGTCGACATCTTCCCCCTTCCTAGCTTCTACTCCATCCTCGAGTAGACTGCAGTGCTTGGAAAATATTCAACTTGTCGTGGTTGACCCATTTCATAATGGGAGTGCCATCCAATTCCTCCAGTCAGTACGTACCATTTTCATGCACAGTTTCTATTTTGTAGGGCCCCATCCATTTTGGAAGAAATTTTCTCTATCTTCTTTTTTTGTATATGGAATCATATACTAAAACCAAGTCATTCACATGAAATGGAGACCACCGGATCTTTTGATCAAAGTATTCCTTCTGCTTCATTTTCTTCTTATAGCTTGTATCCTTAGCTATTTCCCTCATTTCCTCTAGCAAATGAAGATGTACCAACCTTTCTTTTCTTGAATCACTTTCATCCATTCATTTCATTTTTCATTTTTTCATACTCGATCGTGGGAATATCAAACTCAATAGGAAGAAGCTGGATCAATGTCATAGGCCAATTGAAATGGGGAGTATCTTGTTGCTTTGACTTTGATGTTGCCCTATATGCCCACAATGCTTTGCATAAATCATTTTATCCCATTTATGTACTGCAAGAGCTACATCTTTTGCTAGAATTTGACACAACACAAAATTTGTTCGTTCCACCTGTCCATTTGTGCTTGGCTTGTATGTTGTTGCCTTCCTGTGCTTAATAGAAAATTTATTGACTAGGGCTTCTACTACCTCATTAATGAAGTGGCTTCCTTGATCTGTTACAATTTCTAATGGACAACCAAATCTGGTGACAATGCGTTCATATATGAACCTTGCCACTTCATCCATGGAAGTTGTTTTCAATGGCCTAGCTTCAACCCACTTGGTTAAATAATCTGTGGCAACTACAATATACTTATTTTGGCATGAGGTAGTTGGAAGTGGACCTACAATGTCTATTCCCCACTTTTCAAAGGGACCAAGTGGAAGAATAGGACATAATGGAGCTGATGAAGTCTTACGGTTACCATGTGTTTGAAAAATATCACATGTCTTACAATAATTATAACAATCTTTAAAAAGAGTGGGCCAGTGATAACCTGCATCCAAGATCCTTCTTCTTTGTAAGTTGTCCAGAGAAGTGCCCTCCACATGTACCATTGTGGAATTCTTCTAGCATTCCTTCCCTTGATCACGTCCAACTACCCTCTTTATCTTGTCCATCGGTCCTATTCGAAATAATACTCCATACAGAATAGAATATGGATGACTGCTTTGAGTAATCTTTCTCTTAGTCTTTTCATTGGCACCATCAGGAAACTTGAATTCATTCACATAATTCCAAATATCTATGTATTCATTAGGGATTGTGTCAAGGGATAACAATGCTGCATCAGGGAAATCATCATCATCACAAGATGATCCTAAACCATCATAGGCTCGAGAGAGTGCATCTGCATTGACATGCTTCTTTCCTGGCCTATCTATAATATCAAATTCAAATTCTTGTAGCAAAATTATCCATCTTGCTATCCTCCCTGATGGGTTAGGCTTATTTACAATATATTTTAGAGCACGATGATCTGCATACAACTAGAAATTTTTGCGCTATTAAGTAGTTCCTAAACTTCTTTACAACAAAAATGATAGCTAGAGCCTCTTTTTCAGTTACAGTATAATTTACCTCAGCACTGCTCATTTGTCTGCTCCCAAAGTAAATTGGATGTTCATTCCCATTTTCATCCTTTTGGCTCAAAGTACTTCCTAGTGTTGCATCTGAGGCATCAGTGTACACAATGAATGGCTTGCTCCAATCTGGATTCTTTAAAACAGGTGAAGACACCAGGGCTTCCTTCAGTTGTCCAAAAGCTTCATGTGCCTTATTTCTGGTTCATAAGTAACATCCTTCTTCAAGAACTGGGTTAGTGGTTGTGCAATCTTTGAGAAATTCTTGATGAACCTTCTATAGTAACCCACATGGCCTAAAAATGATCTCAACTTACTTCTATTCATAGGAAATGGTAAATCTTTGATTTTTGAAACTTTATCAGGATCAATACCAATACCATCTCTGGATACAACATGCCCTAACAAAATGCCTTTAAAACATCCAAAGACACACTTTGTAGGGTTTAGTGAGGATTGTGCTTCATCTAACCTTTGAAATGCTATCTCCATCTCAGTGCGGTGGTCCAACTTGCTCCCATAGATACAAAAATCATCCGAGAAATACTCGATGAAGGTCCCGATGTAGGGTTCGAACACCTATTCATGAAACACTGGAATGTTGCTGGAGTATTACACAACCCAAAAGGCATAACTCTATAAGCAAACGTTCCTCAAGGAGTGGTGAATGTGGTCTTCATTGATCTCTCTCTGCTATACGGACTTGGTTGTATCCGCTATATCCATTAGCAAAACTATAACACTCCTGGCCAACTACTTCGTCTAAGATCTGATTTGAGAATGGAAGAGGGTAATGATCCTTCTTTGTTGCCTTATTGAGATTCCTATAATCAACACAAATGTGTAGCTTCCCATTCTTTTTTATTGAGATCACAATGGGAGAAACCCATTCTAAATTCTCCACAAAGCAAATATGAATCCGCATCAAACAACTTATCTATTTCTTCTTTTACAGTCTTGGAAAAATTAGGATTCATTCTATATGGCATTTACTTTATAGGCTTAACACCATCTACCAGCTCAATAGAATGTTCTACCCAACTTACTTGACGGAGTTCCTTGTAATCAAAATTGAATATGTGTATGTACCTTTGAAAAGAGCTGGAGGTAGGATTCCTTCTCACTCTCCATCACAAAGCATCACCAATCTTTATTTGTTGGAGACGATCATCAACTTCTTCTTCGAGATAATTTTATGGGGTCATGAGTCGGTGTGGTGGAAGGATATCTATGACTGAAACATCAACCTCACTTTCTTCATCTTCGGTGCACTTCACTTGGTACTAGAGTAATCGAGAGGATGTCCAATCATCGGTTTCATCACTTGAATCCACGGGTTCTACCTTATGATGTCGAGGATCACATTTATCTTCACCCTCTCTCTACCACGTCCAAGTGTCATGAAGCCTTCATTCTAGTAGTTTCTTGCATGAACTCTCCTTAGCCATGGTCTTCCCAGTGAACATTGGAGTGCGCAATAGCATACCATTTTCATCACCTGAAATTCTACCACACATACAACACCCATAACAGAGATATTGCCACATTTGAAACTACACCTTCTGGTTTAGTTTTTCCTTTATTTAATGACCTTAACATAAGTGTTGAAGGGCGATAAATTTTAAACCCAACATATTCATTACAGACTTGGTCATTACATTAACTGCAGCACCTCCATCAACTAAGACATCATGAATTGAAATACCATTACATAATACCTCAGCTTGTGGAGCATAGGGATCCGCCTCTGCCTCTAAAACAGGGACCTCAACCTCCTTCCTTCGTCGAGCATTGAGTCCACTTCGTAGCTCCCGCCTCTTCTCAGAAGACATAGCCAAGAGTTGACCATATGTAATATTTGTAGGCCTTTTGGACAGATCTTCCAAGATGGAGTATGGTCCTTGCCCTGTGAAATCAAAAAATCCTGCACACCTAACTTTCTTCTCCTATGTTTCTTACTAGTTTCTCCTTTCATCTTCTTAGGATCATTTCCATCTTGATTATATTTTTCTTTCTTTCTTTTTGTTACAAACACATCTACTTCATTATTTCTGCTCTTATCTACTACATCAAAAGAATTCACAGGTGTTTTTCCTTTATCATTATCTCCTTTACCAGATGTAGAAGCTCTATCTGGACAATTATACTTATAATGACCCTTTTTATAACAACCATAACATACAACTTCAGAAATATTTCTTTTTGGACCTCTATCTTCTCCCCGAGAACTAAATTCTTTTCCTTGGAGAAGATTAATAGTTAAACTGACCCATCTTTTTGAGCGAGATCTTCATACTCGGTAGATGTACTAGGAGAAATATTTGTGCTCACCGAGAGTGGTTGTGGATTCTGGAGTAAAGGTGCTGGTGTAGGCTCTACTTTAGCAATAATTTCTTTGGGCTCCTCTTCCATGCTTTCTTCTTGCCTTCTTGCAATCTCCTTTGCTTGTTCAATGCTAGTTGGGCAGTCATACTTCACTCGTTGTCTGATCTCTGGATTCATCCTAAGAATGAAGTGCTTACATGGGATATTATCCACGCCATTCATCAACCCATCCGCTAATCCTTCCTTCTGGATCTGGGCGTCGAGCTTCCTCCTTAGCTCTAGAACACGAGCATGATAATCCCTTATCTTCTCCTTCTCTCCTTGGGTTAGCTTTGTGATATCGATCATGAGATCTTCATATCTCTGTTGTTCACCAAATTCTTCAGGAAAACTTTCATTTAATAAATCCCATGAGTTTTTCACATTATCACCTAGTGTTTCAAACCACCTAAGGGATGAACCATCCAAAAAGGTAGGAAAAAATTCAGTCCATTGTTCCCTTCTTATAAGGCCATTACAAATACAAGATCGTTTAAACTCTTGAATGAAAGAGGAAGCATCTTCATTAGATTGGGCTGAAAAAACAGGAATCTTCCCCATTTTCAAAAGTAACCACAGTGAAATACCAACCCAAAAGTACAATCAACAAGACTTATGTGCACCAATAATTAAAATCACTATAATAGAAAATAGAAATGACCACGGTAAACTATGGTAAAACTTGACTTACTGTGGTAAAAACTGACTTTACTGTGGTAAACACTATTCACAGTAAAAAGTGAAGTTACTGCGGTAAATACTATTCACGGTAAAAAGTGACTTTACTGTGGTAAATACTATTCACAACAAAAATGACTTTACCATGGTAACTACTATTCACGGCAAAAATGACTTTACCATGGTAACTACTATGCACAGTAAAAACAAGGTTACCCTCCAATTGATTTTTGACTAAGTGGGAATATCTCTCCAGACAATCCACCAACGAGGAATGGTCCTGGAAATGGAACCAAAATGTCATCACCAATCCGGCACTATGATAATTCTTCACCGGGAACTCCTCGTGCTATGATTATTTACTAATGCACAACCTTTAGTTTGGTGGATGTAATCTAGAAACAAAACAACAAACATAACACAAGAATACCATCGACTATGATAAGACGGAATGATGACAAATCTGAAATATCAAAGTAAATTATAATATTAACATGAAATTGTTACAATCTCACCCATGAGGTACTTCAAGTGTTATTGACTTCACTTTCCTTCCACCAATACTATGGGAGAAAATTTACAATTACACCTCTTAATGGCTTCTTCAACACACCTTTAAACTGATGGCTTCCTTTACACACTTCATACAATATTTCTCACTACTTCCTTCTATGCTAAATGAGGGGGGTGGCCTCTTTATTTATAGAACTTCCACGCTTATCCATCTTATCTCTAAGATAGGATAAGAAATCCACTAACGAATCATATTCCATACCTTAACTCTTATCGTACATGTAAGCTTATCTTTTAAGATAAGATAAACCTTATCATTTCACATGGGTTCCAATTTTTAGACTTTTTACAAATAAAATATACAAAATATTTATGACCTCACTCCTTGTCCTTATTACCAATATAATATTTCTAATTCCTAATCATGTAGACCCTACTTCTCTACTTATCCCAACTTTGACATTTTAACATTACCGGACCACTTACGACAAATATTTACTTTTTACAACATTCCTATTGTACTTTGATATTCCGTACTCTACATTATTGGCGGCCTTTGTCTTGTGGTGCCGTTATCTTCTATCGAGACGCTACTACTAATTACACTTAACAACATCCTATTCTAATACATACATTAATGAAATAGAAATTACGGAGGAAAATTTTAGTGTCGACATTTGCCCCTTTGAATTTTTCATGTAGGCTTTTCCTTGATTTTTTCGCCACTGGACACATGGTGAGATTCCATTGGCTCGCATTTTTGGGGTGGGCTTTTCCCTTTGAAAAATTCCTTTGTTTTTCCTTTGGGAAAATTTCCCAAATTCTCCTGCTCCGCTGATCCGAAACATGTGTCAACACATTCTTGTGCATGCCCTTTGGGGAAAATATTTTCTTTTGCGCCAACACTTTGGGAAAAAATCCCAATTCCCTCCCACACTTTGCAGTTTCGACCCCCAGGGACATGTGTCGAAACATGATTGATTGGCGGGGGCAGTGGGCCAAAACACTCCTTTGAAATTTGGCGAAACACTTCGCCAAAATCCAACTTCTCCTCCACCCTCCGAAACTCCCATGCCATAGGACATGTGGCACAATATGATTGGGCGCGGACCTTCCCTCCAAAATTTTCCATGCACAACACTTAGCCAAAATTTTCAAATTTCTCCCCTGGACACGTGGCATCATCTGATTCGTCGGCGGGCTTGCGGGGAAAAATCTTCCTTTTGAAATTTTGCCAAAACACTTGGTAAAAAACCAAGTTTTCCTCCGACCCCCGCCACTTCCTTGGACACGTGGTGGCGTCTCATTGGTGAGGGCCTTTCAGGGGAAAATTTCCCACAAAAACTCCATGAGCCATAACTTCAAAAATACATGGAGTTAGGAGGAAAACTTTACCTTTCTGGAAAGCTGAGAGAGAGCTCTATCCAATGGTGTCATTTCCAGAAAGTTTTGAGTGCCTAAAAAGTAAAAAAATATGTTGAGAGGCACAAGAGAGGGAAGAATGAAAGGAGTTAGCCACAAAATGAGCAAGGGGCACATTTTGGATAACAATTTTGGCGACTCAGAGGGGTCATCTACCTGCTGGATGAAGTTACAGGTTCCTGAAGCAATCCATTGGGCATGGAGTCATCAAATTCTCTATTTGATACCCCAACTAACTAGAAAAATACAAGGAGGAAGATGGAATATCACCTGATGGAGCAAGGCCTGTAAACACATCTCCAGGAACAGCAAGCATGTGCCAAAGCACTTAGGGAAGATAAAACTAACCTACAACAAAACAATGTGCAAAAGCACTTGGAGGAATGGAAACCTAAGCTAATATTTACAAGTTGGAGAGTTCCTTTCAATAGCAATGCTTTAGATGGATTCCATTCACTTTGGAATCTATAGTTCTTCACCATCTATTGAAGACAATTGAAAGCATTGTTGTCCTTACACTTTGTGACCATGTATGGGCCACTCCAAATGGCATCAAATTTTGAATGCCTTCCCGGTTTTTACTCTATGTATGCATCCCATTTTAACACTAGATCTCCAACTTGGAAGGATCTATTCTTGGCCTTTCTATCAAAGGTCTTCTTTATCAAAGCTTGATCCTTCTCCATTGCTTGGGATGCACTGATTTCTGGTTTCTTGGAGCTCCATCAAATTCTACATATCTACTTCCATGGGCTCAAAATCCAACAACTCCAACTGTTTCATGAGTTCTAATGTTGGCAACTCAAGTGAAATGGGAAAAATCTCCTCTCTCCCATAAACAAGCTTACAGAGTTACTTAGTAGATCTCTTGGGAGTTATCCTATCGACCCCATAAGGCTGATTTCAACTTAGTATGCCAAGACCTCGATTTTCATCAAGAGTCCTCCTAATGATCCTCAACAAGTTCTTGTTTGTAGACTCGGCTGGCCATTACCACGAGGGTAATAGTTCGATGAAGTACTTAGGTAGATCCCATTCTTGACATCCCATTCGGTCACCTTGGACCCATGAATGCCAATCCATTATTTGACATTATTGTAGCAGGTATGCCAAATTTGGTTGTTATTCCCTCATAGAAATCTAGGATGCTAGATTCATTTGCTTCCTTGAGTGCTCTCTTTGCTTTAGTCCACTTGGTGAAATAATCTGTTGTTGTTAGAATCCATTTGTGTCCTTGGCTTGAATTGGGATTTATGACTCCAATGAAGTCTAAACCCCATTGCATGAATGGTTGGTCAACTAAAATTGGATGCAATGGAAGGGCAGCTAGCCTCTCTTTACCTGTGAAGAATGCAAAATTCTTACACCTCTTGATCCATGCATAACAATCACTAAAAATATTGGGCCAATAATAACCAACCCTCATGATCTTTAGAGCTTTGTCACTCTTGGTGCAAAATGACCACCAGCTGGTCCACCATGGAACTCTTCCAACACCCTATGAATCTAATTTGTACCAATGCATCTCAAGCGGTACTCTATTCACATCTCTTTTGAACAAAACACCATCAACAAGGGCATATGGGACAGCTGCAATCTGAAATGTCTTCTTTTGGTCTTGTTCATCTCTGGAGGGCATAGGCCTATGTTTAGGAAGTGCATTATACCTTGGGTCCAGCAAGGAGTGGGGACACCATTATTTTCTTCTTAAGTGCTTCCTTTCTCATAGCTTGTCTTGCAACGCCAAAACAACCTCCTTCTCATTGCATGTTTCCTTTTGTTTGCCCAAAATTAGCTGCTCACACAACCCTTTTCCTCTTACCAACTTGGTAACTTTGATCTCAATGTCATACTCCATGACATGAGTAATCCAACCCGCTCTCTTTTCATTCAAGTCTTTGTTGAGGAGGAAGTCTTTAACTCCCACATGAGAAACCAACAATTGGACCTTATTGTTTGAAACTAAATGCTTGAATTTCTTCAAGCTTCTGATTACTACAAGAACATGCTTCTCAATGAAAGAATATCTCACCTCATAGTCCTCCAGGATTTGGCTAAAGAAAGCAATTGGCTGCTCATCATTGTCTTTGTTCTGCTGTACCAAAATTGAGAAATAGTATCATCACCCCCAAATGCATAGAGGATGAAATCCTTGGAGAAATCCGGGTTGATGAGAGTTGGGGCTTGAGAGATGGCTTCTTTGATTTCTCAAAACCTTCCTTGCCTTCTTCTGTCCATTTGAAAGCCATGCTTTTCTTTAACATCTTGGTGATAGGCCTGACAAGGGCTGCAAAATTTGTGACAAACCTCCGGACAAAATTTATTCTCCCCAAGAAACTTTGAAGAGCCTTCTTGTGGCTTGGCAATGGTAGTTCTCTTATGGCTTCAACTCTTTCTGGATCAATTGCTAATCCTTCTTTAGAGACAATGTGGCCAAGGAGCTTTCCTTCATGGGCTAGAAAAATACACTTTTTAGGATTCAAGGAGACTCCAAATCTTCTACACCTTTGGAACACTTGTCTCAAATGAGAGAGGTGATCTGCTGCATTTTTGAAAAAATAGTGATATCATCAAGATATATCAGCACTATGTTGTTAATAAAATCTTTGAATGCCATGTCCATTTCCCTTTGGAAGGTAGCTCCAGCGTTGGACAACCCAAATGGAATTTTCATGTATGCATAAGTTCCCCATTTGGTTGTAAAGGTTGTCTTGAACTGATCTTCTTCTTTCACCATAATCTGATTGTACCCTGAATAGCCATCAAGTAGTGAAAACCTCTCGGAGCCAGCAACAACTTGCAAAATTTGCTCCATAGAAGGAAGTGGATAATGATCCTTGAGAGATGCTCTATTCAAATCTCTGAAGTCAACACACAATCTGATTTCCCCACTCTTCTTTCTTACTGGAACCAAGTTGGCTACCCAACTAGAATGCTTGATAGGGAATATGATTCTTGATTCTATCAAATTATTCAATTATTTTCTCATGAGAGGCTCCATGTGTGGATTGACTGGCCTTTTTTTTTGCCTAATGGGCTTAGTACTTGGATCCAATTCAATGGTGTGTTGAGCTAACTCGGGATTGAAACCTTTCAAATCTTCATAGCTCCAAGAAAACACATCAGGGAATTCTTGACAAAGTTGTATGAACTCATACCTTTCTTGCTCAGTTGTCATCTTACCAATTTGGAGTGATTTGCCTCCTTCTACTGAGATGGACACTGAATCTTCTCCCTTGACTTGGATTTTTGCTTTCTCCTTCCTAAACTAATCATTAGGATTGAAAATGGACTCCAAAGTAATAAGTCCCTTTGGTAGCTTGTTGGTTCTCAGCTACACCACTTGGTCACCATACTGCTGCTCCAACTTTTCCTGATTTTTAGCTAAGAACTCAGCCTCTTCTTGCAAGAAATGGATGATTTGCTGATCATTTTCAAACACTTGCCAACTTACATTGTTGTCTGGCACTGAAGGCCTCACAATCACATGGATGTTTGGTTGTACCTTGTCTTTTTGAATGCTTTCAACAACGTCAAAGGCTGCCCCAACTATTACTGCTCTGTCGGCACAACAGTCAACACTTGGTTCTCTTTTCTAGGAATGAATTTTATGCCAAAACCCTCAAAATCTTCAATGAGGTCCCACACCCTGTTCTTGTAGCATTTGAGTAGATCATTCTTGAAAGCATCTTGAAAGCATCAACTCACACCAAAGACTTGCAAGTTCTTTATTCCTCTCTTGATTGACCAATGCAATCCTTGTATCAAAGCTTCATATTCAACAATGTTATTAGAGCATGCAAACTGAAATCTAAAAGCTGAATAATACTTAAATCCTTGAGAGGAAACAAGCATAGCTCCCCCTCCTGCACCTTATCTACTCCTTGATCCATAAAAAAAACTGCCATACCTCATTTTCATCCTTGTGGTCTGGCTTGGTGATGCTAGGAATAGGCTGATTTTCTTCATGCATGTAATAGACTCCTAGCTCAGATTCTTCTATTTCTTGATAAGGATCAAAAGCATGTACCTTGTTTTCCCATTCATCAAGAGTTAGATCTGGGATGCTTCCAACCTTGGTGTCAGCTTCATCAGTGCTTGGATAATCTTCTTGATCAAACGCTAAACAATTGGTATTGATCTGACTTGGAGTGTAAGGCTCAATGTGAAAGTTTGCAATAGGTTCAGATCTGATTGTGGCCTTGGTTCCATATCTCGTTCTGAACAACATGTGTGACCAATCAACAGATAAGTAACCTCCAATCTTGGTTGTGAAATCCCTTGACAAACATAGGGAAAAGAGTGGTGGAAGGTCTATTACTAAGACATCTTGCAAAACAACAATGTTGGGGTAGGCATGCAAGGTAAGACTCAAGTTTTTTATCACTCCAATTGTTGTTACTGCTGTCCCATCCAATTGCACTACCCCTTTGGATATGACTTCATACTGAATTCCCAACTGATCAGCTATTTGCTTGGGCATTACTGAACTACTTTCTCCGGAGGCAATCATGCAATTGTGTACTAATTGATTCTCAATGATCAATGAAACATAGAATGGAGGGGGCTTCAACATCTTACCTTTCTATCCTCCATGATTCCCCTTAGGCTGGGCAGCATTTGTGAGCACTTTCTCTTGCATTTGGACTTGCTGATTTGAAGTTGACCAGTCCTTCATGCCAGCTTGTAGCAAATCTCTTTGGCCTGGGATAGATAGTGATTCCCACATTGATATGTTTACATTTGTCTTCTTCATTTGATCAATGATATTGAATGGAGATGAAGTATCCCTTTGCTGTCCCTTGTCCTGCACATTCATTCCTTGCACATGGGCAGAAGCAAATGGTATTTGAGTTAGCTTAGGAATTGTTTGGGGCAGTCCTTGCGTGTTTGGGATTGGATTTTGTTTTCCCATAGTTTGTGGAGTGATGGAAGATTGAGGATTGCTTGGGGCTAATGGCTGTTCTTCACCCAAATTTCTCCTTTTTGACCTTGTGTTGGCTACAACACTTTGGGAAACCATTTGATTCATGCCACAAAAATATTCTTCCTACCAGTTTACAAGTGTGGTATCATTTGGAGTTGACTGCTATTGGAATGTTTCTTGACTACCCTCACCCTCCACACCAGTTGTTATCACCATTAATGCTTGATTCAAGGCACTGTTGAAGCACATGAATTGGTTATGAGGTTCATTGCATGGGAAACACCAATCATACTCTTGAGCCATATTGTTTTGTATTGGCACTAATGCTTTAGAGGTAGATGTAGCATTGGGATTATAGGGCTGAAATGGTCTCATTGGCGGGAGGACTTGCTTGATTTAAATTTGTAACTGGATTGGGTGGTCTTTGAGGTTGGTATGGCTGCCTGTTAGGCTGAGCTTGGGGTTGGAAAGAAGGTCTAAAGCTTTGGGCTTGTGCCTTTTGAGTGTAACCAGCTCATTACCTAAATTTTGTAGTTGCTTCATGACTTCTTAAAGCTCATTTGAGGCACTAGAAGATGAAGTAGAAGCTTCACTTGAATTCTGATTTCTAGGAGTGGGAATATGAGCTAAATTAGGTGTTTGATTAGTGTTTGGGCTCTCTAAACATGGAAACAATGGCATTGGAGGCCTAGGAACTAGCTTGCCAGCTTGAATCAAACAATTTTCAGCTCTAATAGCAATGCTATAAGCAATGGGGATAGTTGTGCCTCCCATGGACTGAATTAACATTGAAATATCATAATTTAAAGCTTTGAGGTAATAAAGAAAAGAACTTTTTGCTTTTTGGCCTAAGCGCCACCATTTGGAATTCTCTCCCAAGTCCTTTGAAATTTGAAATTAAAATCAGTCAGCTGCTCATTGGGAGCTCTCTTGATGGTTGTCAGCTGCTCTAAAAGGGACAAGTTGTCTCCCTTTTCTCCAAACTGCTCATGGAGGGCTATACATAGCTGGTTCTAATTTTGAATAGAACCTAAGGCAAGACTCCTGAACCATTGCAAAGCTTTCCCTTTGAATGAAGATGCCAGCAGTTTGACAACAACTTGCATCTCATTGATCTCATGGATTGCACAAATGTTAGCAATATCCTTGACATGATCACCAGGAGTAGTCTGATTCTCTCCAGTAAAGTATGGGATGTTCTTCAATGCTGCAACTGGAATTGGATTTTGTGCATTGAGAGCAAGTGGGTTCTGCCAAGTGAAATTGACATAGGGGTTGTTTTGTGCCATTCTGATTGGCCTCAAAACCCTTGTTGATTGAATGAAAGGCCTACCAGGTGGAGGAGTTGAAAGAGTTCTGTTTGGTGGAGATGGAGACCTTTGAATCCTCCTCCCTCTTTTCCTTCTTCTTGGAGATAACTGCAGATACTCAAAGAACACTTCTTCTCCAACTCTTGACCTTGTGGTGATTCTTCTCATGAGTTTTTTCAGGCCTGCACTGCTAAAACCAGCTGATTCTTCTTCCTTGGAGTCACCAGATGTGTAATTTATGGATATTTTAAGCAAGAATCTTGTAACAAATGCACATCATTTTTGTTAAAATGAAGATAAAGACCTCTAAGTCCCATTGGGTGTGCCAAAACTATTGTTACAAATCAGCAGCACCCCTGGATGTTGATCAGATTTTTAGTTTTATCATCCTTAGCATCCAGTGTGATTGCACAACATTGAATCCTCTCCCCAAGTGTGGGACTTGTAAAAATGGGAGAGGAATCTCCATATTAGAGGCTAGTTCCTCAACTCCTCTGATCATATTTATCACTTACAAGTTGTAGAGGTTTATATTCCTAATTCCTACTCTAAATTTCAAAGGGGCAAAGATAGAGGATGCAAAAAACTAAAACTAATGCTAATAAGGTGATGCACCAAAGGAGTGGTGAGCATTTTTTACTTCTGCAGATTGACACAAATCATGAAAAGGCAACAAAACATCATGCACAAACCGATGTTTGTGTAATGAAATATCAAAAGGAAGCAAACAACATAAGCAGAGGATTGAAACTCATTCACAGAGCTTGCATTATCATTTTAATATCAAAATACATGCATTACAACACCTGAGAGGCAAAAAATAGGTTACAGTTCTTAGAAAAGGTTTGATATTCCACCAAATCACTTCCAAGGTGAAAAGGGAGCTGCTATACACAAAAAATGTTCAACCTTGAAAAAATGAGCCAAATCTGGCTTTTACAGTGCAAGGGACGAGCCCAAGAGAGAGAAACACGGGAAAATGTGGAAGGGATTCAACCATTGACCAAAATACAATCAAAATAGCATGGGAATCCTTACAGACCCATCCCTTGACATTTTTAGCCATGCTGGGAGATAATGTGAGCCATTCTTCATTAAAAATGGTGGTTGAAACGTCATTTTTGTCCATGACCACGTGCCAGAGGAGTTTTTCAATTTTATCTCTCCAAACTCCATCAAAATGCAAAAATGACCCCATAATCTTATATATAATTTCACCATCTTTCCATTGATATAAAGAACATGAAAAATTGAGCTCTGGATCGAAAGATATGGCCATTTGAAGTTTTAGGGAAAAACAGGGCCAAATCGGGTTGGTGGGAAATTTTTTTGAATTTTTCACCCCTTTTTGCATTTGGGAAAAATTCCCAAAAATCCCCATGCTCCACCATTCCAGGTGCCATATGGCATGTTCTGATTGGGCGCGGGCCTATCCTGTTTCATTTTTCATTGTTTTGCCCTTGGAAAAAATTCCCAAAAAAACTCCGCCGGGCCGATGAGTTGAGGACACGTGGCATGTGCTGATTCGTCACGGATCTTTCCTTTCCAAATTTTCATGTCGGTGTTTGACCATTTTCCCCATTGGACATGTGGCAAAACCCCATTGGATGTGGGTTTTCCCCTTTGAATTTTTCATGCGGGCTTTTCCTTGATTTTTGCGCCACCTGGACACGTGGCGAGATTCCATTGGCTCGCATTTTGGGGGCGGGCTTTTCCCTTTGAAAAATTCCTTCATTTTTCCTTTGGGAAAATTTCCCAAATTCTCCCCACCTCCCGCCGGTCCGAAACATGTGGCAACACATTACTGGCTACGGGCCCTTGGGAAAATATTTTCTTTTGCGCCAACACTTTGGGAAAAAATCCCAATTCCTCCCGCGCTCCGTAGCTCCGACCCCCGGGGACACGTGTCGAAACATGATTGATTGGCGGGGGCAGCGGGCCAAAAATCCTTCTTTGAAATTTGGCAAAACACTTCACCAAAAATCCAACTTCTCCTCCACCCTCCGAAACTCCCACGCCATAGGACACGTGGCACAATATGATTGGGCGCGGACCTTCCCTCTAAAATTTTCCATGTGCAACACTTAGCCAAATTTTTCAAATTTCTCCCCTGGACACGTGGCATCATCTAATTCATCGGCGATCTTGCGGGGAAAAATATTCCTTTTGAAAATTTTCCAAAACACTTGGTAAAAAACCAAGTTTTCCTCCGACCCCGCCACTTCCTTGGACACGTGGCGGTGTCTCATTGGCTGCGGGCCTTTTAGGGGAAAATTTCACACAAAAACTCCGCTAAGCCATAACTTCAAAAATACATGGAGTTAGGAGGAAAACTTTACCTTTTTGGAAAGCTGAGAGAGAGCTCTATCTAATGGTGTCATTTCCAAAAATTTGGAGTTCTTAAAAAGCAAAAAAATTATGTCTGAGGCACAAGAGAGGGAAGAATGAAAGGAGTTAGCCACAAAATGAGCAAGGGGCACATTTTGGATAACAGTGACTCCCTATCATTCCTACAAGGATTGATCTTGAAGAGAAGATAAATCTATCCCTAGATGAAAATGAAAAACTAACAGTCTATCATTTTCCCTTGTTCCCTCCTCATGCAAACTTGCATTCCAAATTGTTTTCGGGGTGTTAGATTAGGAACCAACAGTCGTATCTAGAAATTTCTCATCATGGTAGGACTCGGGGATTCCACTAAGGGAACATCATGATAATTTTATCCCTACACCATCTTAAATATGGATTTTATTAAATTTATTATATGTGCATGACATGTGTACTCCTTTGAGAGGATGGAACCAATTTAATCATTATACGTATTTGTCCTATCAAATATACTTTGTAAATTACATTAAACAATGGTTATGATATTATTATTTTACTTAGTGTTTGACACAAATATATTATTTTTAAATTTCCTTCTACAATTAAAATTGAATGGTGTGAATGGATTAAATTCTAATAATTATATTTATTAAAATTAAAAAAATTGACCACCACATAAAGTGGACATATTTTTGATTCTATATACCTCAATCATTAGGAAATTTTCCATATAAATTTAGTAATATATGATTAAATCAATATGAATACCCTCCCATGAAGTCCCATTACTAATAACATTCCTCTTCATATTCATTAATTAATGACCTTTCATTAATTAATTAGCCTTCCTATCATTAAAGATGTCAATTAATGACCTTTCGTTAATTAATATCCACTTCTACTTGGGTTAATTAATTATTATTAATTAATTACACTCACAACTCTAAATCAATAAATTACCATTTATTGGATCAAATTCCTCTCTTACATCCCACAAATCATACTAATTTTCCTCTAATTAGCTTCTATAAGCTTACATCTACCTATTAATTAATCACCTTTGATTAATTAAAACATCCCCAACTCCCATGACTTACTAATGACAAATTAAACTCTTCTAAATCAAGATTACCTTTTATAAAGCAACCTTATCCATTCCTAATCTTGTTTTACCTTTATCCCACATTCATCAATTTGCTAGCCTTGCCTCTTTAGAAAGCTATATAAAGAACCCTCCTTCTTACCTTTCTTCTTGCACCATGCTTTGAATAGTGAAAGACTATAAGCATTTTGATCTTGAGCCATTCTCCATTGTTGGAAATAGCTTCTCCATCTTGCATCCTTTCACTCAAAATTGAGTAATATGGGAAGATCCAAAATGGCCTTGTAGCCATTCTTGGTGAGATTTCATTCTCAATCCTTGAGATCAAGAAACAATCCACTTTGATTGCTTATGTTCTTCATAGGTTCATAGTTTAAGTTAGCAATCATAGAGAGTAGGAAATAGCTTAGCATGTAGTTTCATTTATGCATTGAAGAAGCATTTCCTTTAAGCTCTTATCTTGATGGTTCATTGTTTAATTAGCATTTTATTTTGAAGCTATGTAGATATTAGTTTCAATTTATAGCTTAGTTAATAAAACATGAGCACATTTGGCATGCCCGGTGGGACTTACTCCATTGTCCTTTGCACTTAATTTCAAGTTTTTGTAGTTAAGTTTCATTTTTGGTTACTAACCCTCTTTTACACATGTTGATCTAACTTTTTTTCTTAACTTGTTTTGTTGAGTTTGCATGTGTTGAGTCTTCCTTGTAGGTATAAAGGAGGTGAAGTGCTATGTCAAAATTGGAATTGATGGGAAAATTTCAATATTTCTCCATGTTTTCATTTTTAGAGCTTACTTTTTCAACATTCTACATGCTAGTTTTGTCAATTTCTTGAAAATATTAAATTCTTGAGCATGTAGGTTAGTGTTTGATAGTTCCAAGTCTTCTATTTACATATTAATGTGGTGGGTTTCTGTCAAAATTAAATCTTGGTGAGAAAATTTCAATATTTCATCATGTTTTCATTTTTAGAGCTTACTTTTTCATCATTCTACATGCTAGTTTTGTCAATTTCTTGAAAATCTTAAATTCTTGAGCATGTATGTTAATGTTTGATAGCGTTGAGTCTTCTATTCATATATTAATGTGATGGGTTGTTGTCAAAATTGAATCTTGGTTGGAAAAATTTGACCATTTTGTAGATTAAGGGATGTTTTTTTGACATTTTTTGAGTGCATGTCAAGTGCATACCCATGAGCATAAGAGCATATGCGTAACCCATCTTCCGAAGGCCATAACATTTTCTCCCGAACTCAAAATGACTCCATTTTTTTGTGTTGGAAAGGTATTGAAGTTAAATATGCAATGAAAAACATAAATTTGGGATTTATACTTACAAAATTTTAGGTTTTTCTTTTAGTTTAAAACTGGTCATTTTCTAACATGTCTAATGTTTTGATGAATGTTGTATTTCCATGCTTTACTTGATTTAGACCAAAGCGTGTGTATGCTCTTCTCTTGAACCTTTTGGTGATCTTGAGAATCAAAAAACAACTTTGATCTCTATCTTTTTAACATTGGGATTAAACTTGGAAATTTGATTATTCATTTTGCTTAAGGGAATGAACCTTTTACAAAGCATTTTTCAATGGTCCTTTGATTTGAAGTTTTCCATTTCTATATAGTTGGGATAAAGTTTGTGTATGCTCTTCTCTTGCACCTTAGGGTGATCTTGAGAATCAAAAGCAACTTTAGTCTTCATTTTATAACATTTGGTAAATTGGAAACTTCATCTTTCACTTTTGGTTTAAGGGAATGAACATTTATCAAGATTTTTGTATGGTTCATTGATTGAAAAGATTTTCTTTACTTTTTAGTTGGATTATTTGTTGTGTATGATCTTCTCTTGCATCCTTGGATGATCTTGAGAATCAAAATAAACTCTTAATCCTCTTTTAAATAATGTGATTTTCTTGGAGAACTACTAATGCTTGAGTGTAGGACCTAAAAACGCTTGTCAAAGAAAGGAGTTTGAAAAAAAATTAAACTACTAATACAATTTTCATGCAGGTTTCCAAAAGGTGTTCAAACAAACCACATCCAATTTAAAAGATAAAAAAACACACCACATTCAAAACACTTGATTTGCAGGTTTGGATAAGGGTACGTCCCATCCGCTTAAAACTAGGACATAACCCCTTTGGCATAAGCCTTAAGCTACAACAATGGGGGTGGTCCTAGGAACCCCAAAGTAGTCCATGAGAGGGAACCTTGTGGATGAAATGGGAAGTGCTCCACACAACCTACTTGACTAGTTGATACCTTTGTGAGTTTAGCATTACAAGTTGTCCATATGGATGACCCCCCGATGAGTCACGATGGATGCACTTTTTTCCTTTATGTGCTTGAAGGGGGTAAAGTAAAGCCGAGATACTCCCAAATTAGTCATTGTGAAACTTTTGGGTAAATCGAGCTCACTTTAAGATGGCTTTGTAACACCTAGTTGAGAGAACCACCTAGGAAGATATCTTTGACCAGAGCCCACTTTGACCATTTCAAAAAATTTTGAGTTAAGAGCTATTGTTCATCATGAAACATGTGAAGCGTTACTTTTTCTTAGTTTTTCACTTTCCCTAAGGTGAGGTGAAACTCTGCCAAAGTGAGGCCAACATTTTTCATCCCCAATTGATCTACTTCCTTCACTTTCTTTTGACACTTTGTTGATCAAAAGAAGAGTGACTACCTTTGTGTTATCAATTGATTGTTTTCACCACTTTTGTGTCCATTTATGCCCATCCATGTTTGTGGTTGGTTGTTAAACATCTAAAGTGTGTGGAGACATTTTTATATCATTGGTAGCCTTTTTTATCTTGATACCCAAGTCAAGATCATCATCATAGTTAGGCTTGGTTCATCACTTTGATTCTCCTTTGAATGGTTATCTTGTTTATATCATTGTATCACTACAATTTTGGTATTTACGTCTTGTTTCTTGTAAACTTGACCTAAATACTATATTGTAAGGTTACGCTATATACACTTTAACAATTCCTAGGTATACTATAGCTTTAGTTTGATTTCAATTATTACCTCGATTTTGAAAAGTGTTGAGTGTTACCACTTGTGCGTGTTATATCAATATCATCTTGATATTAATACCTTACTTTCTCATAAAGTTTGGTTAACATATCTTGGTGAAATTTTTGTGTCACTCACAATCGTAACTGACACCTTTTGGAATATAGGTCTTGATTGAATTTGGGCTTTCTTTTAGTATACTTTGTTTGGAGATCACATTAACTTCTTGTTATTACTTACACCTTGTTCATTTCTT
Organism: Taxus wallichiana var. yunnanensis; assembly: GCA_018340775.1. NCBI lineage: Eukaryota > Viridiplantae > Streptophyta > Pinopsida > Cupressales > Taxaceae > Taxus > Taxus wallichiana. The sequence continues at coordinate 981,308,615 of CM031234.1, read as the reverse complement.
TGAACTTGACATAAGTGGTGACATTTTTTAATCATCTACAACACCAACTATCATTTGGAAATAAAATTAGGAAGTAATTCGATGATTGATTGGTTTAAAACAAACAAAATTTGTGTGATTGTGTCTCATTTTTCATCATTTGACTTATCCATTTAGGAAAATCACTTTGATCCATTGATTCTTTATCATTCATTATTCTTTGGTCATTAATTTGGCTTTGTGTTTTGAACTTGCATGTGATTGTTCCTTGTGTTTATCCATCTTATAAACTCATTTTTAGGACAATCCTTTGGGTCTTTGATCCTCTTGATCTTCTTGTTTTTTTGCCTAAGTTCATGATCATTTTTTAACATATCTTTCAAACCTTAGCAAAAAATTTCCTATCAAGAAATTTTGCATCAATCAAACATTGGAAATATTTCCTTTGTATCCTTTATGTTGCTAAAATTTTGATCAATCCTTTGACATTTATGCCTCAAACCTTGTTGGATTATCAATCTTGAGTCATCACGATGTATGTTTTCCTTAGCTTCCCTTTTGGAAAATCACACAAACATCCCCATCTTTATGAAATGTCTAGTTGGTTGTCGTTATGTTGCCCAAATCAACATGAAACCTTCTTCACTTTGAAGAAGTTTGATCATACAATCTAGGTCTAGACCTTTGAACCCAACACATGCCAAAAATGATTGATTATCGCAAGGTCCCTTATACATACAACAATAAGGAATCAAATTTTTTAGTGTTTCACATCAAAAGATGCCCATCATGACCAAACCTCGTTTGGTTCTTCATGCTAGAGAACCCATTCGGGTAACCCATTCCCCACCTTCATCTCATAGTTGGTGGTATGGTTTGGACACTTCTAATCCAAATTATTATTTGAGTTCCCCCACTCTTCTTCTAATTCTAATCCAAACATTTCCTCTTCTTCTAAGGATTCCAATCCAAATATTTCCTCTAACTCTTCTGATGATTCAGATCAAAACTACTATTCAGATCCAAACTACTATTCGATTCATCTAATTCGACTCTAAAGTCACACTCCTCCCCTTCTTCGTAGACCTCTATTATCAAACAATGGTTCTCATTCATCTAATGTGATCTATTGTCAGTCCTCCCTATCTTTGTAGGACCCTCTTCATCATACATTTAATATGAATCCTACATCATGGTCCTCCCTTTCTTCAGGACCCCTTTTATCAGTCACCTCAATGACGTCTTCTTCCTTTGAAGATATGCGTGACTCCAAATCCCTCCAATCAAACATCTAATACAATTCTTGAATCATGGTCCTCTCTTTCTTTGTAGACCCTTGTTATTATTCATCCAATATGATTCTTGAATCATGGTCCTCCCCTTCTTTGCAGGACCTTCTTCATCAATCACCCCCACGAAGTCTTCCTTCTTTGAAGATTCATGTGACTCAAATTCCTTCTATTCAAACATTTGAATCGACCCATGTGTCACAATCTATAGACTTTGGACTTAATCCTACTAGTTTACAGATGATATACCATCATATAGGTAGGTCCACACCACCTTCTTCTACTCTTGAGACATCTAGCTCCACATCTTCTTCATCCCCACATCATCTTCTTCTATCAATCATCATCAAACATCTTCTAAGTCTTCCACACCAATTGAACCTCTTTCTTCCAATCAACCCTGGTGGTGATCGATCAAAAACTCATACCGATTGACCTCTTTTAAAATGAAGAAACAATCAGGGCATTTATAGGGGCACATGAAGATATTCCTTTAGAAGATTATGAGAAAGGATTCTCTTTAGACTTTGATGCATCCACATATTGTGAGGAAAAGGTTGATTCCTTTTATCAAGAAATAGAGGAAGAGCCTCAAATCATGCAACTTGATCCTCCTCTTATTCTTCCATCTTCACATTCTTCATTATGTGATGAAACTCCTAGGTCTTGCATTGATCCATGGCCTATCTTCTCATCACCCAATCACTCTTTTCTATCATAATTCCTCAATCAAAATCTCTTATGGGGTCAACACCAAGTAGCCCTTCATCTTCGTCTAGGTGTGGGTCACCTTCTAGTAGCCCTCCCTCTGCTATTTGTGGGACATTTTTGAGTAGTCCACTATCTTATATTCTTGGGGCACACCCAACTAGCCCCTTGTCTTCTATGTATGGATCACCCCAGGTAGTCCATCATCTTCTATTCTTGGGCCACATCCTAGTAGTCCCATCATCTTACATCTATGGGTCACATCCTAGTAGCCCTTCTTCTTCTATTCTTGGGCCACATCCTAGTAGCCCTTCATCTTCTATCTATGGGTCACATCCTAGTAGCCCTTCTTCTTCTATTCTTGGGCCACATCCTAGTAGCCCTTCATCTTCTATCTATGGCTCACCTCCCGGTAGCCCATCTTCTTCAATCCTTGGACCATATCCTTTTCATCCATCACATTATTCTTCTACCAAATATTGTGGCAAAGCCCACTCACCATTCCTCTCATCAATTCTAAATCCACATTCTTCTCTCACTTCTCGGGATCAGACAAGTCAAGCATTAGCTTATAAGAAACCCAGACATGTTCTTTATCAAGCTAAGATCAAAAATTACGAAGAGCTCCAAAGCTCCCAACAACTCAAATGATCATAAAATTCAAAATCAAACATGATTCCAAAATGCACACCAATGTACCCATCAAGTATGGTGCAAAGTGCAAAACCTATGGATAGGGAACTCAAACTCCCACATACAAAACCCATGTTTCAAAACAAATCACAATCATTTTTTGAGTGTGAACTCACCACGATCATCGAGATCGGGATAATATCACTCTTGATAAACAAACATGCTTAGTCTCCCTTATCAAGGAAGTCACACACATCATTGTTGGATCCTATCATGCAGAGTGACATTGTTGGTCCCAAACTTCCAAAAAAATCAAAAATCATAAAAAAATCATTCAAAAAAAAAAAAAATCATAAAACAATTCAAAAATAAAAAAATGAAAAAACATTAAAACATTACAAAAACAAAATCAAAGGTACAAAGATCAAACATTGCAATCAGGTATTGCATACACATGGATGTTCTTTCTTCCCTTTCTTTCATATTCCTCTACAAGTCATCCACCATTTTCATCCCTTCGATGATATTTTGGTTAGCTTATTTCATACACATTTTGTGACATTTATCTCTATGGTATCCATTTGACCTTGGTCTTTCATAACCTTGGTAAATTAAAGAATGACTGACCTCTTAGAGATCCTATCACTATTCTCATCTAATAAACTTGTTGTGAAGAATTTTTGGGCATATTTTTTGACACTATCCAATGTCATCATCACAATCACTTCCACATCCTTCCATCAAGCCATCAGTGGTTCTTAACCCCTTGTCAAACAAGAGAGCTGAAATAAGTTTTTTAAAAAGCAAAAGAATCAAAATCAATCAATCAAAAAAAAAGCTAAAAGCTAAAAGAAAAGCAAATTGATATATAACTCTCTCTTGGGGTATTTCCAATAATCTCTACTGGGGGCTATGGATGCTTGACTGGAAGTAGAGAAATGTTGTGATTAGAATCAAATGCATCTCCATCGGGGCTATGGATGCTTGGCTGAGCAGTGGAGCAATGTACGACTCTCCTTCCATAATCCATTCACAAATCACCTTTCAAACTAAATCATTCCTACACATTGGCTAGTGTCTTCACTTATTATCTATCAACTCTTTCCTTCAAGAGGTAATTCATTTCCATGTGCACACACGGGATCTCGATGAGTAAACATGATTAGTATGTTACCAAGTGTTACTTTTTGGACCTTGTTCAAACTCTTGCTTTAGCGCATGTCTTGTCTCATGATTTGTGCCTTGGGCTAATCACTTTTTCATCAACCACCTCTAAATATTTTCATAGCATCCTCTTTCTTCAAAAATCATTTAGAACATCCATGTGTATAGATGTCCTTTTTTCCATGTTTGCAGGACACTTTTGTCCCCTTTTAATAAGATCAATTTTCCCACTTCCTTTCTCTCATGTGTTTCTTGGCCAACTTACATTGGGGGCATCCTTTTCCCTCATGATTGAACCTATTTTATATTTGCCTTGATCCCCCTTCAGCACGTGAAGAGTTTTCTTTGAATACTCCCACCTAATTACTTGGGGCATTTTCACATCTTCACTTTCTTACATACATGTGGCATTTTTCCCTTGTACATCCCATCTATCATTGGGGGCATCCATGCTTCTTTGTCTTTCTTGTACATAGTTTTAAAAAAAAAATCAAAATAAAAAAACATTCAAATATGTTTCTAAAAAAAAAAACAATAAAAATCATCCTACAAAATGTCTCTCTTTGGTTCTCACTTGTTCTTGTGTGTGCAACTCATGATCATCTTGATCTACCTCCATTAACAAAGTTGGTTTGCTTACTATGTTTGTACTCTGGGGCACAATGAGTTTTTTGGTATTGTTTCATAGTGCACTACTTTTCATAGGACCCAAGTGTCCTCCATTATTCCCTTGCATGTATCCTTTCTTGGGGCACCATCTTTTAACCCTTTCATTAATTTACACAGTCCAGAATCAAAGCTTGATAACAAAAACATTGCATTATGTTTCTCTGTCAAGTTATCTTGTTTACTTTCTCATATTGCATTGCATTATGTATGTTGTAGGGAGTTAGGCATCTTTTACTTTCTCGTATTGCATATTGCATTTAGCATTTTTTCTTGTATTGCATTGCATTTTGTATGTTGCATGGAGTTGGTGTTTTTAGCTATGGACATTTGTTCGTATATGGATTTTCATGTCATACTACACTTCTTGTTCATTCTTTTTAATAAGGACCGATGACATCGATCATAAGAAAAATGATGAAATAAAGTTGGTTTTTACATCGGCAAGATGATAGCTATATCCATCTCTTTTCATCTTCATTTTTCTTCCATATCACTCTCCTTCTATCAACACTTTTCTTCAAAAGCAACTTGGGGCAATAGGGATCAATTCTTCTACTTCTTCTATTATGTTCTTTCATCTTTTCGATCATCAATCGCCCTCTTTCATCACCCCATCGACACTCGAGGGGCATCCTTCATTCTATTAATTTTTTCTTCTATCTCTTCAAAAAAATTATTTTTTGTACTTGTCTACTATCTTTGAAGTGGCATCACTTATGCCACCCCAAAGAGGGGAAATGTAGACACCTAAAATCCACTTACACAACCTTTAATGCTAAGATTGCACTAATTATCCTCTTTCTCATCATTTCCATAATAATTAGCACTTTTCCTAATTAGCTAACATTCCTCTTCATATTCATTAATTAATGACCTTTCATTAATTAATTAGCCTTCATATCATTAAAGATGTCAATTAATGACCTTTCGTTAATTAATATCCACTTCTACTTGGGTTAATTAATTATTATTAATTAATTACACTCATAACTCTAAATCAATAAATTACCATTTATTGGATCAAATTCCTCTCTTACATCCTACAAATCATACTAATTTTCCTCTAATTAGCTTCTATAAGCTTACCTCTACCTATTAATTAATCACCTTTGATTAATTAAAACATCCCCAACTCCCATGACTTACTAATGACAAATTAAACTCTTCTAAATCAAGATTACCTTTTATAAAGCAACCTTATCCATTCCTAATCTTGTTTTACCTTTATCCCACATTCATCAATTTTCTAGCCTTGCCTCTTTAGGAAAGCTATATAAAGAACCCTCCTTCTTACCTTTCTTCTTGCACCATGCTTTGAATAGTGAAAGACTATAAGCATTTTGATCTTGAGCCATTCTCCATTGTTGGAAATAGCTTCTCCATCTTGCATCCTTTCACTCAAAATTGAGTAATATGGGAAGATCCAAAATGGCCTTGTAGCCATTCTTGGTGAGATTCCATTCTCAATCTTTGAGATCAAGCAACAATCCACTTTGATTGCTTATGTTCTTCATAGGTTCATAGTTTAAGTTAGCAATCATAGAGAGTAGGAAATAGCTTAGCATGTAGTTTCATTTATGCATTGAAGAAGCATTTCCTTTAAGCTCTTATCTTGATGGTTCATTGTTTAATTAGCATTTTTCAATTTATAGCACAATCCACAATGAAATTTTTGGTGAAGTATAAAATTTCTATAAAGTGAGTAGTGCACATGAAATCTTGTATCTCTAAAATGATATGGTTTTTTTCTTTATTTAATTTTTTCTTTATTTAATAAAAGGGATAGTTTTTCAAGTGATTATTGGCTAGTTCTTTTATGTATCCATAATTATTTATAAAAATTACTGGTATCTTGTAAGTCCTAATAATCCCTATAGGCTCATAAGGGTTTCAGGGATTTCCACTCCACAACCTTGATCTTGTGATAATAAAACTTCAAGTTACTTCATAGATACAATATGACCTAAGTATCGCACATCCTTGAATGTAAAATAGCACTTACAAGGTTTATCATAGATTTAATGTTTTTGAAATTGTGTAAGAATTGACCAACAGGGTGCAATTGGTCTTCCCATTTTTTATAAACATGTCATCATAGAATACAAAGAAAAAATATACAAATTTGGAGTAAATATGGAATATTTCAAGTTTTGAAATGTAGATGGAATATTTTTAGGCATAAAGGAATAACAAGAAACTCATATTGGCCTTCTTGTGTTCTAAATGTTTGTTTGGGAATATCCTCCTCCCTAATTCTAATTTTATGATATCCTCACTCAATCTATATAGTTTGATGTTAAAAAGCACATTCAATTCATCTAACAAATAATCAATTATAGGAGTAGAAAACTTATATTTGATGGTGAAATTATTTACATCTTTATAGATTAGGACATGCACCAATTTTCATTCCTATTATATGCAATTGCCACTAAATAATAATATGAATTTTTATTCTAAAAATTATACAGAGTTTTTAACATAAATGATTTCATTCATGTGGTCTCAATCTTTTACACATTCAATAACATGTAAGGTTTGATGTTAGGTATATGAACCTCTAGTAGCACTTGAATGAAATCATTAAGATATTTTATGGGAATAAGTACTTTAGGAATATATCTAAATATGAGTTAGTGTTTTTAGTGGCAGAATAAAGACATGGTGTTGATTATTCTAATGAAAAATATTTTACCACAAATCCATTAAAAAAATTCAAGAAACTTTTTCATTTTATGAGAACTTAAATTTGAATGTTTCACACAAGGAAAATAACATGAAGAGATCCTAGAATTTCATATGTACCATACACAAATTATTAATCCTACATATTCCTATAACTATATTTTATCCGCCCTTGGGAAAGGAAAACATAAGATTATTCCAAAGGTAATTCCTCATAACTAATTTGATGCTATGAAATTTTCTCAAACAACTAATTATACCACCATCAAAACACATGACTTATAATTCTATATTGAAATAGATATTACTTCAAACAAGTGAAAAACTTCTTGTTGATAAAATTACAAGTACTTCCTAAATGTAGTAGCTCAAAATATGAAATTAAGTTTTGATAAAGATCCCACTAATAACTCATTGTTGAAAATATTCTAGTCAGCCCTTGAACACAAATAATTGATATTTTGAAAACATAAGAATAACATCATGAAAATTTAATGTTCCTTTATGGAATCATCATAGTGGTTTATCATGCCCTTATTACATTTTAACTTTCAATGCTTCACTCTTTATCTGTTCTTAAGACCCACTAAAATCTTGATAAATGATTTTACATCTAAATCTTGATACTTTGTAAAGAATCACACTGATTATGTTTTCACACTAGATTGATCATGTTCTTATTATACATAAATTACTCTCATTTCATATGATTTTTTAACTTAATACAAACATCTTAATTACCACTTTTTTAGTCTTGTCTCTAAATGTAGGCTTTAACATAAAGTTTATTTGCAACCAATAATTTTTGTATTGTTACTTTTTGTTAAGAACCTAGACTTAACATAAGTTTAATACTTTACTTTAATCTTATCTCATAATTTTTGGAGATATATTTTATTTAATATGATTAAATACTACTATATTACAATGATTGTTATGCAATACCATAAGTCTTTAATAAGTTTCCTTATTGGACCAATACATTTGAATTCAAGCATAAGGTTATATTTATTTCCTCATCATTCCACACTCTTATATTTTAATACAATATTCATTTCTTACTAATATTTGGACAACTTACTTTTCTGCTAAAGATTCATATATTCAAGCCTTAATAGTCATTAAGTCTTAGTAAGGTGTGAATTAATAAATAACTTGAATGCATTCATTGATTTCATTGGAAAAATAAAAGTGATCAAAATTTTACTTCTCAATCATAAAGTAATGCAAATGCATAATTTCTTAATGCAAGAAGATAAATTCAAAATTCAATGATAATTTCCTCTCACAAAATATAATGTTAGGTCCCAATCAAAGAATAATATATTTACATTTAAAACAAGATTTTTAATATTTTGTTTCCAAAAATATATTCACTATTTTTGCTATCCCAAATCCTCTTTGTATATTATGAATAATATCATTATGACATAACAAGAAACAATTTCATATAAAACCATACAACTATTGGTCATCCCTATGATCTCATAAAAAGTGCAACTATAATACACTTAAATCATAATATAGTGTTTTAGAAAAAGAATGTTTGTTCCTAATTGAATAAATACATATTATCTATTTTAATAACTTGTCACTATTGTATATTCAATTTACATAAAACGAAAATTAGAGTATACTAGATATTTATGTAGTAAAAAAATTAGCAAGTACAACAATGAAACGATCATGGTGAAGATTCATTTACATGATAAAATCCATAATGGCCATATTCCACCTCAACAATACTCCATAATATATAAATTCCTCTCAAAATTATATACCATTGTCATAGGTTTATAATAAACAACCCATTTCCCCACAATCAACTCATTCAATGAATCACACAATAAAGCACGCATGAAAATTGAGATAATTGTACATTCAAGAGAGAAAAATATTGATATAATTCACATATTCATAATGCATGATGGTAATGTGTTGGAGATATTTTCATTAATGTCAAAGGAGTCATTGATGTCAATGGATAATGCACAACAATCAAAATAAAAAATAAAGCGATCAAATTAATGTGTTACAGTTGATCGATTTAATAACATTGAATGTAATAATTGCATACCAAGATGTGTAGCAAATTCATGAAGGGACAACATTTATTTAATGGGCTAGCTGACCTACATTAAGATTAACTGATTGTTTTATGTGGTTGACCTCCTTGAAGAATTCCTGCCCTATTGGGTGAAGAGTCATGACCATTCGAAAGGCATTTTTGGGCTATATAAAAGGAAGATTTGTTGGATGGAGTAAGGGAAGATTTTGATTGAATATAATTCGGAAGAAGATCAAAATTTTATGTGTGAAATAAGATTTATATCTTGAGAAGATAATAAGATTTATGAAGAGGAAATATAATTCTCCATCATTCATTGAAACAACAACACTACGAAGGTGGTATCGTCATCAATTTGGAGGTTGGTGCCTCATAAAATGAAGAGATTGGTCTCTTGTGGATTTAGCACTCAACAAAAAATATTGGTGTATAAATTGATAATTTGGTGCTTAACATTAGGGATCAGTGCCTCCAGGTAGGTTTTTTCCACACAAATTGTATATATATATATATATATATAATATATATAAGAAAATATTTTCCCGTAGTTTTATTCCCGAAACACGTAAATAATGTGTGTCTATTTTGTTGCATAATTTTTAGATCTTGTGAGATTGTTGTTGTTTTGAATATTAAGGATTTGGATTATTAAAATTTATTTTATACTAATTCACACCCCTCTCAGTATAAGTGTGTGTATAAAAATTAGTACCAGAGCTTGTACCTTCAGGAACAATCTAATCGGCGGAAGGTAGATCTTGGCAACACACATGGCCAGTAATCAAGTACCAAAGGGTTTCTCCACAAACAAGGCTATGTTATTCAACAAAACAAAATTATGATTTATAGAGAATACAAATGAGAACCTATCTAATGGATCTAGGGTTTTATATTTGGTAATCAATAAGTAACATGATATATAACTCCACAAAATCCACCGAAGGATCAAGCCGGAAAGAGGACCAATGAAAAAAATTCTAAAGCCTTGAAAGCAATATTAGGTGGCTTGTCTGAATCTTAGTTTTTCAAATTTATGCATTGTGACACAACAAAGGTTACATATGACAAACTTCGAATATATATGAGGGAGACTGCGGGTATGAGCTTTGCACGGTAATAATAATTTCAATGTAATTGAATTTATCACACATACATACAAATATATAGGACATATATATCCTATAAAATAAGATATCTAACTATCTCCAAAATAACTATCCTAAATATGATATGTGAGTTGTTTTACTAATCAAACTCATGATTACATTATTCACAAATTTTTTTATTAGTGGTAAATAAGAGTTAAGGGGACCCTACCCTGTACAAACCAAATAGATCAAACTATGAAACCATGGCCAAGGGTATACCCGTTGAAGCCAACATAACATAACCAAGTACAAAATAACATCATATCTACCAAACTAGTAATATCCCGAGACTAGAAATCCATACTAACAAAAAACCACAAAAAACATACATTCTAAAGAAAAATCTAAACACTAAAAACATGAATTTAGTCCTTGACAATTTCTCCCACTGAATGCATGCAGTCATTCCATTCTTTAACCAGCTCTGCTATAGTCACCCTCCATTTTTCGTAGTCCGGTTTGATCATTTCTTTTTTTGGCATTACACCTTCCTTTTCCAATTGCTTGGCCCTCTACATTGCATAGACCAATTCTCCCATCATCTTCAGGTGTTGTATAGTACTTTTCATGTTCAATATATGAAAACCTTTGATTTGCGATAGTGTATCCTTCATTTTTAGCACATCCTTTTCCATAGCTTGGCATCTTTCATTAGCATTTTGTAGTTTCTCATTGACCACAATAGAGGTAATTTTTTCAATCTTCTCCTGCACCTCCCTTAGTTCAATAGTGATCATGTTGATCTTTTTCCTGTTTATATCAATATCAAGCCTACGTTTTTGAATTTCATCCTAAAATCATTAGCCTTGACCACCAATCTTAAGCAACGAATAAATATTTTTGCACTACTTTCAAAGCCTTAAGACTAGCAATGGATTCCTTAGTATTTTTTTTGTGTTTCAAATAATTATTCCTTTTCAGAAACTTTGTGAGGGGTCTTTGTTTGTTTCCTCAATTTCCATTTCAGGATTCATAAAATTCTCCTAGGAATCACCGTCACTACCACACACTTGATTTCTCTTGTAAAATTCTCCTCGGACTGATTAGATTTTCCCCTATTTCCCATCCTTTCCTTCCATCATTTTTCATTTATGAGGATTTTCCCGACCATGCATGGCATTTTCCTCTTTCCCATATTTTTACTTCCTTCCTCCATCCCTGGGATTATCTCCTTTGCACCAATTTTCTCATCCCTTCCAATCATAGGGGTCCCTATTCGAACCAAGGAATTAATAAGCCCTTGGTGCAGAGGGACTTTGAAAGTCCCTTTTCTAACTTGATCAATAGATTTAGCCAAAGATATGAATAAGAAATTTGGGAAACAATACTGCCTACCATGTTTGAAATGGTTTAGCATAGGGAAATGATAGGCGTAAACAACTTTAAACCTACCTTCTAGGGTTACATATGACATCAAAATAAAAGCAATTTCCTCATAAGGAGGAGGAAAAGATTCCCTTTCATAACCATTAAAATGTTTTCTTAGAGTCTCCTTACCTTGCAAGAAGTTATCCACTTCCATACTACAATCTGTCTTTGGTTTGAAAATCATTCTACCCTCCAACGGTAACCTTGTAACTTTAGAAATCAACTTGGGATAAATTAAAAGGAGAGCAATTTAATACATACCTTCCATTCATTCCATGAATTAACAATCTGATACTCGGCTCCTCATCATGACTAGTGAAGATGTTGAAAAAATTAGTCATACCAACTCTCTCTATAAGCTCTTTTTCTTCCTTGTTGACCTCTGGAAAAGTTTCAGGTTCTACCCTTACTAAATCTCCTCCCATTTTTGTGCTAAAATAAATTGCCCCTCCAAGTCTAAACGTTATGTGCAAGAGATGCAGGTCTAGACCAAGGGTTCTCAAAATTTTCAAACTCCATGTGTTCTTTCATGTTCCTAAAAATGATTTTAACTCTTTGTTTGATAGGCTCGTTCCCACTCTTCAAATCTAGGTCTTTATGAGTATCAAGATATTGCACGTGTCTCCACCTAGCATTAGTCTTAATCATTGTACAACTCAACTCCTTTTTATCATTTGAAAATATTTTAGACATGAATTCCTTCCTTCTATCCATATTATTATTACCCCAATTCTTAATACTCATAAGGGGACACGGGTTAGGGACTAAATCCATCTCCAAAATATGTTTGATTTGTTCATCCAGACCATCTATTTTTCCACAATATTAAAATCAGTAGCAACTACCCCCATGTTTGTAAATTTTTCAGCAATCCCATTCCCTTCACGGTAAATATGTTGGAACGTGATTGAGCTAAAGAAAGGGATTCTATTCTTTATATTGTTAATAAAGTCTTCAATCATAACTGAGACTATATTCTTTCCATTCATGCTTGATATTATATTTTGAGAGTCTTCCTTCAACAATTAAGGTTCTGAAATCTCTCTCCATGGCTAACTTAACCCCCCAGTACATTGTAACAACTTCTGCCATGTGATTAGTTTGGGTCCCAAGATTAAAGAAGTAAGCTAGCACAAACTTTCCATTGGAGTCCCAAACACTCCACCTCCTCCACTTTACCAGGATTCCTTTTTGTAGCACCATCAAAGTTTAGTTTAATAAATCCTTCCATAGGTATTTTCCATCTCACCCCTTCTCTAGGATTTCTTTTCTGAGTTGTTCCATCAATCAGGAGACCCCATCTTCTTGAAATATGAATTTCCCCCTCCAAAATTTCAGCCTCCTTATTTTTAGAATAGAAAATTTGTTTCTAACAGCTTGGACACATCTTTTGTTATTTGTAGAGAGGAAAACATCCCCTAAAACCCTCCTATTCCTTTCTTTCCACACTTCCCACCAAGAATGACCAAGGCTAAGGATCCAGATTTTTTAGGCCTTGACATATGAAAGGACATTTCCATTGAACCCAAAAATCCTTAACCTCTTGCAGTCTAACCCAAAAAACCATAAATTGGGATAAGATAGAACTAATGATCAGTGATGAAAAGGAAAACCTACAAAGAGATGATTGACTATCTCCAGTTCCTTTTCACATAAAACACATCTATTAACCATGTTGAAACCTCGTTTTGTAAGATTTTTAACCGTTAGAATCTTATTGATCAAAGTTAGCCAACTAAATATATTGACTTTAGGAATGACATTCTTGTTCCATAACTTTCCCCATAAGATACCTTTTGTATTCTCTTCTTCTTCAAAAATTGAGAGTAAGATGATTTTATGGAATAGATGCCCATTTCTTCTTTGTCCCATATTAGTCTGTCTTGTTCTCTTTTGTTATAGGTAAGTTGATTATCAAGGAATTCATTCAATCTTTCCATTTGTTGATTTAAATCTTGTCTATCCACCTCCAAGTGCTTCCAATTATTGAAGCCTCCTTCTTCAGCCAAATAGTTGCTTACCATTATGCCATATTTTCTTTCAAGTAGCTGAGATATTTCAGGAAATTTTTCTTCCATCGTAAACTACCCTGCCCATTTATCTTTCCAAAACATGGTCTTGGAGCCACTTCCAATTTTCCATTTACATCCTTTTCCTAGAAGTTCCTTTTCCCAATTGATATCCTTCCATATGCTTGATCCATTGAAATTAGGAGGTTTGAAAATCCATCTATCATCATGTGCATCATTCCAATATTTCTATTTTAGAATTTTGGTCCAAACACTTTCTTCATTACTTAGTCTCCACCCTATTTTAGCTAATAGAGCTTTGTTCATTTTTACCCAGTCCCTTAAACCTAAGCCTCCAAGTTTCTTTGGTTTAAAACCCTTTTCCAAGCCACCAATGGAATATGGTCCTTACTTTCCATTCCACTCCATAGAAATGTTTTTGAATGCTTTCAAGTTTATTTTCCACCTTCGTAGGGAGCTGAAAAAGAGACATAACATAAACCGATAGACTTTGTAATGAGATTTTTCAACAAAGTGAATTTTCTTTCCTAGAGAGAAGGTTATCTTTCCACCCAACCAATTTTCTTTCAAACCTTTCAATAAGGAAATTCCATTCATTTCTTTGGGGTCTTCTTTCTCCCAATGGCATACCAAGATAGAAAGATGGGAAAGGGTTTAATGTCATAATCCATGACTCTAGAAATTTTCCTTTCCCTAACTTTTGGGTTGTTTAAGAAGAAGATCAAAATATTTCTATAATTTACAAGCTTACCCAATACTTTCACATAATCATCTAACAACTTCTTGAAAGAGCACACTTCTAACACTGATACTTCTCCCACAAGGATTGTATCATCCACAAAATGTTGATGTGAAACATTGTTAACACCCAAAACTGGGAAATTCCTTTTATACTTCTAGCATTAGTGGCTTCATTAAGTTTCATGCTCAAAGCTTTACCATCAGGATGAAGAGAAAAGGAGACAACAAATCACCTTTCCTTAAACCTTAGGAACTTGGAAAGAAACCACAAGGGACCCCATTAATAAGAACTAAAAAGAAAGCACTAGAGATACATGTTTTAACCATACCTCTAAAGGAGTTATCAAAACCAAATTTCTCCAAGACCTTATCTAAGAAAGTCCATGAAACCCTGTCATAGGATTTAACCATGTCCAATTTGATGACCATAGCAGGTTTCTTGTTGATTTTGATAGAGTGAATTGTTTCTTGGATTGTTATTATACCATCTTGGATTTTTCTTCCCATGATGAAACCCCCTTGTTATTCTCGAGATGATGGAGGGAAGAAGCATAAAGACAAAGAGCAAGAATCTTAGTGCAAATTTTGTATAAGGTGTTGCAAAGGCTTATAGGACGAAAATCCTTGAACTCCACCACATTACCAATCTTTGGAATAAGGGTCAGAAAGGTGCAATTAACCTCCTTCAACATATTTTTTTTTAAAAATTATTCTACCACCTTAAAAACATCCTTTTTAATTATGTCCCAAAATTATTGGTAGAAGAATGTTGGAAAACCATCCGGTCTCGAGGCCTTATCTGGACTAAGATTTTTAACAAAAAATTCCACCTCCTCTAGGAAGGGGCCTTAGAGAGCATAAGATTGTCCTCCATGGAAACCAAATTTGGGATACATCTAATGAAATTTTTTTATTCCTTTTCATAGTTACCCTTCACTTTCTCGTCAATAAATTTCTAAAAAAAAAATGGCCTCCTCTTTAATTTCCTCATTTTCTTCCAAGAGAGTTCCATCATCACATCTGATTTTACCAATTATGTTAAAGCTCCTTCTTTTAAGGTGGTGAGGTGAAATAATTTTGTTTTTGTCCCCTCCTTAAGCCACGTAACCCTAGATTTTTATGCCAAAATTTTTTCTTCCTTTGTTAAGATGTTATGATATTATGAAAGTAATTACCTTTCCTTTTCACTTTCCATAAGATCCAAGCCCAAATCTCCTTCTTCACTCCTATTTTGAAAGTCCAAAATTTCTTTTTTAACTTTGTTTTCTTCTAGGAAAATATTATCAAGAAAAATTTATTCCATTTTTAGATTCATTTTGATATGTTGGAGTTTTTTGGATAATCTGTAAATATTTGTTCCCTATACATTAAATCTCCACCATTCTTTGATCAAGTCTAGTAAATCCTCACTTTGGAGCCACATTTTCTCAAACTAGAAAAGGATTTCTCCTTCTAGTAGTATCTTTCACGGTCAGAAGAATGGGGTTATGGTCTGACCCTATCCTAGGAAGGGTAAAAAGGAATATATCCTTCTTAAACCACTCTTTTCTATAGCAAGCACCCTATCCAGTCTCACTGTATAAGTTAGGATCCTACTCTCCTGTTAGACCAAGTGTATTTGCTTCCTTTTAAGTCAATGTCCATTAAGTTTGAACTCATCAAGAATTCATTAAGGTCCTCCATACCTACTATATAGTCCATCGACCCCCTTTTTTTTCCAGAGGAAAAATCGGGGTATTGAAATCTCCAAGAAGCAACTAGTCAATCCCAGAGATAATATTTTTGAAGTTTAATAAGTGCTGCCATAATTTCTTCCTTTCCTTATGGGATGTAGGAGCATAGATGTTTGATATAACCCATATTTTGTTATTTTCAATGTTTCTCATCATCACAACCATGTGGTTTCCTCTTTTAATCAAAGTATTTCCTCGAAATATTTTAGGATTCCATACTACTACTATGCCTCCTGAAGCACCAATGGAACTAACATCAATGGCTTCAGAGTTTTTCCAAAAAAATTCTCTAATATTTTGGAAAATTTCTTCCTTCATTTTTGTTTCCTATATTGCTAGAACATCTAATTTATGAGTTTCCACTAGATCCTTTAAAATTATCCATTTAGCAGGGTTGTTAAGCCCTCTCCCATTCCATGATATGTAATTCATTTCTTTGGGTTAGTATTAGTATTTATAAAAACCTTCTGATCTAAACACTCATGTGTTCCCGAATCTATATCTTTCTATGTATACTTCTTTCAAGATTCTTGTCTACTCATCTTTCCATTTTCACTATTTGGTTTTCTATCATTAATTGGATTTCCTCCCCTTGTACCTATAGATTTCACCGTGCTATTTTTTGAGGATGTTCCTTTTGAAGATTCACCACTTAACAATGGAGATCCTATTGTTGTTTTCTTTTCTTCCATTTTATTTTCCTCTTGTTTCCATTTGAATTTTTTTACATTCAACATTTCCTCCACTGTCAAATTAGTCAATTCCATACCTATTTTATGGGACTCTAATTCATTTGACGATATTGTGCTTATTTGCATTGGAGGCCATCAACCCTTTGCCACTAGATATGTTGTTTTCATTATTTTTGATCTCCAAAGTTTTGGTTCCTTTATGATTTCTTCCTTCTTATTCATAACTTTATTAGGGGAGAAGGGATCTAATTTCCTTTCCATAGAGAATATTGATTTTGGGTTTCCATTCTTCATGTCTTGAATCTTTGAGTCTAACATCGATATGTTTTTGTTTCTTTTCTTGTTAACCACCAAAGTGAAGTCATCGTCTTCCTTTTTGATCATCCATCTGAGGTATTTCAATATTTTCTTATCTCTCTGTTATACAAAGAGGTCTATACCCCACAGTTTGATTTCTAAAACTACTCTCAACTCTCTTTTTGGATTCCATTATTCCTTTTCCTTTGTCCTCATTCCCTTCATTAGTTCTAATAGCCGTATAGGTCTGAGTGATTTTGAATTTGCAATTTTGACTTAAATGTCCACATCCACTGCATTTAACACACTTTGCAGGACTATGCTCTCCAGTTCAATTTTTTGTCCCCAAATTCCAAATCTATATTTAAGCTTAATGTTGTTGGGGATGTCAGGACCAAAATGGTATAGATGAAAACCTCACACACACCAATCTTTTCATATTGAGTGTGGAATTTTCAATAAGAAAAAGATACCCCAAAGAGTTTGTAATTACTCTTATGATATCTTCATGCCAAAATTCTAAAGGCATGGATACACAATTGAACCCATACAGGAACTAGTTCAAATTTTCCTTCTCATGGTTAAAGTTCAGTTCCCATTTTCTTAAGTACCATCCTGATTTTCCCCAAAACTAGGGTCCTTCCTCTAGGACTCTAAGCATATCCTCATGAATAATAAATTTGAAAAGGAAAAAACCATTAGGTAGAGTGCTTACCTCCAGATGACCCTTTGGATTCCATTTTAGTTTCGCCCACCTTCTTATAGCATCAATATTTGGCCTTCCACCTAACCATCTTTCCAACCAACACATTATCTAGATTTTTCATAGTATTGTTTAGAATTGAGTCGGGATATTAAGGAAATCAGCCCGAAGCTTCCCGTGTTTCCTACAAAAACCCTTCGTGTTCTTCAAAGATGATCCATTCTTCACAATGCATGACCATAAGACTAGGCCCCTTCCTTCAAGACTCTTTATCCTTCACGTGGGTACCACTTACCTTAGTAGATGGGTCTAGTTTTTCCCCCAGTGAGCCGGATCCCTTCCTTCTAGGTAGAATATCTCTGCCATCCTCTTCCCACCTATTCTCATTTGAAATTTTATCCACCTCTCCTCCTCTCGCTCCCATCTTCATAATTATTCACAACTTCATGGAGCACTAATCTTAGGATTATTCCTAACAGCCCCTCTTTAGTGTGAACATGGTGGAAAAACATTCGCACCCTTATCCGTAACATGATCAACCTTGTGAAACATGTCATACTATGTGACTCATGATCTTGATCCAAAAAAAAGGCTTTATTCTTCCATGGTTTTAAACAGACTTACCGATCCATAGGGATCCAAAATGACTCTACTTTATCAAATCAGCCAACACAAAGAAGAAAAAAATATACACGGAGGTTCTATCTGTTTAGTGACAGGACCGCCACCCTATGCAAGGTGGTGGTTACAGAACTACTGCCCCACAAGGGTAGTGGTCCTAGGACCACTATTCTACATTGGGTGGTGGTCCTAGCTCTTACGGATAGAAAATAAAATATGACATGAACAGTCCTAGAATTCCAAAGGGTGTCCATGTCTCTTCTTCTACATGACTTTTCCCATTCTCCAATGCACGGAGAACATGAGAAAGACTATAAATGCATGTTATGGAAGAGAAAAAGGCATCAAAGCATGAATCAAGTGAGTAAGAAGCTCTTAGTGTTGGAATTGTGATTTGTAGAAGCAAGGAGTAATTGAGTTAGAGAAAGAAAGTAACTGGGAGGAAGTGTGAGATATTATCTACTTCTCTTTCATACTTATTGTAATTTTTGTACTTATTATTGAATTGGCCAATAAATGTGGGAAGAAAGAGCAATTTCCCTTCCGACTATTTTTTCCTCCTCTGGAGGTTTTCTAGGATAAAATTGTTGGTGTATGAGTCTATATTCTTTCCCTTTCTACAAATTGTTGATTCTAAGCACAAGTATAATTCATTCACTAGCTATCTTTGTTATTTTCTAATAGAAAGTAGAACATCAGTGATTAATTATGATTCTATGGATAATTCCAAAGTTGAAGAGTTTACAGATCATTTTGGTATCAAAGCTAACAATTATCCAGGATTGTGGTATTCGTTCTTGGATTTGTATGATAATGACGAGATCTAAAGGTGAAGAGGATTTACCTTGTGATCTAGAAATTTCTACAAAGAAGTGGAAAAGGAGAATTCGGGCACAAATGGAGGAATAAAACTTGGTCCATATAATCGAGATGCTGGAGACCATGATGGATAAGATGTTTAGAAGGCAAGAAGAGCTTGTTGATTTATAGAATATAGCCTCCGTGAAACAAAAAACTATGGACTCGGTGGTTTGGGGATTAGCTGAAAAGTTTAGCATAGGAAGGAGCCACCATGAGGAAATTTATGGGGAAGAACATGAAGAAGAGACTTCTAACACAAGAGAAAAGGTAAAATCCGATCATACTCCTTTTAAAGTTGAAATCGAAAGTTGAGATTAAAATCTTTGAAGGACAAGTAGATGCAGAGTTGCTTGATAAATGGTTAAAACAGTTAGAAGTCTACTTTAGCATCCATAATGTCACTGAGGCATAAAGGATCACCTTTACACATCTCAAGCTGGAGGGACATGCTCTGGTTTTTTGGGAAACCCATCTAGCCACTTGTGAAAATAAAAAGTGTCCTATTGTGAAATATTGGCAAGAGTTTAAAGAACTACTTAGAGCTAACTTCTATCCTATTGGCTATAAGACTCACCAAATGATTAAATGGCGTATTTTTAGATAAGGTACTAGTCAAAGTGTGTAGGACTATACTATGGAGCTTTAGAGGAAAGCCATGTTGTTTAACATGGACTTGGAGGATGAGGATATTCTGACCAAGTACTTGGGAGGACTTCACACTCACCTTCAAAGAAAAGTCATCTCCAAAGGTACTACATAGATGATGAAAAGAAGCAAGGATAAGTAGATCCAAGGGTAAAGCAATCAAAAATCAGCAAAAGAAAGAGTTTGGGAAAACAAGTAACAAGGGTAAGTGGAAAGGGAAAGGTAAACAAGCTGCCACTACTTTGAATACTTGTAAAGATCCCAAGAATTTTTGCAAGAACTATGATATCAATGGTCATACTGATGCTACATGTTGGAAGTTGCATCCAAAGAATAGAACCAAGGACTCAATGAATTCCATGACGGCTATAAAAATAGAAAGGAGGTTGAAATTGAAGATGAATCTGATGTAGATGAGAGGCTTAGATGCACGGACACCAACATGGACATCCATGAAGAGGAGATGAGTAGACTATTCTAGATCAAAATCCAGATCAAGAGAACTAAGGTAAATGCTTTGGTTGATACCAGTTCTCGGTCTAACCCGATTTCAAGCAGTTGTAAGAATCTTGGTCTTGAGACTTACGAGCATCCACACCCTTATCCTATGGGTTGGGTGAAGAAGGGTGTTGAAATTCAAGTAACAAGAAGATGTAAGGTCAAGTTTGGGATGAATTCCCAATATATTTATGTTTTTGAAGCTGACGTCATTCCACTTGATGTTTTTTATGTTTTATTTTGGAGTCCTTACTTGTATGTTAGGGATGTTATATTTATGAGGAGGGAAAACTGTTGCAGATGGGTCTAGGATGGGATCAACTACAACATCCGGGCACACTAGCGTAAGACACGGGTTACTATGGTAAGTGCTAACCAATAAAAATGACTTATTCAGATAAATCATAATCAATTTTGTTTACTCTTATTGAAGGATAAACAAGATGGGGTAGAAGATGTAGATATTTCTAACTAGGGAAAGCATGATTTGATAGTAGTATTCAGTCTTTTCAGGAAGTATTTCAGCTCCTAGTGGGTTACCACCAAAACAGGAAGTAGAGCATGAGATTAAGCTATTGCTAGAGTCCCCTCTACGAACATTGGGTTATATAGGAAATCCTTTCTTGAGAGTACCAAGTAAATAAACAACTCCAGAATTACTAGACCAAGGGTAATACGTCCGAGCACCTCACCATGTGGTTCATCTATTTTGATGGTGCCAAAGAAGGATGGTTTTTGGAGAATGTGCTTCAACTACCACACTTTGAACAAGATCACCATAAAGAAGAAATATCCACTTCCCCGCATAGATGATCTATTGACCAACTTCAAAGATGCCAAATTTTTTATGAAGTTGGATCTCAAGTCGATTATCACCAAGTCGAATGAAGGAGGAGGATATATGGAAGACTTCCTTCAAGATGAAACAAGGTTTATATGAATGGTTAGTACTTCTTTTGAGTTATGCAATGCACCCACTACATTTATGAGATTGATGAATGATGTATTGTGGGATTTCATAGATTCATGTGTCATTGTATATCTAGATGATATCTTGATTTTTAGTGCCACATGGGAGGAACATCTAACTCATTTGCAGCAAGTCTTACAAGTTCTTAGGGAGAAACAACTACTTTGTAATATGAAGAAATGTGAATTTTCCAAATAGTAACTTGTCTATCTTGGGCACGTGGTTAGAGGAGGAGAGCTACGAGTGGATCCAAAGAAGGTGGAAGCCATCACTAATTTTCCAACACCAATAGGAGCCACGAAACTAGGAGTTTTTTGGGAGCAACATGCGGAAGTTCATTTCGGGCTTCTCCGCAGTAACACCTCTACACATAAACCGCAAAGAGTAAGAGTTTTCGGGTAAGGAACAAGACAAATCCTTTGAGTTATTGAAATACAAGATTAGTCATGCTCCATTACTTGCTCTTCCTAATTTACAGAAACCTTTTGAAGTAGAGAAAGATGTCGGTGATTACACCATGGGCACATTGTTGCTTTAAGGAGGTATACCCGTATGTTATCATTATGAAAAATTCACTTCAGCAGCTTCAAGGATATTCAAAGTATATGATAATGAAATGTATGAACTAGTTCGTAATTAAAATTTGGAAGCATTATTTGTTGGGTAAAGAAACTATCAGCACACTCGACCACAAACCTCTCCAATATTTGTAAGCATAGTCTAAATTACAAGAAAAGGCACTACAAATGGATGGGGTTCCTTCAGCAGTTCCATCTGGTGATTAAATACAAGAAGGGTAGTACAAACTTGGTGGTAAACATGTTGTCTAGGCCACCCACATAGGAGAATTTTTCCTGTTTGGCCACTATCTCTCAGATCGAGCCCTTCACGAAGGAAGCTTACGAAGAGGCATATGCCCAGGAAAAAGACTTTGGGGTGACATTTCAGTAGTTGCAGTCCCAAGGGGCTGAAAGGATAGGGATTGAAGATTGTTATCTCAAAGACGGGCTACTCTACTGATGGGGGAAGCTTTGCATGCCAAAAGAAGAGTGAATTCTATTGATGAGGGAAGCACATACCTCAAAATTAGTGGGACATTTCAGTGTTGGTAAGACCCTAGCCCACTTGCAAAGGTACGTGTATTGGCCCAATATGCAAGAAGAAGTATCAAAATTTATACGAGGATGTAAACTTTGTTGTACTAGCAATCCTAAGACTAGGAAGGGAGGTTTGCATATGCCTTTACCAAGACTACTACTCATATGTGCGAGGACATTTCTATGGATTTTGTAGGAGGATTACCTATGTCTAAACATGGCCATGACTATCTCTATGTAGTTGTTGATAGATTTAGTAAGATGTGTATTCTTATGGCATGTAAAAATACAGTAAAATCACATGAGGCATAATATCTTTGCTTTGCTAATGTATGGGTGAATTTTGGTTTGCCAAAGTCTATTGTTTCTAATAGGGATTCCAAGTTCTTGGGGAAATTTTGGACTACTTTATGGGACAAGATGGATACTAGGTTACAGAGGAGCACAACTTTCCATCCACAGACAAATGGACAAATAGAGGTGGTAAAAAGGACTTTGGTATAGTTGATCAGAGGGTATAATAAAAATACCCAAGGACTTGGGATGAGTCCTCGCGTACATTCAACATTCCTATAACCGGGTAGTACACACATCCACTATGAAGTCACCGTTTGAAGCATGCTTGGGATATCTACCTATAAATCCATTGGACATAGTAGTTGGACAAAAGGATGAGAAGGATACACAAGATAGAAAGGTGACTAGAGAAAACAAATTCATTGAGAGGATCCGAAAAATCCATCTCAAAGTCAAGGAACAACTAGAGAAATCTCAGGCCAAGTATAAAGCTAGGCACGATCAACATAGAAGGGAACATAAGCTTCATGTTGGAGATAGATTTTGGCTTTACTTGAGCAAGGAGAGACTACAAGGTCAAGCACGGAATCTCAAGCCATTATGATATGGACCCTTCACCATATTGGAGCAGGTTGGAGAAAATGCCTTTCGACTTGATTTTTCGTCATTCATGAGGATGTAATATGTAGTAAACTACGAGAACTTACACCTATATGAGCCATCCATGCTAGATGAAGATGAAGAAATATAGTTGCTACCTTCCATTGAGGATTGCATCTTGGACTCACAAGGCAAATTAGAGGAGGATGTAGTGCTACAATAAAAGGTCAGAGAGACTAGAAGAGGTCCACATGAGTCTTGGCAGATCAGAATGAAAGGAAAGACACCAAGGTAGGCTCAAGTGGTAGTCAAGGAGAAAGCGAGCGAATTATTTCCTCATCTACTCCCCCACTAATCTTTTTTGGGACCAAAATCCTCCTAAGAAGGGAAGTTATGATCCATATGGATCCAAAATAACTCTACTTCATCGATATAGTCAACAAAAAAAAAAAAAAAATATACACAAAGATTTTGTCTCTGTTTAGTGATAGACCGCTACCCCGTGTAGGGTGGCGGTTACATAACTGTCCCCCACCAGGGAGGTGGTCTTGGGACCGCCACTGATTTGCATTGGGCGGCGGTCCTGGCTCTTGCGGACAAAAAATAAAATATGATGCGAACAATCCCAGAATTCCAAAGGGTATCTATGTCTCTTCTTCTGCATGACTTTTCCCATTCTCCAATGCATGGGAGAACATGAGAAAGACTATAAATGCATGTTATGGAAGAGAACAAAGGCATCGAAGCATGAAGCAAGTGAGTAAGAAGATCTTAGTGTTGGAATTGTGATTTGTAGAAGCAAGGAGTAATTGAGTTAGAGTAAGCAAGTAACTGGGAGGAAGTGTGAGATATTATCTACTTATCTTTCATACTTATTGTAATTTATGTACTTATTATTGAATTGGCCAATAAAAGTGGGAAGAAAGAGCAATTTCCCTTCCCGACTGGTTTTTCCTCCTCTGGAGGTTTTCCAGGATAAAATTGTTGGTGTATGAGTCTATATTCTTTCCCTTTCTGCAAATTGTTGATTCTAAGCACAAGTATAATTCATTCACTAGATATCTTTGTTATTTTCTAATAGAAAGTAGAACAACAATGATTAATTTTGATTTTGTGGATAATTCCAAAGTTGAAGAGTTTACATATCACTTATCACAAACCTTGACATGAACAAGCCCCATCAATTGTCCACCTCGGGTGGTTTTCAAGATCTCCAATAAACCCTTTCAAGATCCATGAAATGAATTACTCTAGTACTTTTGTTTGCCACTATGCTTGTACATTAGGGAATTATATAGGAATCACATATTTTTATTACAATAATGAACAATAGAACACATACTTTGGAAAGATATTTCACATTACATCTTATAAGTATTGCAATGTTGTTAATTATAGCCACTTTTGTTGATTGCTTCCACTCGATCTCAAATAGAAAAGGAAACCGCCACTACACTAGAAGATTCCATTAACTTTAGTTGGTTTTGCGTAGAATGGAAATGGAACAATGGTTTCATGTTCCCCCCACAATGTGAAATTTCCATTATTCATAAAACTACAAAATAGGAACACTGAAAAGAAAATTGTACCATATTGCATACTACTATTTGGATCTTGTTACACATTATCATCATTTTTAGTAAAAATATTCATTGAATGATCATATTCCAACAAATTATGGCTATTAGTGGATCTTTGCATTCATCTGCTCTCTTATACAATTATTTTTCTAGCATCTACACACCACACTAAAAATTTAAAAAACTGAAATCCAAACCACACAATTGAAAAATCTATTATTCACACCATAAAATTTCCACCACGGCTGTTATGTAGCCCCATCATTAGTGATCGACGAGAGGTCACTAATTGACCTCCAACCTTATGTGCCTCCTCTTGACAATGAGTACTTGAAAACAATATTTGACACGTAATTTTTACACGTAAAAAAGACGATGCTTGTATATTTTATTAATATCAAATTCAAGCATTACAAAAAAATGAGATAGCTGCAATATTTATATATATTGGATAGCTTCTATCTCATCCACAATATATGGAAATAAATCATCTAATCTAAGAAAATATGGTAGAAATAGCATATTGCCCCTAATTGCCCCTATTGCCCCTCATGGAAATCATCCAGAACAAAATATAAAAGATAGAACATGATCCCACAAACATTGGGATGAGAACACTATCACTTAGTTAACTAACAACTAAGGATAACTAATACCTATTAACATAAGTTTAAAGTATTTAAATTAAATACTTTAACTTATTACATTTATTCAAATATAAACTAATGATGAATTAAGCTAAGTTTCATTCCTAACATTCCCCCCCTTAATTCAACATGGTCTCGAGTGAGCATGAGAGAAATTATCTAAAACCCTCAAATTTACCTCAAGCAAGTGACTTTGTGAAGACATCTGCACGTTGCATATCTATTGGGCAATATTAAAGCTATATGTTGTTGTTCTGAACATGTTTGTGAATGAAATGTACCTACACCTCAATGTGTTTGGTGCACTCATGAAAAACTAGATTCCAACAAGTTTTAATACTCCTTCATTATCAACATGTAGGATAGTTGGATCTTTCTGTGGTATTCCCAATCCTTCAAGTATACATCGAGCCATATCACTTCACAAATAGCTCCACCTATTGCACAATATTTTGATTCTATGGAGGACCTTGAAACAAAAGTTTTCTTCTTACTCCCCCATGATATCGGTCCAGATCCCAAAAAGAATACAAATCCTAAAGTGGATTTCCTATCATCTATGTTTCCTGCATGATTTGAATCTAAATATCCTGTCAAGAAGAAGTTATTATTCTTCTTATATTCTAGGCCATAGTCCATAGTTCCTTTGATGTACCTCAGTATCTTTTTTCTACTTTCCAATGAGAAACCCTTGGTTCTTGCATGAACCATGAAAGATAGTTGATTGCATAGCTGATATTCGACCTAGTGTAAGTCAAGTAGATGAGACTCCCGATCAATTGCCGATAGAGAGTTACATTTACTTGTGGTGATGGATCTGTTCGAGACAGTTGAATTCTTGTCTCCATAGGTGTGGAAAATGGCTTACAATCCATCATATTGAATTCTCGAGCATTGTCTTGGCGTATTTCAATTGTGACACAAATATATGATTTTCTCTTTTCCAAACTTCAATTCCAAGACAATAATGTAGAATCCCGAGATTGGTCATGTCAAATGATCATGTTAGATCTTTCTTTGTTGACTCAATCATCCTCATTGATCCTCTAGCAATGACTAAATCATAGACATATACTACATCGATCACTATCTCCCCCTTGGTTTTTGAGATAGAGATTAGGATCCTATGGACTCCTGTTGAATCCATGTTGAATGAGATGCTCATCAATTTTTATATACCATTCCCACGTGAGGTTGGTTTAGACCATATAGTGATTTCATGAGTTTACATACCTTTTCCTCTTTACCTGGTATGAAAAAACCTTCTAGTTGAGTCATGTAAACTTCTTCCTGTAAATAACCATTAAGAAAGGCACTTTTCACATCCATTTGGTGTATTTTCCAACCAAATTGTGCAACTAGAGAAAATATTAACCTAAAAGTTTTTATCTTAGCTTTGTGGGAGAAAAAGTCTCCTCATAATCAATGCCTTCTTTTTTAGCATATTCCTTAGCAACTAGTCTAGCCTTATGTTTATCAATTTTGTTGTCTGCTTTGTACTTTGTTTTGAAGATCCATCTACATCCAATCAGATTTTTACCTGGTGGAAGATCTGTAAGTTTCCATGTATTATTTTTCATAAGTGACTTATATTTTGCATCCATAACATCTTTCCAAGGTTTAGACTATAGGGATTCTAAACTGAGGATGACTCAATAGTTTCAATAACTTTACTCATTAAGGCCAAATTTACCTCATTTTGAGCCATACTGCGAGTCCTTATTCTAGTGGTAGATGTGTCGGGGACACTATCCAATTTTGCATCTCTAATCATACTTGTATACCATTTAGGCATAATTTTTGTGGTTCTTATGGGAGGTTGAATTTCATTATCTTCCCCATCATCACTATCATCATCAAAGTGATTACCATCCTCTGTTTTCACTTTGTAGGGATGATTTTTTCATCATGTGAGTGTATGGAAGGAGCATCTACTTCTTTCTTCTCAAATAACTCAACATCCCGACTAGTGTATACCCTTCTTGTTTTTGGATCCATAATTCTATAGCCAAGTGCTTCATCATTATATCCCAAGAAGATAAGTTTTTTTGATTTCATATCAAGCTTAGTTCTTTGTTTCTTAGGAATGTGCATACTTTATTTACATCTAAAAACTCTAAGGTGTGAAATAGATGGCTTATGCCCTAACCATGCTTCCTGTGGTGTAACTCCATCAAGAGCTGCAGTGGGAACTCTGTTTAGTAAATACACTGTCGTTTTAGCTGCTTCGGCCCAAAATGTTTTTGATAAACCTACATCATCAATCATACATCACACCATATCCATGATAGTATGATTTCACCTTTCAACAACACCATTTTGTTGCGGTGTGTGAGGAGGATCCATTTGATGACGAATGCCATGTGTTTTCAAAAAATCATTGAACTCATTACTGGTGTATTCTCCCCCTCGATCTGAGCAGAGTGTTTTTATTTTCCTACCTAGACTCTATTTCAACAAGGGCTTTAAACTTCTTGAAAGTTTCAAAAGCTTGGTATTTTGTAGAAAGACAATATATCCACATTTTTATTGAAAAATCATTAACAAAGAGCATGCAATATTGAAACCCAGTGCAGTGGCTAGGTCTCATTGGTCCATACAAATCGGTATGCACCAAGTCAAGTTTTACATTTTCCCGAAATGTACTATGTTTGAATGGTGCTCTATTTTGGTTTCTGCCAAACAATGCCGACGTTTATCTATACCTTTTTTTGGAGGTGGTAAACCCCTAACCATGTCATATCGATTTAAGTGTGTCAAGATAGCCAAAACTCACATGTCCAAGTCTTAGATGTCATAGTTGAGCTGATGATGTATCCTTGGCTACAAGTGCTTGATCAGATTCGTTGAACAAATTTCAACTGAAAAATTCTTCCTACATTCTAATATTTTACAACAATTTTAGAGCTTCGTGACTTATCTCGAATTAGGCACATCTTTTTACCGCCTTTACAATCAAAGTCAATTTTGAGATTGTGATCTAATAATTGACTCACGGATAACATATTTTTTGTTAAACTAGGGACATAAAGAACATCTATAATTTTACAATTATGTTGCCCAAGTGGTAGTGAAATGGAACCAATGCCTTCAACACTAGTATGATGTATCATCACCCAAAGAGACATGATTTTTGGTGGGTGTTTTACTCATTGTGAAGAACTAATCTTTCTTTCTTGTCATGTGTCAAGTTACACCCGAGTCAACATACCAAATTTGATTTGTAGAATTGGATACTTCATTTGATTGTGCAAGAATATAGGAAGTCATCATCATCAAATTGATCTTCTGTTTAGCTACATTTCCTTGTTGAGTTGGTTTCTTCTTCCACTTGTTATTATTTTGTCCCTGTTTACTTTGTTGTTGACCAAATTTTGTTTGTTGGTAATTAATCTTTTTACCACTTGATGATCCTTTTTGGAATGTGTTGTACCAACAATTTTTTAACTCATGTCCTTTTCAACCACAAATAAGACATTTTTGTTGGTCATTTTGGCCTTGTTGAGTATTACCTTGCTTCTGAGGTTGTTTACTAGACTTAGCCTATTTTTTTCCTTTTTGATTAGAAGCAAGTGCATGCTCTTCAGTTTCAGTAGTTGAGTGAATAGCTTCCTCTTGTTGTAGCATGTTCACTAACTCTTCAAAAGTTGTTGTTTGACCAATTATGTTTAACGTGGTCACAAAAATCCTATATGAAGGAGGAAGAGCTCTCAATACTATAGGCACAAGTGATGTGTTAGTTACTTCTTCTTCCAAAGCTTGAAGTGATGCATGTAAAGTTGCCACTCTTCTAAAAACATTTCAACTTTCTCAGTTGGTTGCATTTTCAAGTTTAATAGTTGACTTTGGAGATGAAGTATTATGTTCTTATTTTTGACTCATATACTATTTTCAACTTGTCCCAAGATTCTTTTGTTGTTGTGGACTCACGAATATGAGGTTGTACCTCATCTGAAACACTAAACAAGATTATTAACTTTTTTTTTTTTGCACGATCAAATGTAGCTTGTTGTGTAACATTTGTTGCAGATCTTGTTAATGTACCAGAAACAACGGTCCATAGATTTTAAAAATCAAGTTGTGTGTGAATTTTTGTTTTCCATGCTAGATAATTATCAGAATACAAAAGTTGAGAATCTGAAAAAGAACTTTGGTGTCAATTGCGACTATTGTGAAAACTAAATAATGAAAAAGAAGAATTGAACAATTCCCCCCCTTAAAGCATACACACCCCCCAAAAATATTATTTTATTTATTTTGGGCTCCTTTTGGTCGTGTACAATGAATTTTTGGCACTATTGGCCCTATTACAAATTTGGCTTTGTGGCTGATTTGCAAAAAAAATGGCTCTCTTGGCCGATTTGAAAAAAATTTTTTTTTTGAACTCTTTGCCTCTTTTGAAATACAAACAATCTCTAATTTGTTCAATTTTTACAAAAAAAAGCTTATTAAAAGTTGGACCAAGATGTAGAGATCACAAAAATACACACTTTCAAAAAAATGACACCTCAATCCGAGGTACCAGTTGAAAGTTATGACTCTTTTAAGTTATGATTTCAATATCTTCGGGCCCCTTTCCAAAAATGGAAAAAAAAATTGTGATTTTTTTGGGAAATCTAAAAAGGATTTTTTTTTTTAAACGTATATTTTTAACAAAAATGTGGGTAAGGCTTACATGCATGCGTATACCCTTGTTTCGTCTCGCCATCAACCTTGTTTCCTCTCG
Source organism: Taxus wallichiana var. yunnanensis (assembly GCA_018340775.1). Classification (NCBI taxonomy): domain Eukaryota; kingdom Viridiplantae; phylum Streptophyta; class Pinopsida; order Cupressales; family Taxaceae; genus Taxus; species Taxus wallichiana. The sequence goes on along the minus strand of CM031234.1, from coordinate 981,278,166 downwards.
TTGCCCCTTCACCTTAAAAGCTCTATTATGCAGGGTCACACAGAATGAAGCTCTAATTTGCCAATGATGGTTTTCGTCGCAGATTGAAGACTCACAAACATATTAGAATCCAACTCATTTTTTTTTCTTTTGTAGGTGTGAAGTTATCAAGTAAATCCATTGGTATGCAAGGTGAATCCACAGATATATGCAAAATACCACAGCTGCATGTAGGTTGCAGTTCGGTGGTGGATGTTTGATTTTTTTAAAAAAAAATGAAACCTACACACCAAACCCGAATAGTGGTGCCTCCAAAATTGGGGTCCACTAAATTAAATCACACTAAACGGGATCTCTGAATTAGAGAAAAAGAAAAAAATCCTTGAAACAATTGTATATAGTTTTGTTTAAATACTTCATATGCAATGAACAGTATTAAAAAACAAATTGATACAATCACTTTGTTACCAATATTGGAGGTGCATCCAAGTATGTTGGCCTATGATTACAGTTCCAAAAAAAACTTCTGTGTAATTTTTTGTACTTTTTCTTTTCTTGCTTCTGGTGTGTGGAGTAGGGCAGGGGCTCTATGAAGAGGCTGGGGGCAACTTTGGCTCCTCCTAGCTCAAGCTTCTTATTCCTCCTCCCTCAAAACTTCCTACACTTTTCTCTAGATCAGAATGCTACTCTGATACCAAATCTTGACAATGAATACTTGAAAACAATATTTGACACAGAAGCTTTGCACAAAAACAAGATGGTGCTTGTATATTTTATTAATATCAAATTCAAGCATTACAGACAAATGAGAGAGCTGCAATATTTATAGATATTGGACAACTTCTATCTCATCCACAATATATGGAAACAAATCATCTAATTTGAGCAAATATGCAGAAATAACATATTACCCCTAACTGCCCCTATTGCCCCTCATGGAAATCATCCGGGAACAAAATATACAAGATAGAACATGATCCCACAAACATTGGGATGAGAACACTATCACTTAGTTAACTAACAACTAAGGATAACTAATACCTATTGACATAAGTTTAAATTATTTAAATTAAATACTTTAACTTATTACATTTATTCAAATATAAACTAATGATGAATTAAGCTAAGTTTTATTCCTAACACTTCCATCCACCAAAGTACATGGTTGCTCAACAAGATATGAAGCTCAAAATTATACCGTCTTTTTTTGACGCATCTCCCCACCAATTTTCACTTTGGCTATGAAATTCCAAAACGGGGTCTAGGGCGGCAGCCCCCAATGGAGTCAAGGGGCAACACCCCTTGTAGGGTCCCGAGGCAACATCTTGGGCGTGCTCCTTGTCACGGTACAAGGTAGGGTCGAGGCAAAGCCCTCAACCATGAAGGTTTTCCTTCTTTGCATTCATCAAAATTGTAATAATTTTCATTTATCCTCCCATAAAAGTGACACTTTCTTTGGACGTTGTATTTAACCAAAATGTGTTTGTTACAAATGAATTTTTTTACCTTAATTTTGACATTTTAATACTTGACTTACAATAATATGACGATATATTACATTAACGACAATGATGACAAGACAACTAATTATCTAGAGAAATTTAAAATTATGATGACTCATATGCAAATAAAAAAACTTTATTTTTAGTGTTGCCTCAATTATGACAACTGCTAAATAATAACCATAACCTCAAAACTAAAACATATAATTTAAATATCTAGGACCACAATAAATTGACACAACTACCTATTATAATGAATAATAAATACATAAGAGCTAACACTTGGTGATACCACGCATTTACAGTGTATGGTAAGTAACTTGAATAGCAATGTAGTATTGAGTGAGATCTTTTATTTGAAAGGGTTGAATTATCTAAATACGCAGGTCTGAGCAGTGGATGGTGAGATATGATGTGTTGATAAGAAGGAATCACGGACTGGTGGTCCGAATATGCTAAAATTCAACACAGTTAAAGAACGCCTCGGTTATCAATCCTCGAATCTCAATGTTCTTGGCTAAAATCCTTATAGACTGTGGGAAAAAGCTCAAAGAACAGCTGCGCGAAGTAGAAAGCAGAGCTGCAAATGAAGTTGGAATAGATCTGCACACGTTCGGGTGGAGGACAAGTTGCAAAAGGATGGCATAGGTTGGATGATTTCAAGTTGCACATGCAAAGAGAATTAACTGTTCAAACGACCAATTCTTGAAAAAACTTGAACTCGCAAATGAATAGACAGCCCTTCCAAACGGTGGATAGAATGGATGAGTTTGTATGTTGATACCCAAGCTCAATTAAACGAATCAGGATCTTCACACTTCTACAGAAAATGTCAACCACTGTCCACAGAGGAGTAAACTTAATGCTCGAAAATTTATAGAAATACAAAGATATGCGTGGATTATCAAATCATTGGTGCGTAAACTATACTAAATTAAAATATCATTCTAAAAAACTATCTCATCTAAAAGGAAATGAAGAATCCTAGTTGTTCTTAGAAAAGAATTACTTTCCATCTCAGGTCCAACCATGCTCTGATACCAAATGCCTGGTACGAGCTTTGCAAAAAAATAATGATTTCTCTGTATTTGAATTTATCACTTATACATACATTTTTATAAAATAGGAGATCTAACTATCTCCAAAAACAACTCTTATAAACATGATACGTGAGTTGTTTTACGAAAAAAACTCACGAGTACATTATTCACAACTTCATGGATCACTGATCTTAGGATTATTCCTAACAGAGACACCAAAATAAAGCAAGATAAGCTCCAAACCCACATAAGGCAGTTTGAGAGACTAAAAATGAAAGAAGAAGATAATGTTGTAGCCTATCTTCTTCATGTGGATGAAATTGTGAATACCATTTAGAGGGCTCAGTGAAAAGATAGAAGAACCAATAATAGTACAAAAGGTGCTAAGGTCTCTCCCCTTAAGATTTGATCCTAAGGTTTTCGCAATTGAAGAAATAAAATATCTAAACATGCTAAAGATGGATGAGTTGCATGGAATACTCATATCATATGAAATGAGGATGGAAACAGAAAATCCGTCAAAGCGAGAAGCTACCTTCAAAGCTTCAAAAAGGGTAAAATGTAAAACTGAAGTCAAGTGATGAATCGAGAAAAGAAGTTCTTTTTAAGAAATATAAAAAAATCTATAAGTATAGAGTTAAGCTTCCTTTCAAATGTTTCAATTGTGGTGAGATAGGACATTTCATTGTTAAATATCCTCATGCAAAATATGATAGTCTTGATGAAGAGGAACATGCTAAGGTAGGAAATAGAAAACATCAATACAAAAGAACTATAAGTTAGACAAATATGAAAATAAGAAAATTTGTGACATGCATAAGAAAAGCCTCTACACCAAGAAGGAAAGTAGCTCGGAAGAAGAGAGTGATAGAGAAGAAACTCTTTTCATGGTAGTAGAAAAAAATACTAATGAAGACAAAATGTTTCGGAAGAGGAAGAAAATTTTGAGGATGAAGGAGAAGTGTATTGGGAAGAAGAACTTGTCTGTGCCATGGGTGAAATAAAGAGGCTTAAGAAAAGAACTAGTAGAAAAATTAAAACTTCAAAAATATGAAGAAGAAGGTGGGAATTTGCAATCAAACATATCTCAATGCTTGAAGACTCTAAAAATATTATTACCAGTTTAAAAACTCAATTAGAAGAGGCTAAAAGAATATAGGAGGTATAGTAAGAGATCAACTGAAATCAAAACAAGAAAATTGTACTGAGCTTGAATTTTAAATTGTTGATTTAAGAGAGGAATTGGAGAATTCTAGTGATAAGATAAAAATAGCTTAAAATTTGAAAAGAGGATCACGGTCTTGGATAAAATGATTAATAACCAAAGGTCGCCATGCATCAAGAATTTTCTTGGCTATGAAGAAAAACAAGAGGTTACTAAGAAGGACTTGAATTCAAAAATTGTTGAACCTCCAAAAAAAGAAGATAAGACTCCTCATAAGAACAACATTCCTCAAAAGTATAAAAAAGATGAGAACAAGTGGCATAAGGTTCCCACAAGAAACTTCAAAAGATCCTTCTATCCAAGTCAATCTTACATGATTAGGTATCAAAAATATTTTTATGGCTATTGTTTCTCGTGTAACAATTTTGGTCATAAGGCAATAGATTGTAAGGTTCATGCAAGGAATAATGGTTGGAATAAAAGTTCTTATGGTTATTCAAGTATAAATCGTAACTCATTTGTTACACTATTGGATTACAATGAATATGATATTGTGTGTTATAAGTGCAAAAAAGTTGGTCATATAACACAATATTGTAGAAGTGTTTATGTAGAAAATCCAAAACAAACCAGGAAAGTGGATACCTGGCTAAGCAAAAACATAATCTACAAAATCTTGGAAGAAGAAACAAAAGGAATAAAAAAGAGAGATATATACTTGTTCAAACTGATTTTCATGTGTAAAATGAAGAGCAACATTAGTACATTTATAGTGGATGCTTGATCCGTATGATAGGAGATAAGAGCAAGTTTCATTCCTTGAAGAAAGTAAGCGAAGGAACAATAAAATTTGGAGACAATGCTACATAAAGGATATCAAGAAAAGTTAATATCGGTCTCAATAATTGAAAGGAAAAAATTGATAATGTGTTGTACGTTAAAGGGCTAAAGCATAAACTCCTAAGTGTTAGTCAAATTAGTTATCAAGGAAACATCCCCACTTTCCCTCCTTAAGGTTGTCAAGGAAAGTTGATTTAGGAAGATTAGTTGCAGATGCATAAAAAACCACAAATAACTTGTATGTGTTAAGTGAAGTTAAGAAAGAAACATGATATATGAAATAATCATATGAGAATTGGCTATGGAAAAGAATAATGGGCCATACAAGTTTTGAAAAATTTGTGAAAATCAGCAATAAGCGGTGTGTAAGAGACATGTCAAAAATCATGAAGTCTTCAAACACCATTTGCAAGAAATGTTGGCATGGAAAATAAACTAGAGGCATATTCAAATCAAAGGAGTATTCAATAACGAATCCTTCGGAATTGGTTCATACAAACATGTGAGGGTCCAAAATAACTCAAAGTTTAAAAGGTGAGAGTTACTTTATGTTGTTAATTGATTACTATTCTAGAATGACATGTGTTTCTCTCCTAAAGAATAAAACCGAGTCATTTGAGAGCTTTAGAATTTTAAATCATTGGTAGAAAATGAAATTGGGTTGAAAATTAAGTTCTTGAGATCAGATAGAGGATGAGAATTTATTTCAGACCAATTCCAAGAATTTTTTAGGGAACATGGAATAAAAAGACAACTCAAAGCTCCACAAACTCCACAAAAAAATGGAGTTATTGAAACAAACTACCGAATGAGATCACGAGATGACAAGGATTGTGTTGAATGAGTCCAAATTTTTAGATAGGTATTGGGGAGAAGAAGTTAAGACAATGGTTTACATCCTTAATAGAGGAAAAATAAGAGTAAACAATACCAAAACACCTTACAAACTATGGAAGGTAGACTAGTTACCGTTAAATACTTTAGGGTGTTCGAGTAAATGTTATATAAAAAGAAATGATGAAGATTTGGTAAATTTTGACACTAGATCTAATGAAGGTATTTTCTTGGATGCTAATCAAGGAGTAAAACTTATAGATGCTATAAAAATAATTCAAAATATTGTAGAAAATTATGATGTAAAAGTGGATGAGTTTATAAAACATAAGGTGGCCACACAAGTAAGTGATAACAAAGAATAATCAGATCAAAATGAAGTCGAAGAAGAAATTGAAGAAGAGGAACGGGAAGATACTAAGGCACCATAGAGATTTGTTCAAAAGAATCATGGAGAAAATTTGATTCTCGATGATAAAGATGTTGGGGTGCAAACTCAATGGAGGATAGTAAGTACATCTGAATGAGTCAATTTCTCTTTGTTATAAAAAATGGAGGCTAAAAATGTTTTAGAAGCTAGTAAAGATGAACATTGGGTACACTCCATGGAGGAAGAATTGAATCAAATAGAAAATAATGAAACTTGGGAACTTGTTCCAAGACCAAAGGACAAAATGTGATTGACACCAAATGGGTCGTTAGAAATAAGTTGAATGAAGATGGGGAAGTAACCAAAACAAGGTAAGGTTATTATGCAAATGGTATGTGATGTAGGGGCATCATACTATCTATCTAAATAAACCATGAAGACATCAATTAGAGGTTTTCTAGGTGTTTTCATGAGTCTTAGGAGTCATTAGGTGTCAATATGTGTGGTTAGTCTAGTAGTGGGTCTTTCAAAATTCAAATAGAATTTTCCCTCCATTATACAATTTTTGAATATTTACCCATTTTGGCTTAGTTTGAGAATTGTAAAGTATTCTTGAAAATTGGAAGTCATGCATAAGGGTGAATTGAGGTAATAAGGGGGTTATAACCTTCTAGAACTGCATGTCATGGACTAGTCTTACTAAGATTAGACCTGTTAAGTAACCCCATCCCTTCTTAAATAGAATCTCATCATAAATCATACTTGTAACTAACACAATGAGAAAGGCATACTAGTGAGGCATGATAGAAGAGATATAAGAAGGAGAATGTAACTGTTTCATTCATTCCTATTTGGATAAGAATCATTTGTAAAGTTCAAGAAGAGTGAAAGAAGAGAAAACTTTGTTTTTGTGAGTTTAATGCATGAATGCATGAATTCCTATTTGGATAAGAATCATTTGTAAAGTTGAAGAGTGAAAGTTTTGCAAGAATTTAATGTTGAATTTGGTGTTGGCAAAGTTTTGCATTTAATGTTGAAAATCCTTGCATGATGTTGTGTTTTTTTCTTACGCATATGAGATATTCTTGAACTCGGGTTTGAAGGAGAGGTAACCCTAATCTTGTTTATGAACATTTGAGTTGATGATAGTGATTCTAGTGTGTGTCACTACTCCTGGAGGTTGTTGAATGCCTTGTACATGATATATGAACATTGTAAAATTTGTGCATATCTTGACAAGTGAAGGACCGAGGCTGTAGGTGATAGTGGCCGAGCTTTCAAAGTGATCATTCTTATGAAATCTTGTTACACGAATGTCAATATATGTTTGTGTTGACCGCAAGAGACCTATAATGATGATGTGAGTTTAGAAATTAGGAAAATTGTGTGCAAAGGAAGAAATCCTTATGTTTGTAAGGGAGTAAGATAACGATATTCTAGCTTTAATATATCCTTTGATATTCTTCCAATTACAGGTAGTAAGACTTAGAGTGGATTTTCTCAATCAAGCCCATCAAGCTGTGTGAAGGAACTTGTTGTATGAATGGATCAAGGTATAAATACCTTTCAAATTGTAAGAGGATTTGAGTATTTTAGATATCATTGGAGTGATTAGAGCATGTGCATACATCAAAGAGAAGTATTTACAAGTAGAAAAAATCAATTTTTCCTTCACCATCAACTTGAAGCGTTTTATACCCTTTTTTGCTAGCAAGCTAGATAATTTTGCATGAAAAAGGCCACTTACCAGGGAGATTGTGATTTTCTAGTAATATGGTTTCTTTCCCAATATTGATAAAAACCTCCTTGCAAAATTTTATTCCTTGAATTGATGTCTAGTGAAAAATATAAAATGTTAAGCCTTCTCGGGCACGTATAGTGACATAGCTAGGGTTTCCAAAGGAAAGATAGATTAACACCCTCAAAACTCAGAAATTATCTCTATAAACTTGGAGAAATGATATCAAGGAAGTCTACTAGGGGATTCAAAAGGAAATTTGAAGTTTCATCGGTGTAATGAGGATATTTTCTTAATGAATCTAGCTGGTGGTCAAAAATCGGTGTGACGTTATTTTTGAAGGGTATCTAACAAAGGAAGTTACAGTTAGTCTATGATCTCAATCCTAGAAAGTTTTAGGATTAACAAACCATGAAATGGGTATCTGAAAAGATGATATTTTTACCCCGAATCCTTCTACAAAAGAATTTATGAGTAATAATTGACTTGCCCAGTGCCTAAAGGAGATCTAGTAAGATACAAGAAGAAAATTAGCACTACAAGAGGAGTTAAAAGAATAAAGAGGTGGAAATTTGGGCACATATTTAGTATGAATAAGAGACTTGGAAGGAATTGAGAGAACCTTGTGGGATGACATAGAAGTATATATCCCTATATGGTACAAACACACACATTGTCTTAAGAACTAAGAGGATAGTTTTGCCAAAGCAAGGTAAAGACTGTAAGCTTATTGTTTTGAATTATTTTTGATGATCAAATAACTATTATTGAGGTGTATGATTAGGGTATGTGGTAAAAGGAGCCTAAAAGAAGCCAAAATACCAAACTTTACATGTTGAGGAAGGAAGTCTAGTTGAGAAAGTTAGAGGGAAGAGTGAGTAATGTATGTTGCAAGTAAATTTGAATGAAGGAGCCATAAGAGGATTGAAGTGACATCAAGAGTAGGATTTTAAGTAAGATATAATGAACATTGAACTATTTAAGGAAATTTGAGTAGTTAGACCGGAATAAGCCAATATTTGGACTAAGAGTGATCCTCAAAATGTAGAGCTAAGTAAAGGTGAATTATTGTCATTTTGGCTAGTTGTATACCTATATGAATTTTACTATTTGTTCTACATCATTTGGTATCGAACATGGTATTGAGATTGAATGAATTTTTTTATTGTTTCTAATAGTGTTTTGTGAGTGTGAATTGAAGATTGACGATAAAGACAAGTGAAGAGAAGTGCTTGGAACTAATCTTTGATCATGGTACATGATGCCATAGTGGATGAAATATTTGGGAGCTGAGAAAGAAAAGGTCAAGTCAAAACAAGTATACAAGAAGATGAGAAAGCAAGAGCCGCAAAGAAGAATGGAAAAGATAAGAAATTTGATGGAAGCAAGGGTTGTTAGATATTGGAAATCAGAGGACATAGATGATGAAAATGAATTAGAATCAGTAGAATTTATGGCTAAGAGATTTATAGAACTATTGAACAACAAGAGAGAAGAAGAAGAGAGAGAAAGGAAGAGAAAAGAGGGAAAAAAGAAATAGTTGGAAAAAAGAAACAGATTGGAAAAAGAGAAATAGTTTAAGATGTAGGAAGAGATCCATGAGTTGAAGAGAGATGTGGAGAAGTTGGGTGAGTTGATGAAATCTAAAAACAATAAGAGAGAAGAACTATGTTTGAGATGAATAAATAATTCAAGTGGCCATTAGAGTTCATTGTGAGGAAGAGGAAGAGAGAGAAACTAAGAAGAGAGATAAGAGAAGAAGAGAGGAAGTTGAGACAAGAAGAAAAGAGAATGAGAAGACAAGAGAGAGGTTGAAAAATAAGTGGTATATGAATAAGTTCAAGATCTATATGAATAAGAGTTGATTGAAAGCTTCTTAGCTTGCCTTGGGAAGGAGAAAAAGATGAAAAAGTGGAACAACATAGTGAAGATGATAAAGAGGTCATGGAGGAAGCATCTTATGAGGCTAAAAGGCCTCCTTGGTTTTGTTCAAATATTTCCTTTAAGTGTTTTCATTCAGGTGATAAGGGTGAGAGACTAGAAATGGAGGAAATTGTCAAGAAAGAGGATAAACAAGTTGAAAATGGAGAAAATAATGATGATGATTAAAGGTTGAAATTTGAGAAAGAACCTTTTTGGAAAAAAATCATGGAGGAATCTACGATTTCGAGTTGTTTTAGAATTATGAAGACTACATGAAGGAATAAGAAGAACTTGAGAATATATTACAAACTAAGAAGGAAGATAAAATAAATGAAGCAACCAAGGAAATCAAAATTGAGCAGCAACAAGTCCAAGAGGCAACAATGATGACTGAAGAAGAAAATGAAGGAGAGGAAACCTATGAAGCAACATACTTCATTTATGAAGATCAAATGCAAGATGAGATTCAAGAAAAGAACATGAATGTAGACAAAGATGATGAACCAACTGAAGATGAAGACCATATTAGAGTGAATATGAAGAAGCAAAGAAATTGGAAAAAGACTAAGAAAGTTGAGCTATGAGGACTGCTCTTTTTTTCCTACCCCCGAAGTATGATGTGGGGGCATCATCTTATCTATCTAAATAATCAATGAAGACATCAATTAAAGGTTTTTTTGGTGTGTTCATGAGTCCTAGGAGTCATTAGGTGTTATTATGTGTGGTTAGTGTAGTGTGGGTCTTTAAAAATTCAAATGGAGTTTTCCCACCATTCTACAATTTTGAATACTTAGCCATTTTGGATTAGTTTGAGAATTGTAAAGTATTCTTGAAACTTGGAATTCATGCATAATGGGTGGAATGAGGTAATAAAGGGTTAGAACCTTTTAGAATTACATGTCATGGACTAGTCTTACTAAGCTTAAACCTATTAAGTAACCCCTCCCTTCTTAAATGGAATCTCATCATAAATCATACTTGTAATTGACACAATGAGCAAGGCATATGAGTGAGGAAGGATAAAAGAGATATAAGAAGGAGAATGTAACCATTTTCATTCATTTCTATCAGGATAAGAATAGTTTGTAAAGTTCAAGAAGAGTGAAAGAAGAGAAAACTTTGTTTTTGTGAGTTTCTTACATGAATTTGGTGTTGGAATAGTTTTGCATGAATTTAATGTTGATAAAATTTTATAACAATCCTTGCATGATGTTGTGTTTTTTATGTCTATGAGATATTCTTGAACTCGGGTTTGAAGGAGAGGTAGCCCTAAGCTTGTTTATGGACATTTGAGTTGTTGATAGTGATTCTAGTGTGTTCCACTACTCTCGGAGGTTGTGGAATGCCTTGTACATGATGTATGAACATTGTAAAATTTGTGCATATATTGACAAGTAAAGGGATGAGACTGGTAGGTGATGGTGGTCTAGCTTTCATAGTGATTCTTCTTATGAAATCCTGTTACTTGAATGTCGATGTATATTTTCTTGTTGATGTAAGACCCCTGTAAAATTGATGTGAGTTTAAAATCAAAGAAAACTATGTGCAAAGGAAGAAATCATTGTGTTTGTAAGGGAGTAAGATAATGATATTGTATTTTTAATATCTCCTTTGAGATTCTTCCAATTTTAGGTAAGACTCGAGTGGAGTTGCTCAATCAAGCCCATCGGGGTGTATGAAGGAACTTGTTGTATGAATGGATCAAGGCATAAATACCTTTCAAATTACAGGAGGATTTGAGTAGTTTAGATATCATTGGATTGATTAGAGCATGTGCATGCATCAAAGAGATAAGTATTTACAAGTAGGAAAACTCCATTTTTTCCTTCACTCTCAACTTTGAGGGTTTCATACCCTGTTCTACAAGAAAGGTAGAGAACTATGCATGAAAAAGGCCACTTAACATGGAGATCATGAGTTTATGGTAATATGGTTTCTTTCCCAATATTGATACAAACCTCCTTGCAAATTTTATTCATTAAATCGATTTCTAGTGAAAAATATAAAATGTTAAGCCTTCTCGACACATGTATAGTGACATAGCTAAGGTTTCTAAAGGAAAGATAGATTAAAACCCTCAAAACTCATAAAGTATCTCTAGAAATTTGTAAAAATGATCTTAAGGAAGTCCACTAGGGGATTTAAAAGGAATTTTGAAGTTTAAAAATCAAGAAAACTATTTGCAAAGGAAGAAATCATTGTGTTTGTAAGGGAGTAAGATAATGATATTGTATTTTTAATATCTCCTTTGAGATTCTTCTAATTGCAGGTAAGACTCGAGTGGAGTTGCTCAATCAAGCCCATTAAGGTGTGTGAAGGAACTTGTTGTATGAATGGATCAAGGCATAAATACATTTCAAATTACAGGAGGATTTGAGTAGTTTAGATATCATTGGATTGATTAGAGCACGTGCTTTCATCAAAGAGATAAGTACTTACAAGTAGGAAAACTCCATTTTTTCCTTCACTCTCAACTTTGAGGGTTTCATACCCTGCCATTACTGTGAGAAAGGTAGAGAACTATGCATGAAAAATGCCACTTAACATGGATATCATGAGTTTATGGTAATATGTTTTATTTCCCAATATTGATACAAACCTCCTTGCAAATTTTATTCCTTAAATCGATGTCTAGTGAAAAATATAAAATGTTAAGCCTTCTCGGACTGCATGCGGACATAGCTAGGGTTTCCAACCAAAGGAAAGATAGATTAAAACCCTCAAAACTCATAAAGTATCTCTGAAACTTGTAAAAATGATCTTAAGGAAGTCCATTAGGGGATTTAAAAGGAAGTTTGAAGTTTCACCTATGCAATGAGGATATTTTATTAACATTCTAGCCATAGGTGTTCAAAAATCAGTGTGAGGCTAATTTGAAAGGTATCTAACAAAGGAAGTTACCATTACTCTGCGAGTTCAACCCTAGGAATTCATAGGCTTAACAAACCTTGAAATGGGTATCTGAAAAGATGAGGTTTGTTCCCAAGCCTTCAGTAAAAGAAGTTATGAGCAAGAATTTACTTCCCAGGGCCTAAAGGAGAGCTAGTAAGCTACAAGAAGAAAAGTAACACTAAAAGAGGAGTTAAAGGAATTAAGAGGTGGAACTAGGGGAACATGTTTAGTATGAATAAGAGACTTGGAATGAATTGAGAGAACCTTGTGGGCTAACACAAAAGTCTACATACCTATATGGTACAAACACACATTGTCTCAAGAACCAAGAGGGCAATTTTACCAAAGCAGGGGTAACATTGTAAGCTTAGTGTTTTGAATTATTTTTGATGATTGAATAAATATGAGTAGAGGTATGTATGAAAGGGTACCGTGAGGGAGCATGAAAGAATCCAAAATACCAAACTTTACATGTTGAGGAAGGAAGTCCAATCGAGAAAGCTAGAGGGAAGAGTGAGTAAGGTATGTGGTAAATAAATTTGAATGAAGGAGTCATAAGAGGCTTGAAGTGACATTAAGATTAGGATTTGAAGTAAGATATAATGAAAATTGAACTATTTAAGGAAATTTGAGCGGTGAGACTAAAATAAGCCAATATTTGGACTAAGAGTGATCCTCAAACTGCAGAGCTGAGTAAAGGTGAATTGTTGTCATTTTTGACTAGTTGTATACCTATATGAATGTTATTATTTGATCTGCATCAATATTATCAAGTGGTAGGTATTTATTTTGAAGAAACCTTTACTCCTATTTCTCGATTAGAAGCCATTAGAATTTGTTTTCCATATGCTAGTTGTCATAAAAATAAAATTTCAAATGGATGTCAAATATGTGTTTCTAAATGGAAACTTAGAGGAAGAAGTTTACATTGAGTAGGAGAAATATTTTCTATTATCAAAAACAAGGATTTTTGTGTAAATGGAATAAAGCACTATATAGGCTAAAACAAGCCCCCGAGCATGGTACTCAATAATTACAACATATATTCTTCAACAAGGGTTTAAAAGAGGAGAAACAAATAGTAATATCTACATTAAGACAAAAGTTAATCATCAATTAATTATTATAGTGTATGTACATGATATTATATTTAGAGGAGATGATAGAAAAATGTATCAAGAGTTTTATATATATATATGTGAAATGAGTTTGAGATGTCAAGCTAGGAGAATTTTCATTTTTCCTTGGTTTACAAATTTCTCAATTTGAAAAGGGAATATTTATCTCTCAAACTAAGTATGTAAAGGAGAGGATAAATAAGTTTGAAATGGAATATTACAAACCGGATATCACACCTATGGTTACATGATGCAAGTTGAGTAAGGATGATGAGTTTCTGAAGAAAATCATACCCTATATAGTTCAACGATTGGTAGCTTATTGTACATAACAACCTCTAGGATATATATCATGCAAGCGATTGATTTAGTTGCACATTTCCAAGAATCCCTAAAATAAACACATGTGCAAGCATTAAGATAATATTCAAATATATAAAATGTAATTTACATTATGGTTTTTGGTATCAAAGAGGTCCATATTTCACCTTAATAGCATATACATATGTAGAATGGGCATGTGACATAGATGATAGGAAAAACACAAGTGGAGGAGAATTTTTTCTTGGTGGAAATTTAGTGGCTTAGTTGAGAAAAAAACAACCTTCAATTTCCTTTCCACGTCATAGGTCAAATACATAGCAGCGGTAGTGTGTTGCATACATGTTATACGATGAAACAGAGTCTACAAGATGTTAAGGTAGAAAATGATGATCCCATTTCTATATTTTTTGATAATATTAGTGCAATTAACATTTTGAATAATTTGGATATACACTCCAAAACTAATCATATTTTAATAAAAAAATCATTACTTGAGAGATCAAGTAGCTGGAAAATTTTAAGTTGGAATATGTTGGCGAGATAGGAGAAAATAGTAGACATTTTCATAAAGCCCCTCTCAAAAGGGACTTTTGAGTACTTTAGACACAATTTGGGTGTGATACCCTTCTATTCGAGTCACTAAAGTCTCAAGGAGTATCATCAATTTAGGGGGAGCACTGCGGACAACCCTTTGTCATTAATGTCAAAGGGAGAGATTAAAATAAAGGTGTAGTAGAACAAGAAAAATAAGTATAGAAAGGAGAGTATTCTATTTTGAAGATAATTATTTCTTTGTAGGGTTTCCATCAATGACAATGAGGGAGATTATTGGACATATTTTCATTGATGTCAAAGGATTCAATGATGTCAAAGGAGCATGCAAAATGATCAAAATAAAAAATTGCATTGATAAAATTGATGTGTTATAATGATCAGATTTAATAATAGTGAATGTAATAATTGTATACCAAAATGTTCAACAAATTCATGAAGGGACAACATTTATTTAATGGGTAAGACAACCTCCATTAAGATTAAATGATTTGTTTTTATGTGGTTGACCTCCCTTGAAGAAGGATGACCCTATTGGGTGAAGAGTCATGACCATTTGAAAGGGAATTTTTGGGATATAAAAGGAAGATTTTTTCAATGGAGGAAGGGAAGATTTAGAGCGAATATCATTCAAAGAAGAGTATAATTTAATAAGTGTGAAATAAGATTTATATCTTGAGAAGTGAAGAATATTTGTGAAGAGGAAATAAAGGTCTCCATCATTCATTGAAACAAAAACACTACAAAGGTGGTATCGTGATGCAGTCATAAGCATAAAATAATTCAATTCTTCAATCATCAAGATAGTTATTCACTTCACCTCTCCTTCACTTTGCATTAGGAGGTTCACACAAGGTTCTTAATGTGCTTAAACTTGACTTACAATGTAAGAGATGGATTGATTACCTCTTTGATGATTCTAATACATTATCATACCCTTATGTTAACTCCTATTCCAATATCCTTGACTAATTTTTAAGTTGATTTCTCCTTTTATCACACTCCTTTAATTTCAAGCTTTACTCCACTCGGGTACAAATATTATTTCCAAGTTACTCTTCTTGTACTTGTTCCTCTAAGCTTCTAGACTAACATAAGACCGAGTATTGTTTGAAGTTCATTGTTTTTAGTTATAGGAATTTATTATTGCTTGTTTAGAGCTCTACCAGGTTTCATGACTCACTCTTAAACCTTGAGCTATGACCTTTATTAAACATGCCCTCATGAATGGTTCATTCTCATTAGAATCCACTAGGTTATCTTAGTCAAGCTATAACATCTCTTTCACCCTCTTAAGTTATCTTTTCACTTTGAACCCTCATTAGCTATGGCTTAAACTTGTCAATAATGCACTCTAAAAATTTTAGACCTCACTTAACTAGTTTTATGCATTACCTTCATGTTTAAGGACTCCAAAATATATTCATTCCACCACCAAATCTTCTTAGATATCCATATATTATGGAACTGCTCAAAATTTCTAAAGCCCACAATCATAATCATCCTTATATTATTGTCTCCCCTTGTAATGAACCCTCTAAATTATACAAAAACAAGACTTCAAGGTCATCGGTATAAGATTTCATATGCTTGAACATTCATTCACTCTACAATTTACACTTGACTATCACGAGTTAATCATTTATTGGACTTGTATATTAATTACCATGTCTCTTCACTTGTAAGGGTCCTAAACTCATAAAAACCTTATTATTTATTTCTCTCAAGTCTCCCAAGATTCAATATTTCATAAGTCAAGGTTTAAGTCCTTGGAATCATCCCTTTAATCCTTCCACTTGCTCTTACTCACCTAGTTCTTTGTATAACACAGTCCACTTCAAGGGTCACAATATTATTAATATAGGATTTGATATGAATTGGAATATAATTCCTTTGAGAATAAGATTAAGGAATATATGGAGATCATTAGTAACTAATCGCACACCTGGGTTCCTTCACTAAACCCTTAAACCACTGATTTCTTGCTAAACTTGAAGTTTTCACCGCCCGCCAATCATCCGTACCCAATTCATGTCAAAAAGATCTCGAGAAATAATAAACTATTCACGCCAATTTCTTTCCCAACTCTTGAAAGAAACCTTCACATAGATTCCTTTTAAGTGTCAAGGGATTTGATCAGTGAAATTCTAAGAAAAATGGAGTTTCTTGTGAGCTAACCCCAATTTCAAGGTTTCTTCTCTTGTATCATCCCAAGAGGGAAAAACCAATTATATCTTCCTTAATAGGTTAACTCCAACTCCCCTTCAAGTTTTAAAAGGTTTGTAATAGTTGTGGTAAACTATCAAAATTTATATCAACTTATGAATTATACTCTACCTCCTTGTATGATCCTAGTATTCCTTGCTCAATCATTGCATGCACACTCGTAAAAAGTATTCATTCAATTTAGGAGTTGTATACTTCATAATAACAAGAAATAGAGATTAAAAAGTCTACAAAATATCCATATAAATGTATGCATTAATTTATCTTGGTGTCATACCCTCTCAACCTTAAAAATGCCTTCAATTCCCTCTTGTCTTATTTCCTAGACTATACAACAGTGTTATGCCCTAGAATTCTCATGAAGTGCTTCCTCTAACAAGAACAAAAATACAAAACATATACATTTCTTTTATAATCCTCTGAAAAGGCATATAATACTCTCTTAAATTATATTTGTTCAACTACTCGTAATCACACCATGCTCCTAGATTTCACAGTTTGCACTATCATACATTAACACACAAAAAATGACATTTCACAAATGTACACAAGATGCTTCTCACAAGTCAGTCATGACCTCTTTTCCAAAACATGCATAGAGTATCCTTCAACTTTCATCATACAAAAAATCCTCACACAATTATCAAAATACATACCTACTCAAAACATCACATTCTTTCCTTGAATCTTCCCTTATTTGATTCTCATCCAGATGGAATGAGACAAATTAGTTACATTTGAAAATTTATAGTCTATCATGAATGTCTAACTAAATACTCACCCCTAGTTCCTTTGGTCATATGAGTGACCTTAGTCTGAACACCAATTTTCTAAGCTTAAATACTAAGTACTTAACTTTTAAACTCATGTTATAATTTCTAGACCTTAAGAGGACCTAAGACACACAATTTTACCTCTTTTCATCCATTATCAATCTTGTAAGCTCCAAGAGTACATCTAAATCACCTATTACAACTTTAACACACTAAAAATGACCTCTAAAGTGATTATAAATTCCTAAGAAAACCAAAAATGATCCTCTAATTTGAACTAGTCTTTTGGAGGGAAAAGTTCAAGATTCAAAATTTGAAAGTCCAAGCTTAACTAGCACACCTAAAGGACACTCAAGCACTTATTAACCCTAAAAAGTCACCTCCAAGCCAAAATTGATGACATCATGTCATATTTATAGAGATGGAGATGATGTTCCTGCATCATACTCCAGGGGTAATAAAGTTTGAGCCCCATTATTTTGTTTTCTTATTCTTTTTCCAATTTCTTGATGTCTTCATCCTTTCTCTAATCATATCTTCACTTTCAGCTTCCTCTATTTACATTTATTCTATCATGTGCTTGGTATATTCTTCATGGTTATCTTCATATTCTCGAATGGGGTCTAGTACTTCATAAGTTTTGTCTTCTTCTTCATTCATCACATCTTTGGCTTGCTCTTGTTATTGCTTCCCTTTCTCTTTCCTAGAACTGATTTCAATCTCTCCTCCACATGGTTCCTCTTATTATAAAGCATGATCCAAGGCTGATATCTCTTCTTGCAATTGCTCCTAACTCTCATAAACAAATGAAATTTATTCTTGATTTTCTACACGTGAAAACAAACACTCACACACAATGTTAGATTCATAATTTTGAGGCTTGGATTCGCCTTTAGGTTTCTCTTTTCTTGAAATCACTTCATGTTGTTCTTTATGGAACTTTTTTTCTTCTATATATGCATACCAACTACTTTCATCATAATTATCCACCTCAAGAGAAGCCAAAAATTCTTTTAGTATCTCATCATCCTCACTTTTATTCTCTACCAATATCATTTCTTTAATCTCTTCATGTTCTTGCTTTCTCATTCTCTTTCCTATCTATCTCATTCTTCTTTCTTCTTGTCTTATCTTTGTCTTCAACTTCTTTCTTTTCCTTTTCTCTACAAGCTACTTGATTGAACACTTGGATCTCTTCTTTATCACTATCAATGTGTCTTGTTTTTTTTCTTCTTTCTCTCTTTCCATGAGCACCATCAGTTGTGCTACCTCTTGCTTCAACTTTGTGATCTCCTGCTGAAACCACACCTCTTTTCTTCCTCTCTCTCTCTCTCTCTCTCTCTCTCTCTCTCTCTCTCTCTCTCTCTCTTCTCTCATGTAATCTCTTCCTTAATTCATTAGCTCTATCAATCCATGAATCATCTCTGTTGTTGGTTCCTCTTCCTCTTCACCATCTGTCAAGTCTATTTCATGAGGATTAATAGCCTTCAATTCTCTTTCTCTGCATGTCTTCCTTTGTTCCACCATCTTTGTTATTCTTATCTCGCTAATCTTGTTCCCTTATCCTCTCTTGCACTTGCTTTATCCTAGCCTCTTCTCTCTCTCTCTCTCTCTCTCTCTCTCTCTTATTGACTTCTTCATCCATGGTGGCACCCTATATCCATGGTCAAAGGATGGTTTCATACCCTTTTATTCACTCATCTTCACTGTCACTTCCACTATACACACTTCCAAAAACTCATTAGCAATCAACAATTACTAGTCATTCAAATCTCAAACCAAATCATAACAAAAAGACACACTCGATACCAAATGATGTAGTCATAAGCATAAAATAATTCAGTTATTCATTCAAAAATATAGTTACTCACTTCACCTCTCCATCACTTAGCATTAGGAAGTTCACACAAGGTTCTTAATGTGCTTAAAATTGACTAGTAATGTATGATATAGATTTATTACCTCTTAGAAGATTCTAATACATTATCATACCATTATTTGAGCTCCTATTCCAATATACTTGACTTATTTTGAAGTCTATTGCTCCTTTTTATCACACCCCTTTACTTTCAAACTTTACTCCACTCAGGGTACTAAGCTTCTTTCCAAGTTACTCTTCTTGTACTTATTCCTCCAAGCTTCTAGATTGACATAAGACTGAGTATTGTTCCAAGTTCATTGCTTTTGGTTCTAGGACTTTATTATTACTTATTTAGATATCTACCAAGTTTCATTACTCACTATTAAACCTTGAGCTATGATCTTTCTTAAGCATTCCCTCAATAATGGTTCAATCTCATTAGAATCCACTAGGTTATCTCAACCAATCTATAACATATATTTCACCCTCTTAATTACTTTGTATCATTGAACCCTCATTAGCTATGGCTTAAACTTGTCAATAATGCACTCTAAAAAATTTATACCTCACTGCACTAATTTTAGGAATTACCTCCATGTTTAAGGACTCCCAAATATTTTCATTCCACCACCAACTCTTCTTAGATCTCCATGTACTATGACACTATTCACAATTACTCAAGCCCACTATCATAATAATCCTAACATTATTGTCTCCCCTTGTAATGAACCCTATGGATTATACAAAAATACTTCAAGGTCATGAGTATAATATTTCTTATGCTTGCACATTCATTCACTTTGTACAATTTACACATGATTGTCACAATTGATCATTTACTTGGACTTATATATTAATTACCCTATCTCTTCACTTGTAAGGTTCCTAAAATCCTCAACAACCTTCTTATTTATTTCTCTCAAGTCTATTAGGACTCAATATTTCATAATTCAAGGTTTAATTCCTTGGAATCATCCCTTTAATCCTTCCACTTACTCTTACTCCCTTACTCCTATGTATAACACAATCCACTTCAGTGGGTCACCGTCTTATTAATGTACAATTTAAGATGAGTTAGAATCCAAATCCTTTAAGAATAAGCTTAAGGAATATATGGAGATCATTGGTAACTAACTACACACCCGGGTTCCTTCACTAGACCCTTCAAGCATTGATTTGTGGCTAAACTTGAATTTTTCACCGGCTTTCCATTCACTGCATCCGAATACTTGTGAAAATGATCTCAAGAAATAATAAATTATTCACTCCAATTTCTTTTCCATCACCTATAAGACACCTTCATAGATATTCCTTTGAAGTTTCAAGGGATTTGATCTATTAAATCCTAAGAAAAATGGAGTTTATTGTGAGTTAACCCTAATTTCGTGGATTCTTCTACTTGTATAATCCTAAGATGGAAAAACCAATGATATCTTCCTTAACAGGTTAAATCCAACTCCCCGCAAGTTTCAAAAGGTTTGTAATAGTCTTGGTAAACTATAAAAATTCCTATCAACTTATGAATAATACTCTACCTCTCAAGTATAATCTCATTTTTCCTTACTCAATCATTACATGCACACTTAGAAATGCAGAGTATTCATTCAATTTAGGAGTTGTATACTTCATAATAACAAGAAATAAGATTAAAAAGTCTACAAACTATCCATAGAATTGTATGCATGAATTTAGATTGGTGTCACACCATCTCAACCTTGAAAATTCCTTCAATTCCCTCTTGTCTTATTTTCTTGACTATACAACAATGCTCTTCCCCAAAATTCTCATGAAGTGATCCCTCTAACAAGAACACAAATAACAAATATATACATTTCATTTATAATCCTTGGAAAAGGCATAGAATACTCTCTTCACTTAGATTTTTTCAACTACTGAGACTCACACCATAGCTCCCATATTTCACAATTTTCACTATCATACATTAACACACAAACAATGAAATTTCAAAAATGTACACAGGATGCTTCTCATAAGTCAATTATGGCATCTTTTCCAAAACATGCATAGAGTCACCTTCAACATTAATCACACAAAAAAATCCTCACATAGTTATCAGAATACATACCTACACAAAACATCACATTCTTTCCTTTAAACTTATCTTCTTTAATTCTCATCCAAATGGAATGAGATAAATTAGTTACATTTGACAATTTATAGTATTTCGTTAATGTCTAACTGAATGGTCACCCCTATATCCTTTGGTCATATGAGTGACCTTATTCTCGAACACCAATTTTCTAAGCTTAAAGACCAAGTCCTTAAATTTTAAATTCGTGTTATAATTTCTAGACATAAGATACACAATTTTACCTCTTTTCATCCATTCTCAAGATTGTAAGCTCCAAGAGTACATATATATCACCTATTACAACTTTAACACATTAAAAATAACCTCTAAAGGTCTTATAAATTCCTAAGAAAACCAAAAATGGTCCTCTAATTTGAACTAGTCTTTTGGAGGGAAAAGTACAAGATTCAAAATTTGAAATTTCAAGATCTAACTAAGACACCTAAGGAACTCACAAGAACTTATTAACCCTAAAAATCACCTCCAAGCCAAAAGTGATGACATCATATCATATTTACGAAGTTGGAGATGATGCTTCTCCTTCATATTGTCATCGGTTTGGAGGTTTGTGCCTCATACAACAAATAGATTGGTGTTTCTTGTTGAGTTGGTACTCGGTAGAAAAGATTGGTGTCTAAATTTCTAAGTTGGTGCTTAGCATTAGGGATTGGTGTCTCTAGTAGGTTGGTGCCTACACGAATTGTAATTATATATATATATATATATATATATATATAAAAAAAAATTCCGTGGTTTTTTTTTCAAAGAATTTCCATGTAAATATTGTGTTTCTTTTATGTTGCATAATTTTAGATCTTTTGATATTGATGTTTTTCTCGCTATTAAAATTTTGAATTATTAAAAGTTTATCTTATATTGATTCATCACCCTAGTATAAGCATTTGTTTAACAAAGGGAGTAAAATATGTAATGGATATGAGATTATATTAATAAGAGGTGTAGTCTTACATGTCACTCATAAGAAGGCATGACTCACTATTGTGTTGATTTTATGATTCACTTGTATTTCTTACAAGTATACATGTATCACTCATGTTTTTAATCTAAACACTAGTATCTACACATTTCTCATATGGTTACAAAATTCACTCATGTGTTAATGTGGATCTCTCACATGATTACATGAGCCAATCAAATGGAATATAGTTCTAACTAATTTGTACTTCTAAAAAAATTCCAAATTATAATCATATTCCATTTAGACTAGAACATTATACATACTAAATCTATTTTCAAGTCACAAAAACATTATAAGAAAAAAATCATGTAGAACCTTTCATGCATACTACTTTACACTTTACCACAAAATAAGAATTACCAACAGACTATTATGATTGTTTTATACCCTCAACATTCAATTTCCTCTAGAATGTGCATGAAACCTTTCATTTAAATATTTAAATTAAGGGAAAAATTCAAAAATTAAAAGAGACTAAACACAATATAAACCACAATTAAGAAAAGTTTAAAGAGATGTAATGTTTCTCACTTAATTGTGAAAATATCCACACACAAAATATAAAATGATTCAAAAAATCATATAAAACCACATTAAAGAGCCCAACCTTCAATTCCTATGTCATATATAGGTTCCATTCAATCTTGAGTTGATCAAAAATGTAAGGATGGGGTTTATATCCTCATCAATAACCAACATACTTATGTGTAGAATCCACATAGGCTTTGTTCAAACCATTAGAATTATAATATCAAACCAAATAAGTATGACCATGTATAAGTTATGTAGGTCCATGAGAAAGAAAGGTGTGTGTGTGTGTGTGTGTGTGTGTGTGTGTGTGTGTGTGTGTGTGTGTGTGTGTGTGTGTGTGTGTGTGTGTGTGTGTGTGTACACACACACACACACACACACACACACACACACACACACACACACACACACACACACACACACAAACATATATATATACATACACACATATAAAAATACACATATATACATACATGTGTATGTGTGTAGGTATGTAAATATGTGTATTTGTATATACACACCATATGTATGTATAGACATGTATGCATGTGTGTGTACTTATATGTATACATATACACATGTGAATATACATATAAAATATGCATATGGTTATACATATATGTGTATATATGTATGCATATACACATTCAATACATGTATTGATGGGTTTTAAAAGAACATAAAAATACTAATCTTCATTTATCCAAAACAAAGCTCATATTCATGCATTCGAATACCGAATAACCTGAAATAAAATCATGTATGAAATAAATTGTAGGATTTATAAATTTTACTTTATCCTCTAGGTAGCACAACAACCACCAAGTTATCCATGAGAAAATTCCACTATTCCTTCCCAAATATACTATTCTTTTCTTATTCTCATTTCCTCCTCATATGTATCTTGAATGATACAAAATTATACATAATACAATATCAAAGTGAACAATTAGATCACAACCACTCCATTTCAGCCATATGCAAACATTTTTGGAAACCCGCAACTTTCATGAATGCGCCCTAAGTCTTTATGAAGAAGTATGAAGATTCTAGTTATCTCCACTAATCTATAATTTTTTTGGCATAGAAAAAGAGCACAGACCACACCTCTTCAAGAACTCTTCCAACTCTATCTCTCTAAATCCTAAAAATGTTATAAGAATTTTTTTAAAATAATTGTCATAATGTGAATGTATTTATTTCCATTAATCCGTCAACCTAATGAGTAGAGTATAACTATGGTAAGTTTTATGCAACACTTTGATTGAATTTCAAATATTTAAACTATCCCTTATTTCCTTTTCCATCAATTCATAGAAATATACCAAAGCAAAACTTTAAATCTTATCAATTAATCAAATTTCAAATCCCCTAAGTGGTTTTCTAAACCACTTCTTATGTATTCCATGGTCAAGACTTCACAATGAACAAATTAGGAAAGGTTTATAACTTAGCCTTATTGATGTGACTAGGCCTAGTACGTATAACACAAATATATTATCCATGTATCAAAGAAATAATAAGCACAATAAAATTAATCCTCTAAAAATAAAAACTAAGGTAAAAATGTAAACCAAGATGACCCAAGGAAAACTCAAAAGTACATTATAACTAAATCCAAACATGTTATTTATGACATATTGATGTGGGTTCTCCTCAAGTAGATATTTTATGTCACTCCACACCACCCCCACCATGAATGTTATTTATTCTTGTTATTTTACAAATAAAAATTGAAAATACATTTATAGAATTTGTTGAGAAACAAGTATGCACATCATGTCATAATTGTTATAAATTATAAGAACACTAAATAAAATTAAATGTAACAAAAATACTCATAATCAAAAAATGATGACATATGTAATGTATCTAGGAAAATGATGTCATGGTGTATTAGTTATTTATAAATTAACACTTGGAATTTATATGTTTCATGAGTTGTCCCATCGTGTATTTAGAATAAAATATTTAGCCCACATATCTATAAAGAAGTGGTAGTAAAAGGCAATTGAGTATTATATATTACGGGTAAGAGATTCATGTGAGGGTATAGAAGATTATTTTATGTGGAGTGGTTCTTTCTAATAATGAGATTTTTGGAGTGGTTCTATCTTATAAGGATGATTATATGGTGTTTTCCTACCTCAAGGGATCGATCTAATCTATGAGTATATGGTTGGTGTATTTACGAGTTCGAGATATTTCTTGAATATTTACAAGTATTATATTATGTGGTGAGGTTTATAACATCTAGTATTAGAGCTCTTTCAAGATAAAGTAAGAATATTTGTTTATTTATATTTTGCAAATAAGGGCCAATTTTTTCATAAAGGATCATGTACCCCACTCATATATTCAAAAAAAGGATAATGGATTCAATAGAAAGATAATATTATTATATTTATGAAAAGTGGCCAAAATAGTTATTTATAGAAATATTGAAGATGGCATTTTTATGTTGAACTGTGATCCAAAACTTAGGATTTTCGAGATTAAATGAGAGAATAAAAATTGTGCCAGATGTAAACTATAAAATTATCTCTAAACAGAGATGTATATTGCTCAAAAGATTGTGATTACAATAGTTATCTCTGCAAGGAGATGTGTGTCCTTCCCTTTCAGGTTACATATAATTATATACCTAATTATGGAAATATGAAGATACATCTAGAAGAATTTGGAATATCACAAATCTCAAGGAGATGAGGTGGTTCATCTTCCATGAATTACATATGCAAAATTTTTGTGAAATTACTATTTTTAGAAAACACTACAAAATTGCATTTTAAGGCCTTTAGGAGCATCTTTCAGGGGAAAAAATTTCTATACATAATTTTTCACCTCTTCACCATATTCTACATTTTCCAAGATTTCCAATGCATTTTGAACGAAGTCAATCAGAGTTACAAAGAAAAAGTTATGACTCTAAGAATTTGTCATACTAGAATTGCTTCCTGGATTGTTTTCAAGATCATTCCTTCCTCCATAATTAATGGTCCCTATTACACCAAGGAGTCCAATAAATTTTGGGAATTATTTTTGATCTATTATTTGGTGATCCATTCACCTTGATGAAGGAAATTTACTTTTTTCTCACCCAATAGAGATGAATAGGACGTCCTCTGGTGGTATTGGTGCAAGTGTCCACAATCTGGTCTTCTTAAGCTGGAAAAAATAATTCTAGTTTGAGTTCATATATGTCTAAATTTTCTTCTACAACCAAGCTTTCCAACAGAGGTGGATGATATGGTTTTAGGAGGTCCACATTGAACATAGAATGTAGACAAAGGTAGGGTGGAAGATTCAAATTGAAAAATGTTCTCCCACTTTCTTAGTGACAATGTAGGGATCATACCATAGAGGTCAAACTTTCATGTGTGGAATCTTGCAAGTATGTTGGTGAGATAATTTTTCGTATGGAAAATTATGTGTTTCCACCAATGCTCACGGGGTTATGCCCCTCCTTTTTGTGTATGGGGAGGATACCATTATTGAATGTTAACTATCTAATCCTATCTTAATGTTGTGGGGATGGCCAGAGACTAGGGATCACACAAACAAACTTCACTGAATTTGTGGCAATGTGCTTATACGGGTACAAGGGAGGAAATTGAAGTGATGAGGGATAAAGGAGAGAAAATTGGAAAGGGGAGGTTATTATTGTGAATAGGAAGTAGTAGATTTCACACCCAATAATAAGATTAGTTCAAAATTCATTTAGAGGAAAGTAATAATGATGCATCTAGTGAGATTAACAAACCCACACACACAGCTTCTTTAGATTCATTCATAAAGGATACAAAGTTCCTTCTTGATCACTATGATTACAAAGTAAAGAAAAGAAAGAAAACAACGGAACACGTGAGAAAGGGAAATGGAAGAAAAGTATATTTTTTTCTTGTATTGGTGATACAAAAATCAACATCCAAACCACAATCCACAATTGCTACAAAGAAATAGTTTTTTAGGATCCTTTGGAATGGAGAATCCATCCTAGTTTTTAGCATTGTGAATTGACCTTTCACCTACCCCCACATGAATCTTCATGATCTCATTCAACTTCTGACTTTTCATCTTCCTAGGAAATGATAAACAAGTCCCCTTTTGATAAATTAAAGGGGATTTTACAATTCAACCTTAGAAAGTCACTTAAGTGAATGAGACAAAATATTATGATTATGTACAATGAAGAATTAGAAAGGGAGAGAAGGAAGAGGGAGAAAGAGAGAATATGGAAGAACTTGAAATATCTAATGAAGAAGCTCCTATGATGAATAACTTGTTGATTCATGCTTCCCGATGAAGAGTTTCCTGAGCGAGGTCATTTTCCTTGAATTCTTTTCTTAATTGAGTTATCACAGTTGTTAACTTATCTTCCACTTGAATGAAAATACATCCCAACACCTTGGTCCATGCCCCAGAATATCACTGATCTTATTGCATTAATCGAACCATCCTTCATGATTCTTTCCAATTGTATAAATGTAACTTCTGATGTTGGACAGTGACTCTAAGTTGTATTCATTAAAGGAAAGAGAGTCACCTTCCTCCTCGAAGGAAACAATAAGTTCTTTTGATAATGAATTATCAGTGAGCGGAGGGAACTCAATTTTATAAACACATTTATATACCTCATTCAAGATCTCAAAAGCATGTTGTCCACATGAGTCCAATTCAGAAATTTCATTTCTAAGAATTCCATATCTCGCATCCATGATACGGATCCAAACTTGAAAAAATTTCTCCACAGCTTGATGTAAACATGTTCTTACTCACAAGAGTGTGAGAGTCGAAGGATCTCATCTTAGAAACCAATGGGAACACCTCATCCAAGTGAATTACCTCTTTTGTAAACTCCTCCTTTGTTTTCTTTACTTCAAAAGGTTGCAAGAACATACTTGATGAGAGAAATGATATCAGAAATAATGCCTTGCTCAATGATTTTCTTAATCCATTTCTCGTTATCCTTCCCTTGCATCATGTATCCTTATGCTTTCTTGACCACCTTAGGATCAACACTGCTTATTGGAGGAATGTATTCTATAGGAAGAGAAGATATTGAATCAAGCTCCAAGAAAGATTGAATGTGATCATTGAGAGTCTTTACCTATTCCTCCAATTACATAATTGTTTTCTTGTATTCTTCATTCCATGTGAGGAGGCAGAAGAGGATTCCTTGAATAGATGAGAATCACCCTCATGTGAAGCTTGACCCAATGAGATGCAAATCAATTCATATTTTGATGGATTCATCTCCTCAAATGGCTTTTCATTCATAGGATTGACAACTTCTACATACTATTTACTTGAGGTGTCATTAAAGAAGCAGGATATTATCTGGGCCTTCTTCCTTTGCTTAGAATTCAAGGTTCGTGATATTGCTTCAAGATTAGGCATGATAGCATGTTGTATTATCCTTGGCTCGCTTTTGATAATTTATTGAATCCATGGGAATGTCTCTTCAAGAATTGATATGATGTATTTCTCTAGAGCACTTTCAAGATTTTTTTGAATCAATTGTTGATCACCACTAGGAAGATTTGGCATTGGAGAATACATACGTGGATGCTTCAAGAGAAAGATGTTGCAATAGATTACTCTTATTTGTCTTGAGAATTTCCTTGAGATATTCAACGAGATTTTCGTGTTTACGAGCTCTCCGGAATATAAAGTCACTTTGTCTATTCATTTTTAATTACCTTCACTTCAATCTTGTTAGCTCTTTATTGCAATGTTTTACCTCAATCAACTCACTTTGGACAGCTCACCGAGTTCACTTACTTAACTCACCCAAATAGCTCACCGACCGAACTCAATTCACCTAGCTCATCGAGCTCAATTCACCCATCTCATCGAGCTCACTTCAACTATCTCACCGAGGAAGTATGATTATGGATCCAACTTGACTGATGATTTACTATGATCAAAGGATATTTTGAATCTATTCTAATTGCACAATGTCCCTTGGTTTTACCTGCTGCGCCTGTGATGTTATGCTTTGTTCATGGACATTAATTTGATGCTTCGAGATCCCTATGAAGATTGAATTACCTTCTTTTAGATTTGAAACCACCTTGAAACCTTGTAAAGATGTCAAAGAGTAGATATATGAATGAAAACAAATCCAACCGTAATTTTTAGCATCCAAAATAAATACTTTCTATTTTTAGCAAGTTGAACTTCTATTTTGGGAAATTTCACTGCTTTTCTCAAATTTGAACTTCTTGATTATCTTGTATAATCAATTCAAATCCATTGATGATGCTTTGATATTTTGGAAAATTTATATTTTTAGCAAATGTCTTTTTTGGGAAAATTGTCAAATTTACCATGTCTATTGTTTTGCACTATTTCCAAATGAGCTAAATGATCAAAAATTGAAATTTGAAGGACTTACTATTTTTGAGTTTTGATGGGCATGAAATATGATATCATTAGTAAGTGATCATTTTAGTGTTGGTTTTCATTAGAAACATTATTTTTGAATTCAGGATCCTCAAGCTACAATCTATTGTGCTCAATTTCACTATGTTTCGCCCACAAGAATGCTTGAAATCAAAAATTAATTTACTAGGGTAAGGTTTTCAGACCTAAAGTCAATAAGCTCTATTTATCACATAGATGCTTTTGAGAAGAAAAAATATCTTAAACCGTTGGTACGATCACTTCCTGGTTCACCGGCAAAGTGAGAAAAGCTTCTTTCTCACAATCATGGATGATCTGGGAAAAATTTGACAGAGTGATGTATGTGTTTACATGATTTTTGATGAGTAGTGCACTCATTGGGCACTAGGTTACATAGAGTTTTGGCATCTCTACTCATACTTCAAAGGAAGTATATATTGGATTTATAATTATGAGTAAGCGTACAACTAAACTAGTGATCCACATTCATCCTAAGAAGCTAAGAGTAAGGGAAATCCATGCCATCAAATTCACCCATGGAATGATCCTGGCCTTAACTATTTTGACTCTCCGGTCGGGTATCTCCGTGCCTTCCACTCAAAGAAGACTTGATTTCTCGGTGGGATTTATCAAAGCCAATCAATTTCACCAATGAACCAATGGCCCTTCAATGCTTACATGATTTTTGGATGTTTTATAGATTCAAATATGGATGTCACCTCAAACTATGTGAAAAAATGAGGTGTGCGTAAGTTTTTAACTTTCAAATCTTCCCAACAAAGTTTTTTAATGTCGATGTGGTAGAAGAAAATAGGTTAAAAGATAGGGTTTACAATTTAGTATGGGGAAAATTTTATTTTACCCTATTTCCCCTGTGATAGGAGACAAGAGGGATAGAAAATTCTTCCCTCTCCTCTGCGTGATGACAAGTGTCAAATTTCACTTGGATGATGGGGAGTGGAGAAAACACCATTTTAACACCATGGAGCCGAGATCAAGCATATGAGGAACCTTGACAGGGGCTAGAGAAGGAAATATTTTACCATCCCCTTTTTCACCTTGGGAAAAGGAAAACCAAGATAGAAAAATGTGCCCTACCTTGGTTATGACAAGTGGCATAGTTTGATTCGACGAGGAGGTGAGGGGAAAAGCTTGTTTATTGTGTTGTTGAGCGCAAACTTGGTCATATTAAAAACCATGGAAGGGGAAAGAGAGGTAAAAATTTATTTTACCCTCTATCATCTTAGGAAAAGGATATGAGGGATAGAAAATTACACCCTCACATGGTTTTTACAAGTGGCACACTTTCATTGCATGACGGAAGGGGCTAGAGTGAAGTGAAAAGGGCTCGCAGAGTGCTTATCTCACCACATGGAGAACCTAGAGGTATAAATGGGGTGAGGAAAATTTTACCGTCCCCTATGTCCACTTGGGATAGGGAAAATATGGACAAGAGATTTCACCTCAACCTAAAGGTGATAAGTTTCCCTCGTAAAATTGGCTAAATATGAGAGGCGTACCTTCCGAGAGAGAAACTTGTCGAAGACATATCCGAAGCTCTAAGAGGTTTTTTTAGTGAAATATTATATTAATTTTACTCCCAAAAACCTTGAAGATAAATGGGATGGGTCCCAA
Organism: Taxus wallichiana var. yunnanensis; assembly: GCA_018340775.1. NCBI lineage: Eukaryota > Viridiplantae > Streptophyta > Pinopsida > Cupressales > Taxaceae > Taxus > Taxus wallichiana. The sequence goes on along the minus strand of CM031234.1, from coordinate 981,247,384 downwards.
GATCTAATTATTCTTGATACCCACTAAAAAATATCCTTTTCTCTCAGGACATGAGGGTGTGTTTGCTGAAACTAAGCTTCCCTGAGAAGCGTCAAAGTTTTTTGAAAAATGTGAAATTTCCATCATATATAGGATTTAATTACATTTCCAATGACTAATTTTTTTCTTTCCAAATCATGATATAACTCCTTTAATCCTCTCGTTAAATCTCGTGTACCATTTTAGACTGTAAGCTCCTTGACACCGGAAAACCCGATTTCAATGCTTTTGTTCCTAAACCTCCGAAAGTTTCCTAAAATTTAATAAAACTATTCTATTACATTATTAACTCCTTGACACCACTCTCGATGGTTTTTTAATTTCACTTCTATCCTAGAGAATGCACACCTATCCCGGGAAGGTCAAAATTTTCCTTTCTAGGCCTTCCAAAGATTTCATCATCAAAACAATTTACTAAAAGAATCGAATGACTTTATCACTATGTTTCAAATACCTAGTGAATTTTTTAACCACAAATATGAGGGCTTGCAAATTTAGTATATTCATGACATGGAGAGAATACTAATCCAGAGAAGTGTTCAAGAGGGTTCTCAAGAAAAATTTTCAACACTAGGGTTAAGTTGTCATGTCTCAAATTTGAATTTTTCCCTTGCAAAACACATGAAAACAAATTATTTCCTTATAAATCTGTAACCAAACCTTATCTCCTACTTGAAAATGATGTGGAACCATATATTGATCATGGTGTTGTTTATAATTTGTGTTCATCTTCTGTAAAATATCATGGACCTATTCTTTGAGTATATTTAATCTATTCAACAAACCTTGTTGCCTTTTCTACTTCATTATTCCATGAGGTGTGCATTTCATCAGTATGCACCTAAATGCACATATTAATGGGTTCCATAGATTGGAACCCATAAAAACTTGAAATTTATTTTTCTACTTAGAGATTTGCAGGCCCTATTGTATACATGTTGAATGTGAGGGCCTAATCCCATGTACATGGGTGTTTAGAGTGATACATATGAAACATGTGGACAATCGGGTGGTTCACCACCTCTCTATCTTTCTATCTCGTGGGTGGAAGTTTATGGACTTCATCAACTTAGTATCCATCATTCCCATAGGGTGGACCATAAGGTGCTCAAGAACCTGTTATCCCTATTAGAAATGATATATTTGGGTAGCCCAAAAGTGAATAATACATGAATAAAATAGAGTTTAGTAGTTTATTCAATATAAATATTTTTCTTACAATAAATTATTATATCCATTTTAGAAAAACAATCGACTACAAAAAAATAGAATCATTTCCATGTTCAAAGTTGGAAAAGCGGGAGGAACTCCATTGAGATGGAGGCCCAAGGATTTGTCGATTACCTGAAATGGTTTATACAATCCTTGTTTCTTATTAGCTAGTTTGGACATTTCACAAGGGTTGCAAGACTTGTTGTAATCTCAATGCTAACGATGACCCTTCAAGGTTGTGGCTTATAGATGACATGAGTGGATGGCCCAAGAGCACATCAAAAACATCCATGTAACAACATCAAACATGACTTCATTATGGAAGGGTTTGATGGCATATGGGAGGAGACATTGTTGTGTGACATGGGGATCTCTTCTTGGGTTTGACCACCGATACTATATGGATGGGCATGTTGATTTATAGGAAGGTTCATAATTTTCACAATATGAACAAAAATTAAATTCTTTTAACTTCCACTATTAATAATAAAATGCAGTGGCTTACCCTTTACCCACTTGGAGTGAAATTTTCTTTACTTCTCGCCATCTTCTTGAATTGTGAGGTGGTAATGAGCACATCTAGTTCAATATCTATAATTTCATCTTCTTCATTTCTAACCCTGGGGTGTGTCACCAAAGTGGAGCAAAGGTGGGTCAAGATGGTGACTCGGTTAGTAAGGACTTGATGACTCAACATTATTACTTGGAATGATGATTAGTCTTATAAAGGTCACACCACTTCCCTGTCTTCTCCATCTCGTGTTTTATTTCCTTGACTCCTTCTCATTTCCAACCCCGACCTTAGGTTCGACCTTCCTTATCATTTCCACCCTCATAGTTTGGTTCTTTTTATTTCTCTTTCTATGCTTTTGTTCAATATTGATCACGAAATTGTATGCCTCACCTAGGGTAAGAAATTGAAATAGGATTTTGTTCTCTGTATGTACCATTATAGGAAACTATGATATTTGAGGATCTTGTGATTCTCTTTGTCTTGAATTCCCAATATTGCAGACAAAGAATGAAAATTATCAGTAAAATCTTGAATTCACCGGTCCTTACCTTGCAGAGTTGTTGCCACTGTATGTATAGATCATCATAGGATGCAACAGGGTAGTATTATTCATTTATGGTGCCCACAAAATCATCCCATGTGGGTTTCTCTATGATGCCCAATTCATCCCTATTAAGTCTTTTCTTGTATAACCCCACCAATTTTTGACAGAAAGTGACGATCTCAAGAGAGAAAATGTTATCCTCTTTATTAGTGAATTTATTGACATAAAAGTAGTAGGATAATTGGTCCAACCAATTTTCTACTACATCAAAATTTATTTTACCCTCAAAAATAGGAATATCAAAATTTACTTGAACCTTGAAGGGTTTTGGGGCACTTAAGAGTTGGCTCACAGAGGAGGTAAGATTTCCCATTTGAGCTATTGAAGGATCTGGGTGAATTGTTGTAACATATTATCCTTTTTTCCATGAGAGTTGCATTAAATGTTTTCTTGAGAGGATCATTTATATCGTTGTTGTTCTCCATTTGAGGTCTCTCACAATAAATAGTTAAGTATTATAAAGGATCTTATGTGGACCACCCAAGCTTCTTATATCTCGACCTCATTTTGGGAATCATACACTCTCAAGACAACTTCATTATGATACTATTGATTAAAAACTTAGGGGGTTTCAGATTAAATGACATAATAACAAGTGTGATAGATGTAAACAGTAAAAATATCTCTGAAAAGATATGTATATTGCTTAGAAGATTGTGATTACAATAGTTATCTCTACAAGGAGATGTGTGTCCTTCCCTTTCGGGTTACATATATACCTAATTATGGAAATATGAAGAGACATATATAAGAATGTGGAAGGTCACCAATCTTGAGGGAGATGAGGTGGTTCATCTTCCATGAATTACATATGCAAAAATTTACAAAATTACTATTTTTAGACAACACTACAAAAATTACATTTTGAGGCCTTTAGGAGCGATTTTCGGGGTCAAACTTTTCCAAACATATTTCAAGACATCTTCACCTTATTATTCACATTCCAAGATTTCTAATGCATTTTAACGAATTCAATCGAGCTATGGTGAAAACTTTATGACTCCCGAATTTTCCATACTATAATGATGTGGTTAAGTACATTAATCTTGTACCCCATGTGCAATTTCCAAACTAGATAAAAAGAAACAATATTGTTTACACCATTTCCATAACCTACCAAGCCTTGTTCCTCCATCTTAATGGACTTCCTCTCAGTTTTCCAACTTCAAAAATGGAAATGATTGTGTTTTTGTTGTAGTTGATCGAGTTTTCTAAAATGGCTATAATGATTATTTGTAAGAAAAATATTTCTGGCTTTGAAGAAACTACAAAACTATAATTTAGTCATGTATGGATCAATTTTTGGCTACCCAAGTATTTTTTTTCTGATTCTTTCAACATGAATTTACAGGGGGAATTTTTTGGTGGTCACACATCTCAAACAAGTTTCCCTAAAATAAATATTATTTTTTAGAAACAAGACTCACGAGCTTTCCAAAAGTGTTCACACTAAATATTATAAGAAATATCAAAGAAGATATGGTCATGCATAGCTAACTCTATGAACCTAATTTCTATCATTTTTCAAGGCACAACTATGGAAAAGTATTCATATCTTTCATTTCAAGTAAAAAAATGAAGTTTTTTTTTGCAATTCAAATAATACAATCATATTTACTTGTCCATAGATTTTTATTCTCATACTTTGGGTAGTAAAGAAGATGATGATATTGATTTTGGATCACGGGGTTATCAATTTTTCTTTGGAGATGATGGTATTAATGTTAGAGAATAAGGAATATAATTTAAGGAGATCTATTTTCAATCAAATTTTGGCCAATAGGTTCCATCATTCATCTAAAGGGTCTTGTATTGATTTGGTTTGTTATGCTATAAAAAGAATGAAATATTTATAATGGGAGAAAATTAAACAATATTTCTTAAATAGATGAAGCATAGTAGAAAAATATGACAATGGTAGTGATGATAATGAGGATAAAGACTAGGGGGAAAAAGATAGTGATGTTGATGGTGTAAATAATAAGATTGAGGACAAGAGTTCAAATGGCTTAACTCCAAAGAAGGAAGATTCAATGTTTCAATTTTATGGATACTTTTAAAAGAATGTCATTGTGTCTATAAACACTAACAACAAGTATAACTTCATCAACATGGATGTGACTCAACATTTACATGTTAAATCAAATAAAATCAAGGGCACTAAAATTGAGGGCAAACATGATCAAGTTTTAGAATAATTGAACCTCACCACGAATAAATATGTTTTGCATTATAATATTTATGTTTTGAATATGGATAGGTTAGATATTTTTCTTAATATACTTGGTTTAAAATATGGGAATAGTAATCATTAATGTATAAAATAAGTTAATGACACTTTATTATAGAAAGAAGAGGGTTCCATTTCAAGATATTACAAACAATGAAGACCAAAACAAAGTGAAGAAAGACAAATTTATAAAATATAATGAAAAATATCTACAAGAATCAAAAGAAAAATAAGAAGAATATGAATCACAAGTATAAGATAAAAAAGATCGCTTCATCTACTCAAGAGACAAAGGAATGAATAAATGAAATTCGAAGAGGTAGAAGATGATTTAAAGAATTTTAAATCTTTACCGGAGGATTGAGATCAAATGAATTTATAACTAAAAAGATCTAGCAAGCAAAATACAAGTAACTATGCAAGATAAGAAATAAGAGAAACTTAAATTGTATTCGGAGATATGGATTCATCATGGGATGGAAATTGACTGAACAGGTTGGATATGAACGGTGTGAGATATTTCGGAAAACTAATATATGGGATTTCTTTAGATAAGAGTGCCCACAATAGAACATGATTGCCCTGGCACTAGTGTATGATATGGGTGCTAGTGTTCCTTCTTATACGGTGAATGATGTAGCCCAAATGCAGTATTTGAATGTTGCTCTTTTCCCAAGTAGTAGATAGTAAGTATTATCCCCAAATTTTCCAACACCTAATAATGGTATGTAAGTCATGTATAAATATGATTCACTTGTTTGAATTTCATCATAAATAACTAAAACTTTGACCGAAAGTGATAACAAAGACTCTAGAAAAGATACCAAATGATGTGGTAATTTAAAATCAAGAAAAGGAGGGAAATGAAAAAAAAGGGCCAAAGGGGACAATAATATTTAGGGTGCTCCTATCATTAATGTGTGATAGTTTTTAGGATGCTTGAAAGATATAACGGTCAATACAAAGATGATTCACATGTCATCTAGTGTTCAAAATTAAAGTGATCATTCCAAAAATAAAATAATAAGAGTGTGGGAAAGATAAAAGCAATGAAAGAGAAAAATACGTGTTGTTAATATTTGGTATACTTGCTTAGGAATTATGCATATAATGACATACCTAGAGGCGCTAATGTAAGTAGAAATTGTGTGATTTTAAGAATAAATTTTCCGTCACTTTACGTGGGTGTTCAAATGAATATTTAGTAGCATAAAGTAGATAGAAAACAGTGTACCTTCTTTGAGAGACAAATGGAGTCATAACCAATAGTGTTCCAAATTAGAAATATTCTTAATACCGCATCAAATGGAGATTATAAAATGTGCATAGTGGAATCTAGAAGAGGATAATGATCCTAGGGGTAACCTTTTATGCATAGTAGAAGTGATGTATGTGTGTGTTCCTTGGATATTGTCTTTTTCAAAGCATTGTTGTGCTTGAGATTGTTCCTTATTCCATTTTTGTGTTGCCATTTTATCGAGTAAGGTTGGACCTACAAAATAAAATAAGTGTATTCAATGATCATGATAAATGAAATTGAACTTTAACTTAGTACATGTCAAAATAGAAATGCATATTGAAAAACAAGTGAATAAAGGGTAGAATACACACATGTGTCGTGAGAGGAGAAATAATTATTAATGTATGGTTTCTTGCTTCCTTAGAGATGGTTGGAATAGTACTAAGCATTTGGGCGTCATGACACCAAACTTCATATTTGAGTGTCTTGTCACTAACATTACGATTTGAGTCTCTTATCACTAAACTTCATATTTGAGCACCCTATCTCTAAACTTCATATTTGGATGTCCTATCGCTAAGGGAAGTGTACCGGGAGAGTGATCAGCATTTCTCTCCAACCTTAATGCTTACCCATGGATAAGTACCACTGTAGATGATCATAAATCCAATATAAACTAGTCACCAAGCCATATGAAGTAATTAAAATTATTACAAAAGTGTGTAATGTGTCACTAATTTTGTTCATGTTGTTCCTGATAGTAACTAATAATTGATCCCGTGTTGATAGTAATATTGTAACTATTTATGCCCACAAGATATGAACACTCGGGTGGGACAATAGCACCCACCAGTCATGTATGTGTTTGGCGCTTCTATCCTAGATTGATTATAGGCCCACTTCTGATTCTGAACCTATTTCTTAACTTCTCATGAAACCTAATTTTTTATATCATTTTTTATCTAGTCTATGAACTACTAAGAGGGTGAATTAATCACCCGATTATTTCTCCCACTCATTTGGGGTGCATGAGATAGAAAAAGGTGAGTGTGGCCTAAATGATGAAAGATGAAACTGATGTGCACATTTGAAATGAAACTCATGGAGGGGGAATAGGGAATACACATGGTAACAACCATGGCGTATGCAAACAATGGGAGAAAAGACTATCCAAAAGTGTTAGTCACAAACAAGTATACATGATGTAATAGAAACAAGTCACAACATGCAGTAACATTAAAAAAGACACATCAAGTAGCTGGTTGAATACATGGGACACCACTCAAGATGTCGCAAGAAAAATGAAGCATACAAGATGATACAAGAAAATAAGAAATGAACATAGGGCATAGCCTATAAACAATGATAATCAAGACACAAGAAAGGAAGACAAGATATAAGAAAATCAAAGAACCATCATCAAAAATAGGTCTCAGTAATATAAATGCTACACATGAAGCATCCATTAACATGTTATAAAGAGTGATAGTATGACACAATGTATACAATGGGAAATAGGAATGAAAGAAGTAGATATTGCAATGCTATAACATGAATATAGACAAATAGAAAGGTAGATGCCCCTAAGCCTTAGTGGGACCGGTAAGGTACAATGAAAAGCATTATACATCAAGTAGAAACCTATAAGTGATCTACATTCACCTCAAAAAGTACCATGTGAACGTGCATGTTTGTAAGGGAAAATAATCAAACATATTATAAACCTAAGTAACATGATAAGTAGTGTGCAACATAGAATAAAATGAACTAGCAAGGATACATCCAATCATTATCTAAGCTAGAATTTTTTATTTTTCATAAATATGTGAGCATGAAATGAATAGGTAGAAGATGGAGTAAGGTTACCCCCATGTTTGTGTGCAAATTGAGGTCCATGTAAGAAAATGTGACCTCAACAATTGTGTTTATACATAGAACAAGATTGTGTCATTTCGTAGCAAGGGGGGAGAACATTCCCCCAAGTGTGTATGCCACTAAGAGATATCCAATGAGGATAGGGTTTGAGGGCCCACCACCCACTAATGTGGAGTAAGTATGCATATGATCATGATTAAAGACTATATGGCCATGAAGGAATACATGTGTAGAAAGAGACTATAAAATGGGCCTATATGTACCATGGGTAACTTGTGTCCTATGATGAGATTTATCCATGTGAGGTGGACTATGAGACTGATGTATCAGTCATAAATGATGAGTGAAAGCCACGTGTAGAGGATACCTAGGTGTATATATAACAATATTAGTAGGATTTGTAAGAGGTCTAGATTCCATAGGACTATGTGCGAAATCCATGTAATCATCATAATATGTAGAAGTAGGTGCATTAGTGATAGAAGTAGTTGAAAATATGGCGCTAGGATGAAAAGATATAAGAGTTCATGATGGTATGCCTTGAATAGTGATAAGGTGACTATGATGTACAAACTTAAGGCATAAGTGAGCTATGGATGGCACAAATTTGGAATCCCTAAGCCAAGGGAGTCCTAAGCTCATGTCATAATTCATAATAGTAGAGCCAACAATAAAAGACATAGAGAGAGTGAGAGGACCAATAGTAATGGGAAGAATGACATGCTCATGAGCAGTAGGGGTCCTCAAAGTCATCTGAGATATTGGAGAACTGATAGCTAGCAAGAAAGATAATGAACATGCATTGTGCTTGTAATTAGGATGCACCATAACATTGTTGATAGCCTGAGAACCAATAGAAGTGTCAATGTGTAATCTATGTGATGAAAAAGAAACGTGAAAATCAACATCAAGTGAAATAAATGATAGGTGAAGGTAAATCAAGAAGTACCAACAATAAATCCAAGAGGATGATCTTAATATGAAGGGGAGGAACAATATGATAAGCATGATTTGAGGAGGATTCAAGAGCTGATTTTTCATGCTTAGGTAGTGGGTCCTTGAATATTTTAAGCTTTCCATTGTCATTAGTATATTTTGAAATAGAAACAATAGATTCATGAAGCTTAATGTTAGTATTGTCAATCATATGTTGAAACACTTATCAGTAGAATGGTCATTGCATCTATGATAATCATATATGCATGGTCATTGAATTTGTTTCCACGAGGCCCATTAGGATCTAGCTTAAGAGGAGTGGAGTGAAGAAAAATCAAATTGCTTTCAAGGAATTTAGGTAACAACACATGTGGTGGGTATGGTATTAGAGTAATAGTATGGTGTGTAGGTTGCAATTGTAGCTTCGTTAGTTGAGATATAACATCGATGTGAGGCTTAGATTCATGAGGCTTGCACTTGAAGGAATATTTTCTTGGGAACTTGTTAGTTGAAGCATTGGAAACATTAGCACCATATTTAAGTTTTCCCAAAGAAAGTAACTTGATCTCTCTACTTTTCAAAGTATGACATAGCTGATCAAAAGAGTGAAAAGAATCAAAGAGTACACACTCTTGTAAAGGAGGTAATAGGATTTGGATGAAAATATTTTGTAATTTAGATTCAACCAAGACGTTTTTCATTTTAGAAAGATTAGTCTTATAACACAACACATAGTCACTAAGATGCTTGTTAGTTCCTTGCCTCATTTTGGCCATTTGTGCATATGATAGCTTTGTGCCAATATTCATAGAAACGTGAGCTAAAACATCTTATCAAGAGGAGTAAAATATTCAATGGAATGTAAAGGAAAATTGTAAAAGCATTTTAAGGCAAAATTGGGTAAACCCTAGGAAACGACTTGGTCAAGAGTGTATCATCACAAGCATAATATAAGAATGCAACATGAAAGGAGTGAAGGTGCTCTTGGGGATCTTCATGGCCATTAAAGAGAGGAAAACTAGCTAAGGAAAAATTGAGAGGAAGTGGATACAAAGAAACTTCAGTGTGCAAGAGGAATATGAAGAAGAAACGAAGAATCAAGGTATAGAGAAGTAGAAGTGGAGGTATGTTGTAATTGAAAATTTGAGCTTGAAAATTATGATATAAAGACTCTAAAGCACAGCTTTCTGAAGAATTTATAGGTTGGCTATGAGAAATGAGAGGAGAAGAAAGATGAGTGTGAGGTGTAAAGATAGGAATATTCCTAGTGGAAGTCCCTGCAGTGATAATAGGGTAGGAGAGTGGACTAGAAGATGTGGTGCCATAGTTGGGATAATGGTGGTATCTAGAGGAGTAGAGGATGAGATCCACTGGGATTCTTCACAACTAGAGAAGAGAAAGAGATCAAGATTTTTAGGATGATCAACAAGGTATGTATTTAGGTCATTAAGATTTTCAGTGGTAAACTCATGAGATGTGCTAACCATGATAGAAGATAAGAATATATGAGGATGGGCGTGTGAGGATTGGGTTTACCAAATGATTTAAATAAATTTAAATCTTTATCATAGGAATGAGATCAAATGAATATAGAAATAACAAACAAGATATAACCTTAAAAAGTACAAGTATGCAAGATAGGAGATAAGAGTGACTTTCTTGTATTGTGATATCTAGACTAGTCGTGGGCTGAAAATTTCTTGGAAGATGTTGGATATGGACCGTGTGAGAGCTCTGTCTAGAAAATAGAGATTTGGGTCTTCTTTGGATAGGAGCACCCACATTAGGACAAGATTGCCCCAGAACTAGTGTATGATATTGGCTATAGTGTCCCTTCATATACAAAGAATAAAGCAACCCAAATGCAATATTTGAATGTTTCTCTTTTCCCAAGTAGTAGACAATAAATATTAGCCCCAAATTCTCCCCCTAATAATAATATATGAGTATATATCATATATATATATATATATATATATATATATGATTCCCTTGTTTAAATTTCATCTTTAACAACTAAAAATCCAACACAAAGTGATAAAAGAGACTCTAGAAAAGATACTAAATGATGTGGCAATTCAAAATCAAGAAAAGGAGGAAACGGGCCAAAAGTGCCCAAAGGGGACAGTAGCACATATGGCTATTTTGTCCCTAATGGGTGGTAGTGTTCGGGATACTCAAAAGATATAATGGTCAATATAAAGTTGGGTCACATGTCATCTAGTGTCCAAAAGTAAAGTGATCATTCCATAAAATCAAATAATAAGAGTGTAGGAAAGATAAAAGTAATGAAAGAGTAAAATAAGTTTTGTTAATGTTTAATCTCCTTGCTTAGGAATCATGCATATAACAATATACCTAGAGGCACTAATGTAAGTAGAAAGTGTGTGATTTCATGCCTATAGAAGAAAAGGTTTTAAAAGTGAAAGTATTGAAAAAGATACTATGGTTAAGGTGATTTGACACCCATGTCATCATGAGAGGAAGAGACCATCGAGGCAAGTTAGGGAGCATAATAAAAATAATCAATATCAATAAATGAATATGAGGACCAATCACTAGTTCACTCACCCCCATATATAGATAAGGTCATTGGTCAAGTGCCCCCTCTCTCTATATGGGTGAGATAGTGGATCTTTAAACTAAATCAATCAAGTGCCAATTAAACTCTATATATACTACGCTACACACACCGCTATATATGCAACTAAAGGAGAGAGACATATGGAAAATTATGATGAGCCCATCATTAAGCCATTTTTTCAATGTAATAACCCTCAAATCCTCATTCCATTCTTCCTTAAAAGTGGATTTTAATGTAGGTATTAATGTTTATGGTTAGTTTAAGGATGAATTTTGTTTATATTACTTTAGGAATTTCCTTAGTAGTTGTAGTTTTTTATTGTTAATATAATCCCCAACTTTTCTAGAAAGATGTAGTTTTTGTATGCATAATAGAAGTGATGTATGTGTGTGTTCCTTGGATATTGTCTTTTTTGGAGCATCATTTTGCTTGATATTGTTTCTTAATCCATTTTGTGTGCTGCCCTTTTATCAAATTAAGCTCGGACCTACAAAATAAAATAAGTGTATTCAATGCTCATGATAAATGAAATTGAACTTTAACTTAGTACATGTAAAAATAGAAATGCATATTGAAAAACAAGTGAATCAAGGGTAGAATACACATGTGTGTTGTGAGAGAAGAGAGAATTATTCATGTATGGTTTCTTGATTCCTTAGAGATGGTTGGAATATAACTAATCATTTGGGCATCTTGATGCCAAACTTCATATTTGAGCGTCTTGTCGCTAAAATTAGGATTTGAGTCTCTTATCACTAAACTTTAGATTTGAGCACCCAATCACTAAACTTCAGATTTGGATATCGTATCGCTAAGGGAAGAGTACTTGGGAGAGTGATCAGCATTTCTCTCGAACCCTTAATGATTACCCACAAATAAGTACCAGTGTAGATGGTCATAAATCCAATATAAACTGGTCACTGAGCCATATGAAGTAATTAAAATTATTACCAAAAGTGTGTAATGTGTCACTAATTTTGTTCTGTTGTTCTGATAGTAACTAATAATTGATCCCGTGTTGATAGTAATATTGTAGTTATTTATGCCCCGAGAGATATGAATACTCGGGTGGGACAATAGCACCCACCAATCATGTATGTGTTTGGTGCTTCTATCCTAGACTGATTATAGGCCCACTTCTGATTCTGAACCTATTTCTTAACTTCTGTGAACCCTAATTTTTTATATCATTTTTTATCTAGTCTATGAACTACTAAGAGGGTGAATTAATCACCTGATTATTTCTCCCACTCATTTGGGGTGCATGAGATAGAAAAAGGCGAGTGTGGCCTAAATGATGAAAGTTGAAGCTGATGTGCACATTTGAAATGAAACTCATGGAGGGGGAATAGGGAATACACGCAAAGAATGAACCATGGCGTATGCGAAAAATGGGAGAAAACACTATCCAAAAGTGTTACTCACAAATAAGTATACATGATGTAATAGAAACAAGTTACAACATGCAATAACATCAAAAAGACACATCAAGTAGCTGGTTGAATACATGGGACACCGCTCAAGATGTCGCAAGACAAATGAAGCATCCAAGATGATACAAGATAATAAGAAATGAACATAGGGCATAGCCTACAAACAATGACAATCAAGACACAAGAAAGGAAGACAAGATATAAGAAAATCAAAGAACCGTCATCAGAAATAGGTTTGTAATATAAATGCTACACATGAAGCATCCATTAACATGTTATAAAGAGTGATAGTCGACACAATGTATACAATGGGAAATAGGAATGAAAGAAGTAGATATTGCAATGCTATAACATGAATATAGACAAATATGAAAGGTAGATGCCCCCAAGAGTCTTAATGGGACTGGTAAGGTACAATGCCAAGCATCATACATCATGTAGAAACCTATAAGTGATCTACATTCACCTCAAAAAGTACCATGTGAATGTGCATGTGTGTATGGAAAAATTATAAAACATACTATGAACCCAAGTAACATGATAAGTAGTGTGCAACATAGAATAAAATGAGCTAGCAAGGATACATCCAATCAATATCTAAGCTAGTATTTTTGAATTTTTGTAAATATGTGAACATGAAAAAAATATCTAAAAGAGGGGAGAAAGGTTTCACCTAATGTATGTGTGCAAAATGAGGTCCATGTAAGAAAATGTGACCTCAACAATCGTGTTTAGACATATAACAAGATTGCTTCATTATCGTAGCAAGGATGAGAACATTCCCCCAAGTGTGTATGCCACTATGAGCTATCTAATGAGGATAGGATTTGAGGGCCCACCACCCACTAGTGTGGAGAAAGTATACATGTGATCATGATTAAAGACTCTATGGCCACAGAGGAATACACGTGTAGAAAGAGACTATAAAATGGGCATATTTGTACCATGGGTAACTTGTGTCCTACAATGATATTTGTCCATGTGAGGTGGACTAGAGACCGCAGTATCACCGTAAATGATGAGTTAAAGCCACGTGTAGAGGAGATCTAGGTGTATATATAACAATATTAGTAGGAATTGTAAGAAGTCTAGATTCCATAAGACTATGTGCGAAATCCATGTGTTCATGATAATATGTAGAAGTAGGCGCACTAGTGATAGAAGTAGTTGAAAATATGGCACTAGGATGAAAAGATATAAGAGTTCATGATGGTATGCCTTGAATAGTGATAAGGTGACTCGATGCACAAACTTAAGGCATAACCGAACTATGGATGGCACAGATTTGGAAGCTCGAGCCAAGGGATTCCTAAGCTCATGTCACAATGCGTAATAGTAGAGCCAACAATAAAAGACATAGAGAGAGTGAGAGGACCAATAGCAATGGGAAGAATGACATGCCCATGAGAAGTAGGGGTCCTAAAAACCATCGAGATATTGGAGAACCCGATAGCTTGTAAGAAATATAATGAACATGCATTGTACTTGTAAGTAGGATGCACCATAACATTGTTGATAGCATGAGAACCAATAAAAGTGTCAATGTGTAATCTATGTGATGAAAAATAAGCGTGAAAATCAACATCAGTGAAATAAATGATAGGTGAAGGTAGATCAATAGTACCAACAATAAATCCAAGAGGATGATATGAAGATGAAGGGGAGGAACAACATGATAAGCATGATTTGAGGAGGATTCAAGAGCTTATTTTTCATGCTTAGGTAGTGGATCATTGAATATTTTAAGCTTTCCATTGTCATTAGTATATTTTGAAATAGAAACAATAGATTCAAGAAGCTTAATATCGGTATTGTCAATCATATCTTGAAACAATTATCATAGAATGGCCATTTCATCTATGATAATCATAATATGCATGTTCATTGCATTTGTTTCCACGAGGCTCATTAGGATCTAGCTCAAGAGTGGAAGAAAAATCAAATTGCTTTCAAGGAATTGAGGTAACAACACATTTCGTGGGTATGACATCAAAGTAAAAGTGTGGTGTGTAGGTTGCAATTGTAGCTTCGTAGGTTGAGATATAACATTGACAGTAGGCTTAGAGTCCTTAGGCTTGCACTTGAAGGAAGATTTTCTTGGGAAATTTTTAGTAGAAGCATTGGAAATATTAGAACCATATTTAAGTTTTCCCAAAGAATGTAACTTGATCTCTCTACTTTTGAAAGTATGACATAGCTAATCAAAAGAGTGAAAAGAATCAAAGAGTACACACTCTTGTAAAGGAGGTAATAGGATTTGGATGAAAAGATATTTTGATTTAGATTCATCCTAGATGATTTTCATTTTATAATGATTAGTTTTATAACGCAACACATAGTCACTAAGATGATTGGTAGTTCCTTGTCTCATTTTGGCCATTTATGCATATGATAGCTTTGTGCCAATATTCATAGAAACGTGGGCTAGAAACATCTTTTCAAGAGAAGTAAAAGATTGAATGGAATGCAAAGGACAATTATAAAACCATTTTAAGGCATAATTGGGTAAACCCCTAGGAAACAATTTGGTCAAGAGTGTATCATCACAAGCATAATCCAAGCATGCAACATGAAATGAGCGAAGGTGCTCTTGGGGATCTTCATGGCCATTAAAGAGAGGAAACTTAGCTAAGGAAAAATTGGGAGGAAGTGGATATGAAGAAACTTCATGTAACGCCCTGATTTTTGTAAGTTATCATGGTAATTACTTTCTTGATGTTGTAACTGCTGAAATGAAGGCAAACATGTTAAGATATATATTTTGATCTTAAGGGAATGTGTTGCTAATCTGGATTCTTGCATACTGTAATTTATTTGCATGGGACAACAGTTATTGTTACTTGTGTGTTTGCTGATGTGACGACAAATTGTCGTATGCTTGCTGAACTCTATTCGCTGATTGACAACACACCTTGAATCAATTCCATTGATCCAAAGTATGTTGTGGCCTTCTTGTGATCACTTTGACGATTTACTCTTGAACCGAACTGAAGGTTGATATAAATGTGCAGCACCTGATTTTAGGTATGAACAGCTGGCACGTAGATGCCAATGATGAAGGTTCGATTCACGAACCATGCACTGTCGTAACGTGAGATCCCGTAAGGCGATAAATGCCTGGATGCGGGTGGCTCAGGCATGTTAATGTGGGACGAAATGCCCTGCACAGTGTTGAAATTTGATGACAGTCGGAAAGACTGGATTGGAGGTTGATTAGTGTTAGGTGTTAGAGGGAATTAGATCCTAATCTAATCCTAAGTTCTACCTTACATCCTAAACTACTATCCTAAGTGGATTTTTAAATTCTAAAATGATAAACATAGACCTAAGTTCTATTAACCTAAAGACTAGGCGATGACCTAGGTTTGAACACTATTATGAATCCTAAACTAATCCTAACCTAGAAGGGGACACACAGACCCATGGGAAAGGATAAGGATGAAAGGGAATTAAATGGCAATTAATGTGAGTCCTTGCGTGGACAGCGCCAAGTTTGGTGGGAACAGAAAAAGGTGGAGGTATCTAGTTGGTCATGGAACTAAACTTGGTTTGCATGCAAAATTTGAAATTGGGAGTTCGCCAACCCAAGTCGGCGGTGGCGTGAGGAAATAGAAAAAGGCAGAGCCTTTAATGCATTTAATTCTTTTTGGTCTTCATGACCAGTCCGCCTTGGAAAGAGTTTGGAGGAATTTTTGTTGGTCATTTGTGTTTGCTCGGGTTTTTGAGAAGTTGCTCTGCATTTGGTTTTTGATTGGTTCAGTCGAACCAGTTGTGTTTGGTTTCTGTCTCTGTTCTTTGGAAATTGAAGGCCGTTTGCTGAGCCTGAAGAGGAAGGGATTGTTTGGAAGCTCGTTGTTGTCGCCGTGGAAGGAAACACCTTCTGTAAACACGGTTTTCTTTGAGTTTCGAGGAAGAATTTGCAGGCATGTTAAGCCCTTCTCTTTAAAACACTTGCTTTACTTAAGCATCTCATTAAAACAACCCTGCTCTTGGGTTTTGGGTTTATTCGATTTTGCTGTCATTGTTTGAAATGATATGGGTAGAATCGTTTTCTTGTTATTGTGATTCGAACTGTCCTTGCATTTTTAATTGAGTGGAAACACCTCCATGTTGTGCTGGTTTGTTTGACAGTAATGGGGAATTCGTCATGTGTGTTATGAAACTGTACATGTTGTATGAGTTTGTTTTCATTATTGAAACAATCGTTCTTTTGCTAATACAAACTGGAATGATGGAAAGTATTAGCTGTGCGAGTTGTTGAAGTTGTTTCTTTACTGAAATCTTTAAAAAAGGAAATAAGACCCTTTTCCTTCTGCTGTTTTGGGTTTAGAAGGTAATAGCATTTGAGTTTTATTTGAGCATTATGAGCTCGGTTAGAAGGAAATGATAGTAATATAATTATTGTTGTGCTTCTTCTTTTGTATAAATGGATGAATACGACTTGGGTATTCGTTGGAGTTGGAAAAAGAAATTGTTTTTCTTCTGAACTTATAAATGATTATATTCTTTCCTTGCTTGTGATGGAAAGTTGATTTTATAGTGTTCTATGGATGCGGTTGATCTTCTAACTCAAACTGTTTTTGTGAATACGACTTGGCTTGGGATTTCTATGCAAGTAAATGGAAAAACATGGAAATTTGGTTTGTTGTTTGAGTCTGTCCTGAATGTACCAAGCTTATGTATCTAATACCCTTATGCGGGTTTGCCTTGATAGAGGTATTGATATATGAATATTGCATTTTGAGTTCTGTACCTCATTAGGAAAAAGGAAAATGTTGTTTTGGATTTAATGATTGATCGAGGTAGAACTCGAACTGGGCATTCATTGCATATGGTATATTGAATGGAAACTGTACAGGTTATGTGAGTTGCTTTTCAATGTTGAACGATTGTTCTGTTATCTTTATAAGTTGAGCTGTCATGCTAAGATAAACACGATTTGGGTGTTTTTATTTCATTCTGAACAAAATGATTGTTTCTTAATGAAATTATAGGAAACGAGTTCTTCCTTACTCTGTTGTTTTAGATTTTGATAGAAAAGCTTGATGATTGGGTTTATTGAAATTTATAAGTTCGGATTGTTGGAAGAGACATTGGCATTTAAATTCTTGGATAAATGCCTGGATGCGGGTGGCTCGAGCATGTTAATGTGGGACGAAATGCCCCTGCACAATGTTGAAATTTGATGACAAATGATCAAAAGACCGGATTGGAGGTTGATTAGTGTTAGGTGTTAGAGGGAATTAGATCCTAATCTAATCCTAAGTTCTACCTTACATCCTAAACTACTATCCTAAGTGGATTTTTAAATTCTAAAATGATAAACATAGACCTAAGTTCTATTAACCTAAAGACTAGGCGGTGACCTAGGTTTGAACACTATTATGAATCCTAAACTAATCCTAACCTAGAAGGGGACGCACAGACCCATGGGAAAGAATAAGGATGAAAGGGAATTAAATGACAATTAATGTGAGTCCTTGCGTGGACAGTGCCAAGTTTGGCGGGAACAGGAAAAAGGTGGAGGTATCTAGTTGGTCATGGAACTAAACTTAGTTTGCATGCAAAATTTGAAATTGGGAGTTCGCCAACCCAAGTCGGCGGTGGCGTGAGGAAATAGAAAAAGGTAGAGCCTTTAATGCATTTAATTCTTTTTGGTCTTCGTGACCAGTCCGCCTTGGAAAGAGTTTGGAGGAATTTTTGTTGGTCATTTGTGTTTGCTCGGGTTTTTGAGAAGTTGCTCTGCATTTGGTTTTTGATTGGTTCAGTCGAACCAGTTGTGTTTGGTTTCTGTCTCTGTTCTTTGGAAATTGAAGGCCGTTTGCTGAGCCTGAAGAGGAAGGGATTGTTTGGAAGCTCATTCTTTGTCGCCGTGGAAGGAAACACCTTCTGTAAACGCGGTTTTCTTTGAGTTTCGAGGAAGAATTTGCAGGCATGTTAAGCCCTTCTCTTTAAAACACTTGCTTTACTTAAGCGTCTCATTAAAACAACCCTGCTCTTGGGTTTTGGGTTTATTCGATTTTGTTGTCATTGTTTGAAATGATATGGGTAGAATCGTTTTCTTGTTATTGTGATTCGAACTGTCCTTGCATTTTTAATTGAGTGGAAACACCTCCATGTTGTGCTGGTTTGTTTGACAGTAATGGGGAATTCGTCATGTGTGTTATGAAACTGTACATGTTGTATGAGTTTGTTTTCATTATTGAAACAATCGTTCTTTTGCTAATACGAACTGGAATGATGGAAAGTATTAGCTGTGTGAGTTGTTGAAGTTGTTTCTTTACTGAAATCTTTAAAAAGGAAATAAGACCCTTTTCCTTCTGCTGTTTTGGGTTTAGAAGGTAATAGCATTTTTGGATTTTAAAGGAACTGGCATTTGAGTTTTATTTGAGCATTACGAGCTCGGTTAGAAGGAAATGATAGTAATATAATTATTGTTGTGCTTCTTCTTTTGTATAAATGGACGAATACGACTTGGGTATTCGTTGGAGTTGGAAAAAGAAATTGTTTTTCTTCTGAACTTATAAATGATTATATTCTTTCCTTGCTGTGATGGAAAGTTGATTTTATAGTGTTCTATGGATACGGTTAATCTTCTAACTCAAACTGCTTTTGTGAATACGACTTGGCTTGGGATTTCTTTGTGCAGTAAATGGAAAAACATGGAAATTTGGTTTGTTGTTTGAGTCTGTCCTGACTGTACCAAGCTTATGTATCTAATACCCTATGCGGGTTTGCCTTGATAGAGGTATTGATATATGAATATTGCATTTTGAGTTACCTCATTAGGAAAAAGGAAAATGTTGTTTTGGATTTAATGATTGATCGAGGTAGAACTCGAACTGGGCATTCATTGCTTATGGTATATTGAATGGAAACTGTACAGGTTATGTGAGTTGCTTTTCAATGTTGAACGATTGTTCTGTTATCATTATGAGTTGAGCTGTCATGCTAAGATAAACACGATTTGGGTGTTTTTATTTCATTCTGAACAAAATGATTGTTTCTTAATGAAATTATAGGGAAACGAGTTCTTCCTTACTCTGCTGTTTTAGATTTTGATAGAAACAGTAATTGGGTTTATTGAACTTTATAAGTTCAGATTGTTGGAAGAGACATTGGCATTTAAATTGTTTCCTGAGTGTTGTGTTTTTCTGTACAAACGGAATATTTAAATGTTTCTTGCGGTCTCCGATTTTGCACAGTCATTTAAAAGAAATGAAATCGACCTGAGTAATTCTTGTTGAGTTGAAGAAAATGGTTGTTTTCTTATTGAATAGTTAAAGGAATGAATTCTTCTCTTTTTGTTTTTTGAATTCTGGAAATAGCAATTATAGAATAGAGCTTTACTGTGCAAAATGAATTGGACTTGCTGTAGGTAACAACAAGGTGCAAATGAATATTTATGAACTGTATGCGTTCATGGATATAGAAGGTCATGCGAATAATTGATTACGTGATTGTATAACTGTTATTTGGTTAAAAATACAGTGAAAGAAGTATGGAGTCTTCTAGTACAGTAAGTACATAGTATGCATCTTTATACTGCTTGTTCTATGATAATACGATGTTTTACTAACCTGTTTATGGCATTCGTATGAGCCTGAATTAAATGAAGTATTGATAAGGATGATAAGTTCTTCCTTGTTTTCATTTAAAGATGATTATGAATGAAATTATTCTTGCTGCTGGAAAGTGAATTCCGAATGGATTTTGTAAGTTTCACTCTGAACTGTTATCTTGATTTGTGTCTCGTTTGGATTCAATTTTTAGGACAGTCATGAGGAAAGAAATAGGAATGTGGATGGATAACTTGGAAAAATGATCTTTTCTTCTCTCATACAGTTGGAAATCTGTAATCGTTTAGGAACGAATTTTGTATTGCTTGGGTATGAGCAACTATATTTATTGTTGTTTGCTTTCTCGTCTGTACTTGATTGCTTGGAATCAAATGAGATGCATGAACTGAAAGGAAAGTAATTGGTTTACATTTCAGTTAGTTTTACCCTTTGCATTTATTACTAATGAAAGGAATGGAAAGGATAACAGTTATGTTATAACAGCAGTATGCTACTTGTATTCCTAAACTTTACAAATGTTGTAATCTGGAACTTTGAAGGAAATTGCTTCTTGTATGGTTATGTGGGAAATAGGACAACAATTCTTTGGCTGATTGGGATGGTATTTAGATGGTTCAGTTGTTATGCTGTCCATTCTTTTGATGCTTAATTCTTGATTGATGTTCATACTGTCGTTTCATAAAAGCAGGGTTCTTTTATTGAGACAGTTAATTAGAAGCACCTCATTTTAATGACAAGTGCTTAATATGCTCAGTTCAATGAACTGACCCATGCAAGTAATTTTGCAGATGGAACTTGATTAAAACGAAGACATGGCTGTTTTCTGATGCTTCTTTTGAGTGTCTGAAGATGAATTGTATTTGTTAGTTATTATTCCTCTACGAGGAATTGCGAAAAGAAGAAAGTACATTCTTCTATCTATGAGTTGTAACGTGGTTTAATATAAACAAGTCCAGCTCAGTTGGATTGGCAGATGTATGGATTATGAAATGGATTGATGAATACAAATACAAGTGTGATATTTTAATAACTATATCAGTTTGATATTGTTGATTAAATTGGAAATATAATGTTATTTCTTGATTGGGAATTATTTAATTGTCCTTGGATGGATTTAAAAGGAACTGATATCTATTCTTACCTAAATGCAACTTTTAAGTTGAAATGTGCAATTAGTTCATACTTTGGGTTAAGATGAATTTTTAATTGACATTAAAGGGATTAGGAAGAATATGATTCCACAACTGATAGGTATTCAGGATTAGCTTGGAAGCTAAGGAATATCAATTAACTTAGGAGTAGCCGAACTTCGTTTTCGAACTCCATTAATAGCCTCGTATGTTAAATTCAGAAAGAAAGGATATGGGATAAATATATCCAGGGCTAATGGACCTTAACTATGTAAGGTTAAGGAGAATAAATGAATACATTTATTGGGAATTAGACCTCGTTTAAATGACGTCTAATAAGTTGGAATTCTGAATTTAGTTACAGTTGTGAAAAACTTGGTTAAGTTTAATAGGTTAAACTTATCACGTCCGTCGGTAACGGGCTGCTTAATCCAATGATTAAGAAGAGAACCAAGTAGAAAAATGCAACCCTTCGATACGAAGGAGAAGATGCATAGTAAGCTAGAAGATGGATTTAGTCTCTCTTAGCTATATACAACTGTAATGGGAATGAGGATAAAGGATCAGCATGGTTGCTGAAAGTTGATCTTAAATATTAAGATCATATCCAAATCACTTGAGCGAGATGTGTACTCGATGGGAGGATTCCGTAGGACATTGACATACGCCAGCTACAAAGCACGGTGTCTTCATGAAGATGGGGTCTTCATGACGACACAATGTTATAGCTGACATATTACAATGCCCTCCCGAATTAAATCATCAAGAATACATAGGCTGAATGTTAAGTTCTTAACTCGGGATAGGAGTATGATCACGTATACGAGTGACTCCGGAGGACTAAAGATAACTAGACACACGGAGTCATGGGGAACGACACCATATGTCTACGTATCTTTAGTCACCATGAGTGCCTTCCTATATTTGTTCATATTGCTAGTGGAAATTGGAAGTTTGAATCTGACCTTAAATTGAAAGGACTGGTAGGAACCAGGAAAGACCATTCTAGATAACAGGTGAAGTGAGGTGAAGGACGTATTCCATTGGTGTGTATCACATCCAGGAATATGATCATGCAAAGCATGTGAAAATCTTTGGCCAAAGTATCGCAAGTGCTGGTTGCGTTGTCCTAATCACTTAATTTAAGATGCAGGATGTCAGATGAATATTAGTAATAGATATTCAGATAGGCTTCTTAAATGGATCACTTTGATAACCGGAAACGGTTAAGAGAACTTGTATATATAATATACTATGCATGAATGAACATGAAGGATCGGTAGTTTCGAGTCATGAAATGAGAGATCATTGAAACTCCGAGTCATGAAAATGGGAGATCGGTTTCTTCTTGAGTCATTTATAGCAACATATAGAATCATTATAAGATTGAATGGCATGAATGTGTGTTCCATATTGCAAATATGTGAACAGAGAACATTAGTTTTAAAAGGAAATTGTGTGTCCCAAACTGTATTGTTTGGGTAGAGAACAATTATTAAAACTTGAACGTGTGTTTGAATTATATAATTCATAACAGAGAACGTTATACAAAAAAATAAAAAATTCCCTTGTTCTAGTATCTTAAAATGGGGATGTTACATCTTGGTATCAGAGCTGAAGGTTGCAGCTCTTGGACCTAATGAGTCCACGATATTAATAAGGTTTACATTTTCTTATTGAATAGAAAATGGTCAAAACAAGAGGGAATGCTGTGAATAACCCATTACAGGGTGGAGAAGCAGCTACTGCTCAAAAGCTGGATGAAATCCTTGCTGCCCTACTTGATACGAGGGATCGTTTGACTGTTCTGGAACAACAATCAATGGGCAATGAAGAGGAGGAAGATGAAGCTGAAATAAATGATCAGCCGCCTCCTGTGGACAACATCAACGGAGGGAATCCGGGTGTTGATAATAATAATGTAATTGCTCCTAATCCCCCTGAAAATAAAAGGGCAAGATTAGCAGCTGAACTTACAAATGATATAAAGAGAATAAGTCCTCCAAAGTTTGATGGAACAACCCTTGGGGACGGAGCTGAGAATTGGCTCAGTGAAATGGAGAAATACTTTGCAATAAGAAACTTCTCCGAAGAGACCAAAGCGATATGGGGAGCATATCAGCTTTCTCATGAAGCATCATCATGGTGGGACAACCATAAGGTTGAGTTGAATATTGTCGAATCAGACATAACTTGGGATCAATTTAAGGGTTATTTTAGGCAACGATGGCTGCCTCAACTCTATTTTGATAGGAAAATGACTGAATTTCAGAACTGGTCGCAAGGAAGGCTGTCGGTGACGGAATACTGGGAAGGGTTTACTAAACTCCTTAAGTATGTGCCGCAGTACCAAGCTGACGAGAAGTTCAGAATACGGAAATTCATAATGGGACTGAATCCCATCATTGGTGGCGAAGTGGATGTCCACGGCCCAACCACCATGGATGGAGTTGTCGAAAAGGCAATCAGACAGGAACAGAAATTGAGAGCAATATCTGCTCACAGGGAAGAGATAAGGAAGAAGATTCCCAATTCTTCTTCATCTCTTGCACCAAAAAGGGGACCTTGGAAAAGGTTTGGTGTGAAAAACAAAATTGTTGTGGATAACAACAAGAAATCTGTGATGAACAGACCTGTAAATAACATGCGGAACAGCTTCGCGAAAGTTAGTGGCAATGGACAGAAGTCCTATGGGAGCCAGAATGATAACTTCAAAGCTGGTAACAAATTTGAGCCTAGAAAAGGGCCAGTTGGAGGATGCTTCAACTGTGGAAAGGACCACTATGCGAATCATTGTCCTCTGAAGAAGGATGATCGCGGTCAGCAGCATAGGATACACGCTGCGGTGGCTAATAGATAAGTTGAAAAGTAAGTTACGCCTATAGAAGTTCTGGGTAAGTTATTCGGTACACCTGTAGTCATACTTTTTGATACTGGAGCTACTGAATGCTTTATTTCTGCTAAACTTGCAATGAAATTAAAAATAAGGGCTGAACGAATGGATAAAACATGGACAGTGCATTATGGGAATAATGTTGTCCATACAGTCGAAATGTGCCTTTTTGGGGCAATTCTTGACTTGCCTAGTTTCTCCACCGAAGTTGACTTGTATGTCACTCCTCTAGGATCATATGATATCATTATTGGAGTTAACTGGTTGGCTGAACATAAGGCAAAGGTCGACTATTATGAAAAACAAATTTGTTGTTTTGATGACCTGCAGAAAGCAACGCAGTCATTCAAGGTGTAAAACGTGAAGTTGCAGTTAGGAAACTGACAGCTATGCAACTAAAAAGGGCTAAAAATAGAGGCTGCACCTTGTATGCAGTAAAAATGATAGAAAATGCTGAGGAAGATAATGATTTCATGGAAAGATATCCATTGTTAAGGGGTTTCCGTGATGTGTTTCCGGAGGAATTGCCAGGTCTTCCACCCAAACGTGAGTTTGACTTTGCAATAGAAATCAAACCGGGAACTGAACCCATATCTAAGGCACCTTATAGGATGACCACCATCGAGTTGGTAGAGCTAAAGGCTCAGTTACAAGAAATTTTGACTAAGGGGCTGATAAGACCGAGCGTCTCACCTTGGGGAGCGCCGGTAATTTTTGTAAAGAAAAAGGATGGCACTTTGAGGCTGTGCATTGATTACAGAATGCTGAACAAAGCAACTATTAAAAATCGGTACCCACTCCCTAGGATTGATGATCTGTTCGATCAGATGCGAGGAGCATCAGTCTATTCAAAAATAGATCTTTGATCTGGGTATCATCAGCTGAGAATAAAGGAAGAAGATATTCATAAAACTTTTAGAACAGATCATCCGGGGCAAGTACATTTTCACTCACCAAATCTGAATGCAAGGCAGCGAAGATGGTTAGAATTTCTGTCTCAGTATGATTTTGATATAAGCTACATCAAGGGTAAGGAAAATAGAGTAGCAGATGCTCTGAGTCGAAGGAAGCATATCTCTGCTCTTATAACGTTAAGAACTCAGTTTAAGGATGAGGTGAAAGATGCCTTGGAATCAGATCCTTATTTCCAGCAAGTCAAAATAGCACTTGCTGCAGACCCGAAGGATGTCAGGTATAAAGGATTCCATTTTGATAATGAAGGAATTCTGAGGTTTGAAAACAGGGTATATATACCTTTGGCGAATGACTTAAGAGGGAAATTGTTAACTGAATTTCATAATTCACCTTTTTCTGGACACCCTGGCATTACAAAAATGCTTGCTGATCTTAAGCAACAATACTTCTGGAAGGGAATGAAAAAGGATGTGGTGGAATTTGTAACACACTACTTGGAATGTCAGCGTGTTAAGGCGGAACATATGCATCCCACTGGATTATTGTATCCCCACAGTATTCCGTAGTATAAATGGCAAGTGATAATGATGGATTTCGTTCAAGGATTGCCTATGTCAAGAAATAAGCATGACATTATCCTGGTTGTAGTCGACAAATTGACCAAAGTGGCACACTTCATTGCTGGTAATTTGAAAGACGATGCACCAGTGTTAGCAAGAAGATTTGTACATGAAATCTTCAGATTGCATGGAATACCGGAATTAATCATATCGGACAGAGATCCGAGGATGACATCAAGGTTTTGGCAAACGCTTAATGTGGCCTTGGGAACTAAATTAAACTTCAGTTCTGCATATCATCCGGAGACGGATGGACAGACTGAGAGAGTCAATCAGGTTTTAGAGGACATGTTAAGAATGTATTGCATGGACCAGCAATATAAATGGGAGGAATACCTTCCACTGGTAGAATTTGCTTACAATAATACATATCATGCCTCTTTAAAAATGGCGCCCTTTGAAGCATTGTATGGAAGAAAATGTAGAACTCCTGTCAGCTGGGACAACGTTGAGGACAGAGAGGTAATTGGACCAGAAATCCTTACGGAAATGGAACAACAAATCAAAATGATTTGATAACATCTAAAGGAGGCTGCCAATAGGCAAAAGAGTTATGCAGACTTAAAGCGGGTTGATAGGAATTATAAACTGGGAGAGAAGGTCTTTCTTCGGGTGAAGCCAAAAAAGAGCTCAATAACTTTTGGCAAGGCTGCCAAGTTGTCGCCACGATACGTGGGACCTTTTGAAATTGTTGAAATAATCAACCCTGTAGCTTATCGTCTAGCATTACCTCCTGCTTTGTCTCAAATGCATGATGTTTTTCATATTTCTTTGCTTAAGAAATACGTGATAGATTTATCACATGTGCTGAATTGGAATTCCTTGTAGGTCCAAGACCCAGGAATAATCGTGGTTAAGCCCATTCGAGTGCTGGGAACTCGCCAGTTGTACTTAAGAAATCGTGAAGTGAATCAATGTAAGGTCCAGTGGGACCAGTTCAGCGAAGAAAGTGCAACTTGGGAAAATCTCGAAGAAATGAGATCTACTTTTCCACATTTGTTTGATCGAATTTGAAATTTGAAAAACTGATAATTCTACCAAATTTAGACAATTATTAGTCTATTGTACAGTTGTCTTAAAACACTGTTTTTAAGAGTGAATCTGTTTTTGGTATGAACTTATGAATGGAAGGACAATAACTGAACTTTGTCCTAGGAACTCCTTGATTTGGTTAATTTGATCATCGGGACGATGATTCTTTAAGGAGGGAGGAATGTAACGCCCTGATTTTTGTAAGTTATCATGGTAATTACTTTCTTGATGTTATAACTGTTGAAATGAAGGAAAACATGTTAAGATATATATTTTGATCTTAAGGGAATGTGTTGCTAATATGGATTCTTGCATACTATAATTTATTTGCATGGGACAACAGTTATTGTTACTTGTGTGTTTGCTGATGTGATGAAAAATTGTCGTATGCTTGCTGAACTCTATTCGCTGATTGACAGCACACCTTGAATCAATTCCATTGATCCAAAGTATGTTGTGCCTTCTTGTGATCACTTTGATTTATTTAGTCTTGAACCGAATCAAGGTTGATATAAATGTGCAGCACCTGATTTTAGGTATGAACAACTGGCACGTAGATGCCAACGAAAAGGTTCGATTCACGAACCATGCACTTTGTCGTAACGTGAGATCCCGTAAGGTGATAAATGCCTGATGCGGGTGGCTCAGGCATGTTAATGTGGGACGAAATGCCCTGCACAGTGTTGAAATTTGATGACAGTCGGAAAGACTGGATTGGAGGTTGATTAGTGTTAGGTGTTAGAGGGAATTAGATCCTAATCTAATCCTAAGTTCTACCTTACATCCTAAACTACTATCCTAAGTGGATTTTTAAATTCTAAAATGATAAACATAGACCTAAGTTCTATTAACCTAAAGACTAGGCGGTGACCTAGGTTTGAACACTATTATGAATCCTAAACTAATCCTAACCTAGAAGGGGACGCACAGACCCATGGGAAAGGATAAGGATGAAAGGGAATTAAATGGCAATTAATGTGAGTCCTTGCGTGGACAGTGCCAAGTTTGGCGGGAACAGGAAAAAGGTGGAGGTATCTAGTTGGTCATGGAACTAAACTTGGTTTGCATGCAAAATTTGAAATTGGGAGTTCGCCAACCCAAGTCGGCGGTGGCGTGAGGAAATAGAAAAAGGCAGAGCCTTTAATGCATTTAATTTTTTTGGTCTTCGTGACCAGTCCGCCTTGGAAAGAGTTTGGAGGAATTTTTGTTGGTCATTTGTGTTTGCTCGGGTTTTTGAGAAGTTGCTCTGCATTTGGTTTTTGATTGGTTCAGTCGAACCAGTTGTGTTTGGTTTCTGTCTCTGTTCTTTGGAAATTGAAGGCTGTTTGCTGAGCCTGAAGAGGAAGGGATTGTTTGGAAGCTCGTTGTTGTCGCCGTGGAAGGAAACACCTTCTGTAAACGCGGTTTTCTTCGAGTTTCGAGGAAGAATTTGCAGGCATGTTAAGCCCTTCTCTTTAAAACACTTGCTTTACTTAAGCGTCTCATTAAAACAACCCTGCTCTTGGGTTTTGGGTTTATTCGATTTTGCTGTCATTGTTTGAAATGATATGGGTAGAATCGTTTTCTTGTTATTGTGATTCGAACTGTCCTTGCATTTTTAATTGAGTGGAAACACCTCCATGTTGTGCTGGTTTGTTTGACAGTAATGGGGAATTCGTCATGTGTGTTATGAAACTGTACATGTTGTATGAGTTTGTTTTCATTATTGAAACAATCGTTCTTTTGCTAATACGAACTGGAATGATGGAAAGTATTAGCTGTGCGAGTTGTTGAAGTTGTTTCTTTACTGAAATCTTTAAAAAGGAAATAAGACCCTTTTCCTTCTGACTGTTTTGGGTTTAGAAGGTAATAGCATTTTTGGATTTTAAAGGAACTGGCATTTGAGTTTTATTTGAGCATTACGAGCTCGGTTAGAAGGAAATGATAGTAATATAATTATTGTTGTGCTTCTTCTTTTGTATAAATGGACGAATACGACTTGGGTATTCGTTGGAGTTGGAAAAAGAAATTGTTTTTCTTCTGAACTTATAAATGATTATATTCTTTCCTTGTTGTGATGGAAAGTTGATTTTATAGTGTTCTATGGATGCGGTTGATCTTCTAACTCAAACTGTCTTCGTGAATACGACTTGGCTTGGGATTTCTGTGCAAGTAAATGGAAAAACATGGAAATTTGGTTTGTTGTTTGAGTCATCATGTCTTGATGTGTACCAAGCTTATGTATCTAATACCCTTATGCGGGTTTGCCTTGATAGAGGTATTGATATATGAATATTGCATTTTGAGTTTTGTACCTCATTAGGAAAAAGGAAAATGTTGTTTTGGATTTAATGATTGATCGAGGTAGAACTTGAATTGGGCATTCATTGCTTATGGTATATTGAATGGAAATATGCGTATAGTTATGTGAGTTGCTTTTCAATGTTGAACGATTGTTACATTATCATTATGAGTTGAAACATGTCATTCTAAGATAAACACGATTTGGGTGTTTTTATTTCATTCTAACAAAATGATTGTTTCTTAATGAAATTATAGGGAAACGAGTTCTTCCTTACTCTCTTATTTTTAGATTTTGATAGAAACAATAATTGGGTTTATTGAACTTTATAAGTTCGGATTGTTGGAAGAGACATTGGCATTTTAATTGTTTCCTCTGAGTTGTGTTTTTTCTGTACAAACGGAATATTTAAATGTTTCTTGCGGTCTCCGATTTTGCACAGTCATTTAAAAGAAATGAAATCGACCTGAGTAATTCTTGTTGAGTTGAAGAAAATGGTTGTTTTCTTATTGAATAGTTAAAGGAATGAATTCTTCTCTTTTTGCTGTTTGAATTCTGGAAATAGCAATTATAGAGCTTTACTGTGCAAAATGAATTGGACTTGCTGTAGGTAACAACAAGGTGCAAATGAATATTTATGAACTGTATGCGTTCATGGATATAGAAGGTCATGCGAATAATTGATTACGTGATTGTATAACTATTTATTTGGTTAAAAATACAGTGAAAGAAGTATGGAGTCTTCTAGTACAGTAAGTACATAGTATGCATCTTTATACTGCTTGTTCTATGATAATACGATGTTTTACTAACCTGTTTATGGCATTCGTATGAGCCTGAATTAAATGAAGTATTGATAAGGATGATAAGTTCTTCCTTGTTTTCATTTAAAGCTGATTATGAATGAAATTATTCTTGCTGCTGGAAAGTGAATTCCGAATGGATTTTGTAAGTTTCACTCTGAATCATTATCTTGATTTGTGTCTCGTTTGGATTCAATTTTAGGACATATCATGAGGAAAGAAATAGGAATGTGGATGGATAACTTGGAAAAATGATCTTTTCTTCTCTCATACAGTTGGAAATCTGTAATCGTTTAGGAATGAATTTTGTATTGCTTGGGTATGAGCAACTATATTTATTGCTGTTTGCTTTCTCGTCTGTACTTGATTGCTTGGAATCAAATGAGATGCATGAACCGAAAGGAAAGTAATTGGTTTACATTTCAGTTAGTTTTACCCTTTGCATTTATTACTAATGAAAGGAATGGAAAGGATAATGATTTATGTTATAACAACAGAAGATGCTACTTGTATTCCTAAACTTTACAAATGTTGTAATCTGAACTTTGAAGGAAATTGCTTCTTGTATGGTTATGTGGGAAATAGGACAACAATTCTTTTGGCTGATTGGGATGGTATTTAGATGGTTCGTTATGATGTCCATTCTTTTGATGCTTAATTCTTGATTGATGTTCATATCCGTTTCGTAAAAAGCGGGTTCTTTTATTGAGACAGCTTAATTAGAAGCACCTCATTTTAATGACAAGTGCTTAATATGCTCGATTGATGAACTAACCCATGCAAGTAATTTTGCAGATGGAACTTGATTAAAACGAAGACATGGCTGTTTTCTGATGCTTCTTTTGAGTGTCTGAAGATGAATTGTATTTTTTAGTTATTATTCCTCTACGAGGAATTGCGAAAAGAAGAAAGTACATTCTTCTATCTATGAGTTGTAATGTGGTTTAATATAAACAAGTCCATCGATTGGATTGGCAGATGTATGGATTATGAAATGGATTGATGAATACAAATACAAGTGTGATATTTTAATAACTATATCAGTTTGATATTGTTGATTAAATTGGAAATATAATGTTATTTCTTGATTTGGGAATTATTTAATTGTCCTTGGATGGATTTAAAAGGAATTGATATCTATTCTTACCTAAATGCAACTTTTAAGTTGAAATGTGCAATTAGTTCATACTTTGGGTTAAGATGAATTTTTAATTGACATTAAAGGGATTAGGAAGAATATGATTCCACAACTGATAGGTATTCAGGATTAGCTTGGAAGCTAAGGAATATCAATTAACTTAGGAGTAGCCAAACTTCGTTTTCGAACTCCATTAATAGCCTCGTATGTTAAATTCAGAAAGAAAGGATATGGGATAAATATATCCAGGGCTAATGGACCTTAACTATGTAAGGTTAAGGAGAATAAATGAATACATTTATTGGGAATTAGACCTCGTTTAAATGACGTCTAATAAGCTGGAATTCTGAATTTAGTTACAGTTGTGAAAAACTTGGTTAAGTTTAATAGGTTAAACTTATCACGTCCGTCGGTAACGGGCTGCTTAATCCAATGATTAAGAAGAGAACCAAGTAGAGAAAATGCAACCCTTCGGTATGAAGGAGAAGATGCATAGCAAGCTAGAAGACGGATTTAGTCTCTCTTAGCTATATACAACTGTAACGGGAACGAGGATAAAGGATCAGCATGGTTGCTGAAAGTTGATCTTAAATATTAAGATCATATCCAAATCACTTGAGCAGGATGTGTACTCTCGATGGGAGGATTCCGTAGGACATTGACATACGCCAGCTATAGCACGGTGTCTTCATGAAGATGGGGTCTTCATGACGACACAATGTTATAGCTGACATATTACAATGCCCTACCGAATTAAATCATCAAGAATACATAGGCTGAATGTTAAGTTCTTAACTGGGGATAGGAGTATGATCACGTATACGGAGTGACTCCGGAGGACTAAAGATAACTAGACACACGGAGTCGTGGGGAACGACACCGTATGTCTGCGTATCTTTAGTCACCATGAGTGCCTTCCTATATTTGTTCATATTGCTAGTGGAAATTGGAAGTTTGAATCTGACCTTAAATTGAAAGGACTGGTAGGAACCAGGAAAGACCATTCTAGATAACAGGTGAAGTGAGGTGAAGGACGTATTCCATTGGTGTGTATCACATCCAGGAATATGATCATGCAAAGCATGTGAAAATCTTTGGCCAAAGTATCGCAAGTGCTGGTTGCGTTGTCCTAATCACTTAATTTAAGATGCAGGATGTCAGATGAATATCAGTAATAAATATTCAGATAGGCTTCTTAAATGGATCACTTCGATAACCGGAAATGTTAAGAGAACTTGTATATATAATATACTATGCATGAATGAACATGAAGGATCGGTAGTTGCTGAGTCATGAAATGAGAGATCGTTGAAACTCCGAGCCATGAAAATGGGAGATCGGCAGTTCTTCGAGTCATTTACAAGAGCATATAGAATCGGTTATAAGATTGAATGGCACTTTGAATGTGTGTTCCATATTGCAAATATGTGAATAGAGAACATTAGTTTTAAAAGGAAATTGTGTGTCCCAAACTATATTGTTTGGTAGAGAACAATTATTAAAACTTGAACGTGTGTTTGAATTATATAATTCATAACAGAACGTTATACCCAAAAAAAAAAATTCCCTTGTTCTAGTATCTTAAAATGGGGATGTTACACTTGTGTGCAAGAGGAATATGAAGAAGAAATGAAGAATCAAGGGATAAAGAAGAAGAAGAAGTGGAGGCATGTTGTAATTGACAAATTTGAGCTTGAAAATTATGATATAAAGACTCTAAAGCATGGGTTCTGAAGAATTTATAGGTTGGATTTGAGAAATGAGAGAAGAAGAAAGATGTGTGTGAGGTGTAAAGATAGGAATATGCCTAGTGGAAGTCCCCGCAGTGATAATAGGGTAGGAGAGTGGAATAGAAGATGTGGTGCCATAGTCGGGATAATGGTGGTATCTAGAGGAGTAGAGGATGAGATCCACCGGGATTCTTCACGACTAGAGAAGAGAAATAGATCAAGATTTTTAGGATGATTAGCAAGGTGTGTAATTAGGTCATTAAGATTTTCAGCGGTAAACACATGAGATGTGCTATCTATGATAGAAGATAAGAATATATAAGGATGGGCGTGTGAGGATTGGGTTCACCAAATGATTTAAATAAATTTAAATCTTTATCATAGGATTGAGATCAAATGAATATAGAAATAACAAACAAGATATAACCTGTAAAGTACAAGTATGCAAGATAGAAGATAAGAGTGACTTAGCTTGTATTGTGATATCTAGATTGGTCGTGGGCTGAAAATTTCTGGAAAGATGTTGGATATGGACTATGTGAGCTCTATCTGGAAAATAGAGATTTTGGTCTTCTTCGGATAGGAGCACCCACACTAGGACAAGATTGCCCCAAGCACTAGTGTATGATATTGACTATAATGTCCCTTCATAAACAAGAATGAAGCAACCCAAATGCAATATTTGAATGTTGCTCTTTTCCAAGTAGTAGAGACAATAAATATTAGCCCCAAATTCTCCTGCCCTAATAATGGTGAGTAAGTCATATATATATATATATATATATATATATATATATATATATATATATATATATATATATATATCACTTTGTGTTGGATTTTTAGTATAAAGATGAAATTTAAACAAGGGAATCATATATATATATATATATATATATATATATATATATATATATATATATATATATATATGTATATGTATATATATATGTATATGTATATGTATATGTATATGTATATGTATATGTATATGTATATGTATATGATATGTATATGTATATATATACATATATGTATATGTATATACATATATATATATATATATATATACATATATGTATATCTATATACATATATGTATATACATATACATATATATATATATATATATATATATATATATATATATACATATATGTATATATATATATATATATGTATATATATATTCCCTTGTTTAAATTTCATCTTTAACGACTAAAAATCCAACACAAAGTGATAAAAGAGACTTTAGAAAAGATACCAAATGATGTGGCAATTCAAAATCAAGAAAAGGAGGAAATGGGCCAAAAAGTGCCCAAAGGGGACAGAGCACATATGGCTATTTTTTCCCTAATGGGGGGTAGTGTTCGGGATGCTCAAAAGATATAATGGTCAATATAAAGTTGGGTCACATGTCATCTAGTGTCCAAAAGTAAAGTGATCATTCCATAAAATCAAATAATAAGAGTGTGGGAAAGATAAAAGTAGTGAAAAGTAAAATAAGTTTTGTTAATGTTTAATCTCCTTGCTTAGGAATCATGCATATAACAATATACCTAGAGGCACTAATGTAAGTAGAAAGTGTGTGATTTCATGCCTATAGAAGAAAAGGTTTTAAAAGTGAAAGTATTGAAAAAGATACTATGGTTAAGGTGATTTGACACCCATGTCATCATGAGAGGAAGAGACCATCGAGGCAAGTTAGGGAGCATAATAAAAATAATCAATATCAATAAATGAATTGGAGGACCAATCACTAGTTCACTCACCCCCATATATAGATAAGGTCATTGGTCAAGTGCCCCCTCTCTCTATATGGGTGAGATAGTGGATCTTTAAACTAAATCAATCAAGTGCCAATTAAACTCTATATATACTACGCTACACACCACTATATACGAACTAAAGAAGAGAGACATATGGAAAATTATGATGAGCCCATCATTTAGCCATTTTTTCAATGTAATAACCCTCAAATCCTCATTCCATTCTTCCTTAAAAGTGGATTTTAATGCAGATATTAATGTTTATGGTTAGTTTAAGGATGAATGTTGTTGATATTACTTTAGGAGTTTCCTTAGTAGTTGTAGTTTTTATTGTTAATATAATCCCCAACTTTTCTAGAAAGATGTAGTTTTTGTATGTACAGGCATTTTGAACACAAAAACAACATTTGCAGATATTCACTCAAGAATATATGAAGTTATTGTGTTTTGGATGAGCTCTAAGGTTTGCACGGTTAGATTTAGAGGTTTCTCTCGTTAGCTCTAGAGATTTCCCACCAACTCGGAGGTTCATGGTCAAGATTCTAAAACAATACTTCCATTTCCGAATCAAGGAGAACTGAAATGCTATTTTGGGAACAAATATCCTCTATTCGAAAACTAGCAATCGCTATTCTTAAATAGTGCCATTTTCATTAGTATATTTTAAAATTTAGGAAAATCAATTCTAGTTGGACTCTCATATCTAGGTGGTTCTGAGTTGAGTCCCTATACAAATTCCTCAAATCTCTCCTTCTTTCTTCCACAATATTTGAATATTTGTTTTGATGGATAGACTCGATGCATAGGATTAGCTTTGTATTGTTAGAATTCTCTTATATATATAGTAGTTATCTAAAAATAGTACTAGACAGCTTATGAAATTCTTAAACAAGGATATACAATGTTTTGTAATAAGTTCTTTATGCATGCATTAATACAAGGATCTCAGTCAATGTTTCAGTAAAGATATTTAGTATTTATCATCTGCTTTCAAGGGAAGAGCAAACACTACTTTATCCAAGAACGAAAGATTATTTGGTAACTTACTCAGTTTACTTTTATCTTATTTTCCTAAGTTTTTAGTTTAAAGCATTTCAATCTATTTCAATACATTAGAAAACCTACAAGTGTGTATGTTTAATTGAATTTTGTCATTTCGATTAAGCAAGAGTGCAATTTCAATTCTACAAGAGTGTCATTTCAATTTAACAAGAGTTCCATTTCAATTAGAAAGAGTGTCATTTCAATTTAACAAGAGTTCCATTTCAATTCAGCAAGAGTGTCATTTCAATTCAATAAAAGTGCGATTTCAATTATGCAAAGTGTGATATTTTAAAGCAATATTTAGATTTCTGAAATTTTAATTCAGTTAAGTATAATTTTCTTTTCAAATGTGTGTGTAACCAATCCTGTCACCAAACTACAAACCTATTGCATATAGCCTTAGGACACCGCCCGAATTAAGATGACATATCAAGATACACTAAATGATTGGTCTTGATGACACCCTATCATTTTGGAGCCATTGCCGGGGAACCAAACAATGTTAATAGGGATTTTAGTAAATTGACAGTGTTGGAAATTTTTTTTAGAAATTGATGAATAGACCTAGAGACTCACAAGGAAGGTTTGTTGCAAAACCCCCCTCAAAATCATAGGAAATTTTGCACTTGAGAAGGTGAAATATAACATAGTCCACTTGTAGAACTTATCAAATTAGTAGGAAGTCAACTCGAGGAAATAAAAGAGGAATTTCAAACCCTTCAAAAGAAAAAATCAATTTTGAGGAAGGCTTGTCAAAACATTTGTCACCTATATTCATAGAAAGTGCTTCAAAAATTAAAGAAAACATTGAGGTTGAATTTTTAGGAGATATTGAATCCTCACAAAGTAGATCTCCAACACCAAAAAGAGTTCCTCCCCAAATAGATAATGAACCAATGGTTGACGGAGAAGGCAATGTTGAGAACCCTAGATGTGAGGAAAGAAATTTTTCTTATCCCATACACATAGACATGGATGAGGAAGCCCCTATGAAAAATATTTCTCTAGCTCATCTACCTACCTTTAGAGGTATAAACACCGAAGATCCCGACTAGTTTCAATTCGAATTGAAAGTGCCTTTTCAAACCTATGATTATACCACCAACAACCAAAAGCTCAAATTGTTTCCATCTACACTTAAGGATTCAACAATAAGATGGTTTTTTGGGACTCCTAGCTAGATCCATTAGGAAGTGGGAAAAAGGAAACAAAGTTTTTGAATAAATATCGAATTATTGCGGGGTTGGGAATAGGAAAGAATTTTTGTTTAAATAAAAAAGAGGATGAGAGTATGGAAGACTATTTGGATCGATTCCTCTTTACCCTTCAAATATGTGTAGGAGGACTTGATGTTGGGTTGAGTAAAATGATCTTTTTGAGAGGATTGGATGAAGAATCCAAAGATTCTCTAAATCTTATGTGTAGAGGAGATATAGATAATCTAAACTTTGGTGTAATTGCATAAATTTGTAGGAAATATTCAAGGACCAAGCTAGGAGGAAAGACATGGAAAACTCGGGAAATCAACTACAAATATTAGCAGTGATGGAAGAAATGGAAAATCTAAAATTGATATATTGGTTCGATTAAGCACCACATTAGATGGATTGCATACCGGAGTAAAAGATACTAACTCCCGGCTATATATTGTCCACGATGTAGGGATAAACATCCTCTTTGTGAGTGTCCCTTGGATAAAAATAATATCTATAACATTTTTGAGAAGGCACATCCAACCAATAAATGTGATCTCATTCCTACTATCAAGGGACAATTGAGGAAAAATTCCTAGATGGTGGAAGAAGTCAATCTAGTAGCCCGAAACTAGGGGTTCATTCACTTATAACCCATACATGAACCAGGATACTCCAAGAACAACTACTAGTTGGCCACTTAATCCTTGGGATATGCTTTAGTCGATTACACCTCCCCCACCTCAACCATGGGGAAAAAAACCATGGGTTGCACCGAATGGAGTAATCCAACTTGGCACAATCAATGGACACCTTCACCTCAATGGATTAATCATGCTACTCCGCTGCAATGGGCTCAACAACAACACTACAATCAATATAATCAAAGAATATTTTTAAATCAACAACCTCAAGCTTTGATGGCTGCACCCTCCAATATACCTTAGCAAAGTGAGAAAGTAACACAACCACAAATGTCTACTCAACATGTGGCCAATCCTAAAAATAATAGGCAATGATAACCTTTCTATACTACGGAAAATGGAGAAACTATGGATATCAATGCCACCGACTATCATGATATACAATTTTTTTTTTTTTTTTTTTGCATAATCCTTCTCCACCCACCATCACATAAACACTGAGGAGGAGGAACAAGCTTCTCCTAGCCATTCCAAAAGGAGGAACAAGCTTATTCTCGATCATTCCAACAAGGAAGAACAAGCTTCTTCTGACCATTCCAAAAAGAAGGAAAATAAAACACAAACCATTGTCCCTGAAAAGATATTATTACACCAATACCATTTCCTAAGAGATTCAAAGAAAAGGTGTACCGGGAGAGTTATAATTATTACAGGGAGTTACAAAAATTAAAATTAAAATTCCATTATTACAGGTTATCGGGGATCTTTTAGAACTCAAACAAAGTTGTCAAGGAACTATGCATTAAGACACCGGGAAGGAATAAAAGGTATCCAACAACCATACAAGTGGATAGTAAGTTATTTGATCTCTTGGTTAGTAAGTTGGTTTTGCCAAAATATGGCAATCCGTAGTCATGTTATTAGTATAACAATTGGAAACAAAGAAATTCATAATGTTTTGGTAGATTTTGGAGCTGCAATTAATGTACTAGTCATAATAATTGGGGCCTCGAGAATATCTAGTTGATTTCATGATTTTGCAACCAAAGTGGTGTCCCCAGATTTCACCTTGAAATCTGGGACTACCCTATTTAAAAAAATTCGTACATTTAAAACAATGGGTCGTTTTGTGTTTTTATTGCCAAAAAGTTTCTGTAATGTGTCAAGATATTCCCAAGGAGCCATATTATCCATTTTCACCAAATACCCAGATGCTCAAAATTGTTATATTATGTCACTGGGGTTTGCCTGCGAAAAATTTGTATTTAATTATTGTGAGCCCCGTTTGAGGCAAATTGTGCTCTGGTTCAACCCTCGTTGTAGTCTTACATGTCAACATTCCCATATACCAGTAGGGTTTTAACCAAGAATAAATCATGGGCTTTATCTGTGACTTCTGGCAACGTTTTGTGTTTTTGGTGTTTTCCCGTTATGTTTTCTGTGAAATTTCTCTAGGTCAATTCCTTTGCCGGTTTGGTCGATTCATTGCCTGGAGTATCTGGAGGTCATCTATGGACATTATGCCAGAAGGAATTTGCCATAGGAGGTCTGGTTCTCTCTAAAAAGACGAAGTCGTGCATTAAAAAGCTTCTTCTAGGCAGGCCACATTTTTGGAAAAAGAAGGTTTTAAGCTACAATGGGATTTTTGGTAGTAGTAGGCGTGGTAGAAAATTTATACACTGCCTGGCAGGTACTTTTTCACATGGAAGCAATGCCACTTAAGTCACAATGGGAAAATTAGAGGCAACAGCGAGACGGAAAATTCTTCCCGCCTTGCAGAATGAAAATTCCCATTATGAAATAAAAGGAAACTCATTTAAGGCATTGATGGGATTTTATTACCGGCCTTGCAGGGTAAATAATCACATTATGAAAGTCAAACAACTTAAGTGGATCATGGGATTTTCGGGGCTGCCTTGCAGGGTAAATAATCACATTGTCAATTGATTTTTAAAAATAGAAATTGTTTATGTCAAAAGTGCGCCCCTTTTGGGAGAGAAATAATACTTTTTAAAATATTAATTGATTTAATTAATTCCTATTTTCGGTGGTTGGCTAAGGTCAAAGCATACTTGTGAGGCTTGAATTAACTGAGGCGAAGTTTAAAATTAAATAAATTTAATTTATTTAATGGCAACCATGAGCATGCACGAATAAGTGCTTCATTTGAAGAGTAAAGCTTATTAAATAATTAATTAATTGCCAGAATAGGAAAGACATTAATTAATTATAGAATTATGAGGATTATATAAGTAGGAGCTGCCATAAGGATGAATTAATTAATTCAAGAGCAGAGAAAGGTGTAATTAATGCTTTGAAGCTTCCAAATTTAGCGCCAAGATTGAAGGAGGTTGATTTGTGTCTCGAATAATTGTCTACATAGTGGTACAGTGCTCGATGGAGTTGGTAAAGTTCATGGCTTTGCATACAAACAAAACATCAAATTTTGGGCAAGCAGACTTAATATATACAGATTTTTATACTTGAAATCAAGTGTTCATGTTCAGATTGCTATTTTTGTCCGAATTATTTACAAGAATTCATTACAGGTGCTTTTATAAGAGAAAGGGAGCTTAAATCAATGTTCAATACATTGAACATATCCTTCGAATCTGAAGAAATATCCAGATCTGCATCGGTTGTGAAGAATTTCAGCCAAATAAAGAGAAAAAGAATTGCTTAAACAAAGACAGATCCAAATGCATGGCAAAGCGGATAAAAAAGAAAGCACAACAGAGTCATGCATCACTTCTAAGTTTGCTAACATCGAGACACAAATCAAGGCCCGATCCGATCCAAATCTCATAATTGCAAAAGCTTGTGGCAAAAATTCATCCTCTTATTTCAAATGCACCCGTAAAGAACCCGAAGTCGTGAAAAATTTCTTTCGGGATCTTGTGCATATGCTCCCAATCTACCAAATGAAGCCTTCATTGAAGTTGCATTCCCGGAGTGCTTTCCAAACATTTTAATTGCTCATATGCAATTAAAAATAAAAATGATAAGTTATTTACGACAAACATTGCAGACCGATGCATGCCTTTGGAGAAGAACTACAAAAGCTTCAAGAGATGAACTAATCCAAAGAAAATCCCGAGATCCAATGTTTCTAGCCACTTCCGGATTCGGTGGCTTCCGGATCTGATGCTCCCGGATCAAGTTTGGTGAGAATCGGCGGCATGCGAGAATATGAAAAAAGAACAAGACTGCAACTTTCTTCTTCCTTCTTTCTTTCTCCTCAAACAAAGTAATTGAAGCGATCAATTAAATTATAAAACTTAAGTGATTGGTTTAAAAACCATTACTTGAAGTCAACTATTTGGAAATAGGTGGCATACATGCAAAATAGAAGGTTCTATCTTGATTCTGCAAATCATGCATGTCATGCAAATAGGAATTCTAGGAGAGAGATTGTCGGTTGTTTCATTTCCCACTTCCATGTGTCATTCAACTAAAAGCTTTCGACTTTAATTGTCCCTTCTACATTCTATAAGTAGAGGAAGAACCTACGGGTTAAAGCATCGAAATTTGTATGGCGATTCTTGTGTTTCAAACTTTGTCTTTGAAACCCCGATAGCCACTAAAGCAAAAAAATATAAATGAGCAAATTTCAAGAATTTTGTGTCACGGTGCATTGTGTTTCTAACTTTTAATCTCAAATTTACTTATAAACTGTGTTATTTTAGATCTAGATCTGAAGTTATTTTTGCTTATAGTTTTGTGTGTTGATTTATTGGTTTCTTCTATGTGCATGCAATCAACTCTATTATCTATTGATTGGGTTGCACATCTTCCCTATTTATTCTCATGTGTGTTATTATTTCATTTTTCTATAAATATTTTCTTTCTTAAACAATTGCTTACTTGTTGCAGAGCTATACAACTATGGTTCATGAAATTTGAATAGTTAAAGTAAAACCCCCATATAAATACTAACATATTTTAATTGACAAATCGACACGAGAGCCTCATCGGTAAATGAGGAGATTTATCTCATGATCGCCTAGGTTTTCGGCTATGCGAAAAATCTAGCCAACACAAAGACACCAAAACTTGGATACCCTATGATTATTAGAAGATCTGGTTAGCCAATGTGGCACTGAATTGATTGCAAGATGGGCGATATGATCATTTCAAACGGTACACAGTGCCAAGAAGATCTCTTTGTACCTTCTTAAAAATCCATCTTTGGATAATTTGTGGGTAGATGAACTCAAGAAAATAACAATAGCATCTCATCTCTGGTTGTGGTAATAATAAGAATTCATCTAAATGAGCTCGACGAAGAGTTTACTTTGGCTTTGAAGTTCCACCAAATAGCTCCGGAGGTTTCGGATTTGGATATGGAGGTTTCTGTCTAGCCCCAGATATCCAACTTAACTACAAAGAAACTGTTTTTATTATTTTCGCACGCTAGGGGAAATTAAAAGAGGAAAATAAATTAATTCAAGTGTTCCAGGATATTTTAATATTTGAATTGAAAAAGGACACTTAAATTATACTATAATCCAAAAATAATAATATAACGCTGACTTCTATTATTGGGCACAAAGTTAGAATAAATAAATAAGGGGGCATCAATGTTAGAGAAGACTCCACGAGTGCAAAAGTCCTATTTTTGGGATGGGAGGCGGATAAAGTGTTTTTAAATTTGTTTAATCCTATTTTTAGGATGGGCCATCAACATGGGTGAGGAATTATATTATTTTTAATTGTCTTTGGAACATACATGTATTTCCGAAGGGGTGCCCGCTTTGGAGAGGGATTGGAAGTTATAAAAGTAGATTTGGGATTTGTTATTGATACATATTGGAAATTCATCAATCATTTTATTTGTCTGTAAGTAGTTTCTACTCACTTACGTAGTAGAGGACAAACAATCTCCTTTACACACGATTTGAGGACAGAATCCCTCACTTCTCAACTAGGTAATTCCATTTCGGGGTTTGCAATGACAATTTAAGGTGCAAGTAAAGGTGCAAGTGTTTTGCAGTTCAGCTCCAAACAATTGTATTCCGTCACCGGGATATTACAAAAGACGATAATATGGGTGAAGGACCCTCTGTTCGAGATGAGTTTTGAGCATTATGTTCCCGTGAATTATGGTTCAGAGATGATGTTTATGGAAATTTGTCAACATTACTAAATCGAATCTGGAATTTTTCTATCCCTAATGATGCTTCCATCTTTGAATTTACCAAAGGAAAAAAATCGATTCTTTTTGGATAATGTGAGTCTTGATAGATATTGTTAATGCTGATTAGTTCAAGAAACTTGTTATCAAATGAGGCGTGTTGAAAAAATTGGTTATGGAGAGGATGAGGGAATCAAAATAATATTATCAATACAACGGTATGTATCAGCTTGATAAAATTGGATATGAAAGTACTGGATTCACATTTGATCATGCTAAAGATAATGAATGAGCTTCAGATCCTTCCTGACAACTAAACTTGTCTTATAACTAGCAAATGGACTCTCACCGTAATGTTTTGTTATCTCACTTGGGTAAGAATTTGTCCGCATCTATACTAGAGATTTACATCAATGTGTATTAAATGCTAATTTCTCCCAACTCAAACTGATGTTTGGACCGTCGGAAGCTTTTCCTTGTGACTTCCATGTATCTTCCTCGGTGTATTGTCATTGATCTGAGTCCAAATAACTAGTCAAAAAAACAGAGAAAAACTTCTCTTATACTTGTCATTGATAAATGATGTCAAATTCACCAATGTAAAGGTGTTTTGGCTGCTATTGTACTTTCAACAGATTGAGCGATCAATCCAGAAGATGCATAAATTCTGAAATAATCATAATGGCCCTGAAAAAGGCAATGTAAGTCATCGAACAATTGATGATTGGTAACTTTGGAAATGTTCTTCATATATGCAACTCAACAATAATAAATATAAACTAGGCATTCAATCTAGCCCCTAACCCCTCTACAGTTACTTAAAAGGCATTGGCTTTTACATTTTCACCATTGATAACATATTGTCTATCCAGTAAATTATTAGTTGAAGGCGTTTTGCACCGCTTCATACAATGAAAATAATCTGCTTGATAGATGTCTCTTTTAGAGGGAATACACTATCCTCGTGTAAACTATATGAGACAACAGAGATTTTTTCCAATCACACAGGAAACATTCTAAATATTATGAAAGAGTCTATGAATGCATGAAGACATTAAATTCCCCTTTTAAGTCAATAGATTTAATTCTTTATGTTACAGCATGCTGATTAAAAGTACAAGCATTGTAACCAAAATGAAACATAAAATTGATTATTATAACTTACACTCTGGGAATGAGAAAATAAAATAGATAATTTTAAGCAACAATAAAAGAATTATTCATCACAAGGAGAAAGTGAGTATTAATTATATTTCATCACATGAATCTCATGGTGCGAGGACAAGTAATAGCAATGACAATTGTTTAATAGTGCCAACTTTAGTTTATCCTATAGTGAGTGGTGAAAATTCTTCTCTGTAACATTCATGAAGTTTGAAATAGCACACAACAAAACTGTATGTTCTAGCAATTGCATATCATTGTCTCAGTATCAAAAGGTATAGTGAACATTGACAATCAAATCTCATCTTAAGACTCGTCAATCTTGTCCTTCAAATACTTTAGCACAGCCTTTGTCCCACGAAGTAAAATAGTTCGTCTAATGCTGCCACAATACAAATGTTAGGGATTATATTCAAATATACAAAAATTTGGAAGGAAATTCCTATACCATTACCTTTTAATGGATTTCCGTCCAGTTTCAAACTCTTCAAGCATGGATCAAGATGT
The DNA here is from genome assembly GCA_018340775.1 of Taxus wallichiana var. yunnanensis. Lineage (NCBI taxonomy): Eukaryota > Viridiplantae > Streptophyta > Pinopsida > Cupressales > Taxaceae > Taxus > Taxus wallichiana. The sequence continues at coordinate 981,203,140 of CM031234.1, read as the reverse complement.
CCCTGTTATTAAAAACATTAACATGAGAACAGTTTCTATTCAAGAAAAAAACCTTAATTGTTTTTCGTGTTAAAATATATTTTACTAATGGAAAAATTGAAGCATATAAATTTATTCACAAGCACAATTTTGGTAACAGAACATGAAGGCAAGATCACAAGCATACAACTCCAGTTTTATGATAGTCTATGTATATAGCTTGTGAAGTTGAGTGCCCACTCTTTTTTCTGATGAAAGTTTGTGGCCCAGGATTCTGGGGAATGTCTAATGGATTACAAACCTGGGTCAGGGTAATGATAAACTCACTTTGATTGCTAGAACCTGTTACCATATTTCCACCACCTTCTAAGGTTGGCGCCAAAGAATAGATGCATGGAAGTAATTGAAATAGAAATAGAAACAGGCCGCTGTTCTATTTTTAGAGTTTGGCACCTTGCATGATGGAAGGAGATAAATATAAATAAGTCAAACTGCTGTCCAGTGAGGAGATTGGCGCCAAAGTACATAAAGGAATAGTTAAATAGCACTGATGTTCCTCCTATATGTGGTGCCAACAAGGGTAAAAATAGAATTAGATAAAAGAGGACAGCAGTCTATTTTTGGAGGTTGGTGCTGAAGATAGAAAAAGGAATAAATAAAAACAAACTGCTGTTCTATTTTTAAAGGTTGGATAAAGCTGGAATTGATTAAAATAGCAGCAGTCTTGCCCATGCGCCAAAGATAGACATAATAAAATAAATAAAAGAGGAACTGATGTAAAAGTCTTGCCCATGTGCCAAAGAGAGAAGGAAATGGATAAAAATAGCAGTTGTTCCTAAACTTTGGTGCCAATAGAGGATAAGGTGCATGGTTTTGAATTAAACAAATTAAATAGAGCTGTTGTTCCTTGGGTAGGATTAAAAATAATAAAAGAAACCAGCAGTCTATATTGGCTGATTGATTATTGTAAAAAGATATACTTGGAGTAGCTGATTCGCTTAGGCATAAACCAGCAGTCTATATTGGCTGATTGATTATTGTAAAAAGATATACTTGGAGTAGCTGATTCGCTTAGGCATCTTCAACATTTGTACTTGCACCTCTGAATAAAATAAAGCTTCGTTTTTCCCTCTCATATTGCTGTTTTCAGATTATTCATTGTGTTTGTTATAGGATATTGTGTTTTCCTTAGTGTGGAATTTGTTCCCTCTACCGTTGTATTTTCCTAAATCCTTAAATTAATTTTGCAAAATAGTCCAAAGTTGTGCAGGTGTGTGGATCTTTAAATTCTCTGTGCGCATAGTTACATGCAAGTGTCAAACTTTTGGTGTATCACCCCTATTTCCCATTTTCCACATTCCTCTTCCCTTTTCCTTGTCAAAGTTTTTCGTTTTTAGGTGATTCACAAGGGAACCAGCCCTCTCTGGAGGTTCACCTTAGACATAGGTTACCCACAACCTTGAGTTGTTCCAATTTTGCCAACATTAGAGAGTACACACACCATTCTCTATTAGGGTGCGACTTTTGGGTGACAACAGATTCTTGCACACCGGTGGGACAATATAAAAATTTACTAAAGAAGTTGATGCTATTTTTAGCAAATATTAGTGTTTTAGACACAAATATTCAGCATCTGGCAACTATATTGGCCCAAAGATTCATTTTTCTCAATTAGTAGACCATTTCCTCCATCTTGCTATCTTTTTATGAGGTTGAGCAATCATGACTTCAACTCCTCATTGGAATTCCCAGTCCCAAGAGCATTATTATTCCCTTCCATCTCTTTTTCCCCAAAATCCTCCTCTAGATCAGTAGTATAAGCCATATCACAATGAATATGCCCATGATCCAAACCTCACTAATCCATATGGTTATCCTAATAATCATGGTGTTTTTCAGGAGCAGGAATATGCAGATTATAAAAATAATTCCATGCCTAATGATGATTTGCAAATGTAGGTACAACACTTGGAGATAAAAATGGTACAAATGAGGGCAACAAGTTCCATCAAGGCAACCAAGCTTGGATTCGGGTACCCTACCCATGGGCCGGTCCTATGCCAAATTGGTATAGCCCTCAAGAGAAGTTAGACTTTGTGTCTAAATTGTTACCACAAATATTAGAGTGGAATGAAGAAATGGAAGCTCACCAATCTAGTGTTGAGAAACCCTGTCAATGGGGTAGTCCTTCACTATAATCATGCAGCCCTCCCATTCCGACTTTCCAACCCACACAATCTCAGCCCAAATTTTAAGTTCCTATTTTCTTAAAGCCTCTCCTTTGAATTCCTTCTCTTCCACAAGATCTTACACCTCTCCAATCATCTCAACCATTACAAAATCAGTTAGCAACCCAACCCACCCCTCCCTCATATTCCCAAATCCATTCTGGAATGAAACTAATCAACAAATCAGTTTGGAAGAGCAGCCAACTAAAGAGCCAAGTGAAGAAGTTCTTAGGCAAAATCTAACAAAATGGAGCTTACAATTTGAGGACAAACAAATTCCACGGTTGGTTAAGCCTACAATAGAGGAGTGCAAGAAAGTGGTTGAAGTTACAGAGTAGCAGGAGGAATATGATCAAGCAAAGGTTAGACAAAGTTTTCTCAAATCTCTTGAGATACAAAGTAAAGATAATGTTTTGAAGGAGCATATGAATGTTTCTAAGGATCAGATCAACAATCTTGAGCCTATATCATCTTCTAGTGAAGGAAATAATTCAATAAAGTTGTTGATTGGTATGATTCTGATATAGAAGATGAGAATGTGCTAACCATGCAAGAAGAGTTGTCCACAACTAAAGAACACAAATCGAGCTGCATCATGATAAGGAGGAGGATGATTTTAAACTATCAGACTATTTGCTAAATGATAAGAATGAGGAAGAAGTAAAACACAAATTCAGATCAACTTACAAACAATCATACAGAGGAGGAAATCAGCAAAGAAATTCAAATTCAAAAGGAGTTTTCCTCAAGCATGAACAATAAAGAGGATGAGGTTTTATCAAACTTGGAAGATTTTGATGATGAGGAAGAGCCAATTGAAATTGTAAGTATTCCACCTCCATCATCTATCTTCTTCAATAAAGATTCTCTTGTTATTAAACCTTCTTTTGAGCTTGAGAAAGAGTCAAATATGAGGTTGTTTGCAAAGGATGAAGTAGAAAAAGTTTCAGATCAATCTCTAGGCATCCAATATGATCAGGAAAGTGCCTCAAGTACTCCAAATGATGAAGTTGCACAGAGAGAAGAAGAGGGAGATCAGAAAAATCAGTTCATCAACTATGAGAATACCATGTCCAATCAGGTATTTGGCTAGTTTAGAGCCACAAAAAGAGTTGCCATCAGTTGTGCTTAATTCAGAGCATACGAAAGAGCTTCAAATTGTCAAATATCAGCCCCAACATCTACAAAGACAAAGTACGATCCTACAGAGGTGTTTATTCTTCTCTTGGCTGATATTTTGAGCAAATCAATGGTGCAAACCATGTCTGCACTTTTACCATGTGATCTAGTTGCAAAATTGATCTCATGGCCGCACTTTCTAAGAAAAGGAAGTTATTTCTCCCAACCAGTATGTGGTTTTGTTTAGCTTTCCTTTCTCTTTGTTTAGATTAGGAGTAGGCTAGGTTTGTTTCTTGCATAATAAGTGCTTGCATGCACATTGTTTTTCCAGTTTTCAGTTAGTTGTCTTTTCAATAAGTGCTTGCATGCACATCTTTTCCTTTTATTGGAGAGTATTTCAGTTGTATTATTCAGAGGATACAAGTTTTCCAGACTTGTGTGAAGCAATTATTGACAGAGGTATGTGACTCCATAGCCCAATGGATGCAGAAGGCTACTGATCTCCTTGTTTAGCAGGCAAACAATCCCGTGATGTCACCAAAATGTTACCATATTTCCACCACCTTCTAAGGTTGGCGCCAAAGAATAGATGCATGGAAGTAATTAAAATAGAAATAGAAGCATGCTGTTGTTCTATTTTTAGAGTTTGGCACCTTGCATGATGGAAGGAGATAAATATAAATAAGTCAAATTGTTGTCTAGTGAGGAGATTGGCACCAAAGTACATGAAGGAATAGTTTAAAATAGCACTAATGTTCCTCCTATATGTGGCGTCGGCAAGGATAAAAATAAAATTAGATAAAAGAGGACAACGATCTGCTTTTGGAGGTTGGTGCCAAAGAAGAAGGAATAAATAAAAACAAACTGTTGTTCTATTTTTAGAGGTTGGATAAAGATGGAATTGATTAAAATAGCAGCAGTCTTGCCCATGTGCCAAAGATAGGCATAATAAAATAAATAAAAGAGGAACTGATGTAAAAGTCAAGCCCATGCACCAAAGAGAGAAGGAAATGGATAAAAATAGCAGTTGTTCCTAAAGTTTGGCGCCAGCAGAGGATAAGGTGCATGGTTTTAAATTAAACAAATTAAATAGAACTGTTGTTCCTCCTAAAAGTGGCGCCAAGCATGAAGGGGTAGGATTAAAAATAATAAAAGAAAGCAAAGCAAAATTCTGGGCATCTTCAATAGTCTATATTGGCTGATTGATTATTGTAAAAGGATATACTTGGAGCATCTGATTTGCTTAGGCATCTTCAGCATTTGTACTTGCACCTCTGAATAAAACAAAGCTTTGTTTTGCCCTCTCATACTTGCTATTTTTTCAGATTATTCATTGTGTTTGTTATAGGATATTGTGTTTGCCTTAGTGTGGAATTCGTTCCCTCTACCACTATCTTTTCCTAAATCCTTGAATTAATTTTACAAAATAGTTCAAAGTTGTGCAGGTGTGTGGATCTTTAAATTCTCTTTGTGCAAAGTTACATGCAAGTATCAAACTTTTGGTGTATCACCCCTATTTCCCATTTTCCGCATTCCTCTTCCTTTTTCCTTGTCAAAGTTTTCGTTTTTAGGTGATTCACAAGGGAACCAACCCTCTTTGAGGTTCGCCTAAGACATAGGTTACCCACAACTCGAGGTCTTCCAATTTTGTCAACGGGAGAGAGAGCACACACACCATTCTCTATCGGGTGCAACTTCTAGGGTGACAATAGAACCTAGGCCAGAAATAAGTTAAGTGTCCACTTTAATACGAAGATTGGAAAATTTTAAGAAATGAAAATTGGCAAACATATACATTCATTTGAAATTTTATGTTTTGCACAATTGAAATATAAAATATATTATATTAAAAATGGACGATGATAAGGGAATTAAACTAGCAGATGGAAAATTGTTTTATTGGTACTTTAAGAAATGAAAGAACGCATACCAATCAACAATTATGAAGTGATTAGCTTTCCTCTATGTGCTCATACTTCTAGTTTTCCATTTTAGATACAAAAATACTCCCCTAAAAATTAGCTTGTAATAATCTAGATTATGTGTTATGGAAGACGAAGTAAAATTGAAGTAACAACCAATTTATATCATGATAGTAAATAGGAGATGAAAAAATAGACCAATTGATCCTTTCACATAAAAAACAAGAAATAGTGAAGCCTCTTTGTATGGGATAAACATTAGCTTAGGCTAATTTTCATAGTTACCTACATATGGGGGTGAGGGGTTGGGGTTTTCTAGACGGAAAGAAATTCCTGGATTTTGTGGATGGGGCGAACAACTATTAAAATATTAAATAGTATATTAAATATTTACATTTAAATCTTTAAAACACACAAATGTAAATAATGAAAAAGACGTCGGCATGTCATGACATCCCTGACTTTCAGGAGACTCCCAATTTTATTTTGTTTGTTGGTATGCTAGGAGGGGGAGGGAGAAGAAGTTTCATCCCATTCCTTCATCCCCAAAACATCTTGGATGTTTGGGACTTCACCAGAATGGGGAAAATGCGTCCCAGCATAACACCACAAATTTTCCATTAGGACAACTTCTATATAAGAAATGTTTCAGTTGCTCTCGTTTTTAGAGAAAACCCTGCTAATGTGTTTTGAATGCTCTCCAAATTACATGCTAATTTCTTTTCCTAAGTGAGTTAGAATGGGTGTCTCTAAGTTTTCATGATTCTTGTTAATCAAGAATTGGTACCATTTATTTTAACGAGTACCAAGATACAGTCTACACCAAGAACATATTAAGAGTTGGGTTCTAGATCTTTCAGCACAAAAAAATACAGTGCTTTATCCAATACCATGCCACAAAATCAATCACAAGACCCACTCTTCCTACAAAGAAAGAAAATGGGTGCTACCTTAAGATGGATAACACCATCAAAACACTCCATCAAATGGATGAGATGGGACAGAAAATCTGGACACTGAAAGAATGAGATCTCATATGTAAATTCATGGGAGCTTCTCGTGGACCCAAAACTCGAAGGCCCTCAGCTTTTGTGGACATTCTAATGATGACCACAGCCTATTTCAAGGTCATCTTCTCCCCAAACAGAAAAATGACCAGATCTTCCAAAGCTGCCCTTGGTTCATGAGAAAATTAGGACTCTTCATGAAACACTGGTCCCCATCTTTAATTCCTAAGAGGATCTTGCCAGTACTGTCCCTGTTTGGATAAGGCTGCCCCTTCTTCCAAGCGAATATTGGTCTGACACTGCTCTAAAGAAACTTAGTAACGCAATAGGAATATATAGAGCGTCCTCAAAATTCAATAGGAACCTAGGAATACTTAACCATGCACACTGTGTGAATATGGATCTGACTAAGCCTATATCAAATAAACTAATCCTTGGAGTCTAACTTGGCGAGTACTCGCCAACTTTGTACAAATGTGAATAATTGCCGCTTTAACTCCACACACTTAAAAAACATGAAATACGTTGAAAACATGGAAAAACGCTGAAATTTGTCTTTTAAGGCAACACATCCCCTCACTTGTAATCAGACAAACATTGAGCATCCTTTGCATGAGTTGAAGAGATTTATCGCGAATTCAAGAGCAAATTTGACGAATTTCATTTTAGGGTAAGTTTTTGTTTTTTTTTCCTCCTTTTCGAGAATGTAAATTCATTCTATATTATTTATATACAGTGTCCAAATATGATTTGCAATTTTAATGCATTCAATTCAATTACGAATGATTTTAATTGTTATTTACTTATTTATGTTTTTTTATCATCGTTAATGAACGAAATTGTTGGAATGTATTGTTTTAAATGTTATTTTTAATTTTTTTGGGAATTTATTCTTGTTCATAGGATTTACAATTACAAATTTGAAATTACGGTTACATAGGGTTATAAAGCCAATTTTTTAATTTTAAATGGTTTTATAATGTTGTTTTTAATTAAATTTACAGTTTTTAACTTTTTAAACGGTTTTATAAAACTGTTTTTTAATTAAGTTTACAGTTTTTAATTTTTAAATGTACATTACACTACAAATTAGAGCTTAGCAATGGCATTTGGGTCAACATCGTTTGGCATCTACATCAACATCACTAAGAAGAACCATTCCTACAAATGCCTGTACTGTTGCTTGGAAGTATGTTGTACGTGGAGAGTTCAGGGGACTATAGTTTGCAATTTCTGCGGAAAACATTTTATGGAGGCATCAATCGCCTAAAGTATCATCTTCCATATATTGTTTGTCGTGACGTTGTGGTATGTCCCAATGTTACAAAAGAGGCAAAACAAGAGGTGAAGGCAGAGTAGGAAGAGCTGGAGGAGAAGAAACTAAAGAGGGCAAGGGTGCATGCAACAATAACACAAGCCGTTAGACCTAAAATGGTAGAGAATTCAGAGGACGATGTGGCAATGATTGTGGGCTCTACATGAGGTCTACTCATTTGATGTGGAAGAGTCACATCTACTTCATCGAGTTCAAGAAAAGGGATACATAGTGTTTATGTGCCAAGAAACATACCTAGGGCACAAACTTTCTTTGCAAGTACAGTTGGAACAAGGATGCGCATGAGGAAGCAGATAAAGCATGTGCAAATTTCTAGTACTACAACTTTCCCTTCAATGTGGCAAAGAGTCCGTACTGGGAGTACTTGGTGACAACATTGACAATTGCAGGGAAAGGGTACAAGACATGCTCTCCAAAAGAGTTGAGTGGGAAATTAAGGGTGCAGTTGCAGATGCAATGACATCCTAGAAGATCAAAAGAAGCAAAGGAAAAATACAAATGCACCATTCTTTTAGATGGGTGGACAGATGGAAGGAACCACATAATCATCAATTTTTAATGGCTTCAAATGGTGAGATGGTATTTTTGAAGTCATTTGATGCCTCTAACATAGTAAAAAATGTAAAAAATTTGAGTCTTATGTTAGAGGAGGTTGTCTTAGAGGTGGGTATCTAGAATGTTGTGCAAGTTGTCACAGCATAAATGTAAAGAACATATGTGTTGGTTGGGAGACTACTACAAGAGAGGCATCCACCACTCTTTTGAGGCCTTGTGTGGCCCATTGCCTTGACCTTCTTTTGGAGGACAAGCAAAATTGATTGGGTGAAGCCAATTATAGAAGATGCAAGAAATATAACCAAGTACATATATAATATACCTTAGGGTTCTCAGCTTGATGAGAGAACACACCAAGGGGAAAGAACTTGTATGAGCAGTGTCACAAGGTTTGCAACTAGCTTCTTGACGTTGCAAAATATTTCTAGTCCGGTGTCATCATTGAAGCAAATGTTTGTGAGTCAAGCATGGTTAAACTCACAATATTCAAAGAACGTCAATGGATAGAGGATTGCAGAGATAGTATTTGATAATGTCTTTGCAAAAAGAGCTATGGTATCATCAAAGGTAACTTCAAACTTCAATTTAAATTTCAGGTTGATTCCTTTCTATTAATTTGTTAAATATATTGTTATTTACTTATTTACTTTATTTGTAAGTTTGAACTTTAAAGTTTAATTTGTGTGTAGGTGTTGAAGCCATTAATGAGGGGTTTGTGCTTGGTTGATGGGCAACAATACTTGATGGGATACATTTATTAGGCCATAGATAGGGCCAAAGAGGCCATCCAAAACTATTATAGGGGGATATAACCAGATTTGGTCTCTTTTGGGAGATAATTGATCGGAGGTGGAACAATCAACTCTACCAACCTATTCATGCAGTGAGGTACTACCTCAACCCCAAGTTTTTCTTCTTTGATGGCTTCACAAATGTGAACGGGGAGCTTATGGAGGGCCTCTAAATATTGATTGAGAGGATGATACCGAGATTAAGACAGACGGACCTCATAATTTTAGAGTTGCAGAATTATAAGCATGCTAGGGGGAGGCTCTTTTCTTCATGTTAGTTATTCGAGGGAGAACCATGCAACCACCAAGTAACAAAAATTAGAATGTTTACTTATATGTTACAAGTTACAAATTTAATTTTATTAATTACTTATAAACTTTTGATTATTTTGTTTGTAGGTTCTTGGTGGGAGGATTGGAGAGGAAATACCCCACATCTTCAAAAGCTAGCCCTCGAATTTTATCTCAACCTTATAGCGCTTTTGGATGTGAGTGCAACTAGAGTTTGTTTGAGGCCATTCACACGAAAAGTGCAACAAGTTGACTCAAAAATACCTCAATGACTTGGTTTTTGTGCAATACAATCTTCAGCTTCGCACAACAAAGGTGGAGGCCGCATCGTAAGAGCTTATTGATTTGGATGAGATCAATCCATACGACTGGACTGGGCAAGAAGTGGAAATCCTTGCGTTCACAGAGGACGAGATTGTTGCTTTTGAAGTGGAGGCTATGGAGGGAGAAGCACTAGCAAGATATATTGGATTGGATGGCATCTTTGGAGGCGATGTTGAACATGCAACAAAGGAGTCACCGCCATCTACTACTAGAGTGGAGCTGCAGTCAATGCCTTCTAGGAGGAGCGAGTAGTCTTAACTGAGTGTGGGGACTAGTAGAGGCAATAGACCCTATCCCCAATATTTTTCTATGAGGAAGAGGAATGTAAATTGTAACTTGTATAAATATGCAATTTATGATGATAATTTTCAATGACAAGCATCATAAATTCATAACACTTATCAATTGGCTGTTGTATTCGCATGATGATGCAATTTTGTACTTGTATTTGTATTCAAATCTAATAGAAAAAATTCCCCAACATTTTACAAATTCATTTGATACATTTTATACCTATATTTTGCATAAAATTTATGCTTTTTAAAGAAATTTGCATATTTTTTAGTGGTCGAATATTTGCAGAGCCTTGCCGAGTTTTTGTTGAGTCAATTTTTTGGGGTTTGTTGAATATTCGCCAAATATGAGTATGCAAACTATGGGACCAACCATTAGATTATGATGATATCTTGTTTATATTTAGCCGTGTTTTCCCTTCATAAAAGACACAAAAACCGTCGAGAGCAAATAACTACCCTCCCTCCTACAAAAAACAAAACAACATATTTCACTTTGAATCACAAGCCAAGTTACATCTGGCAATTCCTTTCCTAAGCTTGTCACATCCCTAGATGAACATGCATCTTTTTTTAACAGAATTTCACTCTTTAAGGTGCACTCTGGATGAGTTTAAAACCCAAGTCGCTCACATGGCTTTACAATTTAATGAACTTTATAATCTCATTGCATGTAGGAAACCCCTTTAGTGCAACAACAAGAAAACAAATTTCAAAAGACATACTCTAGGGAAAAACATTGCTCCTGAAAAAGTAAACTGGATAACACCAAATCCTCTTGCTTCTCTGTCAGATCCAGACACAGAGGATATGGAGGATATCCAAACCACAGCCAATGGTGGTCCATATTTACAACTTTCAAAGGATTAACAATCAAGTAAAAATCAAACTTGAGGTAAACCTCACTACAATGGGAAATAAGAATCACCATTCTTGAACAACTCATTACCTGGATCACTCAAAACTCCTAATAATTTTATTCTCATTGGGGAATTCAACACGGTCAAAGCACCTGATGAAAACAAAGTTGCAGGGGCTTCAACTTAAGGACAAATGAGCCTTTTACCAAACTTGAAATGGACAGCCAACTGATTGATCATGATTTTTCTCAAAGTCTTTATACAAGGAGTAACAAAAGGAAAGGAATCCACTACATAGCAAAAAAAAATTGATAGAGTCTATATCAGTGACAGCTGGATCTTCAACAACAACAATCTCAGCAAATATCAGTGATACCACTCCCTTTGACCATTGGCCAATCTACCTGTAAATTTTCCATCATTCCCATCTTGAAAAAAGCCCAATACAGATTTTAAGATTCCGTTTAGAGGAACCAAGTTTCAGAGGAAATGGTAGAACAATCGGTGAAAAGTAGAAGACAAATTCAGAGACATGAAATGTACTGATTCATGAGTAAATCATAACATTTAAAACCAGGTTAACGACTTGGAACTGGGATGTCTTTGGGAATATCCACAAGCAAATGATTTTCCAAAGAGACGCAGATGGCTATAATTTAAAAGAAAATTCGTAACACAGGCTTCAATCAAGAGCTTCTTAATCAAAAACATGTTCTTGTTCAAGAGTTCTCTTGCATCCAACAAAAAGAGAAACTTGGAGACACAGATCAAGGGTATGATGGATAAAATAGGGTTACTGGAAGACTAAGTTCTTTCACAAATCAGTCCCCAATCATTAGCACCTCAACCACATTCAGCAAGTTAAAAAGGAAAACTGCGTTTCTTTCACAGAACCTGAAGACATTTTGGACCATGCTTCATCTTTTTTTTTTGGAGAAGGCCTCACACAACCCCCAGATATGAAATCAACTAAATGTGCAATATTGGTCTGAACTTGGGAATTCTCGGTTAGAATCTGGTTTCAAGAGGCTGAAAGCTCAGGTTGATCTGAGTTTTCATTTTTTTCCTTAGACTATACAGCATCGGCCGTGCATGATGACCAATGCATCCCAGACAACGGTATCAACCCTGCTAGAACACAATGGCTGATGCTGTCAGGGATGACAAGTTCTGACATAGACGGCATCATCCTTGTCGATATGAGTTTTTATTTTTTTCCTTAGACTATACAATATCGGCCGTGCACGATGACCAATGCATCCCAAACAATGGTATCAGCCCTGCTGGAACACAATGGCTGATGTTGTCAGGGATGACAGGTTCTGAAATAGATGGCATCGGCCTTGTTGCTTCAGGATGGCTGATGGTATTGATTTGAACAAGTTTTGTAGATTTTCTTTTTTATAAAGATTGTTCGAGGAATAACCTATACAGTAGGCCTCAACAGTCCTGTACGTCTTAAGATCGTAAGAGGGATATGTGATGTCGATGGTGCCAATCACACATTTAATGCCTTGCAAGCTAATCACATTCTCTACGGGTTCTAAATCAGGGTTGTTGGTGGTTTCAATAGTGTTAGTAAAATGAGGTGACTTTTGCCTCTCATTGTTAGGTTGAGGAGCTGCCTCAGCCTTAGAATGATTAGGCAACGGATCTTGATAGACTTTAAGATGCTCATTAGTTTGATGAATGCCATTGTGACGGTCACGTTGTTGTGCAGTGTCATGGATGTTGACAGCTTCAATATGTTTCTCTTGAGCCATGGCAACATGATCAAAGCTATGACCAAGCAAGAAGCATAAGCGAAGGCTCAACTGCTTCGCAATTTTTAAGGATTTGGCACCAACTTGTGTGCCACCAAAATAATAGATTCTCGTTGTACCATGGGAGGAAGGGTTGGAGGTGTACATAGCCTGCTGAAATGGCCTAGGTAGACTCCTTCACAACTCTTCCATGTTAAGAGGGCGGTGACAATTTATTAGAGGATGGGGGTGGGGGGAAAGAGCTTACCTTAGGTTGAGGAGTAGAACCAATGTTGTGAATGGTCTTATAGAAAGCGTTGCTACGGTAATTATGCAAATTGCTGCCCAACAGAAAATACCTTGGAAGCTACATTTAAATTTTTGGAACGGTTCAAGAAGGTCAGGTAATTCACAACAAATCCCAAAACGGTGCAAACCACCCTTACAGGCGGTAGTTCAAAACTAAGTGCAACAGTGCGCAATAAGAAGCAGAAAGTGAGTGATGTAGGGGAAAAAACTAGGGCTTCACCCACTCCAGACACTCACTTGGGAGAGTCTACTAGCTATAGACACAAGCACTTGGGTAGGCAAATAAACTGGACACTCATGAACTCAAGGTATCCTTTTGAAGAGTGGGTGTGGACAAAATCTTGCAAATGTCATACTCTAACACTAGGGACTTTGAACCTTACTTGGTACACATGGTTTCAAGCTACATTTGGGACACTCGGTGTTTCATCATTTCCCACATGGATAAGAAAGAAGCAATCACCTACACTCTTTGTGATTTTACACAAGTGATCTGAGTACCCTCACATTGGTTGGCCAATAGCAATCCTATCAACTCTCATTTGACTACTGCATTGAAAGATCTTGATGTCCACAAATTATACAAGGACTTGAATAAGGAGCTTTGTAATATGTGGGAAAAGAGGCACATGGAATAAAAGGAGGATTTTGCATCTGAGTGATGGTGTACTTTGGATATGATATTATGTCACTTATTAGCAACCTCTACAACATCATAAATTATTAGATGTCTGACAATATATGCTTGGGCTACAATGAGGAGAGGTCTATAACTAGGCTAAGCAATTATCAACATGGATTTGTGAATTTCTATCCTTGTCATGCAAGGGAGTCTACATGAACCAACATGCCCTTAGTTTATTCCTCAATGAGATGTTTACCAGGCCACCATGGGAGAAGAATTTTCTTTTGATAGTTTGTATGACCTAATTTGGCCCTCAGTTTTCTGTTGAAAACACCTTAGCATCCCCATGGACGAGCATATTGAGCTCAAAGCGTCAGAAAAGAAAGGAAAGTAACTTTGGAACAACTTGCTTTAGTGGAAGAAGGGGAGGGTCTGAAACCGATTATGATGACAAAGAGGAAGGACACAAAGAGGGGCTCTACCTTCCCACCTACTCCGAGTTACTCTTGTACGGGCACATGGATGACACTCTTTTTCATATAAGAAATGATGGGAAACAATCAGAAGAGGAGCAACAAATAGAAAAATGGTTGCCCGATTTAGAAAAGTCGATGCATGTCAAAGTAGAGGTTCCTAGAGCCCACTGCAACCGTTGAGACCAATTCAGCCCCAAGAGTCCATAGGGCCAGCCCCAAAAAGAGAATAGGTGTACTCAAAAGCCAACACAGGAAGACATACAACACACCCATCAGACTCAAATAGAAGCCACTGCTTTTTAGGCAGGGGGCAGAATTATTCCTGTATTTTTACCCTACCCAGATAGTGGAAATCCCTATGAGATCTTGTCTTAGTTTATGCATACATTGGGACCCATGATAGAGGCACTCCATGGTATTTTGAAGGTAGTTGAGCACCTAGAGGTTGCTAGTGGTCCTTCACAAGTGAGGATGGTGTTGAATGAAGCAGCCCGTAATTATAAGTTTATACAGGAGGATTGCTGTATAAAATTTACACAGGTATATCTCAGCTAGGCATCGCTAGAGCAGAATCTTCCCGAAATGCATGGGTACGGATGCCCACACCAGTTGCTCATACGATTACTTCCCCTATAAAATTTTTCTTGAGTTATTACAGAACATTGAGCATATTTATTAATAATAATACTTGTTTCCCCAGTCTTCCATGTGTGAGCAACGACAATTACAAGGTAAGGATGGTATGGTTAGTGAAGTTGTAGCCCTACAGCAGGAGATTGGGGATCAACATTTTCGCCTTCAGGTGCAACTCTCCTAAAAAATTAAACTTAAAACAAGTGAAAATCCAGAGGGTGTCAGAATGTGAGAAAGATCTCAGACTGGTAAAGGCCAAGTATGAACAAGAGCTCCATCAAGTTCAAGCCAAGATACAACTAGTGGAACAGGAGGTCCTTGATCGTAAAGGAAAAATGTAGGAAGCAGTACACATGGTGAAGTGTTCACGGGAACTTGAACTTATAGCTGCCAAAAATATTCAGCTTCAGACCTTGGAAGTCTGTGCCTTAGTCTTCCTCTTCCCTTCCTCCTACTTCTACTTAAGATGGTTTTATATTTTTATAGTCGGAAGGGACTCCAACTTATATAAAACAGGGGGTTAACATAGGTCGTTACAAGGCTATTTATAAATAAATGTAGCCAACATGTTTTGTTAGTCTCTTTTGTCGACATTTTGTTAGTATATTAGAGACTTTTTATAGATTGGTTGCAACAGTTGAGTTAACCATCAACCACTGACTCTTGTTCTTTAAGAAACATAAGCAATGTTGGGGTAGGGGTGCTTGTATCAGGTCCTTCCTGAACTAATCAGACTGTGATAGGACTTTATCTTTGAAGAATACAAATATGTTGTTGTTCAATACTCTAATAGGATATGTGCTACAATCATTGTTGTATGTTACTTTTGATAGTCTAGCACCTCAATAGAGGTTATCTATACTCAATTGTGTGCATGTTGAATAAGGTTGCAGAAAGTTTTTAAACTGGATTTTAGTGTGACAGTAGTTAGTAAAAGCATATTGATGGGCGTCTAGAAGTATGCTCACGAATCCTGAGAGTTCTTCCATGATGGGAGAAGAAGGGGCATGACATTAGGTCATTGATAGAAAGGTGGTAAGTGAATCCATGGTGAGTAGCACTCCACAAGAAGACTTCTGGTTTTAATGAATTTGTGTTTTGGAATCCACGATTGAAGACTTTTCATTCAATCGATATGCATGTTGCATTTATTGTTTGTGATGCAACTTTAAGTTGCAGAGATAAGGGCAAGTTTCTATAAGGAATTGTGTATTCAGTCAATGCATATTGCATTTTTCATTAAAGCATACATTGGATTGTAAAGCCCAAGATTATGGTGTAGTTTTGTTAAAGTAGTGTAAGTCATATGATAAAATGTTTCTTCACTTGTATGCATATCAACATGAGGGAAGATGTTATAACAAGCATCTCTCAAGAGAGTGTTTCACCCTAGCCTGCAAGCATGTGTATTGAAGCAAAGCAGCTAAGAGGAAAAGCAAATTACAGAAGGAAAGGCGCCAAGAGAGCATAAAGCAAGCCAAGAGGAATACCGGGACTCCCAAGAGTGCAAGACAGTCATTTGGAAAATATTTGGAGTCATGAACTCTTAACCAATCTGGTTTTGCAAGTTGCACATTGGGAAATCACTTTCCAAGAGAGAGGAGCAATATTCTCTAAGAGAAACAATGAGAGTCCATGAGAGATCATGAAGAACATGCATCCCATTGAAAACATTGAGGGTAAATCTTTATCTTTTCATTATACTGGTTTTGTGGGACCAAAGGCCTTCAAATTGGAGACATGTGATCTGATATTGGATCATGTACATTATCAAAATCAGTTGGTTGAGTCAATTGATTGTTAAGAAGATTCAACAAGTGGTCGGGATATATTATGACTTAAAAAGAATAGGTTTTGTGCAGACGTAAAAAAAAACATAGGGAAAACATCCAAAGCACTTTTAGATTACATATTTGGATTCTTCTCAAAACATTATGCACCTCAACAAACCAGCACCTGATTTCATGTGAGTATGCAAAAGTTATGTCCCCTAGAAGTTGGAAGACTTTGTGTGGTACTCATTACAAAACAGTCAGTTAAAACATGTGGCAGTTACGGAACCATCGGTCTTCATAGAGTGGTGGTTTTGCAACCTTCTGTAACGGCTTCACAACCACCAGTTTACCCAGGGATAGTTTTACAACTGCCGGGGTGGTTTTACCTTGTTTTAAGCAGTGAGTTCGCTATAATGCGACCATGGGAAGAGTAACTAAGAAAGAGATGGTTTATCTTCATATTTTTGACTTTTGGGCTTCTTGTACGAGCCTAATGGATGTGTAACTGTATAAAGGAGCCCGCTGAGGTTCAAGGAAAGTCGTAAAAGAAAACTGATGGGAACAAATTGAAGGCAATTCATCCAAATGTTCAGATACATGGTATAGGCTGAATGAAGAAGATTCCACAGCTGAGATGGTTAAGGATAGTAGTCGAGTTTGTTGAGCAAGCAAGTGATCCACAGTAGATTGTAGAGAGCTTGCAAGTGTAGGATGGTGTAAATTGATGTTGACGTCCTTGAAGGCCTCAAGAAGGAAATTGTAAAACTGCAAAGAAGATGGCAGAAACGAGGAAGCATGGATTCACTCTTCTCGAGTTTTCCTGCGTTAGGGTTCTCAAAGGTTACTTCTTATGTCTATTTTACATTTTCGTGCCTGTTTGATTCATTGTTGCTTATTTCCATTTCCTGCGACTACTTCACTATCTCAAAACTTAAGAAGACATAAGAATTCAATTGAATGTATGAACATAAACATGAAAATTGTTCCCAGCAGCCAACCATAATTGAAGTCATTCTCTCATGAAAATTAAGAACAACATACTCGTTGTGCACTACAGTTTTGTGGGTTTAATAACACTTACGTGCTCTGGTAGTAGTATGGTAGTAGTATGAAGCATGATATGCAATGTATGTGGCATGTATGAGAGCATGTATAAGATTGCATAATTAAACGTGTGATGTAGATGGCAGTCATAGATAATATAGAAAGTATTAAGTATGAGCATTTAAGTTTTGTTTCAATTGCATTCAACTTGGGAGGAACATTCAGAGAGTAAATCTGTGTTCATGGATCGTAAAATGAAAGTTCACGTTGATTGCGGACCAAATGTGGTAGAGAAAGGTTCCAACTGAAACCTATCTGTTTCCAGTTTGCATGAGACTAGCACTTCAAAGGGTGGGCAATCTACTCACCATATTGGCAGATCTAGTCAGCTGAGATTGTCTCTTTGATGGTTGCTTTGTTTTGTCTAATTCTTTTGCTAATAGGTATGGAGGCTCGTCTTAGTTTGTTCCTTGTTTTGTATGAATATGGGAAGCTTTTGGGCCAAATATGAATATAGTTGCAGTCACGGTATAGACTTCATCTCTATTAGTGTGTTCATCTCTACAGTTGTGTTGTTAGTTTTCTCTCGAGTATCCTCAGTGTTTTCTTTCATGTTAATGGCACAGGGTTCAATCCAAAATCTCTGCATGCTGATGGAATTCTCAAATATTATGCAATTTCCTCCATAAATTTAATATATCTTATTCATCTAGCAAAAATGTAACAGATATTTTTAGATTTTCACGAAATTGGAGATACCACAATAGAACATTTTTAGATGTCATATTTTGGGACATATTATGCATGCTGACGGAATTCTCATATATTATGCATCTTCCTCCAAAAAATTAAAATATCATATTCATCTAGCAAAAAGCCTAAAAGGTAACAGGTATTTTTAAATTTTCAAGCAATTGGAGTTAATACTGTGGATAGTATTTAATACTCCTGTTGGTGATGATTAATGCTACACAGTAGTATATTTTGCAAGTTCTAATCCCACAGCTTCACTTGTGAGCATCACCTGATATAATGAGTGCTGAATGGACTATTCAAGGTCATGAGAGATTGGCCATAAAAAAATCTAAGATACCAATATGGCAGTAAACAGGGAAGGATACAGGTCCAGTACGGATATGTCCCAGATTTTCCCGTGGATACGTCTTGAATGTTTTGGATAGAACCGGTTACATCTACAAACGTATCTGAACGTATCCAAACCACTCATGATGTATCCAGGGCATATCCACACCCAAAAGTAATTTTTATTTTAATTTTTTTGTTTAAATTTTAATATTATAACTGTTTTGGTATGGGTATGGGTATGGGTTAGGTATGTTGAAATGGCAATTTTTTAAAAACCCCAGCTATGGTACGCTTTTGGGTATGTTATATATATATTAAATTCTAAATTTAAAGAAGCATTTGCATACTTATTGAAATTTAATACTCATAATGTATACAGCTTAAAATCATTCATAGAACAAGAAAACAAATTTCCAATACTTTGAGAATTGAGACTTGAGTTTGTATTGATTCATAATGTTCAAAACATAATAGTTAATAACATAATACATTCAAGTTCTCAACTTCTAGAGCATATCATCTAGGCTAAAACTATTATGAAAGTGACTGTAATGGCTTATGAAATTCGACACAAGAGAGACCCAGCTGCTTCTGAATGCATTAAGCAAAAGGTATATGTTGAATGTCGTGCTTACTGCTTGTATTTCCAACCTTTCTGTTATGCATTATGCTGCATCTTGTTATGAAAGAAAGCTTTGCGTGTCTTTTCTGAAGATACTTCAAAAGATATAATGTTTTGTTGTGCTTATTGCTAGGGTAAATAAATGCCTCTTTCTGGTTTTCCAAAAATGCCAGTCAAGCATTCTCATAACTTTATATTAATATTAAATGACTAGTACCTGATATAAGATATTGGTTTCCAGGAATGCTATGAAAAGCAGAAAGAACTGGTGCTCATGGCAGAGCGTGTTGTCCTTGCCACTTTGGGTTTTGATCTTAATGTGCAACATCCTTATAAGTACCCACAAAAAAAAATTTTTTTGCCTGGGGTACGCTGTGGGTACGTACCCACAGGCCCTGGGTATGGTTTTCCATACCCAAAGCGTACCCTGGACCTGTGGGTACGTACCCACAGCGTTTCCGTACCCGTACTAGTACCGGAAACGTTTCCATCCTGGTACGAAGGGGGAACGTTTCTGTGCAGTCTAGAAAAAGCACTCTACAAACCCGTTAAAATAATAATAAAAAAACAAAACACCAAAAAGATTTACCTCTCATTTTCCTCATTGCATACTTACCTCTCTTTGCTCATTTAGGTTTGATACTTCATCAAGCAACATTGTTATCATTTTCCTACGCTAGCACGAGTGCACTTCACTGCTAAGGTGATTGAGGAGCTTGAAAGGAGGATTCTTGGATTGATGGTAAGATTTTAAATTAACTTCTATTTTTCATTTTGTTTTTAATCTTCACACACTGTCTTCATTCGAAAACATTTTTTGTCATTTACTTAGCAAGTTGTTAACTATATATATGCTATGCCCTAGGGTTTGTTCATTGTTGTTTTCTTCCATTATGATGTTCATTTTAAAACTTGCACTAAAAGCTAAAGGGACTACAAATACAATGGCAGCAAGTTCTTCCTCCGCAGACCAACCCTAATTCAAAATCGATCCACATGCAAGGTTAAAGCCCACTTGTGTGCAATACCAAATCAAGACGTGAAAACTTACAAGGGGAGAAATGGTGTACTAGTGTCAACATAAAAATTATGGATTACACCAAGAGGCACGAAGAAGCAAATGTAGTCCATGCTACAAAATCAGGTCATCCTTTGGCAAAAGGATCATCATCGAAGAATCCAACGGTTGCCCCATTCCATAAAGCAGCTTCCCCAGAGTGTGACCATGAGACATCCATTTGTTAAAACACCATCCGCGGCGACGTAAGGCAAGGATTTCCCTATTTCATGCAAGAGGACAAATCGTGGACCACTTGAAAGGTCGTTTCAAAATAAGAATAGGGATATCGCGAATAAGCACATCACATGATGTGTGTTCGCAAATGGTTTTTCCTTCATTGTTCTCAAGTCACCATATTGGCGGGATATGGTGAGAGTGATCAATGTGGGGTACAAAGGGTCAGATTATGAGAATCTCCACACCACCCTATTGGCGAAGGGAATAAAACCTGTGTTACACCAAGTTTTCGGGACGGGGATGGCAGGGGACATGTTTCCGTGATAGATTTTTTGAGACCTTTTTAGGGGACAACTATTAAAAAATATAGGAAATTTCAAATATTCATATGATAACATTGATAAAGCATTCATCACACACATTATAGAACCTTAATACATAAAATTGGAGCCTACTTGAGATTTCACATAAGTTTCAAGTTTCAATTACAATAATAATTACAATGAACTGCCCAAGGGCTGCAAGTTTCAACTAGGCAAGTTTCCTACCCGTCCCCGAGTTTCTAAAACATCCCCAGTATGAGGGACGATCCTAAAAAGGAATGGAACGCGTCCCAGTGGAACATAGAATAAAACATGTATATGAACAATTGCAGCCAATTGGGGATGATAGAATATGCGGAGAGAGAAAGAATAAAGAAAGAATAGAATGTACAAAGAACAAATGAAGAGTAACCGAAATGCACATGTTATTCATTGTGTGTTTGTCCTTTTATTATGTGAGAGATGGTTACAAAATGGTTGAAGTGGTTACAACTATTTATTAGTTAACACTTAACTAATATTAACATAATGCTAATTTATAAACCTTATATTCTAATACCCGATTATAAGGCTTACACTATAGAAACGTACCTAAGTCACAAGGTTCGAGTTCGTGTTCGAGTTCAACGAGGATAAAATTCGGTTCAAGTTTGCAATAGATAAAGTTCGAAAAAAATCGCCATTATATTCGACCAATAAAAATTATTATTAAAATATTATAAAAATACATTAAACATAAAAATGAATGTAAAAAATATTAGATATAAATTATAAAGTTCTCTTACATATAAAATTATTAACATAATTGGTGTCCCAGATTTCACCTTGAAATCTGAGACTACCCCATGTTAAAATTTTCGTACTTTTAAAATAATGGGTCGTTTTGTGTTTTTATTGCCAAAAGTTCTTGTATTGTGTCAAGATATTCCCAAAGAGCCATATTAGTCATTTTTGCCAAATACCCAGATGCCCAAAATTGTTTTATTTTGCTGGCTGGGGTTTGCGTCATGGGGAAATTTGTATTTAATTATTTTGAGCCCCGTTTGAGACAATTTGTGCTCTGGTTTAACCCTGTTGTGATCGTACATATCAATATTCCCATATACCAGTAGGGTTTTAACCAGGAATGGATCTTGGGCTTTATTTGTAACTTCTGGCAACGTTTTGTGTTTTTAGTGTTTTCCGTTTCGTTTTCTATGAAATTTCTCTGGATCAATTCCTTTGCCGGTTTGGCCTTGATTCTTGGCCTGGAGTATCTGGAGATCACATATGCACGTTGTGCCAGAAGGAATTCGCCATCGGAGGTCTGGTTCTCTTGGAAAAGACGAAGTCGTGCACCAAAAAGCTTCTTCTGGGCTGGCCGCATTTTTGGAAAAAGGGGGTTTGAAGTGGATCATGGGATTTTTGGAAGCAACAGGCAGGTGGGAATTTTGTACCTGCCTAGCAGGGTACTTTTTCCCATGGAAGCAACGTCACTTAAGTCACAATGGGAAAATTAGAGGCAGGACAGGAGGGAATTTCTTACCTGCCTTGCAAGGTAAAAATTCCCATTGTGGAATAAAAGAAAAATCACTTAAGTGAATCATGAGATTTTATTGCCTGCCTTGTAGGGTAAATAATCCCATTATGAAAGTCAAACGACTTAAGTGAATCATGGGATTTTCAGGGCTGCCTTGTAGGGTAAATAATCTCATTGCCAATTGACTTTTAAAAATAGAAATTCCTTATTCCAAAAAGTGTGACCCACCTTGGGTGAATAATAATGCATTAAATAAATATTTGTTAATATTTATTCACCCAATTTTGCGCCCTGTGCTTGTGAAAAAATCAACAAAGGGAAGTAGACAAAGAAGTTGAAAATAGACAGCTTCTAAAATTAAATAAATATTATTTACTTAATGCAGCCCCTTCATGTCAAAAAAATGTGCCCCATTTGGGAGAGAAATAATATTTTTTAAGTATTAAATGAATTAATTAATTCCTATTTTCAAAGTGGCTAAGGTCAAAGCATCTTTTGTGAGGCTTGAGTTAACTAGAAGCAGAAGTCTAAAATTAAATAAATTTAATTTATTTAATGGCAGCCATGAGCATGCACAAAATAGGCACCCCATTTGAAGAGTAAAACTTATTAATTAATTAATTAATTGTCAGGAATAGGAAAGACATTAATTAATTATAGAATCATAAGGATTATATAAGCAGGGGTTGCCATAAGGATGAATTAATTAATTCACAGGCAGAGAAGTGCAGCCCAGAGGAAAAGTGCACCCCATTTGGAGAAGATTTTTGCTCAGAAGAAGGTGAAATTAATGCTAAAAGCTTCCAAAATTGGCACACAGGTTGAAGGAGGTTGATTTGTGTCTAGATAATTGTTTGCATAAGTGATACAGGTGCTCAGGTGAAGTTGGTAAAATTCATGCTTGCTTTGCATGCAAATAAAACATCAAATTTGGGGCAGCAGGCTTGAATTATGCAGATTTTTATGATTAAAATCCACTGTTCATGTTCCGGTTGCCATCTTTGTCTGAATTAATTGCAGGAATTCATCACAGGTGCTTTTATAAGAGAAAGGGAGCTTAAATCAATGTCCAATACATTGAACATATCCTCCGAATCTAAAGAAATATCTAGATCTGCACCGGTTGTGAAGAATTTTGGCCGAATAAAGAGGAAAAGAATTGTTCAGACAAAGATTGCTCTAGCCATGGCAAAGCGGGATGAACGAGAAAGCTCAGTGGAATCATGCATTACTTCCAGATTTGCTGACATCGAAGACACAAATCCAGGCCCAGATCCAGATCCAGATTCAAATCCAAATCTCATAATTGCAAAAGCTTCCGACAAAAATTCATTTTCTTGTTTCTAACACGGCTTTGTGTAAGTCGGTCGTGGAAAATTTCTTCCAGGATCTTGTGCATGTGCTCCCAATCTTCCAGTTGAAGTCTTCATTGAAATTGCATTCACCCGAAGTGTTTTCCAGAATTTTTAATCACTCATATTTAATAAAAATGAAAATGATGAGTTGTTTATGGCCAACATTGCATTGATGCATGTATTGGAGAACTACAAAAGCTTCAAGAGATGAACTAATCCAGCCGCTTCCAGATCTAGCCACTTCCAGTTCCAGCCGCTTCCAATTCCAACTCGCTTCCAAATCCAGCTTGTTTCTAGATCCAGCTTGTTTCAAGATCCAACTTGCTTCCAGATCCAGACTCTTACGTCCAGGTTGGTGAGAATCAAAGGCAAAAGAATCAGCTGCATGCAGACATGAAAAAGGACAAGACTGCAGCTTTCCTATTCCTTCTTTCCTCCAACAAAGTAATTGAGCGATCAATTAAATTATACAACTTAAGTGATTGGTTTAAAAACCATTACTTGAAGAAGTCAACTACTTGGAGATAGGTGGCAGACGTGAAAAATAGCAGCTTCTATCTTCAATTCGAATCATGCATGTCATGCAAAGAGGAATTCAAGAGGGAGATTGCCAGTTGTTTCCTTTCCCACTTCCACATGTGTCAGTTCAACTAAAAACTTCCGACTTGTAATTGCCCCTCTACATTCTATAAGTAGAGGAAGAACCTTCGGTTAATCATCATAATTTGTAAGCAGCATTCTTGTGTTCCAGACTTTGTGTTGAAACCCTTGAGAGCCACTTGAAGCAAAGGAATATACAGGAGCAGATTTCCGGAGAACTTTGTGTCACGGTGTATTTTGTTTCTAGCTTTCTATCTTAGATCTTTGAATAAACTTTGTGTTATTTTAGATCTAGATCTAGAGCTGCCTTTGCTTATAATTCTGTGTTGATATCTATTGGTTTCTTTTATGTGCATGCAATCAACTCTGTTATCTATTGATTGGGATGCACATCTTCCCCATTTCTTCTCTGTGTTTTATAATTCCCTTCTTCTTTAAAATATTTCCTTTCTTAAACAGCTGCTTGCTTCTAACTGTAATATCTGACTAAGGTTCATGAGTTGAACAATTAAAGTAAAACCCCATATAGATACTAACATATTTTAATTGACAAATCTGACACGAGAGCCTCACCGGTAAATGAGAGAGATTTATCTCATGATTGCCTAGGTTTTATGCTATGCAGAAAATCTAGCCAACAATAACTAAAGGTCATCATTATAAAAAATATTAAAGTTCATAGAAATATTCAAAGGTATATAACTAAAGTTAAAGTGAATAGAAATGTAATAGCTAATGTTCGAATAAATGTTAAAACAAATGTAAAAGTAAAACTTAAAAATAAATTAAAATAAACACATAAACAACAAAACATAAATTAAAAATATAGTTTATAACCTAAACTTTATAGAACATGAAACAAGGCACGAAGAACTCCAGCCAGGTAAGTTCTGCCGCAAATGGATTTTTCGACGAGCTACAGGAACTACGTTCAGGCTTTCAATGACGACTCATGTATGGAGGTTCATCCATGGCATATCATCATGATCGCATTTCAGATTGGGGGCAAAAGCATTTGTAAATAATCCTTCACGTTTTCCAAAGTCGACAGCTAGGGCATGCTCCCTCACAGCTTAATTTTTCTGCTCATGCTCAAGACGTCCACACATATTCAACTTATTTGTTTAAGCAGCGGTTCTAATGTAATTTTTCCCCAGCGTTTTTAGCCGAATGATAGCGAACATTATCGAACTTTTTTCAGAGCTTTGAAAAACGGCGAATTTCGAACTTCATGGATGAAATTCACCGAACCCTATGACACGGATCATACCGACACAAGATTAAAGTAATAGAACCAAATAAGATCACGAATTATTCAAAAGCTTCCTCTCTCAACATGGTTTTTGACCAATTAGAACTCCATCAAGTTGCTTCCCTGACCCTAGTAAAGGTGTAGTTCCTGAGCTAAATTCCTGAGTTCCAGGATTTCACCTCCCCTAACTCTCGAATTACAAAATCTACTGAATTGTAGGACAACCATCCATGGTGAGCTACTCCCACAATGCTCCATCAAGTTGTCTCATGACCCTCATAAGGATAAATTCTCGAGATCCACAAACTCCCGAACTATTTGGGCAGCCATTCATGCCAAGTTTTACCTACATTGGATCCCTTACTATCTTCAAAGTGTGAGGCTTCTTTTAAAATATGTATCCTCTATCAGTGAGTTCGTCACTTTCAACATCTGATGGATTTTCAACAATGGCTACATTAACTTCATTTGATTTTTCTTTCATCTAGATTTTTACTTTCCAAGTATGAAAGTTGCCAAAATATGTCTAATGGAATTTCCACTCTCAAGAAAAAATACCTCAAAAAAAAATCTTCCCAAAAATATAGAATGACCCGTAAATTAATGTAGCAAGATTTTAAAAACTAATTTTATTTTTTAAGCAAAGAAAGGAAATTATATTAGGCAAGTTTGTGCCCCAGGATGACTAGTTGTGATTGAAAATTGACAAATTGTGCCTTAAAAGCGAATAACCCTTGAAAAATTGCAAATCTGGAAATGCATGATTGTATTTTCTTTGTTTTGCACTAGCTACCTTTGAAAATCACAATTTTTCCTCTTTCTTGTGATTTTGGATTGTGTTTTCTGCAAAGAAACGTGCGAAATCACTTTTTTCTCTACTACATTCGACCTGTCACATTTTACCCTGAAAATGTCTTATTTTCATGCCCTAACTACACAAATAGCCCCAAACAATTCTTCAAAAATGGAAAATTCCTATTTTGTACCCTGTCAATTCAAAATGCCCTAAAATTTGTTTGAGAACACAACCAAAATGCCCTCGAATGGTGTTTTCATGGTTTCTTTAATTTATTGTTATTTTTTTGGGCACCTTTGTAATGGCGTCAACTCTGTTTTGTGCTTATGTTCATTGTAAGTGTCCTTAAACTGAAACTAGGTCATTTCTTGGGCATTTTGATGACGTTTTTTCTGCCCTACGTTATCGCACACTGCCCTACGATATTGTTCTTGTGTCTAGTGTTCGATCTAGTCTTTTTCTCTTTCGTTCCCTAATGGGACTGATTTGAACTTCTTCCCTTCTCTCTCCTTGTTTTCCCTGCTCTAATACTAATGTTAGAATATGTAGAGAGAGAGAGAGAATAAAGAAAGAATAGAATGTACAAATAGCAAATGAAGAGAAACCGGAATGCACATGTTATTCATTGTGTCCATCCTTTTATTATGTGAGGGATGGTTACAAAATGGTTGAAGTGGTTACAAACGTTTATTAGTTAACACTTAACAAATATTAACATAACGCTAATTTATAAACCTTATATTGAGTCTTATATTATAATAACAGATTTGTGGAACAAAACAAGGATGTTCATCATTTCCATGGATGGAAA
The DNA here is from genome assembly GCA_018340775.1 of Taxus wallichiana var. yunnanensis. Lineage (NCBI taxonomy): Eukaryota > Viridiplantae > Streptophyta > Pinopsida > Cupressales > Taxaceae > Taxus > Taxus wallichiana. Next base: position 981,176,230 of record CM031234.1, on the reverse strand, counting down.
GAGGGAATAAATAATCCTTTATTCAATGGCATTGTAGTATTCCCTAAGGGGCAATATTTTTAATGTTGTTGATGTGAGGGTCGTGTGAAGGATGCCAAATTCATCATTAACATCCTCTTCAAACCTATTGAGGAGCTCGGGCCTCACAATTTTGTCCAAGTCATTATGGACAATGGTAAAATTGCAAAGCCACGGGGATGTTTGTGGAGGCGAGGTATGGGCACATTTTTTGGACACCTTGCGGTTTCCACTCACTCAACCTAATTTTAAAAGGTTAGGCAGCAAAATCAAGTGGATTAAGCATGTCATGCCAAGGCCAAAGATATCTAGATATTTGTGATCAGCCATCACATGTTGCGAAGCCATCTTAAGATCATTCTCGCATTTGGAGTAATTGAAGATAAGAAAAAGCGATCTTTCTTTTATTTATGGTGTAGGTTTTTTATTTTGATCTAGTACTTGTAGCTTTTGAAGGTTTTTTTTTTTTTTAAATTCTTACTAGGTTGTTGAGACTCAACTTGCCTCACACGCACTCATCTTGAGACGTTTTGTGATGGTGTGAGAGGTACTTAGCACATGTGTCACAAAAATTGCCGAATTTCGTCAAAAAAAATCGAAATTCAGCGATTTCAAAGAAAATAGAAAAGAAAATTCAAATCCGGCCTAAAATTCAAAGGTTATATTTTTTTTGCTAATTTAATAAAACCACGTCAAGTTTGGCAAAATATTGTTGAAAAATCATCGTTTTTAATCACACCAGCTAGGGTTTGGATTTTATTTGTTAATTATAGGCATTGAATCTCTTTACAGCTGTGAGTTTTCATTTGCGATTTTCAAGATGTTTCATGCAAAAAAATCCATGTTTGCTGCGTCTAAAGACTGGAGAATCGAAGATTGAATATTGAAGATTGATGCCTTGTTACTAATGTGGTTGTTACAAGTTGTAGCGTCGTGCCTTCCAATGGATATTCCTCCTAAGTCCGCCAACCGTTGGCTCACATCACAACTCGCAGCTTTATTTTCTTGCTATGAATTTTCTCCATCTACGTGCTATAGTTACACTATTGCCTCGTTTAGATATTAGGTCTGATTGTTCGGTGTTTGACATGTATCCAGTTTTTATTAGGTTTACTATTAGTTTTTATTATTTTAGGTTAAAATTAGTTTATAAACTTATATTTATTAATTGGTATATGGTAGAAATTTAGTAATAAGTTTATTCGTTACTTTATTAATAGTTTAATTTTTTTATATTTGATATTTTAAGTTCATAAGTTTATAAGATTTTATATATTTTTGAAGGTTTATAAAATTTTTACATCTTTATTATTTAAGTTATATTTAATTTTTAAGTTATAAATTTATATTTATTGGTAGTTTGAAATTTAATATTTATTAATAGCTAAAGCCTAGATTTTATTATTTAATTTACAAGAGTATTTTTATAATATGTATTTTGTTTATATAAATAGCTTATTTTAAAAAAATTGAAGTTAAAATTTTGAATTTAGTTATGTTTATGTTAAGTTGAAGCTTTTCACTAGCAATTAAATTACTATCTAGTTAGAACTTAGATGTTTTGAAATCTAGACTCTTTTTGAAAACAAGAACTCTTTTTGTAAACAAATTCTTTTTAAAATTGTGATTTTACATGCGTGTAATGTTTTAAATTGAACAACTTATCATGGTGCATATGTTTTGACATCTTTTTATCTTGATTCGGAAGTTATTTAATAATATTTGTATATTTTGACATTCTAGTACATTTAATATTTATTATGAAAATAAAATAACAGGGAATGACTATTTATATAATTTGAACTTCTTGATGATTTTTTTCCCGAATTTATCATTAACGAATCACATCAAATTGTATCCTTGTTAAGTGTGAACGCAAACACGAACTTGGTGACTTAGCTTAGCACCATGGTCATCAACCATCTTTTGTTTGTATGGAGGCAATCCAACACCAAGTGGACCCAAAAATAAAGATAATGATCTTAGATGATGACTGTGGGCACATGTAAGATACTTGTCTAGTTTCACCAAGCCATTCTTAGTATAAACCACTATAATGACATATATCAATCATGTTTAAGAGGGATATATGATGGCATTGACTCAACGATTGAGAAGTTAAATAAAGGAGAAAGAGTAAGATCTCGAGGAAACATTTTTCACAAAAGTACAATCAATCCTCATTGATAGATCGAGCAAAATTACCACCCTGCATCATCTTTTATCCTTTGTGTGGACTCCTAGATTCTACAAGGAAATCTATTTTTTGCCAAGGATGATGGTACCATATAGGGATGTTGAAGTCAATGAAGGGTGTGGTTAGCACTCCCAAGGCTCTTCCCCAACCCTTAAGTAGAAGACATGGTTACAAACGAGTTTGAAATTTACATAGCCTCCACAAGTCATAACATTAGCACTCTCCAAGACAAATACAAGAAGGATGCTCATATGTGGTGGTACCTATATGAGCAAGAATCCACAAACCTACAACCTCTTACAATCAAAATATTTTCATATGTAGGATTTTTTATTTTTAAAAACTCTTTCCATATTGTTTTACCTTTTTTACAAATTATGTTGGTGTTTATACTTCTATTAAATTTCATTTTGCATTGACTTTGCCTCAATAGGCTATAGTTTATCTGATCGCAACCGGAGTATATATAGCTTCATCGCAAAAAATGGCCTAGGACTTGGTGTTTATAAATTCCAGTTTGCACATTCTATTCCACAAGAAGATGGAACACAAGAAAGGGGTGATGAAGCATTGGGATGTAGATGCAAAGACTGTTTGAATTGGATGATTCTGTTTCCCACCAATCATTACTAGATACTTCGTTAGCGTTGTAGGACCCAAGTGACAGTGGTAGTGTTAGTGCTCAAAGTCCATGTGATTCTAATTAACCGCATCATGATGTTGAAGTTGATGTTGATGCCCTCAACAAAGAGGATGAATATTGAACACAAATTTATAGTTATCGATTTAAGACTAATCATTTCACATTCAGTTGGCATTAGATAAATTATCAATAGTGTTTTGTGGTTATTTTGTTTTGTATATGAGTATTATGTGCTTATTCCTATTTATTAGGCAAGAATTTGTGTTTTTCAGATTTTAATATAGTTTTTGCACCGTTGTGTCCAAAATCATATCTTGGGGAAAAATCGTCGTATCTGCATATCAGATTCTTCATATATGTACCAATATCTAAAACATTTAGGCTACTTAGGAAGAAATGATTACTCATGAGAAATGTGTCATTGAAGGAATGACTTGAGTATCATATACTACACGCAATCAATCCTAAAAATGATATCTTGAAAGGTAGTCATATGCAATGTTTTACCTACTAATTTATATTTTTTTATATATCAAACTTTCCTCTTATGAATATTATTAAAAAAGGTCTAAAATTAATTATCTGATTATTGTACTGCAAGAATGTCTCATAATCATAGCATCATTTTGTTTCTTAGTTTCCAAGCCATGAAATGAAATGGTTTTAAACTATGTTACACCAAGTTTCCGGAAGGGGATGACTATTAAAAATAAGGAAAATTTAGGAAATTTCAAATATTCAAATGATAACATTGATAAAGTATCCAGCACACATATTATAGAACCTTTATGCATAAAATTGGAGCTGAATTGAAATTTCACATAAGATTCAAGTTCCAATTATAATAATAATTACAATGAAATGCCCAAGGGCTGCAAGTTTCAACTACAAAATGTCTGAAACATGGAAAATGAAAATCTATTGCTGCCCCTAATCAAAATCCGCTAAAATGACATCAAAATCAGACCCTGAGTTTGAGTCACTGGAACTATGAGGGATTGCCTGAGTCACTGGAACTATGTTTTCTTTCTTTGTCTTCTCCTTCACAATATGGGAAATGATAAAAATGAGCTCCTTTTTTAGTTTTAGTTGTAAGAGAGGTTTTAGGTTTATGTTAGTTAGGAATGAGTGTTGGGGTCCTTGTGGGCCCCACATCCCTTTTATTTTTATTAATTTTGAGTTTTTTTTTTTCAGTTTTATCTTTCTGGGACATAAGGGACGCCCAAACATCCCAATACAGTCAGGGGACTTGTAGAAGTCCCCCACCATATCAAGGACCTTTGGCGTTCCCTACCCGTCTCGGGGACATCCCTCTTCGAGAAATTTGACGTCTCAGGGACATCCCCAATTTTCAACATAAATTGGGGATAGGTAGGAGCGTTCCTACCCGTCCCCGCATCCCCGAAATGCCCCCTACTAGGGACGAGCCTAAAAATACAGCGGACACATCCCTGTTGAACATAGGTTTTAAATACGTTCACAAGACCAAACGGTTTATGGGACCACCAATTACTCTGATTGCTCTAACTAATCACAGATTTGCAAGCTCAATGGTGTATTTTAGAAGCCTACTCCTCGTTTTGTAGAATTAAGTTAACATCTTTCCTAACCTTTTTATTTTGTTTTCTTAAATAGTTATACCATGGAGCCAACTCTTAATGTTTCCACATACTTGGCTCGAATGTCTGCTTACTTTGGACATTCAAGGATGAAATGCTCCTTCATTTCGACCGCCCCTATGGTGCATAAAACACAAACCATCTCTTCCCTATGTTCTTTAGGTGTCGTCCTTCACCCGATTTCACATCTAAGCCTATGAGAGCTAGTCCTTAGCTGAACAATGATGATCATTTCCTCTATTTAATTTCAGCCCATATATATGCTTTTTCATCATGTTCATAAGCCGGGTTGAACTCGAAATGTAGTATAGTTATTTCTTGTTTTTTTTTCTCCACATCACCATTCTAAACTTTTCATTCACATAATGTTTTGTCTTTGCTAAGGTTTGGGCATTCGCTTAGGCTGATGTCCCATTTTCTCATCCATTTGTGGTTTTGTTTCATCCATGTGTTCTTTCATCATGCAACTTTTCACCCTCAGACCCTAGGCCACTTAGTGGGCTTCATGTTTTTTGTTTTTTCATCATAGTAACCTAGTCATAGTGGTTGCCTCTAAAGGGAAGGTTCTTGTTTCAACAAGGATGATTTCATAGGGAACTAAATCCTTAATTATGAAATTATTTGTGATTAGCCATTTTTGGATCATTTCTATTTGTCTCCATCTCAAACTTGTCATTCCACTAGCCCATACCTCACAACCATACAACACCTCTGGTGTAACTAGTAATCCCATAGGACCTTAGTGGTCTTTGAATCCGACAATTCAGCATTCCTACACCTCTTTGGAGCGCATAAAGAGCTCTCCAACATCCTTGTATTCTTTTCATCCTACATGTATCCCAACTAAGCTTGTTGTGGAAGACGAGGATGAGGACGAGGATCGAGATACTTGTATTTTGACACCAATTCTAAAGGCTCCTTGCAAACTAAAAATCAAAATGCCATTTTTTCCTTTTTGTCGAGAATATCATAATTTTGGTTTTGCCAATGTTCACTGCATCCAAACTTCTTTACAAAAAGCTCAAAGGTCAATAGATTCTCTTTTGAATCTTAAATAGTTTCTGCCATTAGAATTAGGTCATCGGCATAAAGCAAGAGTTTCACTACATATTTGGCCAAGTGGACCCCTTCCCCACCAAAATTGTTTATCAAATCTTCTTGTTTGTCAATCGATAGCCCGTTGTTTGACACCTATATCAATCTTGAAACACTTAGATAACCCATCTTGCATTTTGATTCTAGCCTTGACTTGCTTATATAATTTTTGACCCTGTAGTGCATTGGGACCCCTAGTTCCTCCATTATACTCCATAATTTGCTCCTTGGTATTGTGTCAAATGCCTTTTTGAAGTCTACAAAGCAATAATACACATCCCTTTTTTCATCCCAATTTTTTTCAACTAGGCGTCTAAGCGTGACACAATGATGGCGGCTTCGTAATAATGTTTGCATATCCATGCATGTGAGCATAAGTATCGTAAAAGTAACCAATCATTTAATAATATCACAAATATTTCCTTTGATTCAAACCTAGGGAAGGATACCTGGCTACAAGATTCTGAAGTCAGCTTATCACACTTGAGAGTCTTGGATTTTCCATAAGCAAGTCCCTTGAACCATCATGCCATAAACACCTTTCAACAACCCTCAAACAATTCAAGCCAATAATAATGGTTGATGCCCTAGCAAGGAAAGAATAATTTAGAATTCATATTAAATCAAAAGTGCTCAATAGAAAGGGGTCGGTCCATGGACAATTGACATGTTTCAGTTTGTCCAATGTGTTTGCAAACATGCATGCATGAAATGTAAATTAGACTAGTCATTGATCAGTTCCTAGACATAAAACTCACAAAGTCAAAAGTAATAGATGTTCCTATCATGATAGCCATGACAAACTCCAAGTTCTAACAAAATGCACAATAACAGACCCAACTGGCTCTCAACTGCCAACTTTTTGCATATGCAAGAGGGGATGCTTTGCATTGCACTCTGACATAAAAAAATATTAATTTGGCAGTAATGAGATATGATTTAAAAGAAACCAAAGAGTTTCTATCGTTTCCCATGTTCTCATTCATGATAAACCAAACATTTTAAGTTTCCAAGATATTAACTTCCTTTATTACAAGAATTACTCCATAATGTTTCTTTCACGTGACAGGAAATTTTTATCTCCTGGAGTGAGAATTCTTGAATATCTCATACAACTGAAATCACAGAGTTCTGTGTAATTGACAATCAGGACAATGATGAAACGACCATTTAAAAGGTGGGAAAATGTTGGAAGACGGGCAACTAAATCTAGGTTCTGGAGTCTAGAATATTAATCCTGGTCTGTTATAAACAGTAATCATACTTGTATGAAGCATACAAATATTTATTATTTTGGATCTATTTATTTTGTTTTCTATATTTTCTGAGTAGCTAAATATTATTCTATTATTTAATTGACTTTTGATGTTTGTGAAAAATATAAAACATATGGCCAAATGAAAGAAAAACTATATACTTTAAATAAAAACCCACATTCAACATGTATGCAATTTGACATTAATGTTTATTGCCAGTTTAAAATACAGACATTTTTGTTATTGAAGGTTGCAGCTTTTACTGCATCACTTTCTGTACCAAGGAAACCATCATAAAATGCTCTATGTTTTCTTATATATGAGTAAGATAATTTTCCCTCAAACAGTTTACAGACACCATGCAACAGCAAGCTCAGATAAAAATGAATGCCACATTACAGCAGTTAACTATTGGAATCCAGTATGATTTACTAGGAATTATGTTGCCAAGATACGGATACAGGTTCGGGTTTGGGTTTGGGTTCAGGTACGGGTTCGATACGCAGATACATCAATTTTAAAAAACCCTTGGGTACAATACATCTTGGATACGTCCGTATATATTAAAAAAAAAAAATAATATATATATATATATATATATATATATATATATATATATATATAAACACACACACACACACACTCAGTTTTTAGTCCATAAAAAACTGAAATAGTAATACAAAACTTGAATCAATGTTTGAACCATTTAATATACTTAAGACTCTACATTTTCATTGATCATGTGGCTGCCATACATATGATATACGAATATCATGTCAACATGAATACAAACAAAACTTGAAAAATATACTAGGATCAATGTTCAAATTTAACCTTGATATCGGAATAAACTTGAAAAATATACTAGGAGGGGAGCTTTCATTAGAAGCTAAATGATCAACCTAAACATTTTATTGAGCCATGTTTTTTAAATATAAAACATAAAAATAGAGTGCAATCTAATCTATATTATAATGAAGAGTCATTTGAAGTGACAATGGAAAATGCAGACGAGTAGATGCCTGTTCTGCCATCCAGCAATAGCATCATTACAAAACTAAATGTTAGCACGGGCTTAAATATAAAATGTCATAGCTTCAATACTCTCCCCCTTTTGTGCCAACAAAAAGGGAAGCTGGCAATCCATAAGCCATCTGTATCAGGTCAATTTCTTTTTATTCACATCCAAGTGCCACAACACCATGATTGAAGAAAGAATTTTGAGCCTGATCACTGTAAATTCAATGCTTATAAACAACATATGTGCATTGCAGTCATCAGGCTTACAACAAAAATGAAAGAATCGATTAATATATTGTACAACATAGTCAGCAGGTCTGGTAGCCATTCTCAGATCTCTCTTGTCAATAAAAGAATTGGCCAATTGTCACTTGTAAATTATTCATCATACCACTAACTTTTAGCTTCCGTTTATATTGCTATTTGTCAAATAATCCCCTGAAACTTAACCCACGTCATTCTGAGGATGATATGAGATGATAATGCCCTTGTCTTGTCTTCAGTCCTCCGCAATTGAACTGGCCTGACTAGCAAAAAACAACCTTGGCATATTTAACCTTGGGTTCTCCAGCGGGTACGTCCGGGTTCTTCCCGAGTGCATCCGGGACGTACCCGTGGCGTACTGGGAAGAACCTAGACGAACCCATCATGTATACGTACCCATACCCTAATGTATCCGCACCGGATAGGTATCGGGCAAGGTATGGGGGTTAGGGGACGAACCCCGCAACCGAGACTAGGAATATTAGTAGAGACTACTTTACTGCAACTCATGTATGTTAGTGGTCTTCTTCTTAATGTAAAAATGACTATTCTCTATAAGTTTAATCCACTTGACATTTTATCCATGTCTTGTTTGCTTCATGGTGCCCACTATTTGAAAAGTCCTTTTAGAGGTTGTCACGTGGCTCAAGAAATCTTATATGAATATAAGAATTGGCACTCCTATTGTCATATTCAACAGTGTCATGTAAAATAATAAGATATGGTGTAGGAAAAACAGGCACGGATGACTTGACATTATGGATAGCAAGGATTGTAAGAAGATGTGAATGCAAAAAGAATGAAAAGAAATGAGAAATGAGAGGTGTGTGGTGCTCGTATTTGTTGTGCTGAAAAAGGTTACAATATAGTTGGGAAAGTTCATAACTGAACATTAATTAGTTGATAACTAATAGTCTATACATTAACTACTATACTTTAATACCCCCATTAATAACTAAAGCGAAGACAACATGCTAGTCCTAAAATTTTACAAAAACAATAATCCCTAAGATTTTAGGCATTAATACTATAGGATGCTCCTTGGATATTACTCTGAAATCTGCAACATTCATCTAGTGTTTCACTACTGTCCAATGGATGAGCTTTGGCATAAACAGAAACTGAAAAGGACAGCTAACAGAAAAACCATGATCTGACAATGTAAACAAAAGATATGACAAGTGGTCCACCAATCGTAGTAGAATGATTCATTGAACGGTGATGAATCGTCGATCACTGATAATTTCAGCCCAACCTCCATAATTTTGAAACCAGAATCTTGGAGATGTTGATCAAAGAGAGTGTACCAACCTCTTAGAAGCTACTCAAGTCTGCACAAATAATCAATTTGCAACCCCAATGAGCATCTTTAGGTACCCAAAAACATTCAAGCAGCCCTATGTAGATCTCCTCGTCAAAATTTTTAGAGAAGCAACTAAAACTGAAATGTGACAGTTTTGGCAGTATCCATAGTAGGAGTAAAAAGGTCCCCAGCAGTCCCTTCAGCAGTAGGAGAAATAACCATCTACTCTTGTTGCTCATCTATTCCTCCCTGTTGAGAAAAGCCTTTCTCAACAAGACAAGCAACGTGTCCATGTTTTGTTGACCTTCGAGCTAGTGCTAGGGATTTAGTGGCGTGTCCTGCCATCGTACCATGCACCGCCAATGCATCTTGGATAGTGACGTCTCCGTCAACAGTAATTGTGCATCTGAGTGAGGGTCCATCTCCCAAGGAATCATTGTCCTGCATGTTCTGTATTGCGTGGGAATTCCATCCTCACAAGGCATTGAATCTTTCGACACATTTTGTATAGTGGATATTTCCTCCACAATGAGTGCATGTAAGTTGATTAAGGTAGGATCAAAAAGCCTATCAGGATGTCCATCCTCCAACACATCCTAAATGGTGGAGTCTCCCTCCACACATGGTTTTAAGTTGACTTGAGCAGATTCAACAAGCCTATAATGCCGAGGGCAACTACTCATTCTTGTTTTATATCCAACAACACAATTCTGCCTAGAGAAATTTACAACAATATTGGAATTTTCTGTTAATTGCCAGATAAAGGAGATTTTTATGCATGTTAAGGACATACCTAGCACTGCTTATAAAATAATTTTAGCATTATTCAACACAATGCGTACATCTTCTATCCCCTCTACTATAAGTGACTCTCCATCAGCTGATAAAATTGAATCAAAAATTGCAGCAAATGTTACATACTAGTCCCTTCAACATGAAAAATGTTTGGATGCACCAGAATCAATGAACCAACAACTGGTATCACTATCAATTGAGCATGATGCCGTAAGAGCATACTCTTCTTCGGTATCCCGTCCTTCAACTTCCACATTTACCTCATCCTGTGCCTTTTTGTCATGTTGGAAAAGTTCATGTTGTCACTTCTCCCAATTCTTTTTGAGATGCCCAAACTTATGACAGTAATGACATTTCACCTAGTATTTGGAAGATTCACTAGAGTGACGTCTCCACTTTCCCTTTGACTGAACAATCAATGCACTCTCTAATTGTCCAAAACTGGACTCAATTGCTTGTGTCTGCCTGCGTTTCTTTTGTAGCAAACAGGAACTAACCTGATCAAATGTTAGGGTTTGGCTTTCTGCCATCAAATGTAGTCTCCACAAATGTTTCGTAGGAGGGTGGAAGACTATTCAAAACAAGTGCCACCAAGTCGTCATCATCCACCTTTTTATTGATGGAACCGAGCTAGCCTCGAGATATTTCATCTGAAGGTGTTTTGATAGGGACCCATCCTCCATCATCCTTGTTGAAAACAACAAATTCTTCAAGTATAAAACCCAACTCTTCTCTGAAGTCATATACTTGTTCTTCAAACTTGTGCATAATCCACTAGCCTCAATGGCATTCAGAACCTTGGGTATTAAATCATGTGACACCAAAATCTTCAACGACAACGAGGCCACCTAATGACGCTTGTGATAATCTCCAAAATCCACAATAGGCCTCCTAAAGTGCCAAGGATTGTTTCATTGCAGTCCCCCATTATTCTGCAACAGTCAGAATCTTGTGACTCCGGACATTGTAATTCTGCCCAGTAAATGTCACAAGATTCTGAATGTTTGCCATTTATCACATAATGTTTAATTTTCCAACTTGCAAATTAATGCAGCAAAGAAAGTACTGTTTATACTCTGAATTTCTGATGTATGACGCGGAAATCAATGCAACAAAAAGAAAATTACAGTTCCATATTTCTGATTGTCTAACTTCCGACATGGAAAGAAATGCAAAGTACAGTTCTGATCCAAAACTAAATGCAATAGGAAAAGCTACAGTTCTGATTTTCTGACTGCTTGCATACAAATCACCATAACAAAAATGTAGTTTTAAAAAGCAAATGGCATATGTAGCAAAACACTATCAAAACCCTAGAACACTCAAATCGTATTGGAATCATGACTGTGAAAACAGGATAGTCATGCCTTCGGGCAGACTGCAATCAGGAGGTTGAGTATGAACTGCCTCCGACTGGTCTGAAAACAGGCTTTAAAGATGCAAACACTTTCTCTACATTGCATTTTTTTTTTTTTGAAATCTGACTTGAAAACACAGCCTCGTGTTTTCTGAAAGACTGCAAATCCATTTGCTTTCAGTTGAAACACTTGCTCCCAGATCATGATATGGCAGAGAGAAACCTGTCTAGTTTATTTAAATCGTGATTTCCATTCAAGTGGAATTTGCAGACCTTGGCTGGAGTCTTCCATTCTTTACACAACCTTTTCCATTCATCTGACTTCCACATAGCAGCAGCAGCATCTTCACACAAAGCCTAAGTAGCCGATACGTTTTGGATACGGGAGCGGGTACGGAGTATCCGATACGCGGAAACGGCAAAAAAAAATTTGAGCCCAGATACGGCGTAGGATACGGCAGTACAAAAAATATATAAAAATTAAATTATAACTTAATAATAAAATAAAATTAAACCACTTTAAATTAAATAAATTAAATCCTAAGATATTATATTAAAAAAGGGGTAATCTATAAATATAATAAAAGCTTACTAGTTTTACTTTAATATAGCACCGACTATATTAACACCAACTACACATATAATAATAAAATAAAAGACTAGACATATATATGTTTAATATTGCACATGATTAATAAAAGAAACACTTTTAAAAAACTGTCACTAAAGTCCTAAAGTTAAATTGTTACTAATATTACACATGATTAAATAATAAACACCGACTATACTAAAGACAAAGACTAAAGTCTTACGGGCATGTATATATTAATTTAATTAAACACTTTGAAAAACTGGAAATGCACGCAGGCACGGCAGAAGGGCACGGCACGTCTTCGCAGGAGGTTGCAGGACAGGAAGGATCAAACACAGTGCACGCAAAAACCCTTGCCGTTTCCTACCCGCTCCCAATCCGTATCCGTCGCCGTATCCGTATCCTGCACGCTCTGTACCCGCTCCAAGGGGTCCAGGGGTGCCATATCGGTAACCTAGCACAAAGCATTCCGTGTCCTAGCACAACAGTCTTTTGTGTCTATGTTGAGTTTGACCTTCGTGTTTTCCTTCAAAACCCTGCACGAATTCAAGTTTGCGTTCAGCTTTTGTCTCTTCCTGTTCATGACTCTACAGAGACTTCATAAAACAGTAAGCTCCTGTACCCATCTAGGGTTTCCTCAGGGCAATTGGCTCTGATACAAATGTTAGAAGATGTGAATACAAAAAGAATGAAGAGAAATGAGAAAGGCACAAGGAACACATCGAGAGGTGTGTGGTGCTCATATTTATCTCGCTGAAAGAGGTTATAATATAGTTGGGGAAGTTCATAACCAAACATTAGTTAGTAAACATTAACTAACATACTTTAATAAGGATGACTCAAAGATTATGTTTTAATCAAAACTCAAGAAACAAGAGAAGAATATATAGAAAATAATCCACAGAAATATGCAATTAAGGAAAGGGAAAGTGAACAACCAGCTCTGGTGGAAGAATTGTAATATTGTTGTCGGACAAATCAAGTTCCTCAAGGCATGTGAAATGCTGGAAACTCTGCCAATGAATACCATATATTGCAATTATTTTGGGGATACATGGCATGTAATAGGAATAGCACAAGATAAAAAAAACCCAGATACACCATTAAAATAACCATCCTACTATCTTCTTAAACATTCGACAGGTATTATAAACATACCTCTGGAATTTCAGAAAGAGAGTTCTGGCTTAAATCAAGAATGCGAAGTTGTCTTAAGTTCCTTAAATCAAAAGGGACTTCTTGCAAATGCATACGCCTGAAATTAAAGAAAAAATTTCCGGGTAAAATTTAATGGGCAACCTCAAACTCTCCTAGAATTATGTACTTGAATTTTCTTGAAATAAAATTATGAGCATTGACTGGAATAAGACCAAACCAGACCTCAAATACAACTCTTGCAATTCTGGCATATCAGATAATGCAGGAGGCTCTGGCAATGAAGCTGAAATACCACTCAGATCAAGAACCTGAAGCTTTGATACCGCTACAAAGGCACCTTTTGGCAGCTGTCATTAGCATATCACATACATTATAATCATCAGAAATAGTGTAAACTTGCAGAGAAAAACAACACAGGATACATTATCATGTCAGCTATTTGCCTCATAACTTAATGACAAAGACCATCCCTGCGAACCAAGAGACACAAAAAAACAGAATGGTACTTTCAAGTTCGTCTTCAGGCTTGAAAGACATAAAATGTGGTTTCTTTAACCAGGAAAACTAGGCTAGAAAGTTTGAACAACATACCAAAACATAGAAGTGAAATATCTTCACAAGGGAGTTATATTTAAGGAAGGAAGAATAGTTAAGGAGAAAAATCTATGAAAAAATTAAAAAACTTTACCTCTTTTTATTTCAAATATAAACTCTTTGAAGCTCAAACAGACAAGAAAAAAAGATAACATTTGTTCTTCTGATGACAATATCAGTCCATAAAGACTTGCAATACTTGTCTTTCAATGGCTCAATTTACTTATACGCTGATAATGTCTGACATTATTGTGCTCCATTATGGTTTGATATAGTATACCAGGAAATATATATCTTCCTTGATCTCTTCCCATTTGAAGTTATTGTGAACTGTTAAGGTTCAATATTTTTTTGCTGAGGTTACCTAGGGAGAGGGCCCTAGCCCTTTGTGGCATCACCAGCCCACACCGGCCGTGGAACCATCTAAGGATGGAAGTTTAAGCTCTCAGCTAGCCCACAGATTAAACCACATTATCGTGGTGCCCCATCACCAGGGTATCCAAACCGTCGGTAGTAGGCCGCCTTAACACAGAGCCGAGATTTGAACCTTGAACCTCCCAATTACTAGGAGACCCAAGAACCATTACACCACTACCCATTGATTAAAGTGGTTTATGTTACCTCTCGTGCCGTAATGTCAGGACATGCCTCGTCACATTGAACACCAAGCCAGCTTGGCACCACATCGAGAGCCACCTCCACCACCAAAGCAACTGACCTATCTCGGCACTGCCTAGCCGAGTAACGACAAGTTATAGAGGTGGCTAGCCCGGGGAATGGACCCTGAGACCTCCCACATATAACCCACATTCCCCACCGCTAGGGTAAACCGACGAGCTAATCACATTAAGGTTCAATATGATATACCAGAAATATATGAATTTGCTCTAACACTAGCAAAATTGTTCAAAGCTGAATTTATGAATTCATGAAGAGATAGAGTATTTATTAGATATTATTGTGCCCATGCTAAGTGATCCAAAGAGGGATCATAGGTTATCTCCTATCGTAAGGTCTTTAGTTTAGATTTTATAATTGTTGTAACAAGTCCTAAGTTCCTAAGTTACTAGGAGGTGGGTCAATGAGTCCCATACTTTGGGCACTTTTCCCATAGATGTTAGGTATGGGCCCTATATACAGCACCTTCCCGTGGCCTGAATTTACCTTGTGCGTTGCATTTTCATTTGAGTTAATAAGATTGTCACAAAATGTTCCCATAAACTTAATATATGGTACCAGAGCTTGGGAGAGGGGAAGTGGGAGCAGTTGCAGCAGAATGGGGCCTGCACCAGCACAATCGAGATTAAGGGTCAGGTCTTACAGGTTTTAAAAATTCAGAAGTTTATTTTTTAATTAAACTGTATTTTCTTTTAAAACAAAATTTGGGATTTTCGGATTGACGCCACAGGCCTATCAATTTCCGGGTCACTCATAGAACCCTCTTGGTGGCCAAAAAAGCTAAGAGTAAACAGACACACACAAGAGAGGGCATGTAAAGTCCCTTTTATAGGCTCCTCAAGAAGCAGAGTTGTTTTTGTAGTGGATATGGGATAATTCAATTTTCTTTTAGAGTTTTTTTTTTTCTGAGGCATCTATCTCCATCCATCATCAATGGGGATCAAAAATAAATTGTGTGCTTTAGCTTTTGAGATGGATTGCAAAGGAGGAGATATTTATAGAGTGATCTGCATCGGTTAATGATTTGATCTTTCATGAATGTGTGAAAGTTCTCATTGAAGAGGATATCTTTGAAGGCCTGTGTCAGACAAGAGATAGCATTGTGAGTAAAGAGTAAATATAAGAAGAGGATAGTTTCTGTTGTGCATCTCCTACTGTATCACCCCTGCTACTGCAATGTGACTGCATGAAATAAGGCTGAGAAATGCTGCAATAGGAAGTGCTATAACTGCTGAAATGTGAATCTGAGACAAGTGTGATACTTTTAAAGAAGAGTTTGAGGCCTTATGTCCCCAATAGAGAAACCCTTGCCCTTGCTATGATGTGAAGAACATCTGTCAGATAGCCATGAAGTGAAGAACGTCCTAGGGAAGTAAATAAAAATGCTTTGAAGATATGCCTTTGCCATATATTGTTTAACTTTAAACCATAGTTACCTCAGACTCCAGAACATGGGGACAATTTTTCTAGGGCAGAAAAAAAAAAATCCCATATTTTGTGGACGAAGGGGGAGGATGAGGGACAGCTATTTAAATATTCAATAATATAACAAAAATATATCCATATAAATTAAAAATAACTACGCCAATAGGTGTAACCTACAATGGCAAGCAAGGGGGTTCGAGGAGTGAATCAAATAGTGCAAGATGTCCATAAAAATGGTTGTTCTTATATTCGATGTCCATTTGACCATTAGGGGACTAGTAAATATTGGTGTTTTTCAAATAGATATATTTAAATATTAAATTAGGAAAAAATATTATAATAAAATTTAAAATATAAATTATTTTTTCCTTTTTTTTTTTGCAGGGGGAGGGAGGGGAATGTCAATATATCCCCTAAAAAGGGGAACATTTCAAGGACATCCCGTAAAAGTTCCCAAATTCCGAGAATGCCCCCAATTATTTTTGCCTTGTAAGGTGTGTGGGGGATGCCTCATCTCCGTCCCCAATGTAATGTCCCCATTTCCGAGCAGATGGCCTAGGAGGCTTTTCATCCGTCTTAGCCTTGGTTATGCCCAAGGGGCTAGTGACGTTGATGGTTATTGGGTGTGGTTTGTACCTTCATTTCACTTATATGTTATGTTTTGGAGTTGGACACGTACTTTGAGGTGACTTAAGTGAAATAAGGTTGTGAGATGCTCCCCTATGGTACTTTATGTTCTAATTTTTCGTTGGGGTGACTTAAGTGCACTTTTTGGCATATGGGTGATAAAGTCACTTAAGTTATTTCTTTTAACATGTGGATTTTCCCAAGGGGGTCGATTAGGGTTCTTTTGGGGCCCTTTGTTGCAATGAGAAATTATAAAAGGAAGCACTTGGGGGAGAGGAAAGCATTCATTCATACACTCACTCTTTTATGATATTGAAGTCATTGTTGGTTGCATACTTTTTGCTTGTGGAGTAAGATCCCACAAGAACCCTAGCTTCAGTGGTGAGAGATCCACTCCTAGCTAGCAAAGCACTCTTTAGTGGTGAAAGATCCTCCCTAGTTTGCTAATTTGGAGCCTACTTCAGATCAGATCAACAAAAAGAGTCTACAAGGATTTCGCATGAGCTTTTCGAAGTTTGCATAGGATTGATTCAAATAGAGCTTTTCTCCAACGATTCAAAATATTTCTAGCCCTGAGGAAGGATTGGCGACTTCTCTAGAGGAGTTTGGTGGAGTTTTTGGGCCCTTTCCTAGGGTGACATCACCCTTAGGGTTTTGCAACAATTATTTTTAGGGTTTCTGGTTGGCATTTTCCAGATTTGAAGGTTGGATCTGATTCCTTATATTTTATATATGTTATTATCCGAAAATCAGAATTTTATCAATCCATTTCAGGTAGTTGTGAATTTTGGAAATTTGAGGCAGTTTTCAGCTGTAAAAATAAATAAATAAAATCAGATCTGAGAGTTAAAAATTATTTCTCTCTTGTTTATTGTTCTATATATTTTTCTGAGTTGTTTGAAGCTTTTGGGTAGTGTTGGAAGTGATTAGTTTGCAAAATACAAAAATTCTTTATTTCTGCATATTGTTGTCATAAAAATCAGAATTCAGTTCGCTGTTATTTTATACATATTTTGTGAATTTCAAGTAATATCCCACAAGGGATATTTCACCCAAGTCCCCGAGATGTCCTCGACATCACAGATGATGGAAAACGGGGGAAGCATCCCCACATTACACTAGTTTAAAATGTAATTTATCATCGTACCATCTGCTGCTGAAACCACAATATTCTGCTCCAAATTTTGTCGGTTGTTTTGTCTTTCCCGGCCCGATTATCCTAGGTTGAATAGATTCTATGTTGCCGTGGATACGGGTATGGGTTCAAGTACGGCTTCAATGCGAAGATACGCGATTTTAAAAACCCTTGGGTACGATACGCCTATATATATATATACACTCATTTTTTAGTCAATAAGAAATACAAAACTTCAAAAATATAGTACGATCAATGTTCAAAATATTCAATATACTTAAGATTGTACAATTTCTATAATATATGAATATTATATTCCTTTGTGTTTCATCCATTTCTTTTGAGATTAATTGTTGTGTTGCAATGGTGGCAATAAAGGACCTATTTAATTAGGTTGACTCTAACCTGCCAATGATAACTAAAGAGGTCATTCCAATGGTTGGTCCTTGCATCCATATTCTCCAAAATCACCTTCTAATCATATTCATCTACACCATGCACGCAACCTAGGGATTATCCCAAAAATCATAGCTTTGAGGGTATGCAACCTATAACTGCGGTTTTAGGTTTCTTTTTTCCCCCTTTTTAAACTATTTATAATTATTATTATAGGCTCGATGATATGGCAAAGGATGACTAGGTAGCCATATCTAGGTGTATCGTTTTGCACTAGGTAAGGGCTTGTATATGGATATTAAGTTGCTCTGTTAATAACGTAAGTCATAGTTAAAAACTCTGGCTAAATCACATATGCACGGAAATACTAAGGAAATGAAAAGAAGTGATCAAATATTCTCGAGGGCTAGATTATAGAGTATTATATCAGTAGATCCTCTCATTGAAAAAGAGACTTACACCAAGCTAACTCAATAAAGGTTCATATCTGCAACCTAACCTTGGGGCATGTAATGATTTTCGCATTTCATTGCTCAAAGAATGTGCAAAAAAGATCTAAAATATAAACCTATACAAATCTTAACCAATAGAAATATTATGGACCCCAATGAAGCAACAACGTAGAAACCAAGTTAAAATTTTAAAAAGAAAACTTTTTTACCCTTTTCATTCCAAACCTACGGGTTCACTGTGGATATGTCCTAGTATGTCTCGGTACGCCAAAACGCACTCCAGGGCATACCGAACGTATCCACAACAAATTTGTACCCATACCAGATACGTGATCGTGCAAGGTACAGAGGGGAAGAGGACGACCCCGGTAACAGAGGATAGATTCTATATAAGTGCTCATACCACTTTTTTTTTGTCTAGTGGCAAGCACTCGCTTTTTGTGTAATCTTCCACCTGTTGGTTCTAACCATCTTCTCATTTCCACTCAATCGATAATCAATGTTCATAACCAAGTAGAAAAACGATATTCTTACAAGCTAAATGCCTCCCTCCTTGAGTTAGAAGATTGCTTGTGGGCTATTACTCAATTTTAGTCCTCCATGCCTACCCCGAGAAGGAATGGTGGAATTTTTGGTGGGATGAAGCTATTTAATGTGCTACTAAGTTTCTTCAACATTTAGGTAGAACAATTGCCAAGGCAAGGAAAAGGAGAGAGAAAGATGTTGGATCTCAACTTCAACAAGCCAAAAACATTGGAAATGGATCCTTTCAATGCGGAAAAGGAGGAGACATTCATACTCGTTATCATCTCCTTAGATACTAATGAAGCTTGGCCCATGTTGCTCTTGCCAAACTCCGATCACCGGGATACAAGACACAATCTCCACTTCAAAGCGATCATCATTGTGCTCTTTATCATCCAATCGATCCCTCTTATTAGACCTCTCCTCATAGGTCCTCTCATAGTACAATATTCCTAATTAGAGGATCCTGCTTCCCACTCTATCCATGGAAACGTAAACTCCTCTCTAGGAGAAGGGTGTTATTGTCTCTCTTATGTCTCTAGCATTGTTATCAAGTTTGTAAATTTGGATTCATACAAGATGGGGAATAAATCAGAAAATCTGGAATTCAGGAAACTATTCGGAAAGTTCAATTTAGAATGAAGTACATATGTATGTAAAAATGATTAATATAAACATAAGTTAAATTTCGGTTGTTGGGTTCAAAAGAAAGGCAGGTTTTAAGAAAATGAAATTGACTTTGCAAAAAAAAAAAAAAAAACTCAATCAAAATTGTTTGACAGACCCGACACATTTGATATATTAGAAGAATATGGCTCTAAAATGATTTGAGCCACATCCGACAAGATTTGGGAACTATAGTCTCTAGCTATGTGAAATGGCTTCTCTAAGTCCATGATTAGACACTTTATTTGAGCCCTTTTTTTTTTGCAAATAATATCTCTTGCATTGTCTTTGAGTCCAATGCATAAGTTCGCTGTGGGTCAGCCTCCAACAATGCATTTCTCCAAATCATATGCTAATCTTGAAGTTGTGATGCAATAAAGATCCAAAGAGTACCAACAATCTTGCATTAAAAAAATAGGTATAGCGTGTCATGTGAATATGACAAGCAGTGCTTCACTATAGCATTGTGGACGCCAATTCAAAAGGATCCCTAGAACCTTCAAAACTCTAAAAGCTCCAAGAAACAAGGGGACTCGGTTCCGGATATTAAAGAAGGCTCAAATCGAATTTTCTATGTTTGGTGATGAGATTGTCAATTATTGCATTAGCAATTGCAAAACTATAAGTGACACTAACAAGTAGTTGCCAAACCACCCCAACAATTACATTACCACCGATTTGCATTAAGCGGTGGTTTTTCACATGCTGGTTGAACAAGGAAAATGACAATCGAGAACATTTGGTTTTCACATCTTGGTTGTTTCAAGAACATTTTGGGGCTCGACATCAAAAGGAAAAGGAATCTCTTGAAAATGGTTTTCTTGGGATAAAGGGTTCAAAAGATCAAAGAGGTTGTGGAAAATTGGGTTCATGTTCAAAGATTGAACTCTCTCGCAAGAGCAATGAAAGGGTCATGAATCTTGTGGAGAGTAGAATACTAGAGTCAGCCCGAGGCATCTAAAGTCAATTTTGTAATGAGTTGTGACCATAGTTACCAAGAAACGCATTTGGGTATGGATACCGTAAACACCAAAATTCCACTTTTGCAATCTTATTGCCAAAACGCACACAAATCACTCTTATTCTTCCCAATTCCGTTATAATTAGTGCTCTTTGCTAATTAACTAATGTTTCTCACCACTTTGGTCGGTTAACAAGCACTTCGTTCATCACCAAACCTCTTTCGCATTCAGATGCCAATTTACGACAAATCATAAGCCAAAATCCTCTTCAAAACAGATAATTAGCGATTATAAGCTAATTAAGCCTATTTTGCCCTTGCTTTGATCAATATACCCTAGTTTTGACTCAAACCCCTCTTCCAACCACTCAAAATCACCCTAGTCACCTCCACAACGTATCAACAAGCTTTAAAAACTTATCCTAGCCTCCTAGTTGACCCTAAGCGGTTGATTAAGGCTCCATACCTCTTAATCACTTGGTAGTTCACTAATTGTGATTAGCAAAGTCTAATCATGATTAACAATTCTAATCTAATTTGAGGCTTTTAGTCCCACATACACTAAAATACAAGTTTCTCCTAAAAGGAAAACTATAAAAAAGAGTGCACCACATTCCTTTATACTTTACACCATGCTTTGATTTGCATCTCATATAATAAATATAATATATAGCCAAGTTCAATCCTTGCTTAAAGCCTTCAATGGGGTTAGTAGATGGATATCCAAAATGACCAAGTAGTCATTTGGAGAGGCCATTTTATCTTGTTTGGAGTAGCAAGCATAACCATTTGATTGCCCTCTTAGGTCTATTTAGGCCCATGATAGGTAATTCAAGTATATTAGTAGGCATGTTTAGTTAGATTTTGTAATGTTTTCATACTAGTTAAGCATTCTTTTAAGCTTCTATCTTAATGTTACATTCCTAGACTTAGAACCTTGGCTATCAGGTGGCAATGGTGTTAGCCTTTCTTGTTTAGCTTTGCAATTTGATTATGAAAGTTTAGGGTGTCATCATTTGGCATGCCTAGTGGGACAATACCCCATTGCATTCAATTTTTAAATTTTTTTAACTTAGTTTCAAAGTTTTAGATTAGTTTCAAGTTTCCTAGATTAATTTCAATGTTTTCTAGTTTGCTTTCAACTTTTTTAGTGTACTTTTAAGCTTTTTAGATTAGTTTCTCAAGCTTTTCAGATTAATTTCAAAGTTTTAGAGTAATTTTCAAAGTTTTAGATCAATTTTCATTTTTAAAAAGTTGTTTCAATTAGATTAGTGGTAGAAGTTATGTTTTCTTGCTTTTTGCAAGATATAAGGAGGCGAACCCTTGTCCAAATTGCCAAGAAATCCCAAAAATTGGACCTTTTTTCAAAAAATTTGCTTCAAAACTCGGATTTTTGACCATCTATAGGAAAAAGGCATTTGTGCATGACTATGAATACTGTGTCATTAGTGTGTGAAAGATTACAGAGGGCGCATGTGCATGACTATGAGCACTGTGCATGATGTGGCATGCGACCGTGCATGATTTGTGAGCGCTATGCACTAGTAGGGACGGCAGCAGGCATCAAGGTAAAATTTTCTCAAAATTCCAAAACTTCAATTTTATGATTCCTATCGCTTTTAAGGGTTTTTAAATGTTGTTTTTTTCAAATTATTGATTTCGAACAATATTCCTAACAAAATTGTCCTAGGGTTTGATAAAGGATTTTTGAGTAAATCGGGTTAGGGTTTGAGGAGTGATTGTGTTTTCATACTTTGATTGAGTTTGGAATAGAGTTGTGTATGCTCTTCTTTTGCACCTAGTGTGATCTTGAGAACCAAAAGCACCTCTAAACCATTTTTTTTGCTTCTTGGGAGCAAGTAGGAACAATAATCATTCATTTTGTGCTTAAGAGAATAAACCTTCATTTTTTTTGCATGTGCTTAATCTTTTAGTTTAAGAGCTTTTTCACTAATAAAGAAATCAAGGCTAAAATTTGTGTATACTCTTCCCTTGCACCTAGTGTGATCTTGGGAATCAAAAGCAATTTGTCTTTTCATTAAAAAGCACTTGGATGAATTGGGAATAAACCTTGTTTTTGCAAAGTTTGATGGTAGTTAGTTGATTTACAAGCATTTTTCATTGCTATTTTCTTATGATATTGTGAATCTATTTTGAAACTAATAACCATTTTGTGAAGGACCTAACACTAGTAAAAGAAAGGAGGACTTAAACAATTTTTCCAACTACACATGTGATTATAGGTCACAAAAGGAGTGCGACAAAAACCACATTAAATATACAAGATAAAAAACACACCACAATCATCACATTGTATTTGCAGGTTTCGGTTAAGAGCTACGGCTCATCCGCTCAACTAGGACATAACCCCTTTGGCATAAGCCTTAAGCTACAACAATGGGGGTGGTCCTAGGAACCCTAAAGTAGTTCACGCAAGAGGGAACCTTGTGAACGAAACAGAAAGTGCTCCACACTACCGACTTGACTAGTACACCTTGGTGAGATTAGAGTCAAAGATATTCGTATCGCGACCCCAGTGAAAGTATAATTGAACACACTTCGGTGCTCATTATACTAAGGGGGTAAAGTAAAGCTTGAGATACTCCTTGGGAAACCTTGGTAAATCGAGCTTGCTCTAGATATCTTGTGACACCTAGAGAGAGAACCACCTAGGAAGCTTTTCGGCTTGGAGCCATTGTTTTTGTCTTAGTTGTTATACTTGAGAGCTCTCACAAAGTGACAACTTTGTTGGATTCAAACTCTTGTTTTTCGAACAAGGGAAATAATCTCTTAAAGTTGAAACCGCGTGATTTTCATCACGAAATCTACTTAGTGTCATTTTGTCCTAGTTTTTCAAAGACTCGAAACTCTGCCAAAATAACACCAAGTTTATTTCAACACCACTTGGTCTACACCCTTGTTTTCTTGTTTCCCATTTTGGACAAAAGGAAACAACATATATGGATACCGCTAGATATCGCGTGTCCACCACTTTTGTATTCTACTTGCATGTAACTAGGTTGCAATGTCGGAGCGCAAGTGTTGAAAGTGTGCATGGTATGTACTCATGATCTAGTAGGCCCCCTTGTCTCAAAAACCCATATTTGAGACTTATTATCATCGTAGTTAGGTAATTTCATCCTTGTCTTCTTTTGAGTTGTTACGCTGCCCACATTATAGCCATACAATTGAGATATTTACGTCTTGTTTCCATTGTGAAATTAGGCCTAAATCTCTATATTGTAGGGTTACGCTGCTCGCATGCATAGCAATTTCTTGATATACTTAGACATAGTTTTTACACCCTAGCTTTGTCTTGAGTTTTGTGAGTGTTGAGGTTACTTTGTTAGCATCGCTATAGTGCCATTTTGATACTAAAATCTTGCTTTCTCGTAAAGTTTGATTACATGTCCAAATAGCATTGTTACGTTGCTCGCATTTGTATTGTCCATTTTACAAAGCTTAGACTTTGTTAGTGTTTAGAAACCAGCTTTTAGTATATCTTGTTAGAGGATCGCGTCAACATTCTCTTATCATTTAGGCCTTGTTTGTTGCAAACTTGACCTAACTGGTGATATTGTGTTGTCACTATTTGGTTGCAAACCTATCTAGACAAAATCTTAGAGAATAAACTATTTGGTGTAACTAAATTTTGAGTACTATACATCATCGTATTGTTCTAGAAAAACTTGTGTCATATATTACCTTGCTAGGGTAGCTTATTCTTTAATTCTTAGGTTCACATTGACCTATTGAATTTGTGGCTATTTTATAGTCACCATTGTTTTTAACGACTTAGGGTCGTTACGCTGCACAAATTTGACTAGGGTCCCTTGTTAATAAACCTTAGTGGAAATCTTTCATTGTACCTTCTATTCTAAGTAATGCCTACTACGAGAATGGGGTCACGAAAGTTAGAAGCCAATATATTTGGAGGTGACAACCCTCTTTTAGAGGATAATCTCATGGTTGACCATAGTGGTGGAGAGGAAGATTCTCCTCGTGCGGATGCAAAGCTTCATTCCACCCATTTTGACAACTACATTTTTCATAACAAACATGAAGTTCTTATGCAGGTTGTGGAACTAGGGGCCAAATTACCTTCCACAGTAGACCCTTCTCTTATCGTCGGCATGGTTCGGGAGAAGAAGAAGTAGACCGCCCTCATCACACTCTTAACAAAATATTGAACCTATGTCATGCCTCTACTTTTGGACGAAATAATGAAGAGGTGCCTTTTGAAAATGATGGGGACTATCACATACCTATAGTTAGGGTTCATTGTGAAGATGATGAAGACCATGTTCATCATGCACAACCTCCTCCTAATGAAGATCGTCATGAAATACCTATTAAAGAGGTGACGTTAGAACAACAGGTCCAAGCCCTCACTCGCCAATTGGACAAGTTTGGCATCGCATATACATAAGGAACAACCAAAATTTTTGAAACAAGCTATACCAAAAGCGAAACCTAAAGCTTCGTTTTATGAGTTCCCAATAAACACTCCTCGACGGGAGGCACAAAGAGATCCTTATGAAGAGATTCTCACAACAAATAGAGGTGGGAATACACCTAGATTTAATCCTTCATATAGGCCTATGCCACCCACGCAAGATCCACTTTTTAATCAAGAGTGG
This sequence comes from Taxus wallichiana var. yunnanensis, assembly GCA_018340775.1. Classification (NCBI taxonomy): domain Eukaryota; kingdom Viridiplantae; phylum Streptophyta; class Pinopsida; order Cupressales; family Taxaceae; genus Taxus; species Taxus wallichiana. Next base: position 981,150,814 of record CM031234.1, on the reverse strand, counting down.
TCAACTATGAAGAACACCCTTCAAGCATTACAAGAGGGCCAAACCGGTAATAATAATAGCAAGAAATACTAGTTCAATGAGTTATGTCCCTACCCTTTTGACAAAGCCATGCTACAAGTACCTTTCCCAAGACATTTTGATTTTCCAAAATTTGATAAATATAAGGGAAAAGGTGACCCTCGTGATCATATAAAAGACTTTTATATGGCATGTCAAGAGGTTGCATATAGCGACAATTATCTTATGCACTTGTTTCCACAAAGTTTAGGAGCAATGATGCTAGAATGGTTTGTGCATATCCCTAAGGGATCCATATCAACATGGCCAGAACTAGCAGAAAGTTTCGTACGACACTTCTCTTTTAATATAGAGAATGACATCACCATGTTGGATCTCTGTAATGCCAAACAAAGAAACAATGAAAACTTCGCTGCATTTTTACAACGATGGAGAGGATTAGCTAGCCGCTTTCCTTGCTCCATACCCGAAAAGCAGTTAATAAGTATATTTGTTCCCAACCTCCATCCAGACATTACGTTCCACTTGCAAATGCATTGTGGCAACACATTCGAAGAGGTCATCGAAAAAGGGAGTCAAATTGAAAAAATCATTGTTAGCTAGGGGGACTCTAAAACCTTTCTCCCGCGATCAAAATGATTCCAAATCTAATGACAAACCAAAGTTTGTTCATAATAAGAACAAAAACAGTCATTGGTGATGGGATAGTAGACTCCAAGCGAGTACAAGACATTCAAAACAATACACCTTTGAAGCTTGTAAAGGGAGCTCCACCTATGGAGTATAAGCGTCGTACTTTCACTCCTCTATCTGACTCAATGTCATCAATACTAAAACAGCTAGAGGCGGTTAATATGGTTAGATATCTTGAAACTACGCCTTATGAGGACAACGCACCTAAACCATCATGGTTTAGAGATAATGAATATTGCCAATTCCACCGCGTTAAAGGTCACAAAACAAATAAGTGTTTGAAGTTACAGCACTACATCCAAGACTTAATCGAAAGTGGCGATGTGGAGATGGATTCATCCACTCCTAACAAATCCCCCAATACGAAGACTTTTCCTAAACATAATTAGGACAAGAATGCTAATTATGTGTCTAATGAGGAGAATCATTTTGATGCTCTCATTGGTTGTGTAGATACACCTATTGAACATGTCAACACAATAACCCTTGTGATATCCCCTAGACTATCTATGTCTAGGCATGTGCCGACAAAGACTGATTATCACGTAGTTCCACATACTTATGACAATAAGGAACCTAGGTTTCAACATTCCCATCAAAGGATGCCTATCACAACTAGACCTCGTTTGATTCTTCGTGCTAAAGAACCCATTCACTTACCTCTTCCCCCATCTTCAACTCATGGTAAGTGGTATGATTCTGATTCTTCCGAAGATTCCAATCCCAATGATTCTAAGTCTTCTGATTCTTCTAAAGATTCCAATCCGAATTATTCCTCTAATACGACTCCTAAGTCACGGTCCTCCCTATCTTCGCAGGACCCCATTTCTCAATCGCCTCAACGACCCCTTCTTCCGTCGAAGAGCTCTCCGACTCAAAGTCCTTCTAATCAATCATCCAAGTCAACTCCCATGTCGCATTCATCCAATCAACCTCTCGTGGTAAACAATTACCCACGCCAATTTATTCATTTAAGAATGAAGAAGCCATTAGAGAATTTTGAGGGTACATGAAGACATTCCTCTAAAAGTTTCAAGCAAGAAACCTCTTTAGACCTCGATACATTCACATATTGGGAGGAAGAGATTGATGCCTTTTGTCAAAAAATAGAGGAAGACCCTAAGATCACGTTCACGTATTGGGAGGAAGAAATTGATGCCTTTTGTCAAAAAACAAAGGAAGACCCTAATATCATCGAACATGATCCTCCTCTTATTCTTTCGTCTCCACATTCTTCATTGAGGGATGAAATTCCTGGGTCTAGCATTGATCCACGACCTATCTTCTCATTACCTAATCATTCTTTATCTATTAGGATTCCTCCATCGTAATCTTACCTTGGGTCACCACCTAGTAGCCCATCGTCTTCTTCTATATGTGGGCCACCTCCAAGTAGCCCCACATCATCTATATGTGGCTCACCTCCTAGAAGCCCATCTTCGTCTATACTGGGGCACGTCCTAAAGAATCCCTCATCTTCGATTCTTGGGCCACGTCCTAGTAGCCCATCTTCTTCTATATATGGGACACCTCCAGCAGTCCCTTCATCTTCAATCTTAGGGCCACATCCTTGTAGTCCTTTATCTTAAGTCTATGGGACACCTCCTGGTAGCCCATCTTCTTCAATTCTTGGACCGTATCCTTTACGTCCATCATATTTTCCTTCTATCAATGATTGTGCCAATTCGACCGTTATTTCTCACATCAATTGTATTCATCCACTTTCTTCTCCCACTTCTCGGATCAAACAAATCACGTTATAGCTTATAAGAAACCCAAACGGTTTCTACATCCAACTACGATAAAAAATTCTAAGAGCTCGAAAGCTCACAACAATTCAAATGATCTTAAAGTTCTAAATCAAACAAGCTTAAAAATGCACATCAACGCACCCATCAAGTATGGCATAAAGTGCGTAAAACCTCTAGAGAAAGGACCTCGAGCTCCCACACAAAAAATCCACGTTTCATGATAAAACGCAATCATCTATCGAGTATGAGCTCACCATGATCATCGAGACCAGGGGATATTATGACTCCCGATAATAAAACACGCCCGCTCTTCCTCATCAAGGAAATTGCTAACATTGTTGTTGGATCTTATCATATCAAGTGACCTCACGGGTCCCACCTTTCAAAAAAGACAAAATACAAAAAAATGAGAAAACATTTCAAAAATTAATGGTAAATGAACACACATCGCAATCGTGTATCGTATACACATGGATGTTCTTTCTTCCCTTCCTTGTTATTCTTCTACAAGTCGTCCTACCATTTTCATCCCTTCGATGATATTTGGTTAGCCTATTCGCATGCATTTTGCGACAGTTATCTCTATGGTATCAATTTGGCATTGGTTTTTTATCACCTTGGTAAATTAAAGAACGACTGACCACTTAGATATCCTATCACAATTAACATCTAAAAAACTTGTTGCGAAAGAAATATTGATATATTTGTTTACACTAGCCAATGTCGCTATTGCAATCACTACCGCCTCCTTCCATCAAGCCATCGCTGGTTCTTAACCCTCACAAACAAGAGATCTGAAATAAGTTTTCGTAAAGAAAAGAATCGATCAAATAAAAAAGCACAAAGCTAAAAGCAAACGCTAAAAGCAAAAGCAAAAGCAAATTGCTATATAACTCTCTCTCTTGGGGTATTTCCAATAATCTCTACCAAGGCTATGGACGTCCTGACCATCGGGCAAAGAGAGCAATGTTGCGATTAGAATCAAATGCATCTTCGTCTGTGGTTATGGACGCCTTTGGCTTCGTAACATTAATTTTGGCTTTAGATTTACCAAACATTTATGGTTTTTCATTTTTTAAATGGCTTGCATACAACTAAAGCATGTATCACCTCCATTATCCTCATCATCGAAATTGGTCCTTAAAAACCATCTTTCCGACTTCTTCCTTGTTCTTGTCTCAAATGACATGCGGATCATCATGATCTACCTCCATTAACAAGGTTAGGTCTTCTTATTATGTCAGTACTCTGTGCAATAGTGAGTTGCCGTGTACTACGTCATAATGCACAAATGCTTTCCATGGGACTACTTGTGTCCTCCGTTTTTCCTCGCATCTCTTATTGCTTGAGGAATCATTTTTAACCGTTGTCGCTATAACACAAACATTCAAGAATCGCAACTTCATAACAAAAACATTGTACAATTGTCTCAACGTTATTTGTTTGAGTATATGTGATTGTGTTTGTTTCTCTCATTAGGTTCGCTGGTTTTTTCTCTCGTATTGCATTGCATTACTCGATGTTCCATGGAGTTAAGCGTCATTTTACTTTCTCGTATTGCATTGCATAATGTATGTTGCTCGTATGGAGTTACGTATTTTTAGCATAAACAATTGTTAATAATTTAGTTTTTAATGTCATCTTACACTTTTGTTTATTTTAAATAAAGGCCGATGATGTAGACACAGGGCGAAATGATATAAACCGGTTGCTTATGGAAAGGTTGGATGCAAAGGTTGGAATTGTCCTATATTTCTCCATTAATCATTTCTTCTCCATTATCATTTATTATCATTACTATTTTTTCTCCTAAAAAACTCACCCAAGGCATTAAACAACCACGTTTATCCCTATCCTTATTCCTTTTCAATACCTAAGGGTTTCGCGCCCGTTCTGACTCATTTTCTTCTATCCATTTCAAATCATATTTTCGATCGTCGATTGACTTCTTATATCACCCCATCGACACTCGAGGGGCATCCTTCATTCTTGCTAATTTTTCTTCAAAAATCCACATGTTTATGCTTGTCTACTATGTTTGAAGTGAAGTCACTAACTTCACCTCAAACAGGGGCAAATGTAGACACCTAAATTCCGCTTTTGCAATCTTATTGCCAAAACGCACGCAAATCACTCTTATTCTTCCCAATTTCATTATAATTAGTGCTCTTTGCTAATTAACTAATGTTTCTCACCACTTTGGTCGATTAACAAGCACTTCGTTGATCACCAAACCTCTTTCGCATTTAGGATGCCGATTTACGCGAATCATAAGCCAAAATCCTCTTCAAAACAAACAATTAGCGATTATAAGCTAATTAGCCTATTTTGCCCTTGTTTTGATCAATATACCCTACTATTGACTCAAACCCTTCTTCCAACCACTCAAAATCACCCCATTCACCTCCACAACGTCTCAACAAGCTTCAAAAGCTTATCCTAGCTTCCTAGTTGACCCTAAGCGGTTGATTAAGGCAAGGCTCCATACCCTTAATCACTTGGTAGTTCACTAATTGTGATTAGCAAGGCCTGATCATGATTAACAATTCTAATCTAATTTGAGGCTTTTAGTCCCACATGCACTAAAATACAAGTTTCTCCCAAAAGGAATACTAAAAAAGTGCACCTCATTCCTTTATACTTTACACCATGCTTTGATTTGCATCTCATATAATAAATATGATATATAGTCAAGTTCAATCCTTGCTTAAAGCCTTCAATGGGGTTAGTAGATGGATATCCAAAATGACCAAGTAGTCATTTGAAGAGGCCATTTCACCTTGTTTGGAGTAGCAACCATAACCATTTGATTGCCCTCTTAGGTTTATTTAGGCTCATGTTAGGCAATTCAAGCATATTAGTAGGCATGTTTAGTTAGATTTTGTATTGTTTTAATACTAGTTAAGCATTCTTTTAAGCTTCTATCTTAATGTTACATTCCTAGACTTAGAACCTTAGCTATTAGGTGGCAATGGTGTTAGCCTTCCTTGTTTAGCTTTGCAATTTGATTATGAAAGTTTAGGGTGTCATCAGATACAAGAATATAAGGGCAGTACAACATTCTTGAGGAAAATAGGAGATGGATACTTGAAAATGTGTGTGCATGCACATGTGTGTGTGCGTGTCTCGTGAGTGCATGTGTTTTTGTGTACATGTGTCCGTGCGTGTGCACATGTGTGTGCACGTGCGTGTGCGAGTGCGTGCATGTGCGTGTGTGTGTGTGCGCGCATGTGTGCGTGCATGCGTGTGTGTGCATGCGCATGTGTGCGTGTATATGTACATATACCAAATCCTCACCTTCTTCGATGCCAACATGGTCTATCCGGCTAAGTGGAAGAAGCCATAAGTACTACGCTTTCTCTTTGTTGAATAATTACTAACCAATGTATGTACAAAAAAAAGTATTACTAATACACAAAAAAAAATTACTAATATACAAAAATGAGTGTTATCATCTTAAATTTTAATTTTTAAGTGGTAATTAGAAAATCAAATAAAAACTTCATACATGTGAGATTTGTTTAATGGCGACACGTTGTAGGTACTACTCGGCATCATGACCATGTACATACCGCCACTTGATTGAGTCATGCCGACTTGTCACAAAGAGACCCTACCTCTGTCATGCTACCTTCTCAAGATACAAATATCCCCATCTCATTCCGTATTGCACTAGATATAGATGGATGAAGAAACAACCTCTTGAATGTTTCCTTAGTCCCATTTCGAACCTCTTGGTCATCATATGGTGCTCAAGCGTGCTTATAACCCAAGTATTTCATCGCTATAATATTTGGTATTTAAAGGATACGCAAGGAGATGCAATGGGGTGGTCATTTTGTTTCCCCTCGTCATGACCGCACTCTTAACATCATTATAGAAGTTTTCTTTGGGGTTTTTCTCTTTGGTTTGTACGATTTCTTTCATTTTCTCAAGCATGGAGTCAATTCCATCATAAATTTCTCCTATGCAAGCATTATCTTTGTCTACAAATCTAATCATACAAAGAACAAGCTTTATGAAACTCAACAAATACTCAACTTGTGCCCACCAATCATCATCAAGGATCAATGCCTTTATCTTATGGGCTCTTTTTGTATTTGATTGCCTCTAGACGGTCCAAACATTGTCAATCACCATACTACTCAAAGCATGTTTTACCTTCACAAGTCATCTCAAGACGAGTGTGTGAGAGGCAAATCTAGTCTTAGCAACCTATAAAATATTAAAAAAGAATGAAAAGAATTCAATAACAATACAAATTGATTTAAAACTAAAATTTAAAATAAAAACTTAAAAACTTAAAACTAATGAATTGTTCCCTTACCTTCAACAACTCCAACCTCGAGAATCTTCTTCGAAAATGGCCAAAGACCTGGATGATTGGTGAAAAATATATGAATTTTGTTTGTCTTTGTGTATATTTTCTCAATCCATGGGATTTTCCCAATCTTTTGCAGCTTTAGATTAAAGGAGTGTATTGCACATGGTGTCTAAATATGTGTTCATATTTGCCCTCTACTATCAACCTTGAAAACATTTTAAGGGCCCGCCAACTCGATAGCCTCAATTAGAACGTTTGCAATAAATTGTGCATCTTTATTTCCTCCTCAAAATTAACAACCTTCAAACACATTGCCCTTTTCGGACATACTACAACAATGTTGATAAGAGGTCTATTTCGGGAGTATTTCCATCCATCTAATATAATAGACACTCCTGAATCCTTTCAGGAATCTCTAATCGGCTACAAAGAAGTTTGTATGTGGTCCACTTCTTTCACCAAGAGAGATGTGTGAACCTTCTCATAGTTAGGGCCTTTATACCCCTATGTGCTTCATTAATGTCTCTCACCATTTGTTGCCAATATGGTGACCTCAACACATTAAGGGCAACCCACATGCATAAATACACCAAGCTACCAATTCATCTACAATGTCTCTCTTCTCCAAGTTGAATGTTTTTTCTAGAGGTCCTTTTGTTCTCTTTCGTGATGCGGTCTCTTCATCCAAAGGAGTTCCAACAAGAAGAGTTTTAGTCTGACTGTCAATGAAAGGATGGTATGATGGTGGTGTTGGTGGTTTTCTTATACCCCTCGAACAGAAAAGGAACATTCTTCAGAGCGAGCTCGCATAACTTGCAAAGTAGCCTCCTCTTGCTCTTTTAAGTATATAGATATTTTATTCTTGTCCACCTTCTTACATAGTCTATCACGTATTCCCGTTACTCCTAGTTAAATGATCCTTTAGTCGAGTATACGAGGACTTAAATGCTATGTTCCACGGGGACGCGTCCCCTATGTTTTTCAGCTCATCCCCATACTAGGGACGTTTCGGAACCTCGGGGATGGGTAGGAAACATCCCTTCCATCCCCAAACTCTACAAAATATTGGAAACATCCTGGGGACGTCAAAAAAGACACAAGGGATGGCAGGGGATGGCTGGACATCCTCGGTACGTTTAGAGGACTTCTAGAAGTCTCTCAACCGTACTGGGACGCCAAGTCATCCCTTGCCGTCCTCTCGCGCATACAACCTTCAAAAACGTTTTTTTTTTAAAACACACTTTTAAATAAAAATAAAGCAATGTGGGGGCCCACAAGGACTCCCACTTGCATTTCTAAGTGCCCTAAACCTAAAACAAACATCAAAACAAAAAAAAAAGATAATTTGATTCATTTCTCATTTTGTGGAGAAGACAAAAAAAGAAAAGAGCGTAGAGAAGAATAGAGAGCAGCAGTGAGAAGAAGGCAAGAGAGCAATATTCTACTCCATTAGAGGCATGTTTATCATCCTTTGTTCATTTTACAAATTTGCACAAACTATTTCTTCATTGTTTCATTTTTATTTTTTTAATCATAGTTTCAAGCTTCACAAACTTAGGAATTTTTTATTTGTTTTCACTTGCAGTTGCAGGGTTATTGCATTTCCAATACAAAACAATGAGCAGCAGTGAGGATAGTGAGGGTGAAGAGATTCAATTGGCAATGCAACATGGAGGTAGAACAATAAATAGGGTTTCTTTGGGGAGTGAGAGTGTTGCACCAACAATGAGTTCAAATAATCCATTTGATTGCCCTTCACAACTCCTCAAAATCTATGCAAAGGGGACATTCAATGCTAAAAAACCTCCTTCACAATTTGTAACAGCCATTGACAAAGAAAAAATAAGAATTCAGGGGGGAGTAGAGTGTGGTTATGCCATATTTGCAACAAAGAATTTAGGGGCAGCTACACACGGGTTTATTCACATCTTTTGGGCATAACTGGACAAGGGGTAAAAGGTTATGAAACAATATCATTACCAAAGAAGACCGAGGTTACTAGGTTGCACATGGAGGGTGAAACAATGAAAAAACGGATGTCATTGGAGATTACAGAAGTGCCTACCCAATGTGTGGATGTTGAAAGTCAAAGAGGAGGGGATTATGCCAAGGGAAAGGGAAAGACTTCTCTATGTTACGGTATGTTTAATGTGCAATAGAAAGAAGTAGCTGACTCCTCTATTGCCAAATTCTTCTTTGCGCCAATGCTATAGCATTTCATGTGTAACATTCCCTTTCTTCAAACAAATGTTCAAAGATGTAATTGTTGTTGGTTCCTCATATGTCCCTCCTGGAGAACACAAACTACGAACCAGCCTCCTTGATAAAGAATATTCTAAGGTGAGTGTGGTGATGGAGGAGATGAGGCAAACTTGGATACGAGTGGGTTGCTCTATCATCATGGATGGGTGGACCGATATTAAACATCGGCCACTCATCAATATCATTGTCACATGTCCTGTTGGCCCTTATTTTCTTAGAGCTATTGATTGTACAGGGAAGAGGAAGGATGCAACCTTCCAATTTCAAATTTTGAAGGATGCCATAGAGGAGATTGGGCCCTCTAATGTTGTACAAGTAGTGATTGATTCAGCCCACGTATGTAAGTTAGTTGGCATGATGGTTGAGGGTGCTTACAAGCACATTTTCTGGACTCCATGTTGTGTTCATGCGTTGAACAACGCATTGAAAGACATTGGAAAGATAGATTGGGTGAAGGCAGTGGTGGCAAAGGCTAGACACATACAGATGTTCATTTGCAACCATCACACCTCACTTTCTCTATTCAAGTCTTTTTCGAGGAAAGAATTCCTCAAGCTTGTGGACACTAGATATGCCAGCTATTTCATTTTGTTAGAGAGGATGCTTGAGGTGCAGGAGGCTTTGCAATTAATGATGGTTAATCAGGAGTGGGGTAGATGGCCAGAGGCAAACACTTCTGAAGGAAAAGGTGTGAAACAAAAGATCCTCGACGATGATTGGTGGACCACAAGTGAGCTATTGCTGATTTTATATATGTAAGTTCAGTTTTTAATTTTCAAATATTTTTATCCATGTTTATAACTTGTAAATTAGTTTAATTTTTCATTCTTGAATCTTAATGTTTTCTAATTTTTTTGTGAATTGTTTGCGAGATATATTTGCTCCTTCATCTCACCTCGTAGTGGGGGTCATAAGATATGTTGATACAGACTCTCCTAGTCTTGGAGAGAGATTTATGAGACATTTGACAAAGATGCTTGAGCAATGATGAAGCAAGCCATTCATAGAAGGGATTCTCCTTTGGGATTTTATGAGGAGCATATTAGGCCCATTGTGACACGGCGGTGGAACACAATGAACACCCCGCTTCATATGGCAGCCTATGCTCTAAATCCCAAATGGTATGCAAAGACGACTGAAAGAGTGCCTCCATCTAATGATGAAGAGGTAAAAGAAGGGCTCATGAAGGCCTTTTGAAAGATGTACACTGATGAGGAGTCCACTATATTGCAGACCCAATGGCTATCCTTTGTCAATCTCTGTGGACCAACATTTAGCAAGTCAAAGGCGAGGATAGATAGAGCTACATTAGCTCAAGTAGACCCTATTAGATGCTGGACATGGCATGGCAAAGATGCACCAGACTTGAGGATTCTTGCCACTCACCTCCTTTCATAGGTTGCTAGTTCCTCTGCTGCAGAGAGGAATTGGTCCACATATGGCCTCATCCACACAGTTAAGAGGAACCAGCTTACCTCTCGACGAGCAAAGAAGTTAGTAGCCGTGCATAGTGCCTTGAGACTTCAAGATCCACAGACTCCTGAGTATGGTCAAACTCCAGCCACACGTTGGGATGTTGATCCCGAAGATGCTTCACAGATTGATAAGGAGGAGGCACAGTGGGATTGATTGGTTTCCATTAGATGAGGAAGCCCCTCATAGTTCCAGTGACTCGGACTCGAGTCCGATTTTGATGCCACTTTAGCAGAGTTTGATTAGGGGCATATATTTTCATTTTGATTTTTATGTTTCGACATTTTGTTGCCCTTGGGCATTTCATCAGAATTTAAACTTGAATCTTATGTGCAATCTCAATTCAGCTCTAGTTTTATGTATTAAAGTTTTATGATGTGTGTGATGAATGCTTTATTAAGTTTATCAATGTGTTATACTTATCATTATTCATATGAGTATTTGAAATTAAATATATTTTTAAGGTTAAATCTTATGTGAAATCTCATTCAACGCTAATTTTATTTATTAAGGTTTTATAATGTGTGTGATGAATGCTTTAGTAATGTTATCATATGAATAATTGAAATTTCCTATATTTTTTAAATTTTCCCTTAGTTTTTAATAGTCGTCCGTTGTCATCCCCTAAAAAAGGCCTAAAAAAACCGTCTCGAAAACACGTACCCTGACGTCCTTGCCCCGAAAACTTGGTGGAACATAGCTTAAATGTCATATTACGATAGGGGCACACCAAAACACAAACACCACCACCACTAATGAGTTCCAACTTCTACATGCCTCCATAAAGGATAGGAAGGATTCAATCTCACATTTGTGAGACTCAGAACACTTCCTTGTGTGCCCCCCTCATGGCTTGCTTCCCCATGCCCCTTTGAAGTCAACTCGATGCCATGACTATAGTTTTTTATTTGCTTTAACCTACAATAAAAGCTAATTTTAAAAAATTGCAAAATAATTTTATAAACTATTAAAAACAACAAATACAAATTATATAATTAATTTATTAACCCCTACACGTCATTCTCTTATTTGAATTACCAAGTTCGCCATAAATGGTGCAAGATGAGAGCATACACAAACCGTAGGCATTTAACAAATTAAAACTTTAAAAAAAAGGTAAAACATAACTAATTAAAAAAATTATGAAACAGCTTAAACCCTACACATCCTTCCCGATTATGATCACCAAGTTCGACATAAATGGTAAGAGGTGAGAGCATACACAGAGGGTAGGCATTAACAAATTGAAACTTAAAAAAAAACACGACTAATTAAAAAATTATTAAACAAGCTAAACCCTATATCTCTATTTTTATAACCAAGTTCGCCATAAATGGTGCAAGGTGAGAGCATACACAAAGGATAGACATTTGACAAATTAGAACTTTAAAAAAAAACAGACCCTAAAATTTTTAACTTCAAATACGAAACTAAATCTAAAAATTAATTACTATTACAAAGAAAACGTAAAATAAACAATAAATATAGATAGATCATGATCATTGATCACATGCCAATTAATACAAAAAAAAATGAATAAAAAATGAAAACAAAAAAGAACAATGGATGCATGGAAAATACTTGATATCATTCCCTCCTTGTTTGAAGTTGATCCTCTTTCAAACTCTTATCGTCCTCCTTGAAACTCTTATCGCCCTCCACCATATTGATTCCAAGACAAAGTCACACTCCATATCGCAAGGTTCGTGGAGTCCATATATAACCCCCCGATATCTCCCGTGCACTACCATACCAGCTTCTACTATCGGGGCGGAGAAGAACCACCGTGCCCTTGAGACATACTACTTTCGACAGACAACAACACAGGGGGAGGTCTCGTCATCTCACCTCCTCTTCCTCTTCTTCGGATCATCACACTATTATGAGTTTCTTCCGGTCGGCCTCGGATGTTAGGAGAGATGGGTTTACCATTCCCGGATAGACATTCCCCATTGCTTCACCTGGGTCTTCTTCCTTCTCTTCTTCTTCCCTTCTCATGCTTTGTACTTCTTTGGAAACCTTTTGGTTTCCCACTTCGCTTCACTTTTGGTCTTTGACCTCTTCTCTTGCTTTGTACTTCTTTCGGAAACCTTTTGGTTTCCTGCTTTGTATGGACACATTTGTACTTTGCATGGTCCCTTTGACCTACTTTTGTGGTCATTTGTTGGACATTAATATAATTATCTTATCGTATCTCCTTCAACTTTCAAGCTCCCAATTTAAGAAAGAATAAAAATTGAGTGTGTGAATAGAAATGGAGGCAAGGGGTATATAAATAGCATTGAGTGGTGTCTTTATGAGGGATGGGTGGGTATATTAGGGTTAGGGTTCACTTTTTAAGGTTTGAGTCTTTTTATTTTTCTCGCACTTTTAAATAAACGTATGGTACGCTATGGGGACATACCCACATGCCTGGGTACGTCCTAGATACAATTTTCCGTACCCAAGACATACTCGAGGCCTCGTGGTTATGTACCCACAAAGTGCACCCAAAGAGTACCAATACCGGTTTACATGCACAAGTGCATTTCGCATCGCGTGACGAGCCGATACTTAGGTGTTTCAAATAAGTGATCTAATTTACCACTGGTTTATTTTCAGCGCTTTTGTTCTTCTTTTATTTGATTATTTGTTGGTCTTAAGATCTTTTTACCATAGTTCTTTCTATTGCAATTGGATGTATTCGCAAGACCCATTGACCTAGTTTGGTCATTCATGACATTAATATAATTTCTTTTTATCTTGTCAAGATATTTTAAATTTGGTTTTTTTTTCAAAAGAATTTAAAATGGGGATTGAACTTGTTTGTTCAAAAACAAAATCAAGTATTGGTTGGTCAATTTCATGCTATCCTCTAAATGGGACCCACTTTTTATTATTAGAAAGGAGTAGTCAATGCTTTTATTTTTAGAAAGTATAAGTTATGATTCTACCCTAAGTTTTTAGAACTTTTCCCTTGTTCGATTATTTGCTTCCCTTTCGCCTTTTGTGCTAGGAAATTTTCCAAAACATCCGCCTTGTCGTAGCACATGGCACACTAAAATTGCTCTCAAGCATCTCATCCTACTAGCTCCATGAATAATACTTGCATATTTCCACCCAAACTATGACTTGTCCATCCCGCTTGTCCCGTAGTGATTTCCTTCACGATCGGTGCATTAGCCCATTCTCGCACTTTGTATAACTTCAATTTTGAACCATCAACTTCTTTCTCCACTACATAGTTGTTAAGGTTCTTGAGCACAATCGCTTTGTTTTAATGTACCTAATGTATTTCAAACAATCCAAGCCACATCCTCTTGAATTTGCTTGGTTTGATTTCTCTTCGACTACTAAATTTCAAACCAATTCTCTCGCTTTAAAATTAATTTAGCTCAAATGTTCATCTAGCCAATGTTATCCCCTTCTCGGGAATTTCAATAGCCCACCGAGCATTTATTTCCTTCCCATCCAATCTACTCATATCAACAAGTCTCGCAATCAATCTTTCCTTGTCACCTAACCGGTTTCCAAGGCTATCATAATTCAATTGAAAGCACATCCTACGCTTTGTACATCAATTAAAAGGGGTGTAGCCCAACATGACTTTCAGAACTTGTCATATATGCCCATAGATTGGCTTTGGAAGTCACTCCTTCCAAAGATTATCTTCTATCCTACAAGATTTCTATATCACCTAAAGGCGAAAGCCTTATTCTAGCGTTTGCTTGACACAGGCTCTCACATAAAAGGGCTTGCTTAGAAATTAAAATATTTTGAACTCCTTTGTCAAGTATTAGATTATAAGCTTAGAAATGTATCCATTGTGATTGATTTTTAGGTGAAGTGGTATTCCAAACCTTCTCGATTATCCATTTGTACAAGAATTTGGTCATGCTTTCCCCAAGTTCTCTACTGGGCCCTCACTTCTAGCCACATTGCCAAGTACTTTCTCCCTCCAACATGCCCTTGCATCTCCACCTACTAATTTTCTTGAATGCCCCAATGAAATACATTTCCCATCTCTCGAATAGTTCTTACTTCTTGCAAAGGGTATAGAGAGGCATGAAATCTCTCCTTGAAGATATATGGCCCATTCTTTACACGGTATCACAGCCAACCATAGTATACATACTCAATAACCTCGTGAGTACTTGTCAAAATTTTACCAACCAAGTTTGTTCCAAAGATGCTCACGAGTTTGAACAAGCAAGTTTTAAGTTTTAGTGTGCACTCACGGAGAATACTTACCAATACACGGCAAGTACACGGTATGAATCGCCATACGCTGAATAAATGTGGAAAAATAGTCAAACGTCAATTAGAAATTGTCAAACATTGTAGAAACGTGGTTTTTCCTTCTTTATTAGTCCTGCACCTTCTAATCACACAACATTTGAACATCCTTTGAGCGAGTTGGAGGGAATTTATAGCAGATTTATAGAGCAGATTCGATGAATTTCATTTCCAAGATAGTTCTTTTGTTCCTTCTTTCCAAGCAAGTAAATTCTTTATAATTTTTAAATACTAGGTTTCTTAACATGATTTACAAATTTACATGCATTCCATTCAATTTCCATAATTTTTATTTGTAATTTATGCTAGTTTTTCATAATTTATGAACAAAATTGCTAATTTTTTTATTATACATGTGGTTTAAAACTTTACGATTTAGGCTTTTTTTAAATCTTGTTTTTTAAAAAATTGTATTTTTTTATGTACATATGGTTTACATTACAAATTTATGGGTTTGTTTTATAAACGTTGTTTTTTTAAACTGTGTTTGAACATGATACAGGTTAGTATACAATGGCATCCATCTCGCATCAAGATAAACATCTCGGGAGTGAAAATTTTCCCGCTAAAATCCGTGTCACAGCTTGGAAGTATGTCGTATGTGGACCAACCGAGAGTACTTGTGATTTGCACATTATGCTTGAAGAAGGTTTTTGGAGGCATCAATCGCCTCAAGTAACATGTCACATGCATTGTTCACCGCAACATCACACCATGTCCCAAAAGCACAAAAGAATTAAAACGAGAGATGCAAAAAGAGATTGCATTATTGGATGAGAAAAAACTAGATAAGAAACGGGTACAAGCAGCCATAGCAGCAACCATTAGACTTGAAATGACATCGTAAATGGACCTCGATTTGGCAGAGATTGTGGGCTCTAGACATGATCTACAGGTGCGCCAAACATCAACCTCATCTAATTTGATCAAAGACTATGAACATAGGTTTTTGTACCTAGAAGCATACTTGGGGCACAACATTCAGTGTAAGATACAAGCTAGAACAAGGACGTGCACAAGGAAGTAGATAAGGGATGTGCGAATTTCTGGTATTACAACATCCTTCCCTTCAATGTGGTGAAGAGCTTGTCCTAGAAGTATTTGGCGATGACATTGTGATGTAGCAGGAAAGGGTGACATTGACAATTGTAGGGAAAGGGTAAAACACAATCTATTCAAGAGACTTAAGAGGGAGGTTTCTCCTAGATGTAGTTGCACATCCAAAGTCAATTTTGAAAGAACAAAAGAAGCAACAACGAAAGTTCAAATGCACCCTTCTTCTAGATGGGTGGACGGATGGAAGGAACTGCAGCCTAATCAATTTTTTTACTACTTCAAATGGTTACGTGTTTTTTTAGGTCAATCAATGCATTTAACGCAATGAAGAATGCAAAAAATGAACCTTATGTTAGAAGAGGTTGTCTTAGAGGTGCGCAGCTACAATGTTTTGCAAGTTGTCAGCAACAATGCAATAGTATATGTGGCAGCTAAGAGACTATTTAAATATGTGCATCCATCACTCTTTAGAATTCTGTGTGGCCCATTGCCTTGTCCTTCTTTTGGAGGACAAAGGCCAAATTGATTGGGTGACACTGGCTGTAAAACATGCTAGAAATAATACATAATACATTTATAATCACCTTTGTGTTCTCAGTTTGATGAGAGACCACGCCAAGGGGAAAGAGCCAAGTAGGTGTCACAAGGTTTGCAACTAACTTCCTAATGTTACAAAGGTTAAAGCAAATGTTCATACGTCAAGCATGACTAGACTCAACATATTCAAAGAAAGATGGTGAAGAGAAGACCACACAGCATAATTTTTTACGATGCCTCTACAAAGAGAGCTACAAAGATCGTCAAGGAAACTTCAAACTTCAATTTAATTTACAAGTCGATTCTATTATTTTCAATTTTTAATGTATAATTATTTACTTTGATTGTAACATTAATTTGTTTGTAGGTGTTAAGAGTATTTAACAAGGGTTTTGCGCTCACTTTGATGGGGAGCAAAATCCAAATGGAATATAATTATGAGGCCATGGATAGGGCCAAAAAGGCCATCCAAAACACTATTACGGGGCACATAGGATGATTTGGTCCCTTTTGGGAATTAATTGATCGTCGGTAGAACACCTAACTCCACCAACTCATTCATACAATAATAGGGTTCTACCTCGACCCAAATGTATTCGTCTCGGATGGCTTCATAGATGTTAATGGGGAGGTTACAGACGGCCTCTCAACATGCATAGAGAGGATGACACCTAAGGGTAAGGTGAGGGACCTCATTATTTTAGAGTCGCAAAATTACAATTCAGCTCCTCTCACGTCCTCCATGTACAACATATTAGCAACCTAGCAAACTCAATTTTTCCTTCTCCATAGATATTTTGTCTTTTGCATGGAATGGTTCACTCTTATAAAGAGGTAGACAAGGTTTTTTTGGCATGTTTTTTCGAAAGTGAATTGTTGGCGGATTTTTATGTGGTTGACTTGAATATTCATGTACTTTTCCCGCGTGGGAAAAAAACATGAAACTTCAATTATCAAGCTGAAATTTCAATGAACCTTATGACTTTGCTTGTCAGTTAAATCTAGACATTGGGAATCTATCAACATTTGTTTCATGTCTAGACTACCTATAACGAAGCACCATAATGATTTTTTGTTCATGATAGTGATTAGGTTTTGAAGGTGGCTACCATGGTTGTGTGCAAAGAAGAGTATCACAACATGACATCACATATTGCTTCTTCAATCATGTTTGGGTTTGCTTTATGGACTACCATCATTCATCGTTTTGATCACAACCCAAGGTTTGTCGGACACTTTTGGCATGTCTTGTGGGAGATGTTGGATGCACATGTGGGCTAGTCTACAACATTTCATCCTCGTATATGGGGAGAAAAATTCTCAACTACACACTTGTCCATTAGTTGCATATATACATAGTGTACATCCAAACACTTTGGATGAGAATTTTCCCTTCATTCAACATGTCTACAACAGGGCTCTTCAAGTTCTTCGTGGAATGTTCCTTTCAAGAAATTCTTGGATCCCAACAAGCCAAACCTCTAGACATCTACCGCATGGCATTCGACACATGATGCACACAAGGGAAGAGTACAAGGTAAAGAAGTTTCGCAACACATCCAACATGTTCATTAGCATGTTTGCCAAATACTCTTGCATCAACAATAGAAATACAAAGAGTGCCAACATGCACATTGCAAAACTCATGAATTTGAGGTGGGAGATAAGGTGTAGGTGCATCTTTACATGGAATGCTTCAAGTCCGCATAAGAAGATCATGCTTTTACACTATGGTCCTTACACCATACTTTGTATGAAGTCGAGAGAACGCATTCATCCCCGATCTAAGACATTTAAATACTTTTTCTTTTACACTTTGTGGGAATGGAACACTTGACCTCCTACATGCAAATCTTAGAAATGCCTCCCTTTCCAACTTCTTCATAACAATCAACTTGACAAGTAGTTTTCCAAACCTAAACTTGACATACATTTGCATGTAAAAGTATATAACATGCAAAAATTCAAGAGATTGAACTTCTTGAAAATATAAAGACATGAACTTGTGACATCAATAATGTCAATGACTTGATGCTTGATTGAAGCAACTCATCTACATACTACTTCATAGTTTGACCTTCTACTTAAATGTAAGTAATATAATGTATCTTTTCAGGCTTATCTTCTATAAAGCAATACTTCAGCAAAATAGACAATGAGATTCGAATTTGTGATCATATCTATATCTAATGTGTTATAATTTCTCGGCTTCCATTTACTCTACAAGGCACTTTAAGATACCTAACCAAAATAATGAATTAACCTTCTTCTATGTGATCAAAGATTGAAATATTAAAAAAAATTTACACGGAATGCAAAATATCACATCACTCACAGCAATCTTCACACCTTTGTTTTAAAATCACAATTTATCGGCGATAAATCATGATTAATCACGACACAAAAAAAAAAACAATAAATCTTATGAAAATCACGATTTCCTTTTTAGCAATTAATCGGCGATAATATTTGTGAAAAATCACCAAAAAACACCTTGAAAATCGTGGAAATCGCCATGCAGGGTATAAAAAATCCAAACCGAAAATAAAATGCCATTTCAAAGCATTTTCAGCAATTTTTCCTCCTCGATTAGGCACATGATTTGTGCCCCAAAGTTTTGCTAGGGTTTCACTCTTCAAGCCTACTATGGTTTTGAAAATAGTGTTTTGCATTTAATTTAAGTTTATTTTATGAATTTAAAATTTTTGAGCAGCGATAAAGTTGACGATTAATGCCGAGAAATTACCGATTCGGATTTCCAAGTCAAATTTTGGTCTGCTGAGTAATTGTCAATAACGATTTTTTGAATTATGCTTCACACACTTTTTTAACATTGTGCGAAGTCAGCAACAAGGTAACATAGCAAAACACACTTTTTCAATGCCAAAAAGAATTTTTAATGCCACAATAGAAGCTTTCAATGCACTACTACACTACAATCACGCTTGGCATGTTCCAATAACATAACAACAAACAAAATAAAATAATAAATAACAACAAACAAAACCAACTCCCTTTCTTTTCTTTTTTTTGTATCTATTCAACACACACCGCAATGCCTCTAGAAATCGTCATGCCCTTTGGCAAGATTTCAGGTATTTGATGCTCCCAAACAACTTCGGGCATTTTTTCCGACGCTTCGACACAAATTAATGGTTCAACATGCAGTTCTCTACAGCCCCACACCTTATGTGATCACCCCTTTTCAAGCTTGAGGGTTTTATCCTCAAACCAGCCGACTATTAAGAGGCTTCGTTCACAATAGGTCTTTCAAGAGGGTTTTCCTCCTCAATGGATGAGAGAGAGAGAGAGCAAAACGTGCTCAAACTCTAACGAATAAGTTCCAAAACATGCATAACCTCTTCCAAGCCAAGTGACCCCTTTGAATACTAAGAGGTGGCGCCAAAACCAAATAGAATCCTCTAAAAAGGAACGACCTCCTTGGGGACATAATAGTTCATTTTTGCTTTTATTTTTCAATTAGCTTTTCTCCTTTTCCCAGCCAACCTGAGTCTACTTAGAAAATTACTTTATATTAATGCAAAGCTCACAAAAACAACTGAAAAATCATGATATTAAGGTTCCTTGCTCGTTTCCTTTTTTTCCCACGAAGTGGAATGGGCTCAAGATCTTCAACGAGAACTAGCGTTGAGAAGGGGACATCACATCTCAAGACAATCGTGTATGATGTGAATCAAGTCTCAACAACCTAATAAAAATGAGAAACCAAAATTATAAAAAAATGAAATCTTTTAGTACTTGTATTTTAAAAATAAAAAAACTTACATCATAATTTATACTTGAAAGAAAGGTAGCTTCCCTTAGCTTCAACAGCTCCAAATGCAAGAAGGATCCAAAGATGTCTTGCAACTAGTGATGGTTGGTCACAAACATTTAGATCTCTTCACCCTCAACATACACTTGTTGAATCCACTCTATTTTTCTACCAAACTTTTTTAGTATTAAATTGAGTAAATGGACAGCACATAGTGTCCAAAAAATATGCCCATGCCTTGCCTCAATTAAGATCTCTGCGACTTTGCAATTCTTAGTGATCCATAGGGATCCAAAAACACACCACTTCATCATTTCCATCAGCACCAAGAAGGAGAATTGAAGAAAATGAAGGAAATGAGGTAAACAGAGGTTCTAGACAGAACCGCCGCTCTGTGCAGAGCGGCGGTTGCAGGATCACAGACCCAGCCTGGGCGATGGTCCCGCAACTACCGCCCACCAAGGCGGCGGTCATGAAACCGCCCGGTCTTCTCGGGGAGGTGGTCCGACAATTCCGAATGCAAAAAAGAACTAGAGCACGAATGGACGCGAATTTGAAGCGCCTGACTGTGTCTCTTCCCTCCCTGACCTTTCCCATTCTCCAATGCACAGGAGGACATGGGAGAAGGCTATAAATACAAGGAGGAGCAAGAGAATTGATCATTCGGAGATCCAAAGAGATCAAAGAAGCAAAGTATTAAGTTTAATGAGAGCAAGTGAGCAAGATCTTCAGTGTTGGAGTGGAATTGTAGGAGCAAGGTGTAGAAACAGAGCAAGCAAGCATAGGGAAGGAGAGGTTTACATTGTTGTCTCCATTTTCTACTTGTAATCTATAATTGTCTATAATTGACCAATAAAAGTGGGAAGAAAGAGTGTTTTGCCCTTCCCGACTAGTTTTCCTCCATTGGAGGTTTCTAGGATAAAATTGTTGGTGTTTGGAGTTTGAATTCTTTCCTATTCTCTGCAATTTCCTTTCTATAGCACTAGATAATCAGTCACTAAAGCTCTAATCTTCAATCAATCTGTCATTTTCCAAAGTTGAAAGTAGAACAACATAATTGTGTGATTTCGTAGAGTTCCAAAGTAGAAGTTTACAGATCACTTAGTGTTGTCTGTTATGACTTAGACAACATTTTGAGGCTCCATCACCTCGATGGTTTCGAAAGGGATGTTGGCAATGAATTGGGAATCCTTCAGTTGCCCCTCACAATCAACTGTTTTTAAAAAACATTGCCCCTTTAGGGCATCTACAACCACGTTGATCAAAGGGGGTTTCTTGCATCTTTCCATCCATCATAAACAATGGACACGCCTGTTTTGCCCACAAGTCTCTAATCCGCTACAATGAAGTTTCCGCATATTTTCTTTTCTTTGCCAATAGGGTGGTGCAGAGCTTCTCATAACCAGGCCCTTTTTACCCTTTTAGGGCCTCATTAATTGCTTTCAACATCTCTTCCCAATATGGTGACTTGACAACAATGAATGACAATCCATTTGCACACCCACATCTTACAATGTGCTAATCCGTGATATCCCTACTCTCATTTTGAAAGGACTTTTCCAATGGTCCTTTTGTCCTCTTTCGTGAAAGAGGTGAATCCTCATCCTGCATGGAGGTAGCCATCACAAATGGATGTGGCAAGGTCACAACTAGGGAGCCAATACTAGATGGGGCAACAAGTGGCCTCGTTGATCGAGATGAACTTCCTTTTTTTGACAACGGATGACCTGTTTTCAAAGCAAAGGTTGCTTCTGCATCTTCTTATTCTTTGATATCTTCCAAAACCTTTGTTGTTGGCACCCCTACGTTATTCTTCCCCTTGCAAATTTGTATACCATGACCCGATATTGCAAGTGGGCTTTCACCCAACTATATGAACCTTTGAATACCATTTCACAATCATTGCATCTCCAAACAGAACACCCACCACCTAGATGTTGCTCCACTATTGTGACCTACCTCCATAATGGTGAATTCGGATCAAACTCATCAATAGGGATTGCCTAGAGGTGGAACTTGTTGTCATTGTACTACTACCTACAAGTTTAAAAACCAACATAAGCAAAGAAAACAATGGTTAAAAACTTGAAGTCTATGCCCTAGGGCATAGCATGTATTAAAATGAAAATAACGGTTTAAAATGTTAAAATGAAAATAACAAAACATAAAAAGAAGCACGAAGTGTGTGAAAGACTAGAAAAATAATGAAAACAAAAATTAAAATCAAACTTGAAAGTTAAAAACTTAAAACCTTACCTTCAATGAATAATCCACAAATCCTCCTTTGAAGCTCCTCAATGACCTTGACAGCGAATAGGCACTTGTACTAGCTTAGGAAAATGATTGCAATGCTTGTTGATGAAGTATCAAACCTAAATGAGCAAAATGAAAGCTTAGAGAGGCAAGTATGCAATGAGGGAATGAGAGGTAAGTTGTTTTGCTTTTATGTTTTGTTTTTGTGTTTTGCTTTTGTTTTATTCATTCTAGTTCACTTTTAGGGTTTCAAATCATAAAATATTATATTTTTTTGTTACTTTATGCATTAAAAATAGTGGGGAAAAAAAAAAATTTTTACCAAAAAAAATGTCCACGAGTGGCCAAGTTATGGTTGGGAACCCTCAAGGTACGGCCAGTACATCTGCAGACATACCCAGCTATACCTAGGTGTCCCAACCATACCCTAGCTGCTCCCAAACGTGTTTTCAAGACATATCCGTACCAGTACCAGGGGGTTACCAAGTCGTACCAACTACTTAGTATTAAACTATAATATCTATCATAAAAAAAGGCTAAATGTCGAGAAGTCCAACATTTTGGATAACAATTCACCATTCAATCAAAAAACAATTTCATTGATTGATTGGCTTGGTCTGTGGTAACATATAAACACAAATATAACTTGATTCTCATGCCAATAGAAGTGATGCCATAATGGAAGGGGCCTCTTACTAGCGTAATGGTTGATTGATTCGTTTCTAAGACTCTAAAAATCCCCACTCATCCTACTTCTACAACTCTAAAAATCCTCCCCATCCTTACTCTTCATTCTTCCCTAACAAATATTTATGGTATCAAGCAAGTCCCTTAATAATTCTTATATAAATAAATATAAATAAAAATTTAAAAAAACCATCTTTAGAATAATAAATTAAACAAACATGAACAAAATCTTATAAAAAGTAATACTCTCAAATATTAAAATCTCCTTGGGTTCAATAAAAGTATAATCGAAATCAAATTCATTTAATAATATTTTATATGCCCCAAAATATTGTTTATTGAAAAAGACACATGAATATTTTTATTATATCGCCTGAATGAGTGTATTACCTTGCCATATAGATTGACCAGACCTGGATAGAATGGCAAATTATAAGGTTTTTGCACTAACTGTTGGGTCACGAAAGGACATACCATATTTTTGTCCGAGAAATGTTTAATTACAGGAGGAAAACAGGGAAATCTGTTCGCAATGACCGTTGTCCGTTGCAGACAAGTTTCTTGCCTTAAAAATGTGAAACAATACTTCAATGTTGTGTTTCTTTCATCAGGTTATATCTAGATAGTTCCTGAATAATTTTTTCTATCGCATCTTAATTTACCATTTGCACCACCTACTTTGCAGGTAATATGGTTCGTACATGTGAATGTCATACAAGAGGCCTTATGTAAAAACAACCAAAGCAACTAGATGAGAGCCTTGTCGTCCCACGTCCCCCATTATAAACCTCCTAACTTTCATTTATAATCTTCAGTGTCCCAATATGGACGAGAAAATACAAGAAAATTAGAATATAAGTACAATGTTATGATTAAGTGCTTGATTCTTTGTTTTCAACTAAGGCAATATTCCAAAGAATCAACTTAGCTTGCCTTTGACCCATCTCCATCGTCTAGCTGATAAAACAGTTGGACCAAAAGAGACAACAAAAGAATTTAACTAATATGCTGTGGATGGATGATATTCGTCTTCTAACAAATCCCAATTGAGTCATCCTCTTCACTAACAACAGTAATCTACTTTGGAATTTTATTGCTATTGGGTTAGGGAAATGAAAAGAAGAATAATTAAACCCATAAGTGAAAGTCAAGAATGACGTCAACACTTCAGTTAATGCAAATAAAAAGATATGATGCAGTCTAAAAATGATTTATGAAAGTGTGAAAAGAGTATAAGTAAGACAACGCTTGAAGACCCAGCAGAAAAAGAGGCCATGAAACTTTTCTAATGTTCCAATCAGAGCATGATAAGATTTTATCATCACTCACCTGGGTAAGAGGGTTTCTATCAAGCTTTAAACACCGAAGATTGGAAAGGCATGCACATACTTCACCGGGCCACTTCTCTATCTTGTTATCAGATAAAAGTAACGTCTGTCATTTCAAAGTAATATCAGTGGCCAAATATCAAATAATGATAACCTTAAACAATTTCTGCTTCTTGTCCAGAGCTCCGAGTCTCATGGAAATAGAAACATTCCATCATGCAAACTTAGCACCCACAATCTTATAAAATTTTATACAGAACCTAACTGTTAGTAAATAACAAAAATTGATAAACTTTATATTCGCAGATGGATTTGAATAACAGTCATTTAAATTCATTTTAAATAACCAATCCAGAGGATCTTTATCTACTTCATTCAATTATATATAAAAAGTAAAAAAATCTCAATGACAAAATGAATACCCAAAGAAAACCTATTTTTAACCACAATTCTTTCTATGTTGCACAAGTTACACCAAGGTTTTGGAGTGGTTATAGTAATTGCAAACTTTCTTTGGTAGAAAAGGCCTACTAACTTGCACAGAACTACAAGGGAAAACATTTACTGTCTCTCCATTATGCAACATCTTGGAAGAAGAATAATTAGGATTCCTTCAGCTAGGCCTATAATTTTTAGTATGGGTGATCCTCTTTATTCTTTGTCAATTGAACTGAGAGCGTACATACTAGAAAAACACTAATGAAACAAGACAGATAGGTACAGTTTTACCAAAATACTAATTTCCAATAAGATATTATCCCTTCATAGAAATGAGAGCAATTGAACAATTATTTCCAAGTCCAAGAAATGAGAAATAGAACATTAAAACGTGTATTTTGTTTACATTGCTTTCCTAAGAGGATGGAGAATAAGGTTGGACTTAGGGTATTTCTGAAGAAATTTCTACATTTTGATGGTTTGTGATCACTCTTTGCAATGTACAATCAGATTAACTCCTCTCAAAGAAGGACCTTCAGTCCCCGGCTGCTTCTTACCAACAGATTCTTCAAGGTAGTAGTTACAACTCAATCTATGGCAGAGGATCTGCTGAGGTTTTCTTTAATAGAGCAAGAGAGCTTCAGATATGATAGTCTTCCAACCATAGTTACCAAGTCTGGAAATCCGGATCCATTTGGGAGGGGAAAAATATCCAAAATTCTTGAAAAAGGTCATAAAATTTCAGTGCGAAACATGTACAAATATATGATGTATGAGCATAATTTATAAATATGCAAAAAATGACAAGTACAATGAAAAACATTAATAACGTGATATAAAATGTTGATATTTTTAATCTTAAATGATGTAAGGGTGTTGAGCGTCTTTTATTGCAAAAAAACTATAAAATATATATATTTTAAAAAAAAACTTGACCAACCCAAACCAAACTTATTAGCTGAAAATCTGTATCCAGCCAGATTTTGTGCAGATCCAGTCAGATTTGGTAACTATGCTTTGGTAACTATGCTTCTCACCAATAGTGACTTCCTCGAGGTTTTGAAGATCACATGCTCAAACTCTCTCAAGAAGTGTTGGACAATGTTATCCTTGAGTTTTCTCAAAAACACTTATTGGAAATTTCCTTCTAATTTATGCCTTTAGTCAAATCTTTGTACCTTTGCGTGGTCAGGGACTAGAAGACGAAAGGGGGTGCGAAGCTAAGGGGTGGCTTGAAAATTGTTTATGCTGCAGTTTTTGCATCATATGAACATAGATCGTAGGTTCTTAGATAAGTCCTCTGGATCTTCGGTTGTGTGTGTCTCTTTATGAAACCCTTGAAGGTAGGACTTGATTTGTGTTATAGGTACCTAATGAAGGGTCCAATGTGAGTCACCTTCCCCAAGAATAATGAAGTTCTTATGCTTTCTCTAAAAGTAGCAATCACCTTGAAATCTTTTTTTTTTTATTGCTTCCATAACTCGATCTATTATGCTTGTTTTGTGTGGTCATGGAATTAACAAACCCCATCGCAAAAGGCTTGTTCTCAAAGATAATAGTGGATTAGTTTGGGTGCAAACTTGATTCTTAATACCTTCCATTTCATTATACATTATGCCATGTTTAAGACGTTTGAATCACAATTGCCCCCATCAAGCAAAATCCTATGCACCATAGGAAAATAATTTCAGCAGTAAAAGAAAAAATATTAAGGCATCGAAATGCCATTCGTAAGCAATCTATGTCACTCAAGAAGGTATGATGTCTCTCTTATAACGCAAACAAGATTGTGTTGAGCAAAACAAGAACGGGGCATTAGCAGTCTCAAACTTTTCTCTTTAGAGAAAATGTACCCCTCTAGAAATATGATTAGAAACCCTCTCGTTGTCATAAAGAACTAGAATTTGACAAGGATGGATTGAGCCAACGTATTTGAAAGTAGTTCCTTGAGGAACTTCTCCTTGTGCGCCCAAAGTCCTTGTTCTCAAGGCCCTTACTAGAGCTCCTTGTGCTATTGAGGAGAGAAATTTATCGGTGGAGTAGAAGCGACTAGTGGAAGATGAAGATATTTTGGACAAGTTACCCTCTAGTTTAGACACGAAGAATGATACGGATGGTTATTGCAAAAGCCAAAAAACAATTTTTATCAAGGCATTACAAGCTCCAACAAATTTGCTTATATTACGGAAATAGGACGGAGCCTATGCATTTTATTAATATGCAAATGATTCATTACAATACATAGGACATGGCAACAATTCTTATAGGAATTGCACTGCCTTATCAGATCCACATAAAGTGAATGAGATATCTCCTGGATAGTGGCAGATATGCAGAAATAGCATACTTCCCCTAACTACCTCTATAGGCTTACATCCAGGAAACAATATTCCCATAATAGAATAGCCCCCACAAATATAGGGATGTGACAACAAAGCTACAACTAAGCTTAAAGTTAAAGCAAAGAAACAAATTACTTTTTAACTTATTACATTTATTCAATAACTCACAATGGTGAATTAAGCTAGGTATTATTCATAACATTTGCCAATGGGTAAAAAGGCTAGAGGGTGAGAATTCCAAAGCAGGGAATTGCATTCATTGTTCCTCCCCACTGCTAACAAATGCTTTGGGGTGCCTGAATAATAAGTGGTATCCCATGCCTTGTGATCTTACCAAAAAAACATGAGGAAAAATGAAAATTGTCATCGGGGTGATGACTACGCATGAAGGTTATCCTTAAATGAGTTGAACATAGGTAAAATTCCACAAAAATTAATAATCTAAGTTTCATTAAGTCAATTTATTAAGAAACAAATAACCAAATGTTTTCCCCTTGAAGAAGGAACATCAATTTGTGTCTCAAAATATTCAAGATGAAGCCCATACCCTTGTAGGACATGCGCATTGACCTTGAATCAAGGAGGCCTAGGATAGGGTCAAAAACCTTGGGAAAGTTAATATGGAAGTCTTTTCCTAATTTTTATGGCGCGTAAGATGCACCAAGCAGAGTTGATAAAAATACATATTCAATTTTGCAACCTGGATCTGGTGTTCATGGCATAAAACTGACTGAAAACTAAAGCACATATTGCTCATGTACATCAAAAATCTCCCCTGTTCAGCAGGTTTTAGCGACCAAGTCATACCAATCATTTATGTTGGTGTTTCAGCACAAGAGTTTTCTATATAACTGCTATAATTAACCCTTTTTGAAGTTCATTACTCATGTATGCATTACTTCCTTACAAAAGTAAAAAATAAAAATGTCAATTTAAATAATATCCCAGTTGCAAATCATCATTGTGACTATCTTGAATAAGATATATGCATCTTCTTACTTTTTAACCTAATGGTCTTTTAAGTCTAATGTAACCATAAGATCATATTGTCTCGATAAAGTATGGAGTAGTGAGGAGTATTTATGTTGCAGGAGGTCATAATGGCTCACATTGGTCACATAAGTAGTCAACTAGCTTGTGTGTATCCATTGTGTACCTTTTCCATAGACACTTTCTAAGACATTAGATTTTATTAATAACTCATTGCTTCGACATAGATGTTTCGTTAGTTTTTATTAGGCCTTGCACAAAAATTACACATGATAATTGCATGGATTAAACAATAGTAAGTGAATAGTTTTTAGTGTGCACAAGAGGTCTAAGGAGAATTACATGTATAATGGAAATGTAGCTAGGTGTGGAGAGATAAGGTGGTACCTAGCTTAGGGATAGCTTCATCAGGCCAGTTTTACAAGGTTATGCATGGTTTGAAGTTTTACCCTCTTACCTTCAGTAACCGAAGATAGAAGCCAGTTAGTGTTGTCACCAAAGATGCCCAAATATTTGCAATTTTATGCATATATTATGTTCATGGAACTAAAATCAGGAGATTTCCCTTATACTTTTTTATTTTAAAATCACAAGTAGCAGATCAGAGGAAGGACAAGAGTCACAAAGAGGAGAGCCACAAGCTTAGGGGCAGCTCTAAAGGTGTATACAACACAGCCAAAAATCAGGGACATCAATTTCACAGAGAATTTGCAGATGTAAAATCTATAGCAAACTATGCTTTCATTTAAGATTGCAAAAGAACCCAGTGGTGATTAAGATAAACCCGACACAAAATCATAATAAAACTGTTACATTAGGAGGTCTTTTTTGCACAGTGCAAGAGACAGACCTGAGGTGTTTCCATTCCCTGAGCACCTGTTGGATCTGTGCTAAGACATTTAACAGTGTCCTTCAATGAGACGAATTAGTCTCTCCTATGGAGCTTCACTGCAGATCTTTATAGATATGTTATGAGAATAATCTCAAAGATAGACCACCCTGAATTCAATTATGACGAGGGTTGGAAAGATGACTGGAAAAAATAAAACAATACAATTAGCTACCTGCAGGAGTGGGTATCAAAGGGTGTATAATGGAATACAATCAATCCTCCAACACAATATTCAGTGAAATGGTTTGTCCCTGCTATCAGGGAACCATGCTACTCTTAAATGGAGTATGGGAAACCAGACACATAGAACATGTTAACATTCCATGGGTACCCTTGCTATATGAGATCCTTTCAATAGGGCAGTTCTTATTTGGGGAAAGTTAATTGTTTTCTACCTTTCTCAGATAATTGAAATCTGCAAGAGAGGTAGTAGCTTTCACAAGTCCTCAATTTTGATTGATAGTATTTGCGACTCTTTAAGTTTTGACCCCTCTTTGTTCCCTAGTTGGAACCACAAAATGGCACACCCCATCCATGTGGCATGGGGTTGTCTGTATAGGGGTAAGAGCTCTTAGTATTACTTGTTAATTTGTGGCTTGCTAACCCTCGTTCCTAAGTATTTTTTGGGAAGAACATGAAAAAGAATGCTCTGGGATTTCCAATGACATGAACAAATCATTGAATGTTTTTGGCAGTCGGTTTCTTTACCAATCAAACACATTGCACAGAGTTGAGAGAAAATTAGAAGCAATGCACCAACTAGCTTACCAAATATCTGACAGGTTGGCCAGTATGGCAATGTATTATGAAACTGCGATGATGATAGCCACCCATTCAAAAAAATAGGAGATGTAGTATATACTACATATCCCCAACTTTCCATCACATTAGTGAAGCAACAGTTCCACAATCTCCCATGGATTGAGCAAGAATACAAGGGATTTATCCCTATGGTTTCAATGAAGCCCTAAAGCGCCAATGGGATGTTGAAGGAAGAGGTGAAGAAAAAATTGGATACTCTGAATGGAAAATTCAAATGACAATACATATATTAGGAGAACCGGGAGGATCAACCTTTTAGGGATGCATAGAACTGTGAAATCATAATTGAGAAACTTAGAGCATTGGGCAGGTGGCATGAACCTGAGCCTCCTCGGGATATATATACAGAAGAACCTCCAGAGCATGAGAGCCTACAAGAGAGTTTGGATAAATATGCAGCCATTAATTGAGCCCCGGCGGATTGGTTCCCAGATATTTAGGTAATTCCACCTTAGCTTTTAAACCTCTGGTTGAAGTTGAAAATCAAATGTCATACAACATTCAGATGCACTTGTTGGGTGACCCAAAGTCTCTTTGAAATATGAGGGCCAGAAATTTAAAAAATCACAATTCACAGAAAGAAGAGGGGAACAGTGGCAGTTACCACAGTCACCAAGCAAATAGTTGCAGAAGTGGGAGAAGAGCGAGAACAAGAGCCTTAGTCAGTTGTAAAAGCCTTGAGCAGAGATGCTCAAAATATTATCAAAAAGAACTGCACAGGTTGCAACAGAGAATTCGGGGTCTAAAACAAACTCTGTGGATACAGAAGCCATAAAGGGCTCCATGCGGAGTATGTTTGAAGTACAAAGCACCCTCAAGACCCTATACCCAGCCTGTGTGGTAAACATGCTCCGGTTGAAAACGTTGCTACAACAGAACAAAAGAATGCTGAGATACTTTCTGAGCTTGAAGATGTGGAGAAGGTCAAGTTTGACAAAGAAGCTCAAGGGCAATACGAAACATTGAAACCTCACTGACTTTGAAGTAAATATTCTCACTAATTATGTCAAGTACACGTGAATACAGCTGACTTGGGAAAATCGCCTTGTTGAGAAAAATGGAGGACCAGATCTCTTCTTTCATCCTCAGAGCTGAAGAAATGTTTTCAGTTATCTTTGTGACATGGTTCAAAACCCCTTGAGGAGCACAGTTCTCATATAGAGAATTCCATGCTGTAGTTATCTCCATCTTAGCCTTGTCCCAATAGTTTGTCACATGCATAAAAGGAATAGACAGGAATTTTGATTTGAATATGTATTGGGACCAGCAGCCAAAATTGAGAGAGTTAAGGTGCTCTTGGAGACAATTGAAAAAGCAGTACCCAAGCCTAACTTTGAGCTTGACAGTATTTCTCAAAGTATGCAGCTCATAGGGATTGTGAAACTCTCTTATTTGGACACAGTCTATACATCCTGTAAAATGTTTGTGGCAAGGTAGAGGACTGGTAGTAACCTGGGGCAAAAATAAACTTCAATTAATTTTGTCAAAATAAGTTGAACGGCCTGTTTGGTTGTCACACCACTTGTTTTATTTCTGGTGACAAACAAATATTTTGGTGAAATAAATCTTTAATCTCATGCATGGCATTTAATTATTTAATCAGTTTGCATGTTGTAGCTATATCCTGTCCTGTTATTTTAGTTAATATATGTATGTACATGTGTATTTTCATTATTGATCGAGTGCCCAGAGTGCAAGTCATGGCACTGCTGTGTAGGTTACCCCGTGTGGCGCAAACCACGCAGAGTAACCTTGGCAGTGAGCATCAACACTTGTGGCACTAAGGCGATCTAGTACTTCTTAGACACTTGACAGTTGGTTATGACTAACACTACTCTAACTTGTGCCTGTACACTCTAAACAAGTGCGACAATAATTAAAGATTGGTGTCAACTTGCTTCATACTTTAGAGAGCACATTCAACTTTCATTTTTGCAATACAGGTTTGGGGCATTACGGCTTGACACACCCCAAACACATTGACACATGTCTATGATTTACTTGTGGCATATAACTACGAGTCACAGTATAAAGGCATTAAGCCATGACCTTGTAAGGATTGACACAGACTAGAATTCATAATGTTTGATGTATTTAACTAATTGTTGAGGAGAATGTGGAAATTGCAATGCTTGTAAAGGGGCCTAGGGCCACCACTCCCACCATGGTACCATGGGCTTACCAAATTAATAAGTTAATGGTGTGGGGGGGCTTTAAGACACCACCCATACATTAATCATGGTTTGAACTTTGCAAGCCACTGGGGGCTCACACTAGAATGACAATTGATTTTAGTAGCCCACAGGCTAGCACTCAAATACCATTTAATTACACCCACAAGGGTGGTAGACCAGATTAGTGTTTCGTGCTATTGAATATGCAGTTGGATTTTATCTAACCCTAAAACTGGTAGAGAGGGAAGTTAGAGGATGGCGGAAGGAGTTTAAGTTTTGTTGTGCATTCCTTCAATCCCTAAGGGAATGTGACTGTATCAGCATCCAAATGGAAGGCACCTGTCACGGGGATATGATTTGCTTATTACAGTGAAAGTTTTCAATAGTATGTCATGTCTCGACCATTAATGGAGGAAGTCTGTAACAGTCATTTGTGGCTGTCATTGAGGAAGGTAACTGTAACATAATGCACAACAGATAACTGTGTATCTTTTGGGGATAGTTATTAGGTTTGAGTTGGGGTACAGCTATTTGAGGCCGTGTTTGCAGCCATCACTGTGACCTGAGTTTTAGTGGCATTTATGAGGAGTTAACTATATGTTTTCAGTTGACTTTACTTTCTGCCACGAATTTGGACTGTGTAAGTGGTATCTTTAATGTTGAGGGAGTGGAGCTCCACCTCAATGGGGATTGTGACTGGGTCTCTTCTGGAATCGGTGTCTTTCAAATATGTATAATGTCATTTACTTGAGCACAGAAACTGGACTGCAAAAGAAAAGTGAAGGAGAGCAAGAGGTTCTTTGACGGTCTTTGACACCTGCATATTTACCAGGCATGTTTCTCCTGGCTTCTCATCATTCTCACTCCCTGACTGTGAAAGAGGTGATCTATGGTTGTTTTTTAATTCAATTTTTCTACTTTCATAAGAAAACAAATATTGGGAAACAAGGAAACGGTGTTGACTTTGGGTTGAGATCCACAACCAAGCAAAGGTTTCCTCTTTCTCTGTTATGTTAAATGTTTCGAAACATGTGGTAGTCAAATTCATTAAAATAGCATTTTGCTTGTATTCCAATAACTATGAAAAGGTGTCAGGTGGTGGTTTCATTTTATGATTTTTGGGTGATCATGTTCTTGCAATCTGTTTTCGATGGCATTCAGTTGACTGCGTTTGAGGTGAAATCAGGGAATGTCTTTTGGATGGTTTGGACACATGATTCAACAAAGTTTGTAATTCCTATTCCATGATGCAAATGGGAATGTGCTGCACCTAGTTTGTTCATGATCGTGTAATCTGTAGTTATTGCATTTAGTAATGACTGGGGGCAAATAAAACCATCCTGAGATTTCTGGATCAGATAGTAATACTGTGATATTCTTTGTGTAAGACTATAGGGATTGAATCTAGTGATTTATCATATGCCAAACACTTGATCCTTACTAGTCCTGTTTAATGAAGTTGCACGCTGCTTTATATATTTACTGATTGAGAACAAGGACTAGTACCTTTCCCCCTTCAGTTGGATCTGTTCAATGTTTAAACATTTACTCTATGACCTGATAGATGAAACCATTTTGATGCATGTAGGATTGTGGACTTCAGCAGATAGATTTGATAAAAGTATAGAACTAGTCTGGTAAATTCCATCATACAGGGCTGTGTTAGATGTCCAGTATTGTTTAGGGAAATTAAATCTTAAAGACTGCCATGCTGGATGCAGCCATGAAAGGCAAGGAACTTCTTTTGGACTTGATGCAGGAGCATCATCATGCAAAATTTTGGGTTTCAACTTTCAAGCAATTTTGGGATGAATAAGGTCTTGAGAGGCATTTTAGGTGTTTTTGCAAGCTTCCCCACCTTCTTAGGTTCCTTCATAGGTGTTAAAGGGTCAATTTTGAATTTTCCCTCCAAAATACACTTTTGAATATTTGAATTTATAAGTTGGAATTAGGAGTTTAAAAGTGTAAAGATATAAGGAACCTCATGCCATGTAAACAAGGTGTTTATCTCCCTACTTAAGGAGGTTACCTTGTGGTGGTCAACTTTCACCATTGTTTGATAACCTAAATCTTGTTGTAACCATCTCCTCCTTTTTCTATGTAAGGAGCTATTCAAATAATGTGAGTAGGTTAGATTGTAGAAGGGGGAACTTAGCTTATAAGAGCCAAGGCTCAGGAGATCTGCATGACATCCTGAGAATGATTATGATACAGATCTTGACTTCAA
Organism: Taxus wallichiana var. yunnanensis; assembly: GCA_018340775.1. NCBI lineage: Eukaryota > Viridiplantae > Streptophyta > Pinopsida > Cupressales > Taxaceae > Taxus > Taxus wallichiana. The sequence goes on along the minus strand of CM031234.1, from coordinate 981,116,497 downwards.
TAAAGCTTGAATGTTCTAGTAAAATGTGAAAAATATATGAAAGAACAACTGTGTGTTTATGTTCCTTTTGATATGTATGCTATAGCATTGCTAAGTTAGAGAGATTTTGAAAATGGGGGTGTGATTTGAATGACTGACATGATGTTCTTGGAATGAGACTAGAGGAAACATGGAGTATGTATTCTCATATTCATAAGGAAACTCTATATTTTGTGCATTGTCCTGATTGTACAGGTTATGGGAACTGTACAGTGGCATTGTCAACAAGAAAAGCAAGATGTGAAGCATGAAAGATCTATTGAAGACTAAAATAGGTCATTCTTGAAGAGGTAAGTGAACAGTAAGAGGGTTTCTCATTGATCTATGTGCCTTGTAAGTGGAGAAATAGTATAAGGAACTGTTGTAAAGATGATAATGTTAGTAGAGAAGAATGAACACTTATGAAGAAAGAAATATGGAGGCTTGAAAGGCTATGAGTTTGAGGCAGAGTCCTTATGATGATCTTGTTTGGTTTGGACAGGTATGTATTATGGTGATGATGGTTAGGAGTATATCTGTTTTTGGGAAAAACTGTGTATAAACAGGACAGGGTTTTGGAGGATAGTTTTGAGTGCAAATCAAACTTCTTGGCTACAACTGTTGGCTCCTCATGCAATGAATGATGGGAAAGAGTTCCTTAATTGTCTTTTTTGTGTGTTTTGGATTGTTGAAGGCTAGGAATAAGGTAAAAGATCTCTGATACTATACAGTTCTGTAGATGGATAGATTTTTCACTGTCCAAGACTGAGATTTCTTATTGTTTTATAAATATTTTCCAAATCAATCTTGTTTGCTTGCTCAGGAATGTGTATTTGGTTTGTGCTATAGTTCAAAAAATCATTATCGGCAATTAATCGGCAGGCCAAATTTAAACTCGGAAATCAGAATTTGCAATTTATCGCCAATTTACCAGCACCTTTATCGCTACTTTTAAAAACATTTAAATTCATAAAATAAACTTAAACAAAATGTAAGAACATTGTTAAATGATGCAAGAAGTGACTCTATAGAATGCCATAGGCCCATATGCATATTTTGACCAAAAAAGAGTACAAAGTTTGCAAACAACAATGCTCATAGAGTCATGTGACTTTTGAAGTATCAATAATATTCCATTTCATCAAGCACGCCTAAAATAAGTCTGTAATGTGGCTGCCTTGTGGAAGTGGAAGGTAAATATTCCTCCTCTGCAACACCAACATTGTCATCTACAAACATATCATCTAGGATCATCACCAACTCCTAATGTCCCTGATGTTATTGCTTCTTCAGTCTCCCTCTCCAAAGTTGCTATCTCCTCTGTAGTAAACATAGGCTCCATATCATTAGCAATCCAGTCATCATATGGATCAATGCCAGCCAAGTCAATTGCATCATAACTCTGTGTCCCCTCTACTTGTCTCACACAAAGACAAAGATTGTATCGCACGAAAACAAGGTCATTGAGGCGTTGTGTTGTCAACTGTTGCGCTTCTTTGTGTGAACAACTCAAACATGCTCCAATTACGTTCGCATCCAGAAGCACTTTGCATGGTGACACAAAATGAGGATGGCTAGGTTACAAGATTTGGTGTTTTTGCACCATAATCTTCCCACCACAAATCTACAAATAAAACATTTATAATTTTGTAAGTTAACTAGGCTTGAATAAATGAAAGAATTCTAGACTTCTAGTATCTAGTTCTACGTGTAACGAGACTAAATACAAATGACTCAATTTATTTTTACCCTGGTGAGAAGTGTTTCTTCTTTTCACACATAGAGCCGAAGAAAAAAACCTCCCCTTTGCAGTCTTGTAAATCTGCAGCTCATCAACAATTGCATCTCTAATATCTTCGTCAGATACCATCCTCTCTATGCATGTATTAAGGCCATCCATAACCTCCTCATTGGCCTTAAATGATGGGGAATAGAAAAACTTTGGGTTTAAATAGTACGTCGTTGCATGTATATGTCGATGGAGTGGCTTGTTCCATCTCCGATCAATTATGCGCCAAAAGGGTTCATATTTTTCGTTGATTGTGCCCATAATATTTAATTATGGCCTCCTTGGCCACATCCATGGCCTCATACAAATAGCCCATTGGGTATTTCTCCACATCCACCATTCATAGAACTCGAACCTAAGGCTCTAACACCTAAAACAAAATAACATAAATTTAAAATCAAAATTAATAAAAAACTATATAACAAATAAATGATAAATAAACAAATATTCAAGTTTAGGTTACCTTCATGATTTTTTCCATTTGCTTTGCAAACATATCATCAAAAACGGTCTTCACGACCCTTTCCCCTTTGATCTTTCTAGCATAGGGAGACTCCAACCATTGCGTGCTCACAAACTTCTGCTTAAGGGATGTTAATGACGCTGCAATGCTCTACAATGTAATGAAGTTTGTGGCAAATCGTGTGACCCCCGATCGCACAAGCTTCTTTCCATTGGTGTTCTCTCTCATCAAGTTTAACACCCAAGTGTGATTGTAGATGAACTTTGTAATATGTTTTGCGTCTTCAACCACATTTTTTACCCATGAGAGTTTTCCTATGTCCTCCAATAAGAGATCTACGCAATGTGTTGCATAAGGGGTCCAAAAAGTGTAGGGTGCCTCTCCTCAAGAAGTCTCCCTGTTGCTACATATGCCGCCGCATTGTCTGTCACAACTTGGACGACATTCTCCACGCCCACCTCCTTCACCACCTCATCTAACATATCACACAAAGTGCTTGCATTTTTCACTTGGTGGGAGGCATCAATTGATTTCAAGAAGACCAACTGCCCACTTGATGCCACTAGGAAGTTAATCAATGTGCGGTTTTTCCCATCTGTCCACCCATCAAACAAAATGGTGCATCCTTTTTTTCTTCTACAAGATTTTTGGTATGTATGACGAAATCCTCCAACAATGGACCACTCAAATCATGGGGAGTAGGAGCCTTGAACCCCTTCTCGACAACAATCAATGTAGTGACCAAATTCTCCCAATATGGACTTTTTGCCACATTGAAAGGAATGTTGTAGTACCAAAAGTTTGCCATAACTATTCTTGCTTCATTGTGCATTTCTTTATTCCAAGCGGTACCTTCGAGTGAAGGTTGTGAACCAAGACTACTTCGAGGAACAAAAACATTGTTGAACTACTTTCAGTGGATGAGCCCTGTCCCAGTGTCTGACCTCGTGGAGTTGGGGCAATAGAAGATGCCCCAATGTCAAAATCTTCCCTCGCTGCCCTCCTATTTGCTAGGGCTGCAAGTGCATCAACTTTCCTCTTCTTTTCATCTTTTTTCTCTGCATAAGCTGCAAGGAAAGCAAACAACTCTCTTTGAGCCTCAGGTGGTGCTTGATTGCACAATGCCACTTCATTCCCTGGTATCCGTGCAATGTGGAACTTAAGGCAATAGACACCTCCACTCATCTTCATTCCACAATAATTGCATACAACACAATTGTCTTCTGCTCATTCACAATGCTTCCAAGAGGGTCTTTTGAGTTAGGCTTACTAAGAGCAGCTGAACTGAACCGGATGTCGATGCCATTCTAAAAAACAAACAAAAAACAATTGTCTTAGATTTACAAGCCTTAGAGAAATAAAATTGTATGACGAAATTAAGAATAATATTGCTATTGCATGAAGAAAAAATTACAACAAAGCTATATTGAAAACGTATGATTCTAAATAAGATAGGGTGTTGTAATTTATGCATCATCCGAAAATTCTCTCAATTTTTTGATAGCTTGGTGTTTATCAACTTATTCCTAAAGCCCAAAATCCTTATGCATTGCCACAGGCACACAACGACATTATTCATGGATGTTGATAATAGATATTATGAAATACAATATACTGTACAGTATATTGTATAGATATTATTAACTTGATAACTTAATATTGTACAGTATACTACTATATAGATAACTTAATAGATATTATTAACTTCATAACTTTATAGATATTATTAACTTCATAACTTAATAGATATTAATAAGTTATTATACTGTATACTATTATAATGTATAGTGTTTCTGAGTTTATTGATAATGTAGCTGTGTATACTATACAGTATACACACAACGACATTATCAATAAACTCAGAAACCTGCAAAATCAATGAAAATAAATAATCAATGAAAAAATTTAAAAAAAATGAATAATGAATGAAAATAAATAAAAAAACACAATACAATTACCTAGTACCAAGTACCAACCCTGGTCGAAACCAGCCACAAAATGGTCAAAACCAGCCACGAAATGACTTGAAACCAGCCTCCAAATGTTCGCAGGAGAAAGTACGATTTGTGCTGGAGAAAAAAACCATGGTTTCAGATGAGCACGCTTTTTTTGCTTTAATTGTTTTTTTGCTTTTATACCTAACCCGTGCGATTTTCCTCGGTTTTCACAGTGATTTTCCACTTTTTTGAGGGTTTTTCTCGCTGGAAATCATCGATTTATCGGGAGTTCGAAAATCGCAATTTTCTTAAAGATAAATCGTTTTCTATACCCTAAACGATAAACCGCGATAAATGGGCAATAAATCGCGATTTTTAATTCAGAGGTCTGTGCAGATCTTAGGAAGAACTTTTGGAGTTTACAGAATTCAAAAATACTCACAAAAATCTTTTATTCTCTTCGGTCTGTTAGAAACCCTAGGTAGGGTCTAAGAGGAAAACTGTGTTTGGAAGCTTTAAACTTTGAATCTTGAGTCCAAATTGATAAGTTAACATATGTTCAATGCCTACAGTCTGATCTTGGAGGTTATAAGGGTTATTGAATACCTTAGGAGGTTCATCTCTTTGACAATCTAGAAATTGAAATGAAGACATAATTGGATAAAACTAGTTAGTGATTTTGGGGTTTCTATTGAGAGTTAAAACAGGATAAAGGGTGTCCAAAAATATTTTTGGTTTACTAGGAGTATTTGGGAGTTTTTCTGAACAATAAGGTTTGGCCAATTTCAGGGCTAGTAGACCTATAACTAGGTGTGGATGACTAAAACGAAGTAAAGTGATTCTAACATCCAAATCGATGCAGTTTACTGTTTGCTACAATGGCATGCAGGGGTAGAAGGAGTGTCTGAAGATTAGAGAAAGGGATGATAAATTCCTGAGTAGTAAATGAAATTTCTCCAAGGCAGTCCTCATGCAAGAAATTAGAAGGACAGAGTTAGGATGTGTTCAAGGGCAGAGTATAAGACAAGTTTGTGCTTAGTTTCCAAGAGGATCGGAAGTGTTGCAGGGTATAAACCAATGTAGGTGTGAAGAACCCAATAAAGGTGACTGTAATGAGGTTTGAAGGAAGCATAACCAAGCTTAACCAAGACAGGGCTGCATTAACAACAGGACAGATTTAGGAGATATGAAATTTGCATTTTTATGATTGTTTAAATAGGGCAGAGGCTTAATAGTAGTAACACATAATGCAAGGTGAAATGAAAGTAGAAGAGAGTATCTTTAGTAGAAGCTGATGCTAAGAGTCTTCAAGACACAAGAGGTCAATATTCTCTAAAAATTGTATTGTGAAACCTGATATAAACTTGCATGAAGTGGAAATAAAGATTCTAACTTCATAGTATATAAGTTTATGATGTCCACCCTGTATCAAAGCAGTGATGTATCATTGAAAGTGAAGAATAAGGAAGAATATTCATTACGAACAAGTGAAGCCATGGTTTTCTAGAGTTGTATGGTACATTGGGAAAAATTTACAAAGTTTGGTGTTTGATTGTGAATCAAATTTGTGTTGTTGGAGTAATTTGCTCCCCTGTCTGCATCGGGAGTGATCTGCGTTTTATGTGGCTTTGTTTCCAACATTAGTCACTTAGGAAACTTAATCCTTTTGGCAAAAGGAATCTTACAAGCTGGTTGATTGATCCATATTGTTGAGAAATTGGTTTCTCTCTATGATACGAAAACTGTTAAAGATTATGGTTGGTATGAGTCTGTGAACATGCTTGACTGATTTATAATGTTACTTATGCTTGTGTAGCAGTTTTGGTTAAGATCATGCTTAGTTGTAGCATGATAATGTTAGTTGCATGGATGCCCATCTATAGCATGTTTTGTCTTTGAACATTAATTTTATCCATTGTTATTCATGCTTAGCAGTAGCATGATTTCATGGATGAATGCTAGTTGTAGCATCAATGTGCAGATTTATACCTCTTGCTTAGCTGAAGAAAGTAGTTTTTATTTGACTGTTATGTTAGCCCAGTAATTTGTATTTGTTTAATTTGTCTTTTGAATGATATCTGAATTTATATGGTCCTGTTTTGATCATTTGCAGGAAGTTGCAAGTATGCAAGTGTATGTGTACACTTCCATAGGTGCACACTTCTACACTTAGCTGTTTGGCTGTCTTGAGTGTGACTGTGTGCTAGAGGATGACATCATGAAGGGAACTCCGCGTTTCACAGAGTCACCCTCCTACCCACAGCCAAGTGTTTTGACTGCATGGAACTGGAAATTGATATCTATGGATAGGACCCAATTTCAGGATGTGTGCTACTGAAATTGTCCTTAAAGGGAGGTTTAAAATGTGTTAGCCAAAGTAGTGATTTGTTGTACTCATTGTCCTTCCATTGTAACCTCTATATCTGTATGCTTGGTTGTGGAAATTGGTATGTAAAAGGGAGTTTACACACATAGTTCTCAACTTATCTGTTAGGAAGTGAATTTCTGTACCTGCACCTTCGTTCAAGCGTAGGGTCACCCTCTATGGAGAGAAACTTTCTCAGTCTGTGGTTGGAGGAAAAATGTCTCGATAATTCTTTCCCTCTCAGCAGCACACCATGCAGTTGTACCTACACATTTTGAATTCATTAATGTTGTAATTTGATATACTTTTCTCTTTATGTATTTGTCATTTTGGAGCTATTGGGCAGGCTTATGCCCCACCATTTCATAATCTATTCTAAGATTCTTGGCATTAATGTATATTTGATTTATTCTGTTTATATCTGGATTTGCAAATATTATTTGACATTTTCAGCAGTATTTATTATTATACTTGATTGCTATCATCATAGTTCAAAAAATCTAAATCGATTAATCGGCAAGCCAAATTTTGAATCGAAAATCGGGAATCGGCAAAAAATCGGCAAAAATCGGCAACTTTTAAAAACATTTAAATTCATAAAATATACTTAAATTAAATGTAAAAATAATGTTAAATGATGCGAGAAGTGACTCTATAGAATGCCATATTTTTAAAATTGTTATACAATATTGATTCTTGAATATACTATTATTAATTATATATATAGAATTTATACGGAAAAAAATTTAATATTAATATTACAGTATATACTATATACTGACATATTTATCTTATGGCAATTTAAATTTACAATTACACTTACAGTATTTAGTTTTACTATTTATAATTATATTAATATATATTATACATTAATAATAAATATTAATATACTATAGTCTAGACTGTATATTATACAGTATTTACTATTACTATCAAGTTATTAACTATTAATATTAATATACACTATTAATATTAATAATAATATACAGTATTAATATTAATACTTAATAATAAATTTAAAGTAGTTTAATTTTTACCTGCTGCCGCTGGAAATGGGCACGAAATGACTGAACTGGAGCCACGAACTGGTAAATGCCACGAAATGGAGCCACGAGCTGATGGTAATGAGCCACATAGTTTCAAAAATGAAAGTCAAATGCCCTCGCAGTAGTAAACGCAAGTCGCTGTTGCAAAAACGAAGTCGTGAAAAGAGAAAAGAGGATTAAAAAAAAACGATTTAGTCTATTTTCGTGTTATACCCTAGGCCGCGTTTTCCCGATTTAAGCCGCGATTTTCAACGATTTTTAATATTACACCAAAAACATGTTTAAGAAACAGAGAACACTATTTATCGCTTTAGAATCTTTTTTGAATCGAGAGGCAATCAATTGCAACCAACTTGAAAACAAAAATATGGGAAATCAAATGGCTCAGATAGATCAAATTTTTAGCCACCATCAAACAAAAGATTAATTAAATGGATGGTTAAAACTAGTTAAGTAAATTTTAAAAAGTTATGGTGTTTTCATGGTGAGTTCAACACTCGGGCCTTTATAGGAAATCGGTATCGCTAATATTACACCAAAAACATGTGAAACAGAGCACTATGGCTAGAACTAGAGGCAACAATTGCAACCAACTTGAAAACAAAAATATGGGAAATCAAATGGCACTGGATAGATCAAATTTTAGCCACCATCAACAAAACTATGGGCCACATGGCTGGAGTGGAGTAAGTCTGCGGTCAGCCAAAACTGAGCAAAGATGAGGAACAAGTACTAAAGTCTGAGCACCATGAGAAACAAAACCAGCAAGCCTCTAAGTGTAATGTCCTCTTTTCCAAGCTAGTTCGATATGGAAGACGTTATGCCCGTACCTCTTCCCGTGGGCATCAAGGAAGGAGCAAGGAGGGGAACTTGTCATGCTTGTAAGGGTTGTACTTTAGTAATTAATTATTTTATTTACTGATCGGAGGCCTACACGGTGACTTTAATGTTCTTTTCCTTCATTAAGGGGCCGGCCTCTCTAGAGGATTCTATTTGCCCATTGACATCTTCAAGGCCTATATAAGGTGGTTTGACTTGCTAAAGGAGGGTTATGCTGATTTTGATATTGATTTCTCTTGGAGGTGGAGCAAGTAGCTTCTCTTCTTGCCATTGAAGGACAGAAACCCTTCCTTGGTCACCTATTGAAGACGAAACCCTTCAATAGGATCACACTAGGGGACAAAAACCCTCTTGTGTGCAAGGGTGATCTCACACGAGAGGTCACATTGGTACTTCAAAGTGATTTTATGCAGCTGATCTTCATTTCCAGCCCTAGGTGACTTGCTTGAGGGTTGAGTTCGGTGCCTTCTAGGGCACATTTTGGTATTTTGAGCTGGTATTCTTGTTCTTCATATTTTATAAGGCCAAAATCTACATTTTGGTGATTTTAGGAGAAGTTTATCTATTTTTTCCAGCCCTCAGTTTGGCTGTATGGTTGCTGTCATAAAAATAAATATTGACGTGGTTGGATAAATTATTTGGTGGCATTTCAGCTTTATTTGCATGGTTAAATAATTGATGTGAACCTTATATGCAGTTCGCTGCCCTAGAGAGCTGATTGATAGTGTGTTGATTTGTTGGCTAGATTTTCTGCATAGCTGAAAACCTAGGCAGTCATGAGATAAATCTCCCTCATTTACCGGTGAGGCTCCCATGTAAGATTTGTCAGTTAAATTTGCTAGTATCTATTTGCTGGTATTACTTTAACCATGTAGCTCATGAACCATAGCTAAATAGTTTTGCAGCAAGTAAGCAGCTGTAAAAGAAAGGAAATATCTCGTAGAAAAGGCAAATAATAGGAAACGGAAGGAAGTAGAGAGGATGTGCAACCCAATCAATAGATTACAGAGTTGATCACATGCACATAGGTAAAACAGATAGATATTAACATACATAATTATAAGCAAATGAAACTTTCAGATCTAGATCTAGAATAACACAAAGTTTATGAATAGATCTAAGACAGAAAGTTAGAAACAAAGTGCACCGTTGACACAAAGTTCTCCGGAAATATGCTCCTTTCTATTCCTCTGCTTTCAAATAGCTATCAGGGGTTTCAGCACAAAGTCTGGAACACAAGAATGCCGCTTACAAATTCTAATCATTTAACCTGTAGGTTCTTCTTCTACTTATAGCTCGTAGAGGGGAAATTACAAATGGGAGACTATAACTGAACTAGATCATAAACAAGAAGTAAAGAGAACATCTGGCAATCATCTTCCCTTAATTCCTCTCTTAGTGACATGAATCAGAAGTTCAAGTCACAATTGTGCACATTTGTCACTTAACTCAAAGAATCATTCTAAAGAACTTAAAGTAATGGTTTTCAAACCAATAAATTTTAAGTTCACAATTACATATGGGAACATAAGAAATAAAAAAAAAAAAAAGATATGTCACCGTAACTTCTACACTTTCTTTTTGTTTTGATACTGAATATACTTTTCGAACATATAGTTCACCAATTTCCCATCCGCCTTAGCCACAACTTCTTTCTCTATCCTGAATTGCAACAATCATTCGCTCAAAACTTCGATGCTTACTTCCACCTCCTTCAAACTAGGCCCGAACTTCTTAATGTTTGATTGCAGCATTACCAGCTTACCGATTGAATTCATCGTGAAAGGCCTAACAACTTAATCAATCCTCTCTTGAATCATCAGAAGAGAACCTTCCAGGGAATCAGACACTTTGTTGGGAATGGTCCTTATGAATGAAGAAATGTTCCCAACCACTTATGCATTGGTGAAAGCAATTACATTGCTTCATAGTGACTATGCCATATCCTCGAGCACCCACATTCTTTTCAGCATAATTATGAAGATTTCCAAGCGGAAAGAGACTATGAATTCAAGTTGCTTCCCCTTTTCAACCGATCCATCAGGCACAATTCATTCTACGATCAAAACCTCCTTCAACAGCTTATTTATCTCGACCAAAGTGCCCAGGTTACTTTCAGCCACTGTATTCATATCTATCGTGCTTGTCACCACCGCTTCACTGAACTAATGCATCCTTCATAACCTTTAGACGAACCGGCACCTCCACAGAGCCGTACGAAGCTTGGCGAATGATTAGGCTCTTCCATTCGTCAATAGCTCTAACTTGTTCTTGTTGTTGCAAATCAGCACACCCTAGATGTTGATCGGCTTCTAATTTGATCATTCTAAGCATCCAAAGTGTGATTGCACAACATTGCATCCTCTTCCCAAGTGTGGGACTTGCAAATGGAAGAGGAATCTCCAAATTAGACGCTGGTTCCTCAACTCCTCGATCGCTAATTCACTTGTACAATTGCAGAGGTTTAAACTCCTAAATCTACTCTAAATTCCAAGGAGACAGAGATAGAAATGCAAAAAAAAGAAAGAACTAATGCTAATAGGTGATGCACCAAAGGAGTTGTAGACACACGATCTTTGCATGAAATACACAATCCACAAGGAAACACAAAGACAAAAACATGCTCAAATGCTCAAAATGTAATGAAAGATCAAGAAAGCAATGATAGATATATGAAAGGATTGAGGGATTTTAATCACGAGAACATATATCAACATCTCGGATCCAATACAAGACATTCTGATGATCCGAGGCAAGAAAAGGTGCTTTGCATTACATGGAAAGGTAAAATTTCTTCACAAATTCTTCCAAGGAGGAAGAAAAAGGAAGTTGCAGAGCTGAAAAAGTGTCTCTCCTTTGCAAAATGAACTCATCCTGGCTTTTACAGTGCAAACCACGACCCCAGGAGAGAGAAACGCGGGAAAACGTGCAAGGGGTTCAACCATTGACCAAAATGCCATCAAAACAGCATGGGCGCCCTGACAGACCCATTCCCTGACATTTTTAACCATGTTGGGAGAGAATGCGAGCCATTCTTCATTAAAAATGGTGGTTGAAACGTCATTTCTGTCCATGACCACGTGCCAGAGGCGTTTCTTGATTTTCTCTCTCCAAACTCCACCAAAATGCAAAAATGACCCCGGAATCTTGTAGAGAATTTTACCAGCTTTCCATTGATATAAAGAACGCGAAAAACCAAGCTCTGGATCGAAAGATATGGCGATTTGAAGTTTTAGGGCAAAACAGGGCCAAATCGGGTCGGTGGGAAATTTTTTTGAATTTTTACCTTTTTGGTCATTTGGAAAAAATTTCAAAATTTCCCGCGCCCGCCCATGATCCAGTGTGCCACGTGGCAAAATTTTATTGGCGCGGGCCCCTTCCCGCTCCATTTTTCTTTGTTTTAGCCTTTGGAAGATTTTCCAAAATTTCCCACTGTGCCGACGAGCTGGGACACGTGTCACGCTCTGATTGGGAGCGGGCCCATTCTTTCAAATTTTCATGTGGGTCGCTTTGATATTTTTGGCCTGGACACATGTCAAAACCCCATTGGATGCGGGTTTGACCCTCCTAAATTTCCTCGCGGGCTTGCTCTGAATTTTTTGCCCCACCTGGACACGTGGCGAGATTCTATTGGCTCGCAATAAGGGGGCGGGTTTTCCCTTCTGAATTTTCCTTTATTTTCTCCTTGGGAAACTTTTCCAAATATTCCCCGCACCCCACCACTCCTTGACACGTGTCCTCATGTGATTAGTTGGCGGAGACTCCGCAGGCATTTTAACTTTTGCGCCAATGTTTTGGGAAAAATTCCCAATTTCCACCCACGCTCCACGGTCTGAACCTCCTTGGACACGTGGCATGTTTCTATTGGCATGGGGCCATCCTTCAAAAAAATTTCTTGCACCAACACTTAGTCGATTTTTCCAACTTTCTCCCCTGGGCACGTGGCAGCAAATGATTGGTCGGCGGGCCCGCGGAAAAATTCTTCCTTTTGAAACCTTTGCCAAAACACTTGGTAAAAAACCAAGTTCTCCTCCGACCCCGCCACTTTCTTGGACACGTGGCACGTTCTCATTGGCTGTGGCCTTTCAGGGAAAATTTCCCACAAAAACTCCGCCGAGCCATAACTTGAAAAATACATGGAGTTAGGAGGAAAACTTTACCTTTCTGGAAAGCTGAGAAAGAGCTCTATCCAATGGTGCCACTTCCAGAAGGTTTTGAGTGCCTGAAAGCAAAATTTTGTGACTGAGGCACAAGAGAGGGAAGAATGGGAGGAGTTAGCCACAAAATGAGCAAGGGGCACATTTTGGATAACAGTTACCTACAGTTTCCACTTCCTGCATGAGATGACACTCACCTGCTCATGCGTTGAAATTGGCTGAGAGAAAGATTTGGCAACCTTAGCAATGATCTCGCACAACTGGGAAACCTGCTTTTGAAGTTCAACTTTTTCTGCCTTCTCTTTGTCAAGCTTAAGGAATAAAGCATTTATCAGTGTCTGTGTGTCTTGCTTTAATCCTTCAGTAGTGGTTTGACCTATCGACACTTTGGTCACTGTTATATCTGTTGCCGTAAGCTCGCTCTTCTGCTTTCCTTCTGTCGGAACTGATACCTCAACAAACTTTTGCCCTGATTCTTCAATAATCAACCTTGAAGTCACCTTAGCAACTTTAGGTCTTCTGTCTTTTCCGCCCAAACTCAGGAGCAGCTGCAAGTCATGTTCCTCCAAGTTGATCTCCTCTCTAGCTTCCGGGACTGACTGTGAGGCCAACCACTTTGAGAAATTGCTTCTCGGAGAATGAGAAGTCGTTGAATGCACCACCATCTCGTGCTCTGGTTCCTCTCCATCCGAAATTGCTACAGTGTTGTGACTGTCGTCTTCTGAATTGTCCAAAGACAATGCTCTTTCAAATTCTACCATCTGCAATTTTAGCATTTCTTCAGGAAGAGGTGAAGATCGGAGTGGCTGAGGAGAGAACACAAACGTTGTTGGATTCAATGGAGGAACGACAATATCTTGCTAAGGTTTAAAGGCAGGTGAAGTGTTGTGAGTTGACGTTGGAGAAGTCGAACTAGCACCATAGCCGTAGAAGTGACCTTTTCCTGCGTATGAGACTTCTTTTGCACTTTAAGTTTTTCAGGCCTTCTGCTGCTTTCTCCCTCGTGCTTCCTTTTGATGGAGTCTCCTGCACTAAGGTTGCCTGTGATCTGACTCATCAAAGCTTCATCAAGGCAATATCCCTTTGTAAGCAACCAATTCGAGGTATTGACCAAAACTGCAGCAAATCTTTCCTCGATCGTGTGTCAACTACCAATGTTCTCCTGAAGAGTAGCTCTATCCCCTCCCATCTGGTGGTATGAGTCAAGTAACAAAGCGATTTATCTCAATGGTCTGATGAAGGCATACATCCATGAGCGGAAGTTATGAGTGTTAGCTTCTCCATTTATCCCGCATAGCAATTTCATAATATCTTCCACTTACTGCGATTGGATCGTGGAAGGGTCCTCGGGAACTTCGATGGAGATTTGGGCTTCTTCATATGCTTGTTGTTCATTATGCCAACCCAGTCTACATGGCGGTTGAAATTGAAGAAACCTCATCATGGCTGAAAAGATAAAGAGTAGCACTTCTAGAGCTGAAAGTTCATCCTCTGCTACTACTTCCGATTCACTATTGCAAAAGTTAGCAAATGAGATGTTGCAGATGAAGAAACAAATGGCTCAAATGGCTCAAGGCAACAACACTGCCCCTACTCGAAATTTCAACAACAACCGGAACCGCATTGCTGGTTCCCAAAGATTAGCAATTGAAGCTGCTCCCAAAAACAACGTGGAGATGAATGAAGAAGACCGGAAGCCGACGCCGATCGGTTTGAGAAGGATGATTTTGTGGGTCCCGCTTGGTAACTCCAACATTAATTACCTTAACTACAAATCTGAACATGACTATGAGGAGCTTCTTGAAGACGATTGTGCTCGTGCATATGCAGTATTTACAAGATCACATACTCATCAACCCGAGGTATTAACCGATAAACAAAAAGGGGCAGCACTTTACCTTTTTCTTTAGCTCCCGAGATAAGAATGTGAGTTCTTCATCTCAACCACAGAAAGTAGCTCGGGTATCTGAATCTATACCTTCTTTCGACATTCTTGATCATTTCAAGAAAACTAGGATTCAAATGTCAGAAGTCAATACTTGAGAGCCTTACCCGAAAGCGATTAAATAGGCTTTTCAAATATGTGCAATCACCAAGATAATCCAATACATCAAAAGTCCTTTTGCCTAACCCCAAGAATACTCCTCCCCAGAACAACACTGCAATTGTTAAAACCTCATTATCTTCTGAAAGAGTAGAACCTTTCTATGTCTCCTTATTGCTTAATGGTTTCAAGTTAAGCAATTGCATTCTAGATTCAAGTGCTTCTGACAATGTCATCCCAGCTAAAGTTGTAGATGCTCTTGGGCTTACCTTGACGAAGACCATAAAAAGGTGTTATTCCATGGAGAGACAAGTCCCTTTAATCGGACAAATCAAAGATGCACAAGCTGTTCTGACAGCTTTTCCTGACAAAAGATTAAAGATGACAATTCTAGTTGCAGATATTCATGTCTCCTACGAGATGTTGCTGAGTAGAAACTTCTGCAAAGAGCTGGGAGGAGAAGTAAAGATGGATTGGTCATGTGCTCATATTCCTATCAAGGGGATTAACCATAAGTTGGAGCCGGAAAAGAAGTCCAAGTACACGGTTACAAAATCTGAGGATCCTAGATCTCAGATTCTTTTTCAGAATCTGACCATGGGGTCTATTTCTTGGAAATGGATAAAGACATTCCAGCGAGAACTTCGCAATCGGGCAGAGCCACCAAAAGAAGAAGAAAAAGTTTGGACTCTGGAGTTTAAAGACACATGTTCTTTACGATCGATCGAGTCGGCGTTCTACTAATATCTCTAAATCATGAGATATTTCCATACTCCCACAAGTTGATGTTCGAGAACACCAACAATACGGCAGAGTATGAAGCCTTGTTGTTAGGAATGGAACAAGCTAGAAAGAAAGGAGTAAGACTCCTCAAAGCCCAATGAGATGCTTGAACTTCTAGTAAAGTAGGTTCGAGGGCGAAATCAAGTCAAAAGAGATGAGCTGAAGCATTACAAAGATAAAGTGTTTTCTGCCACACTGGATTTTGCAGCCTTCTCTATCGACTTCATTCCAACCAATCAGAACTCCAAGGTAGATTCTTTGGCGGTCACAGTTGCACTATTGAATCCAGATAGACCATCGTCCATATTCAGACAAGGAAACTATAAAGTGGAGATGGTCTACCGCCCTAAAGTCATTGATAGTTTTGAACAAGGGCAAACTTTCAATGACAACAAACAAACATCTGCATGTCTGGAACAAGAAAAATTTGGCAGATTGTATGTTGAAGGGAGTAAGTCACTACCACAACAAATCAGTCACAAGCATAACTGATCCAGGTTATGATGACAATAGTGGAATAGTCCAACCAAAAGGTAACAAAATTCCCAAGGGTTTAATTTCCTTAGTGAAGACTTTCGACAAGCATGATCTGTACCTGAATAAGAACAAAGAAAATGGTGATAGTTCTTCCTTAGAAATGCAGTAAACAAATGGGAAAGGAGCAAGTTGATGCAGACTTATTCACCACAGAGAGAAGAAAGGATGAGCCACCACAAAATGAAATTGATAAGGACTTGCCCAAGGTATTTGACAAGGCCAAAGAAAGCAAGTTCAAGATTGGAGACTAGGTACTCTTGTGGGACAAGAGACATGAACCGAAGGGCATGCACATCAAATCTGATTCACTCTGAAAGGGCCCTTCACGATCAAGAGAGCTGCCAGAATGGATACTTTCTTCCTTGCCTACCAAGATGGAATTGAGTTACCACTTGCCTTTCAACGGGCAGCATCTGAAGCTTTTTCGAACATAAAAAAGCAGGGTAAAACCTATATGTATATAAATAAAACTTTTGTCATTTTTTTTTTTTTTTTTCTTTTTGTGTTGTTTTTGTTTGCCTGACCCTAAGCCCAATGGATAAGACACGAAACCAGAGATGTCGGGATCTCATCTTCACTCCTTTCATTTTGAAAGAGGCAAAGATGTCCACAGACGGAGCGGATCTGCTGTCCCAGATTTCACTCTGAAATCTAAGACTACCCCATGTTAAAATAATTCATACTTTTAAAATAGCGGGTCGTTTTGTGTTTTTATTGCCAAAAGATGCTTGTATTGCGTTAAGATATTCCCAATGAATCACATGAGCCAATTTCGACAAATACCCAGATGCCGAAACTCGTTTTATCCTTTCGCTCAAGTTTTGTCTGCGAAAAATTATATTTAATTATTTAAAGCCCCGTTTGAAGTAAATTGTGCTCCGGTTTAGCCCTGTTGAAGTTTTGCATGTCAATATTCACATATACCAGTAGGGTTTTCACCAGAATGGATCCTGGGCTTTGACTGTGACTTCTGGCAACGTTTTTCGTTTGTGTTTTTTGTGTTTTTCTCTGTGAAATTCCCCTAGGTCAATTCCTTTGCCAATTCAGTCTTTTTTCTTGCACCGGTATCGGAAATCATCCACGGACGTCATGCCAGAATGAATTTGCCACAGGAAGTTTGGTTCTCTCTGAAAAGACGAAGTCGTGCACAAAAATACCGTCTTACGGGCAAGTCGCATTTTTGGGAATAGATGGATTTAAGCTATGATGGGATTTTTGGTAGTAGTAGGTGGTGGGAATTTTGTACACCTTTGCAAGGTACTTTTTCCCATAAAAGCAAAGTCACTTAAGTCATGATGGGAAAATTAAAAGCGGCGGGCGGCAGGAATTTTGTCTGCCTTGCAAATTGAAATTTCTCATTATAAAATAAAAGAAAATCACTTAAGGCATTGATGGGAATTTCTTATCCGCCTTGCGAGGTAAAAATCTCATCATGAAAGTCAAACAACTTAAGTGGATCATGGGATTTTTGGAGCTGCGGTGCAGGGTGAATAATCCCATTAGAAATTGACTTTTAAAAATAGAAAGAAGCCATGTCCAAAAAGTGCGACCCCTTTTTGGAATAGAAGGATAACTTTAATTGCATTTATTAATTGTTTCTATTCAAAATTGGCGCCCAAACATGAGGAAAAGTCAACGCATGATGAAAGGATAAAGGAGATTGGAAATAGAATGCTAAAATTAAATAAATTTAATTTATTTAATGCAGCCCTCTATCATGCAAAAAAGTGCGACCCGCCTAGAGGAGAAATAATACTTTTTAAAGTATTTATTGATGGAATTAATTCTTATTTTTGGTGCATGAGGTCAAAGCATAGTGTGAAGTCAAAGTATACTGCAAGTAGAATGCTAAAATTAAATTAAATTAATTTATTTAATGGCAGCCATGAGCATGCACAAAATAGGTGCCCAAATTGAAGAGAAAAGTATGTTTATTAATTAATTAATTGCCGGAATAGAAGGGCGATTATTAATTATAGAATGATCAAGGTTATATAAGCATGGGTTGCCATATTAATGGAGTTATTAATTCTTTAGCAAAGAAGTGCAACCTAGGCAATTTTGGTGCCCAAAGAAGGAGGAATTTTGCTTAGAAAAAGGTGTTTTCACTGTCGGAAAGCTTCAAAGTTTGGCGCCTAGATTTGAAGGAGTTTGATTTAAGTCTGATTAATTGTCTGCATAGTATTACAAATTCCCGGGTGCTTATATAATTGAAAGGGAGCTTAAATCAATGTCTAAAACATTGAATATATCTTCCGAATCTGAAGAAATTCCCAGATCTGCACCAAAAGAATTCCGGCATAATTAAAAGAAAAAGAATTGCTCAAACAAAGATTGCTCCGGCCATGGCAAAGCATGATGAAAGAAAAGGATCAGCAGAATCATGCATAGCATCCATAGCCAAATCCATAATTGCAAAGGCTTCATCCTCTTGTTTCTAATGCAGTCGTGTACAAGTCAGTGCATGAAAACTTCCTTCTAGGATCTTGTGCATGTGCTCCCAATCTTCCAGTTGAAGCCTTCATTGAAGTTGCATTCACCCAAAGTGCTTTCCAGAATTTTTAATTGTTCATATGCAATTACAAATAAAAAAATATGAGTTATTTACGGCAAACATTGCACTGATGCATGTACAGGAGAAGAACTGCAAAAGCTTCAAGGATAAGAGGGAAGACAAGGCAAAAAGGCAACACCCATAAACAAAATTACGGATCCAGGCCGCTTCCGATCCAAACTACTCCGAGATCCAGCTTTGGTGAGAATCAAAGAAAGAATCGGTTAAATGCGAGAATATGAGAAAATAACAAGAATGCAGCTTTCCTCTTTCTTCTTCTTTCTCTTATTTCCTCCGACAAAGTAATTAAGCAATCAATTAAATTCTAAAACTTAAGTGATTGGTTTAAAAGCCATTATTTGAAGAAGTCAACTACTTGGAAATAGGTGGCAGACATGCAAAATATAAGGTTCTATCTTCATTCAGAATCATGCATGTCATGCAAAGAGAAATTTCAGAGGGAGATTGCCGCTTGTTTCCTTTCCGACTTCCACATGTGCCAATTCAACTAAAGGCTTCCTATTTGTAATTTCCCTCTACATGCTATAAGTAGACGAAGAACCTACGGGTTAAGGGATCGGAATTGGTAAGCAACATTCTTGTGTTCCGGACTTTGTGTTGAAACCCCGATAGCTATTTGAAGCAAAGGAATAGAAAGAAGCGATTTCCGCGAATTTTGTGTCACGGTACATTTTGTTTCTAACTTTTTGTTTTAGATCTACTTATAAACTTTTTGTTATTCTAGATCTAGATCCGAAAGTTGTCTTTGCTTATAATCGTGTGTGTTAATATCTCTGTTGGTTTTATCTATGTGCATGCAATCAACTCTGTAATCTATTGATTGGGTTACACATCTTATCTCTTTCTTTCTGTTTTTATTATTTTCCTTCTTCATTAGATATTTCTTTCCTTTAATAGTTGCTTACTTGCTATAAAACTATACAAATATGGTTCATGAGCTGCATGGTTAAAGTAATACCCCATATAGATACTAGCATATTTAATTGACAAATCTTACACGGAGCCTCACCGGTAAATGAGGGAGATTTATTTCATGATTCCTAGGTTTTCAACTATGCGAAAATCTAGTCAACATGATTGTAGTCACCACCGGTCGCGTTGGAATCTTCAGACAATAATTAATAAATTGTCGTCGGCCCATGATTGTCTTTCCCGTAGCATCCCGGATTGATCTGGATAGTGGATGGTACGACCTTGCACATTCCATGACGAATTCAGCAACCGAGTTGTGACTAGGAATGTTGAAGCTCGAATGATTCCACTGCTCTTTACTGCCCGCATGAGAGATGTCTTTCCAGCCCTGGATCTGTCAATCAATTCGGAGAGGGGTTCGGGGCCTAGATCTCGTATCACCAATATCAGCAAATCTGGAAGCAATGCATGGTTCCATTGATCCTTCTCTTTCATCCCGCTTTATCATGGTCGAAGCAATCTTTGTCTGAGCAACTCTTTTTCTTTTTATTCTGTCGGAATTCTTTGCAATTGGTGCAGATCTGGGAATTTCTTCAGATTCGAAGATATATTCAATGCATCTGACATTGATTTGAGCTCCCTTTCACTTATATAAGCACCTATAATGAATACCTGCAATTAATTCAAACAAAGACGGGATCCAGGGCATGAACACTTGATTTTTATCATAAAAATTTGCATATAAAGCTCGCTGCCCTAAAATTTGAGGCTTTGCTTGCATGCAAAGCAAGCATAAATATTTTCAACTTCACCTGGGCACCTATACCAATATGCAGATAATTAACCAAGCTTAAATCAAGCTCCTCCAATCCTAGGCGCCAAACTTTGAAGCTTTCCGACAATGAAAAACACTTTTTATGCAAAAATCCTCCTTCCTTTGGCGCCAAAACTATCCGGGCTGCAATCCTCTGCTAAAAGAATTAACTATTCCATCACTATGGCAGCCCATGCTTATATAACTCTCAGCATTCTATATTTAATAATTGCCTCTCCTATTCCTGGCAATTAATTAATAAATAAACATGTTTATTCCTTCAACTTGGGCACCTAAATTTGCATGCTCATGGCTGCCATTAAATAAATTAATTTAATTTATTTTTAGCCTTCTTCCTTCAATTCTCTTTGACTTCACATCATGCATTGACCTTCTATTTCTCCATGGCGCCAAAGTTAGGAATAAAAGCTATTAATAAATGCCACAAAAAGCATTATTTAATCACCAAATGGGTCGCACTTTTTAGCATGTTCCAAGCAGCCATTAAATAAATTAATTTAATTTATTTTTAGCCTTCTTCCTTCAGTCTTCTTTGACTTCACATCATGCATTGACTTTCCATCATCCCTGTGCCAAAATTAGGAAGGAAAACTATTAATAAATTGCATTAGAGTTATTATTTAATGCCCAAAGGGGTCGCACTTTTTAGCATGGGTGATTTCTAAATTTAAGAAGTCAACTTTGATGGGATTATTCACCCTGCACTGCAGCTCCAAAAATCCCTTCATTCACTTAAGTTGTTTGACTTCCATAATGGGAATTTTTACCCTGCAAGGCAGGTAATAAATTCTCGTCGGTGCTTTAAGTGATTTTTCTTTATTTTACAATAGGAATTTTTTACCTGCAAGGCGGAGTAATAAATACCCGCCCGCCTATCGCCTCTAATTTTCCCATCGCAGCTTAAGTGACTTTGACTTCATGGGAATTTTCACCCTGCAAGGCAGATAATAAATTCCCACCTGCCTGCTGCTACCAAAAATCTCACTGCAGCTTAAACCTATTCATTCTCAAAAAGTGCGACTTGGTGGAGAGGCTTTTTGTGCATGACTTCGTCATTTTTTATTAGAAGCTTGCATTTTGAGGTTGATTCCTTCTGGCACTGTGTTGGTAGATGATCTCCAGATGCTTCGGGCAATTAAACAGACTATACTGGCGAAAGAATTGACCTAGGGGAATTTCACAGAGAAACCGAGGAGAAAATGCAAAATAAATAAATAAAAGCGAAAAACGTTGCCAGAAGTTGCAGACAAAGCTCAAGATTCATTTCTAATGAAAACCCTATTGAGACGAGTGAATATTGGCATGCAAAACTTCAACAACGTTCAACTGGACCACAATTTACTTCAAACGGGGCACTATTTATTTAATAAATAATTAAATAAAAATTTCCTGAAGACAAAACTTGGTAGAGAAATAAAACAAATTTGGGTAACAGGGTATTTGTCGAAATTGGCTCATATGATACACTGGGAATATCCTAACATAATACAGACATCTTCTGGCAATAAAAACACAAAAAGACCCGTTATTTTAAAAAGGACAAAAAAATTCAAATGGGTAGTCCCATTTCGAGGTGAAATCTGGGACACCATGATTGTTCAAGAGCATTCTCACTGTTTCAAATTGATGTTTGTGTGTTTGAAGGTGCAATTTCATATTTGATTCATTTGGGTTAAAGCCCAAACCCTTCTTTCCAGTTTCAGCCCTAGAACGGGAAATTACACTAAGCATGGGGAAGAGAACCAACATGCCCCAGCATTTCATAACCTATTCTAAGATTCTTGGCATTAAAGTATATTTGATTTATTTTGTTTATATCTGGATTTGCAAGCATTATTTGATCTTTTCAGCAATATTTATTATTATACTCATTACTATCATGAATGTTGAATTTATGCTGAGATATTTTTAAAAGGAAAAATGCAGAAATATTTATCTTATGGCAATTTTTTTTTTTGCTGTGGTAACCCTAAGGAGAGGACCCTAACCCTTTGTGGCATCACCAGCCCACACACCGGCCGTGTGGAACCATCTAAGGATGGAGGTTTAAGCTCTCGGCTAGCCCACGGATTAAACCACATTATCGTGGTGCCCCATCACCGGGGTATCCAAACCGTCGGTAGTAGGCCACCTTAACACGGAGCCAAGATTTGAACCTTAAACCTCCCAATTACTAGGAGACCCAAGAACCGTTGCACAATTACCCATTGGATATCTTATGGCAATTTAAAAATGAAATAAAGTCTGATGTTTGATTTCTACATTACTTGCTAAACTGTAGATGAGATTAATTAAATGGATGGTTAAATTAGTTGGGCAAATTAAATATACATATATATATGGTGTTTTTGACGTAACCCGCAAGGGTGTTACATTTAGTATCGAGTTTGAGTTCAACACTCGAGCCTCTACGGGAAATCGGTATCGCTAATATTAGACCAAACATGGGTGAAACAGATCACTATGGCTAGAACTAGAGCCAAGCAACCAAGTTAAAAACCATAACTTGGATGATCAAATGGCTAAGATGGAACAAATTTTAGCCACCCTCAATGAAACTAAGGACTGCATAGTTGCATTGGAGCAGGAAGTCTGCAGTCAGCCAGAATTGAGTCGAGATGAGGAACAAGTACAAGAGTTTGAGCACCGTGAAGAACAAAACCAGCTAGCTTCTAAGGACAAGGAAGAGAACCAACATGACTCTGATGAGCAAAGAGCAATAAAAGCACTCCTTCGTATTGAACTTGCCAAGGACTTGAAGAAAATTAGTCCACCCAAGTTCAATGGAACCATGCTTAGAGACGGAGCTGAAGCTTGTCTCAACAAAATGGAAAAGTATTTTGCATTTTTCTTAAGAGAGATGAAAGCCATTTTGGGGACCATCGCAACTCTCCAGCGAAGCATCAACATGGTGGAACAACAAAAAGATGGAATTGGGCCTTGATGCTGCAACCATTACATGGGCACAATTTATGAGGTTGTTTAGGTGACATTGGTTGCCCCAACTTTACTATGATCAAAAGATGATGGAGTTTCAAGAGCTGCGTCAAGGAAGTATGACCGTGATCGAATATTAAGAGTGAATTGGATGTGTGATCACATAGCCAAAGTTGATTGCTAAAACAGTGGAATGACTTGATAATTAAAAATGATTATTCAGGGGAATAAGCCTTAGGCAAATTTTTGCAATGCAACTTAAGAAGGCTCACACAGGGAAGGGTGTGTCCCAGTACGTTGCACATATTGATAACATGGGGAAACCAAGGAATCCACTTTCAAATATTACCCTTTTCTTCAAAATTTTCAAGATGTCTTCCATGAGGAATTGTCAGGGCCCCCTCCTAAGAGAGAGTTTGATTTTCTAATTAAGATTATTCCTGGCTCAGAAGCAATTTGTAAAGCCCCTATATAATGAATACAATTGAGTTGGTAGAGGAGAAAGCACAACTTCACGAGCTATTGTCAAAGGGATTGATCAGTCCAAGTGTGTCACCATGGGATGCACTAGTAATCTTTGTTAAGAAGGATGAAACTCTCAGCCTCTACATAGACTATAGAATACTCAATAAGGCTACAGTAAAGAAGAGGTACCCCTTACCTCAAATAGACAATCTGTTTGATCAGATACAAGGAGCAACCATCTTTTCATAGAAAGACTTAAGAAAGTTATCCTCAACATAGGGTAAAGGAAGAAAATATTTCAAAACGAGCGTTTAAGGCTCATTATGGTCATTACAAGTTTACAGTCCTACCTTCTAGGCTTACAAATGCACCTACTGCCATTAAAAACCTGATGAACAACATTTTTAACGATTATCTAGATGAGTGTGTGCTCTTTTTCTTAACAATATTTTGAATTATTCAAAAACAGAAGAGGAGCACATATATCATTTGCAGTAGGTCATGCAAAGACTGAGGCAACACAGGTTGTATGCCAAGCTATCTAGATGTGCTTTCTTCCAAAAAAGAGCTAAAGAGCATTCCAATGGATCCAACTAAGATTAAGGAAATTCTAGAATGGCTAACCGCACAAAATGTGCATTAAGTACACAGTTTTATAGTCCTAGCAAGGTATTACCAAAGGTTTGTGATGGGGTTTTGAAGCTAGCAAACCCAATTACTTCTTTTCAGAAGAAAAATACAAAGTCTGGATGCTCAGAAAAGTGTGAATCAGCATTCAACTAGCTCAAGGATCATATGTCGAACAACTGATCCTTATTAGTCATGTTTCAATGAAGTTGCACACTGTTTTATATTTTTACTGATTGAGAACAAGGACTGTTACCTCACCCCTCTTCAGTTGGATATGTTCAATGTTTAAACATTTACTCTATGACCTGATAGATGAAACCATTTTGATGCATAGAGCATTGTGGACATCAGCATATAGAATTGATATAAAAGTATAGACCTGCCAGGGTAAATTCAATCATACAATCTGTGTTAGGTGTTCAGTATTATTTAGGAAATTAATATTAAAATATAAGGCTTATTTATTAGTGTTAAGTTAATATTAGTTAAATATTATATAATGCTTATTTATTAGCATTAAGTTAATATTAGTTAAATATTAACTAATAAACAGTTGAAACCACTTCAACCATTTTGTAACCATCTCTCACTAAAAATTTGACAGACACAATGATAATTTGTGTATAACACTTTCTCTTCATTTCTTCCTTGTGCACCTTCACCATTGGTATCAAAGAATGGTGCTGGATAAGGCATGCAAAGTAGAGGTTTCCATTCAGAAGTTTGAAGCTAGGGAACAAAATAAATCAAAATGTGCTAAAACGTGAATAGTATTTCGAAGGCACAATCAGAAAATACCAGTCGCTGTCAAAATCACGTGTTCGTGAGGGATGCAATCATGAGGGCTTCATCAAAATAAAATAAAGTCACCTAGTCCTGTCTAGGACACAAAACCGCCACCATTTTTAACCATGCAAGGAAATAAATCAGTGGTGAACCACAGTGAAAGGAAAGCAAGCAAAAATGTGGATAAATACAGTCACAAAAATTCAGTTGTGTATAGTTGTGAACAGTTTCAGATGAAGTTGGAAAGATAAGATAAGATAAGATAAATATATTAATGTCCAACAAATGACCACAAAAGTAGGTCAACGGGACTGCAGAGTACACATGTGTCAATACAAAGCGGGGGAACCAAACGGTTCCCAAAAGAAGTACAATGCAAAGGAGGAGCGATACAAAGGAGGAGCAATACAAAGGAAGAAAGCGGGAGAAGGTAGAACTAGAAAGAAGGAACAGACACGCCACGAACCCAAAACGGGGGGGTGGAAATGCCCAAGAAGAAAAGAAAGAAGGCCCCAGGAGAGGCAATGAGGAATGCCTATCAGGGAGTGGTAACCCCAACTCTCCTAACATCCGAGACCGACTGAAAGAAACTCTAGATAGAATGACGATCAGAAGAAGAGGCAGTGAGATGTCAAGGCCACCTGACGTGTTGTTGTCTAGACAATGTGGTACACCGCAAAGACCTAGTGGATCCAATCTGTCTCTTGGTGTTGGAACTAGTATGGTCGTGTCGATGAGATCTCGGGAGTTGTGTATGGTCTCTCTGGACCGTCTTGATCGATCTGGAGGATGATGCAAAACTAGGTATCAATTTGGCGCTTTGTGCCTCTCACTGACGGTAGTACCGTGAAAAGGAAGTGATCCGTTGGATAGAATCTGGTCTGGAAGGGGTCTGAAGAGTGTGCTCACAAAGCCTCAAGGCCTCCTGCATGTAAAGAGCCATGCACTTCTGGTCTTCATACCTGAAGAAGTCAGAAAGAACCTAGGTCCTCCTGAAGAGGCAGTGAAACCTCCCCCTAATCTCGTAGTAAAGAGAATTAAACAATTTCGTAATTTATAAATCATTTCCAGTCGCTAATTTCAAACATTAACAGCCCTGAATTGGGAGATTAAACAATCATTTTAAACAAAACGAATTTCAAGGGCAAAACAAGGAATAAAGACAAATCGTCACAAATTCTAATTCGAAATGGCATAACACAGGCCAAAAAATTCCAGTACATAAATTCTAGTCATAAATCTCAGCTAGGGCATGAATTTCAAGTAAATAAAATCTCTTATGTCTCTGAAAATTTTCTGCAAGAAACAGCAAGCCCTAGTGTTCTATTTTAAGAATGGAGTTTTCTTTACACAAACAAATATTCAAGTTTCAATTTCCATGCCTGAAAATTAAAATCCAAATGCAATTAATGAACAAAAATTTGTGGGGTATAGTTAATGGAAAAGAAAACCACCCATTGATGTTGCTAAATTGTTAGAGTGGGAAAGCCGCGATGATAAAGCAAAAGCTATAATCGGGCTTGCTCTTTCTGACTCTGAACTCCATCATATAGATTTAGATAAATCATCCAAAGAAATCTGGGATAACCTGAATAGGTTGTTTGGGGCAAAAGTAGTGAACGCTAAATTTTCTTTAAAGCTTCAACTATTTCGATTCAAGATGGCCAATGATGTTACTATGTCCAATCATATAAACAATCTAAGATATCTTCTTAAAAGTCAGCAGGTTAAAGCTCCAATAGATGACGAAGATTCTAAAGCCATTTTGTTAAACAGTTTACCCTCTTCGTATAGCAATGTCATTTTTACTCTTAGTTAGATGCCTTCGCAAAACCTGGAAGATATGATTTCAGCTCTCTTGGCTGAAGAAAAGAGAACAACTGTGGACGATACAAAAGGTAATTCTTCACATGAAAGTGCACTATACTCCCACATGAGAAATAATCACGAAAATTAGATAAAGACACTAGGCAAGTTGAGTGTTATTATTGCAAGAAAAGAGGTCATACAACCTAGAATTGTTGCATTCGAGCTAATGATGTTCTCAAAGGCAAACTCAAAGATAATCCAAAAGAAGCAAATGTGGCCTTTGTTGACAATCCACCAAACGCTGAAGATTTTATTGATGAAGAAGAAGATGAATATGTACTCTAAGAAGTTAGTGTTTTGAAGATAGTAAGGGATCCAGTGTAGGTAAAACTCGGCATGGATGGTTGTCCAGATAGTTCGGGAATCTGAGGATCTCAGGAATTTACCCTTACGAAGGTTATGAGACAATCTAACAGAGCATTGTGAGTGTAGCTCAACATGGAGGGTTGTCCAACAATTTGGGAGATTTTATAATTCAGGAGTTTGGGGAAGTGGAATCCAAGAACTCGAGAATTCAGCTTGGAGACTACATCTTTATGAGTGTTAGGGAGGTAGCTTGAAGAAGTTCTACTGGTCCTAGAACTCATGTTCACAACAAAAGCATTTGAAATATAGGCCTTATTTATTAGTGTTAAGTAATCATTAGTCAAATATTAACTAATAAATAGTTGAAACCACTCTGACAATTTTGTAACCATCTCTCACATAGTAAAATGAAGGACACACAACGATAATGTTCACATTCCATTTTCTCTTCAGTTCTTCCTTGTGCACATTTTCCAACAATTAAATCTTAAAGACTACCATCCTAGACACACCCATGAAAGGCATGGAACTTCTTGTGGAGTTATATGTGTTATAAGTGGACCCTTCTACACTTAATTGTTTGGTTGTCTCATGTGTGACTATGTGCATGAGGATGACATCATGAAGGGAACTCCACCTTTCACGATGCCACTCTCTTTCCCACACCAAGTGTTTCGAGAGTATGGTACTGGGAATAGATATGTATGGATAGGACCCAATTTTTGGATATGTTCTACAAAGTTGACCTTTAAGTGAGGTTCAAAATGCCTTGGCCAACGTAGTGTTTTGTTGTACTCAATGTCCTTCCATCAGAACTTCTATGTCTGCATGCTTGGTTATTGAAATTAATATGTGGAAGGGAGCTTACACACATAGTTCTCACCTATCTATTAGAAAGTGAATTCTTGTAGTCGCCCCTTCATTAAAGAGCAAGGCCACCCTCCATGGAGGAAGGTGAAGGGATACTTTCTTGGTCTATGGTTGGAGGTAAATTGCCTCGATGATGCTCTCCCTCTCTCGCAACACAATAAGCAAATGTACCACATTTGGAGTTTATCGTTGTACTTTTGTGTGCAAGTGTTGTTTTTAAACTAATGCTAATGTGAACAAAGACTAACACCTAAATAGTCTTAATTAGCAAGAATTAAACAACATTATAAACACCATCATGATAAGAATTAATCAAGGGTTAGATGCTAACATTTATCAATACAAAACTATGAAATTAACTATGTTAAGCACCTAAATATCCTCTATTCTCTAACAACATATAAATGAAGGAACCTAGGTAGGTTCCATGGCTATCAAAAACAGTTGTCCTTAATGTTCCAAGAACCTAGGAATGGGGGCTAGTCAAAGTTGGGCTACAAGACCCTTTTGACACCTCCCATATGACCTAAGCACTTTAAGAAAGAGGCTTAACTCTTCAAGATGATGAACTCTCAAGAGGACAAAGTGCAAGCTCTTAGTCTCTTTGCTATATGCTTTGCATTTGCTCTCTTAAGGAGTTTAGGTGTAAGTAAAAAGGTAGGTGGAGGGCTCTTTATATAGCCCAAAGGATGGAGGATTCAACACATCCTCATGAATGTGGGATTGTAATGTCCCCAATGGACATTATTTTACCCCTAAACGGATTTTAGGCAATCCCAACTTTAAATATGCAAAATACAGACAAATTGCAGCCAAACAGAAAACTGATTTTTGCAGAAAATTACAGCTAGGGCAGCGAACAGTAAAATATGAATAACTCCCAAAATATCCGCTCAAATCACTTGAAATTTTAAATAGAGCTTGCTAATACAATAACAGATATTATAGAACTGTTTTTGGAATTTTTCGAATAACAGAATGCTGCCAGAAATTTACAGCGTGCCCTAAATAATTGAAAACTTCTAAAATTAATATCTTTTGCTAGATAAGTCCAAATGAGCTGAAACTTTGGATCTTGGGCCACAAAAATATGAAGAATAATATTCCAAAAATAGTTTTCGCATAAAGAAACACGAAACCCTAATTTTGCCCTAAAAAGTAGGTCGCCCAACACATTTAGGGCATCAATTCAGCTCCAAAATTGACAAGCTATGGTAGATCTCTCACTACCGAAGAATGCCCTGCTAGCTAGGGATGGATCTCTCACCACCGAAGCTAGGGTTCCCGTGGGATCTTACTCCACAAGTTGGATATTTGCAAACAACAGTTGCACATGAAAGAATATGCATAAGCTACAAGCTTAAGACACAAATTAGAAAATATCAAATGGTATGGAATATGTTTCCTTCAAGTCGACTTCTCCTTATAAAGGAAGAAGAGACCCAAAGCAACCTCTACAATATCCAATTAGTTCCCAAGGATTTTCCCTATGCAAGCATTTAATATTTTCCCATATTAAATGTTTTTTCCAACAACTTTTTCCCTCCTAATGCAAGTCACATTTTTCTAGGGGAAATACATAGTAAAATGGGCATTTATCCTTTCTATATTCCCATTCCCCTTTTTAAGGCAAGTCGCATTTTCACCTAAGATGGATAACAATTTATATTTGAGTTTTTTCCATCCTCGATTTAATAATTATTAAGTCATATAAATTATTATAAGTGCTCTATATATATTTTTTCTTTTATTAATGGCACTTTATAATAATTAAATATAACTTAAGCCACCCTTATATTTTTCCTTTGGCCGTCGGGTTGACAAAATAGGCCAAAGGTCTTCGAATGGGAAGGGGATATTACAGGGATAAAGTAGATGTGGAATTAGTTATGGATAAGGGGGTGGTTTAGATGGGGTTGAGTTGGCTTTAGGAGGGTTTAGTTTGTCCTCAAGTAGCTCATGTGGATAAAGGGGGTGTATTACTTAATCAAGATGATTAATTAAATACATGTGCAAGCTTTTATAAGCTTTTAGATGGATTTTAGTGTGATTTAGACCATTAGGAATGGAATTAAACCAATTAAATAGAGATTTAATGATTTAATGAGAAGGGAGGCTAATTAATTAATAATAATTAATTAGACTAGATAGAAGGTGTCAATTAACGAAAGGTCGTTAATTAGGGTATGTGTTGGATAGGCGATTTAATTAATTAGCTTAATGTAATCAATTAACGACAACAAGATGGGATATGAGTGCTTTTGACGATATGTCGTCAATTTGCGAGAAAGGGGATAATTAGTGCAATTTAAGTATTTAAATTGCTTAGGCGTAATTATAGGTGTCTACAATTTTGATGTACTTTTCTCTGTATGTACTTTTCATTTTGGAGCTATCGGGCGGAGTTGATTGCCCCAATATTTTGTGATGTATTTTGAGATTCCCGGCATTAATGTATATCTGATTTATTTTGTTTACATCTAGAATTACATGCATTATTTGATTCTTTCAGTAGTATTTATTATTGTACTCATTGTCATGAATACTGACTTTATGCTGAGAATTTTTTTAAAGGAAAAATGCTGAGATATTTATCTTATGGCAATTTAAAAATGAAATTAAGTCTGTTGTTGTATTACCGTATTCAAGTTAAACTGATATTAAGATTAATTAAATGGATGGTTAAAATTAGTTAAGAAAATCAAAAAAATTAGGGTGTTTTGATGTAACCCCATAAGGGAGTTACATTGATGACCATTCAGTCCACCTTTCTCGAGATAGAACAATTTTCTTCATGTTTCCAACTAAATTCTTTTGGAAAAATTACTCCTTTCTTCACTTCATTTTCTTTATGCAAATATCCAAAAATGTTTACCTTAAATGCCTATAAATTAATATTTCTATATAGCCATGTCACTCCATTGCTACTAATGTTATTATTATTCATATATATCCTTTAATTTATATATGCTAATATAATCTTTAGAGTTTTAAAATGTACTTAATGTTTATTTATGTCATATTAAATTTAATCTATATTAATATTCCAATCGGGATATTATCACATAATGTTTCTCCCCTCTAATTTGCAACTTTTGTCAATTGCACAAAACTATAATCTTACTTCACGTAACTTTGACTTTGAAAAAAAATATAAATTTCAATGACCCATTACAAATTAAGTTAATAGATCTAATATAAGTTATGGTCTCATAAAAAGTATATAATGTGAATCATTATTGGATGTCTCCAACATCTAACAAGATCAGCATCTGGAACTGCATTCAATACTTTCCTACTGAGAATAGTCAAAATTAGAAAAGTCTTAAATGATTCTTCACGCATTTGGTGGAACATTTATTGTACATGCCACATAATAGAGACAGTTTGACATAAATTTCATTTGTAATTTACAAATTCGATCTACGTCCAACATTACAATTTTTATTCTATTCTGAAAAAATGTCAGACTATTTGCCAAATTTTATACAAACAGAAATTAAGCTTTGCCGCATTATTTTACATCACAAGGAATTTTACAAAATCACAATTCTAATATCTCATTAATCCCTTTTGATTGCCTTATACACATATACTTTATTGAAAAAAACATCTTTTTATTGTTGACAGGGTTTCATATACATATATGTAAGTAGTTCTCTCGAAAAGCAACCCTATCACGGTGGATGTGTTAACACAAGCAGAACATGTGGTAGCAAGGAAGAATTCAAAATGCAAATCACATCTCACAACCCTAGCTAGGATCATCAGGAGTGTCCTTTGTAGCCCTTGTTGGACACACTTTGTATGCCTCATATCAATGCCCACAGTCAACTTTCTCCACTTCACTTTAATTACATCATACTCTCCATCAATTTAAGCATCCAATGTCTTCCTTGATCTTGCCAAATTTCAAAATTCACATGCCAACAATGAATGATCGCAATCTAGTTACACACTAGAATTTGACCCCTATAAACAGTGATTGCAACACAATTGCGTATATACGTTCACCCCCATGAGGACATTTATTCATAAACATTTTTCCTATATAACACATCATATTATATTCATTCCTCATACAGAATATAATCACATCACATCACCATGAAAACAAAACAGCAGTAATCATATATTATTGTCATCATCTCACAATTTTTAATATTTTGTCAAATGAACAATATATTTCATAGAAGATATTAATTTTTGAGGGATTTTATAATCATGTGTGTTTTAGTCATTATCAGAATGACCTCCATGAATAGTCATTACCTGAAAAACATTTTTCCTCATGTGTTTTTGGAAATAATTGCAAGGCAAAGGGACAAAATGGCATTTGGGTGTTATCAGGAATCGGATTTCGAGTTTCACTGTTGACTGTTGGGTGACATGATGCTGTGGATCCTAAATTTGAGGGCATTTCAGTGATATTGGGAGTTGATATGAATTGTGACAATATTCTAAAGACGTATATGGATATATCAGCTTGTTGATATTTTCATTCCTTGTGGTCACTTTTTTCATTGTGGATACGTTTATGCATATGACTTGTAGTTGTTGACACTTGGTTGAGTCACTAGATGTTGATCTATTGATTTGAGCACCTGATGAATCTTTTTACACTTCACTTGCAGTTACTAGAGCACCTTTTTGTGGAGGATTAGAGCACCTGTATGTGTATATTGTTGCTTGAGATTTGATGATTTTCATTGTGACTAGATGTACCTAGACATATCTTGGCACATTGCCTATTGTGTTCAAGTGATTATATATTTGTGAGGGGATGTTGCAGATGTGCTATCTACTCATATTGGGCACTGAGAATCCAACATCTTTGATTGCACCTTATCGTAGCATTGTAGAAAGACTGGCCCTAATTATTGCATCATTGATGATAGGATGTGACTGGTCCCAGTATTTTTGGATATCCATATTTTTAGTGAGTGATGTTCATACCAACTGCTGATACATCAAATTTAAGAGGATGCAGATTGTGAAGTTCAGCACTGCACATTCCAGGGGGTTCTATACCAGTCGCTCCACTCTCATCTATCAAGGGGAACATAAGGAAACAAATTTTGAGTTGAGACATTTCAGATTCTGTGCATATAGTTGATGATCACATGGTGTTTTAGCACACATTTATCATGGATATTCTAGATGTTACGTGTACCTAGAAATATCTTGGTAGGAGTTTTCTAGAGATGTTTTTGGTTGTCCTAGTTGGTGATGTCTAGAGACTATATTTTTTTGGTTTCGATATTTTTGAGTTGAGATTGTAAGGAAACAGCAATTATATATAGATTGAGAGATGATAGTTGGCAACGTCTTCTGCCACAGGGAAGTTTTTATGTGTTAGCATGAATCGCCAAAGATAGGATTCGTTGACTCTAGAGACCATGAAGAGAATGGTCCTTCGGCAGCTTGACATGATGAGAAGTCAGGCATTTTAGAGAGATGATAGTTGTCAATGTCTTCTGCCACAGGGATGTTTTTATGTGTTAGCATGAATAGCCAACGATAGGATTCGTTGACTCTAGAGACCACGAAGAGAATGGTCCTTCAGCAGCTTGACATGATGAGAAGTCAGGCATTTTAGAGTGCTCTTAAAGCATATTGAGGCAGCTGACCTTGCACGGAATTGGATACTCATGGTAGAGATAGCATGAAATATCACATTGGAAATATTTGAAACTCGTAGCAAAGATAGCGCGAGTTTTCTATAAAGGGAAATCTAGCATATAACACCATTGAAGTGGTGATTTTGCGATTGTTGGAAAGATGAGTGGATATTGTAGTACCAACATATTGAGAGGATTGTGGCTTACAGAGTTTGAGAAATGATTCAAGTATCATTTCATATGTAAAGAATGAGTTCAGCAGACTTTGGATCACATGGGAGATATGTTAGGAATTGATTGAAATAAAAATGTAGGAATAATGAGATTACATTCAAAGAAATGGAAGGTAATAAATAAATATTGGAAATACACTCAAATGAAGTTGGAAGGTGAAAGGTCACATTTGACCTTGGGTTTTTCCCTTGGTTTTGAAAGGGTTGTAAACTAATGTATCATATACATTTGAATATGAATAAAAAAGAACAAGCTAGATTGCCACATATTGTTTATCTTTTGTGTGCTATTTTGTATATTGTATCTATCTTTCAGCTCTGTTAAAATCAACACTGCTGCTACTCACTTCTTCATCATTTTCCTTCAATGGGCTCAAGATGAACTTTTAGCCATCCTTCTCCACTTTATATGCATTTTCCCTTTCATCATGGATACTTCCTGCCAAATTGCCAAAGCCTGCCCAACAAAACATGGCACACATCCATGGGTATAACATCACACCAAACCTCATCTTTGTATGAACCAACTTAAAAATGAACCAAACAGTGATCATTCACCAACATTTGATTACTCTTTTGAAGCCATGACACCTTATCAAGATTTGGGTAAGCTATCTTCTTCAACACAAGTTTAGCTACTACTTCAATTAACACTAAATTATCAGTGCTACCGCTATAAATAATTACTTTGCAGCACTTAGTTCCTGATTCAAGATGGTTTTAAAAAGACTCATTTTTGCACTGGTTCATTCTCTTTTTGGCTGGTTTCAACAAGATTCTCTTCATCATACAGAAGAGTGGGGCACATCCCAGAAACATTCCTTGAATTCCGTGGGCATCCCATTTATTTTTCACTTTCACACGTATGTGCAGAAACGTTTCATCCCTGTCCCCAAGTCCTCAAAATCTCCTGGACGTTCGGGGCAGCTGGGAAATAAGAATGCACACACCATGTAACACTTGATATGACTCGGTCCTAAGTCACAAGGTTCGAGTTCGCATTAATGTTCAACAAGGATAAAGTTTGGTTCAAGGTCGCCAAGGGATAAAGTTCGAGAGAAAAAACATCTTAGAGCTCGAACATTTTTTTGCTATCATTTTACTTTTTTGAAAAAATTGCATAAATATGTCCAAGGGACAGAATGGAGAGAGCTTTTTGTCCGCTACTTTCAGTCGTTATATGTATATACACACATTTGTAAAATAATGCAAAATCGTGTCAAAAACTTCCCATGCAAAAATAATGGATAAAGTTCGAGTTCATGTTCAACGAGGGTAAAGTTCTGCAAAATTCAAACTCTTTCTATAGAATTCAGAGAACTGTGTGACATAGATTTGGTCACAGCTCAAGTGCCACATTATCACTGACACAGTCCATATTAATAAAGGCTACCAGATATGCAGCGTCGCATGCAAGTGAAATTGACCAGCTCTACCATAATAGTTAAACCCTTTATGTTGATTGTAGTTATAGTTGTGGTCACTCCATTTCAGAGTTGTGGTCATAGCAAGTCTTTAATATAGGTAATTGATTTGTTACTAAGTTTGTGGAAAGACTGTTAAATTAGTTAGATTTCGGTGAGACTACGAACCACCGTAGAAAAATAATTTTAAGACTTTTATGCTATTAAGTTAAAGGATGAGATTTTGGTGAAGAAAATAGATATTTCAAAGACTATATAGTTGGTATTTTAAAAGTCTTTTTTTTGAAATGGTATTGTCATATCCCGTGAATGCAAAGGTGATGTGATAATTTGATGTTTAAAAGTCAAGTGAAAATCCTTATGCTTTTTTGGAAAGATTAGTTTGAGAAATCTGCTATTCTAACCTGCCTCTTTTAAGTATGACTGCTTCAACACATTTTTCTCGAAGATAAATGTGCTAAGCGATTTGTTTTCATTAGAGGAATTTATTTGGGAAGCATGCTGAGAAGAAATTCCTCATATTAGTGAGTTGTCATTGCAGTCGTGCACCTTGTTTAGTTGAAATTGAGTCCTGCTAGTTTTGCTGGATATTGGTTGGGTAGAAAAGCTATGAAATGTTACCCAATATCTGAACTGACACAGAGTAATGATAGCAATGATAGCATACAAAATGAAAATTATTTTCTAACTTAACCTCTTACCTTTTGAAGCTTTTTTTAAATGATGCTTGAGTACTGAACTTGTATTATATTATAGTAGCAATTTAGATAGACGATAAGAAAGATTTCATTTGTAGGTTTCCATCTTTATAAAGGGTTGTTGCTTTGTTTTAACTCACTCTTGAATTGAACTGAAAGATTGTCTTGGATTTGCAGGATTAGACTCTCCAATAAGTGATTTTAAGCCATTAATCCTTTGCAGGCCATTCCCATACCGGCACTCTTTGAGACCAACTTGCAAATCATTCCCTGGAATCACTAAAATAAGCCCTCAAATGAGAGGGTGTCCCACACCCATCGCCCATTATGTGTGTGTCAAAACTTGTATCAACACTGGATACTCAGAAACGCCACCTGGGGCACTGTACCCGTGTATGGGTGTACCGGAAATGGGTACGGGTGCTGAAACGTGGGCAAACCATGCCCAAAATGCAGCACAGGCTGGGGTATGGCAGATGGGCCGTACCAGGGCTGTTTCAGCGATACATCTTTTTCAAATGCCAAAAACAATTAAAAAATACAATCAAAAGAAAAAAAAAAAACCACTTCAGATTTTCAGTTTTTTGCAAATTTAGGGACTATTATCTTTTCAAAATATCTTTCATTTCATTTCAAAATATTTGAAGTGTTGTCTTTTATGAACTAAAAATAAATATTATGCATTTTATATATACATACACACACACATACACATATATATACACACGTGTGTATATACACATATACACACGTGTGTGTATACCCACATGTGTACATATATATGTGTGTGTATTCACATGTATATACACACATTGTACACATGTATATATACAGATGTGTATATACACACACATGTATGTATACAGATTGTATATACTCACATGTATATATGTATATACACACACATGTATGTATACAGATTGTATATCTACTCACATATGTATATGTGTATATATGTATATATATATGTGTGTGTGTGTGTGTGTGTGAATACATACATGTGTGTATGTATATACACACACATGTATGTATACAAATTGTATATATACTCACATGTGTTTATATACACACAAATGTATGTATATAGATTGTATATATACTCAAATATGTATATAATATGTATATAGATTGTATATGTATATGTATATCTATGTACATATATACACATGTATATATGTATATACATGTATATACATGTGTGTACATACATGTGTTTATTTACATATATACATATATATACACATGTATGTATACATTATATATGTATCAATGTTTTAAAAATCAGAACTGATCAAGGGTTGGACCGGATTGGAACCGAACTGCAGACGAGAATCGGACCAGTTCAAACTTTATGACCCGGTTTACTAAAAAACACATAAAAAAATACATTTTTAATGAAAACAATATATTTGAAAGATTAGAAACCATGATTCCAACAATTACACACAAAATATGCAAATTTTTCTCATGCATATACTATATAACATGTAAGAAAGGTGTTTATAGCAAAATTAGGGTTTAGGTCAGCTAAAAAGTTGAACTTTTAATTAATTTTTTTTTTTATGCAAAATTAACGCCGTATTACAATGCTTTTTTCCAGCTCGAACGGTTCGAGAGCAGAACTGCATCGCTTGGACCGGTTTGGTACCGAAACGGTTGGTTCGGTACCGAAACGTCCACTGATCCGGCTTTGTATATCTTTGGGGCTGGTTTGGTACCAAACTAGTCCACCAGTCCGGTTTGTATACCGGTTTGGGAAAAAAAACATTGAACCAATTGAATTGTCTAGTTCCGATTCGACCGGTTTTAAAAACATTGCTATGTACATATATACACACATGTATATATGTACATATACACACATATGTATACATATATGTAAATACACACACATGTTTGTAAGTGTAATATATACATATGTGTGTATATACATATGTGTATATATACATATATTTAATAATATATTGTACGAGATGTTTCCGTGTCGTTTTGTACCCAAGGTTTTTTTGAAAATTCGCATTTCCACATTTCGGACTCATCCGTACCCGTTTCGTGGCAACCTAGCATAAACATGATGGTTGATAATGCCCCGCTTAATGGATAACACTAAATCAACCAAGTACAAATAGGGTAGTTGAAGATGCCCACAATTATTGGATGACATTGACCAAACAATTCTAAATAGGGTCATTGATTCCCACGCTTAGTTGATAAATTTGAGTTGATCAATCACAAAATGGGTGACTGATGATGCCTACAATCAGTAGATACTTCATAAGCCAGTAATTTTCAAAAATGTTATTCAAGTTCTACAATAGCTAAATTAAATGCAAATAAATTAAGATGAAATCAAATGATTTGATGGATTGTATTTAATGAAATTATTTGATTTATTTATACTGCTCTCTTGTTATAGCTAAGTAATGGGGACAGAGTTAGTTTGAGTCCCAGATTAATGATGTATATTGCAATGAACTGCAATGGATGCCCATCCACAAGACATGACTTGGTGATCTATTCTTGTCGAACAATCACATTTTGGTTACGGGTTCATGTGAGCTTTTGATGCATGTGTTATAGATGTCAGCCCATTTTTTGGTCATTGGATACAAGTAACAGGGGGACGATGTGTAACACTAAGTCTGAATTGCAAAATATTCTCCATCTCTAGCTCTATAGGTCTCTATTAAAAAGACGTGTCAAGTGATCTATTCTTCAAGTATTGGGGTCCAAGTTGTTTTGAGTTCTGTTCAACGAGCATAAGTGGTTGAACTATAACTAATGGAATGCTTTTCAAGAATAGGAGACCAAGTCATTCATAATGGTTTGGTTTAAAGTTAAACACAAGAGATGGAGTTGTTCCTAGTGGTGTGCTCTTTGGGCACATGAGGTCGTGTTGTTTCTAGAGGTGTGATTTTCAAGCATGAAAGGAAATTTGTTCCTAGTGATATGCTCCTCAAGCACTAGTGGCCAACTTGTTTCTTAATCTATAGTCTTTAGCGCAAAAGACCAAATTATTCCTGATGGTGTTCTCTTTAGCCATGGGAGACCAGATTATTCCAAGAGATGTGTCCTTCAGTTGCAAAAGCCCAAGTTGTTTCCAAATTTGTATCTTCATTTCTGAGTTTTTCATAGTTGCATTTAAGCATGTATAGAAATTGGGCCACGTATCATTATTAAAACTCAAACAAGAAGGGAATTTGGTTTTAGAGTAGGCTTAGAAACCTCTAGTTGTATTTCAAGAATGATGTGTCATGCATTTTTAAAATCAATGAAGAAAAAGAAACCTGCAAATCAAGAATTCATATTGCATACTTAAACTGCCAGTCTTTTATCCAAAATGTGTATCATTCTTACCTCGAGTGAAGTACATAGTGAAAGCTCGTTTGGCAACTCTTTGATTCCATTCTTGCAAACATCCAAGCTACCAACTTCTCCCAATTCCCATGCCGCAGATGGTATTGTTTCCAGGTTTAGCCCACTCATAGATAATGCCTAGTCAAAAAACAATGAATATCAAAACCAAAATTAAGTCACCATATATCATATTTATTCTAGATTTTAATTCCATACTCCAAAGCCAATTGAATAGAACCTTAACGCCAACCAAAAGGAATATCAATCCCAAACCTTTGAAGATAATGCCTGTCGAGAACCTATGGCAATACGGTCATAATTATCAACTCCAAACATGTTCCGCGAAGATGCACCAGTCGATTTAGCCTCTGTATTGCAAAGATTACTCAAATTATAAATCCCTTCCCTTAAAAAGAAGAAAAGATTTACATAATTAAAGTGTATCATACAATGTACTATTGCATTTAAGACCTGCCACAATTCCACCCCTTAGAGAAGAAGAACTTGACTTAGGAGAAAATATTTATAAACTTAAAAACTGTCATTGCCTCCTTGATATTGTAAAAATCATATTTTGTGCTGATATTTATTATTTAGGCTGTTCAAAGGCATTTAGAAAAATTTGGTAAGTAAAATGTGCGTTAATGCAAAAATTACTTCAAATACATGTCATACCTTCGTCGGTAGGCAGCCTAGTGCGAAGATATTCAAGCAATTTCTGGGTAGGACCCAAAATCAACGAGCTACAAAAAGCATTACCCCGTAGACACACATCTGATCACATTTTTGTAAATTAAACGATTAATTGTGAGGAGAATTCCAAGATTTGTATACCTGCGTAGGGTTCGCAGAGGATTCCCAACCAACAGAAGCTTCCTCAATGTGGTCATTTTTCCTAGACCATTGATTCTCCAAACTCAGTTGTAAAAACAATGCAAATGAATTAATGTGAAAAAATCTCAGGCACATGAACATTCTTGAACAAACAATATACAAAGAAAAAAGAAACACAATGTCATCTCAGCATTGTTAGGCATAATGATGCTAGCAACTATAAAATGCAGTGTAAGTGTAAATAATTCTTGAAAAAAACATAATAAAACTCATGTCCGTGAATGACCAAATCAGTCAATGGTGTTAGCATTTGTTTACACCTTCAGAATGAACATATCTAGAATTAATATAGTAAAAACGGAATGACAAACTCATTATAAGATGCCTAGTAACTATAGATACAACTACAATTAAGGATGATATGTCACCATGAATGATGGTGCCAATTATATAAACCATTGAGTGTAGTTAATCTGCCACTAAAAGGGCAGAAAATATCATTTCGAAAGTTCCGAAATATAACATCACAAGACATCCTGAATTCTAATTTGTAGACCCATCCCATTTGATGCAAGAGTTTTTGAGTATTAAAGGTGAGAATTTATTAATGAGGAGATATTAAATACATTAATATTGATCGTCACCTAGAATTCGCATGTCATGGTTATGGATACGTATCCTAGTGGACTCATAAGAAAGGAAAGGGGACCTAGGGTCAAAGGAATTAATGGCTCAGCAAAGGTGGAATAGAAAACAGTTACGAGTAATGCTCATAGATGTGCACCCATTACTTCCTGAGCATAATTAAAAGCAACCTTAGTTGAAAGATTTGCTCCCAAGGATGATTACCCGAAGCCTCTTCCCGATAGATAAATTTTAAACAGTTGGGAATATTTGCTAAATTAAAATACAGCCATTGATAACTAGATCGCATGATATGTTACAAAAATGATTCTATTGTGTTCATTGTTGGCCTTACATCTCTTATTAGAGATGCTTTGTTGGTAGTTTCACTTGACCATATGTGAAAGGCACT
Organism: Taxus wallichiana var. yunnanensis; assembly: GCA_018340775.1. Classification (NCBI taxonomy): domain Eukaryota; kingdom Viridiplantae; phylum Streptophyta; class Pinopsida; order Cupressales; family Taxaceae; genus Taxus; species Taxus wallichiana. The sequence continues at coordinate 981,075,130 of CM031234.1, read as the reverse complement.
TCTATAGCTCTCTAGCAAAAAAATAAATTCTATATGGGGTGGGATATGAAACAAACCTTCCAAATAAACATGGGAAAGACAAGTAGAAATCCTACAGATAGGTATTTTGCCCATAAACATTCTCAAAGGTCTCCCAATAATCAAAAGATACTCAAGAAGCATAATGTACTAAGTGTAGAGGACCCAATATGCAGAGATAAGACCTAAAAGATAGACCTTCTTTTCAAAGTGGAAATAGGAATGATAAAGGAATATTTACAAGAAACTAAGGATTTATAAAAACCAGGTCCTTGAAACAATAAGGTCTCCTGAAACTACGGTCAAGGAGATAATGATGAAAATCAAAGACAAGCGCACCAAAAATTGACAGAACAATTATTGTAGTTTAATCAAAAGTGAGTGCAGACCCATTTGACAAAATTCTTTCCAACCATATTTAAATATTTTTCAATCATGTAAGATTAATGGAGAACACTCTTATGTTGGTTGATCTACAATAACAAAAATCCCTTTAATAGGAAAAAAATGCAGTAGAGCTGACTCCTTATTCACACGAGCTATGGCAAGCAGGCCCTCATTCGAAATCAAAAATATCCCTTTAATAGGAAAAAAAATGCTGTGCATTTAAACTGCAAGAGTAAAGCCTGAACCTGCAGAGACACGATATAATCATGAACAAGACCTGGAAGATGCTGGTCACATCTTATTCATAATTTTACTTCATTGTGGAATCAACCATGAAAAAGGGCAGGTGTAAATGATGTACGCATTCATACGTGAATGTAAATGGTCTTCATGAAGGATATAGACAGCCTATTTCAAAATATCAAAACAGAATGATGAATGGTAGCAAAGATGGTCAATATAAATATGGCTGTTTGGACTTCCTGGAAGATCAATATCAAGATGACACATTTAGTGATGAAGATTATAGATATTTTCATGAGAAAATGTCTTTGTTCACCCATTTTAAAAGCAAGTTGTTCAGGCCAAATGTAGCACTGTGACAGTGACACACAAGTCTAGAAGAAGGGGGATATGTTTTACATGAATGCATCATCAGTTACGATGCCAACAGTTTGAATAATGAGTTCACAAAATAACGCAGATTTCAAATATTCTTGATCTCGACTCATCAAATGTATTGGATCAATGGATAAAGATAATAAAGTTCACAGACATACCAGTGTTCCGAATACTCTTAAAGTGAGATACTCAAGGCTGATTGGTGGGGTACAAGCTAGCCCCACAAGGGATCTCAAAAAACCAATATTGTCAGTAATCAATTGGGCTTGAAGGAATAACAAATGCCTTGAATTTTTGAATAAATGTATAAGTAATTATGTTTATGTGGGGAGTTAAGAGGGGCTAACACCTTTAGATGTGTACGCACCCCATGCATACATCCCTTGACAGATGTCTTGTGAATGTATTTAATAATATTTTGGTTTAACCACCTGTCACAAATACGTCTTGCAATGTATAATTGGATTACTATGATGCGATGTGCTTTCAAGTGCTTGTAAGCTGTTATATACCTCCACAGAATGTTCCTTGATATGTCTATTTCAGCACCACTCCTTCCTTCCACTCATTTTTGCTGGCATGATTGTGTTCACAAAGATAAAGCATACTAAATACCATCCAAGATACTCATCTATTGTGGCATACATCCAACCAAATGATCCTAGTCATGCACTTCTTCACTAAGTAATTCAAGTATTTAATATAAGTATATACCAATCTAGGTGACAGTTGAAGATGGGAGCTTCATTTGTGCATGACATCTCCAATCAAAGATATCATCATTTTTCTTGTTCCATTTCTTAGTTCAAGGAGTAACACCAAATATATCAGATACATATATTTTTCACTACCATAAAAATTTCGCATGGCATCAGCATCCATGCATCATTTGCCACATAAACATTGTAGGAACACAAATAAAATTTCTGCAACATATACCCACTCAATGCCAAGCCAAGGTGGCACTAATGGGCTGAAACCTCTCGATAACTGTAGATCGATGTAGGGTTTCATTTTCCCTAGCATTTATTCATTTCTTAGCTGCAAACAAATGTGTCTTACATTTGAAAAATACAGACTTACACAATTTGTATAGATTTACATTGTACTGAACTTTAACATGCACAAATTTCTATTTCTATTCTTATTGTCAACATCTATCTTTCTGTGTGGATGAGTGGTTCAATGTTCTTTCTGCACTCTTGTTATATATATATAACAAAATTTCAGTTCTATGTATAACAAATAAGACCATAAAATTCATGTGTTGTGTTGTGTTACAATTTCTTCATGGAATCAAGATCACATGTTATGCTAAGATAATAGTAGAATAATTCTGTTTTGAATGCAATGTGTGTAAGTCTGATGCTTAGTGTATGATTTCATCAAGCATCCTAATCTCCATCTAGGCAGAGCATCCTCATCATCCAACAAGTTTTGCATGTTGGGGACCATTTCTTTGTTGGAAGTACTTGAGGTGCATGCATTTTGAGCCGAAGTGATGAAAGGATATGCAACCATTCTTCACCCAGCATGAAATTGGAGATTTAAAATGAAATATTGAAGTGGAAGAACAAAATTTGCAATATTGAAGTAAGAATTGCTTATTTTTTCATAGTTGCTCGAAAGAAAAATATTTAAAATTTATAGGGGCTAGGAGGCGTGGGCACACCTCCCCCGGGGGACACACACAAGGAAAAAAATCAATATTAATATAGAAGAATTGATGAGGAAAAAAACAATTAAGCTTTCTGCATTCATATGCAAGGTGGCTCAAAAGTTTCCTCTTGCAGAGAAGAAATGGTTGCACCTTCTCCCAACATATCAAGATTGATGCAGAGGGAAGAAGGAACTACCACAGTTTCTCCCATCAACTCCCAAATTGAAGCTAGGGAGAGAAGACACAGTCAGACCTTTTCCCACCATCTCAAGTTCTAAAAAGAAGACCCATATTTTGAAGAACGGGTTTTTGTGATATGTGTCAAAGTTAACTTCAGATAGATGCCACTTGTAGATCATGACAAGTAGAAATACCCATGGGACTACATTTGGACACGTGCAGTTCAGTTCAAGTACAATAACAATTACAACATAGCAGCATAACTGCACAAATGAATGCAAGAAATTACGAACAGGGAAATTTTCTCGTGCTCTTTTGACATGTCATAAAACACAATAATCAAATTTAAAATTTACTTGATCCAACCAACATTAGAAAACATTTTAAATGCATTTAAACAAAAAAATGATCTATTTAAAAAAGTTTTGGAGTTTTCAGTTTTAAAAGACTGCCAAAGGTTTTTTTGGATTTGCATTTAAAACGTTGATGGCATTGAATATTAAAATGTTTAGAATGGAAGGGAAAAGAGGAGCAGCTAGTCGAAGAGAAATCAATTCCAAAATATTTGGGAAGAAGTCCAAAAATAGAGTTTACAAAAATAGACACACAGACTACCATCTGTCTGAATATAGAAAGCAAGTCCACGAGGAGCAAAGCAACACATGATTTTTTTGCAATCAGAAAAGTACGAGGCTCAATTATAATGTTTTGTGGGATAAGTATCAGGCTTAAATAATCGAAGGAAAAGCTTTAGAGCGTAGACATTGTGTGGAGGTACTAATTCCCTTGAAGCAAAATGCCTTAGGAAATTAACGCAGATATATTGCTGTGCTTTGCAAAGAAATTCCCTTGGGCATGAACAATGCAAGGAAAACCAAAAAGAAAAGAAACATGTTTTTGGTCAATACAAGATCGCAAACAACCCAGGAATGCTTCTGCACTAGACACCCCAAGTAACAGAAAATGTGAGCTCCTGATCACCAAATTGGATTGAAATCCTCCAAAGTGTGGCCATAAAGCCAATTTCACTTGGGTTCAACCAAACTACATCTTCTGCTGCTCTGCTCTTCCACTGAACCAAATATTGTAGATATTTTTGCCTCTAGTCTATTTGACAACTCCAGAATCAAGAATAGCTTCCATCTCTCCCTCTCCTTCTCAAGGATTTGCAGTCTCCAATTAAGAAAACGAGAATTGTATTAGTCTATGTCACTAACGATTATCCTTCATATGTAGGTATACTACATTAAAGATTGAGGAGGTATCTAGCCCCTTGGCCAACTCAATCTCAGAGATTCCCTAAAAATAATTCAGAATTCTACATGGTCCAATCTTCTTCCATTTGAGCTTGTTACGTGTGCCCCTTGGGAACCTCTCCTTCCTAAAATATGCTAATACTAAGTTCCCAACCTGAAATTCTTCGTTTCTTCTCTTTTGATCAGCATGACCTTTATATCTTTATTACTCTGCACCAACTATTTTCTTACCCAGTTATGCAGCTCTTACATATATTCTTCAAAATCCTCTGTTTCTGCATTCATCATGTCTACATCTTCTAGGGTTCAAATTTTTGTGACACCTTTGGAGCTGTACCCGCACCCTATCTGTAATTGTGTTCCCCATGTCCTTTTTCTCATTCAGGTGTATGCAACCTCAGCATTTGGTATGTCCAAATCCCATATGCCTAGCTTGTTCTACACAAGTCATCTCAACAAATTTCCAAGGCTTTTGTTCACTACTTCAGTTTGTCCATCTGTTTGTGGATGATAGGCTGAAGTAAATTGCAATTTAGTGCCCATCTTCTACACAACGTTATCCATAAATTACCAATTTTGTATCATTGTCAAAAGCTATGGACTTTGGAGTTCCATGCAATCTTACTACTACTTTGAAAAATAAGTTGCTTATGTTAGTGACATCATTAGTTTGTTTACAAACAAAATCTTAGTGGCACCATTAGTCTGTTTACAACAATTAAATGTGTATCTTTGAAAAATTATCCGCAACAAGAAGAAACAAAATCATTAAATTTTTGGATGGAGAAAATCCCAGTAAAAAGCCCATTCTTATATCCTTCCAAGGTCTTTCTATTATAGAAAAGAGTCTTTACAACCTTGTATTTTGGCATACTTGGCCAATAATGCCTCTCATTCAGTTGTGCCGATGTTTAAAAGAAAAACCTATTTATAGGAAAGGGTGTAGCAGAAGAGTTAACCAGTGAAAACCTCAATCTTATCAATGCCAAAATGACTTACCAACGCCCCCACCCCACTGTACATCTTCTTCACCAAATTTTCCCTCATTGATCCTTGGGGTATATGATAATGTTTCTGCTTGAATAACAAACCCTCCTGCAAGAAGTCGTCCATCCATGGAATCATGTCCATGTTAACTGAATTTTTGCATGTTGCACAAGCATCCTTGAAGTCAATATCCTCCTAATAAAATTCCTTAATGTAATCAAATCCAACTAGTTCAACCTGCATTTCAGTCAATAAAAGACTTCTACTCAAAGCATCTGCAACCTATCAGACTTTCCACTTCTATGTTTTAAGACAAATATGTAACTTACAAGAAACATTACCCATTTCATATGCCTTTGATTCAACTTATCTTGACTGTTCATGAATTCAGGGCCTCACAATCTGTATAAGACAATTTTTTGGGTAGCAAATAGTGTCTGCACTTTGTAAAAGCTTACACAGTTGCATAAAACTCTTTCGGGCTGCTACTGTCCACACAAATTCTTTTCTAGCTCCTCTGATAGTTTCAGTTGTGTGTGTACGAATTCCACTGAAGCTATGGATAATTTTCCTATAGAGAATTGACAACACATGGAAACTTCTTACATATCTCTAATATATTCCTTGGTGTAAGCCACTCCAAATAGCATTTACCTCCTCTATGTCCATCCTCAACCCATCCTTATATGCAACAAAACCCAAGTATACCGCGACATTTTCCATGAAACTGCATTTCTTCATATTCACTAGTGCATTAGACCTTCTTTAGCCCTACTAAAAATCAGAATATTATCAAAATATAAAATCACAAACTTACTTTGATAAGGCTTCAATACTTCATTCATTGGTTGATTGATTGCAAGATGAGTATGTTTTCTAGCTCGGCCTTCCCCTCACCTCCCATATGGCTTCGGAAGCCCAAAAACAATTTACCAATCGGACACGTCTCTTCAATGCATTTTCGAATTTCTTTTCTGACTTTCAAATCCTTACTCATTCAAACATTAATCCCACAATGGTTTGTAGGCTTGGTTCATGGTAACATATAAACCCAATAGACTATGATCTTCATGCCAAGGTGGGTGATGCCACAATAGAAGTGGCCCTCCTAGTAACATAATGGTTTGATTGGTAATGGAATGAGTATGTTTGATGGCTCGGGTTTCCCTCTCCTACTATGTGGCTTCATATTCCAAAACAAAACCCAATCGGAATTGCCTCTTGAGCACATCTTGGAATTGGTTCTACGACTCTATAATCCTCATTCACTCATTCATGAGTCTCATGAATATAATCGGCACGTTGGTTACTCCAAATGGCAAGACTAGTCATTCATATAGTCCCTCCTTTGTCTTGAAGGTTGTTTTCCACCACCTTCTCTGATTCTAATTTGGTGATATCCACTCTTCAACTCAATTTTTGTGAAGTACTTTCCTCCATTGAAACAATCCATTAGGTCATCCATCCAAGGTAATGGAAATGTATACTTGATTGTGATCTGATTGATTTCCCTAGAGTTGGTGCACCTCCTCTATTCACCACCCTTTTTTGGTGCCAATATTGTTGGGACTTCACGTGGGTTTAAACTTTCTCTTATTAGCCCTTTCTCTAAGCAACTCTTAAACCTATTTGTTGACCTCGTCATTCTCTGCAAGGGTCAATCTGTGTGCTGCCTTAGGCAAGCTAACCCTTGGAATCAAGTTCATGTGATAATCGATGGTCCTTATAGGTGGAAACCCTTCTTGTATCACATTGATCTTTGCATATTCCTCCAAAATTCCTTCACTTCATTGGGCACCATACTTATTGTCTTTGTTGTCCCAACTTGGATTTGCTTCGAATAAAAGCAAAGCACCCTCTCTTCTTCCTCGCTATTTTTAGAAATTGTTTACGGAAGACCAGCAAGATATTGTTGTTGTTGCTTCCCACTTCTTCATCTCCTTGATGGGATCGTAATGAACTTCTTTCCCTCCTTCACAAGTGTGTAGGTATTTTTCCCTTCAATCACGGATATAGCCTTCTTGTCAAATCGCCAAGACCTACCCAACAAAAGATGGCACACATCCATGGGCATAACATTAATGGATTATGGTCCCGATTTGAATTCTCACCTTAAATTCTTTTCAGCTCCTGAATTTTTGAATCCCTATGAATTCCCACAGGGAATAACACATTTCTTTCCAGCACAACATTGTTGGGCAAGCGTTTCTTGACTCAATTACAGGCGTTACAGCCCATTCACATAGTGACACAGGCCTTATAAAAATGAATGGAAAGTAGGACTTGTAAGAATGAATGACTAGTAGGCCTTATACTCCTTTTTTATTAAGGTCATGGCCTTAAATTTTTTTGCCATTTATTAAAAGATTCTTTGTAATCAACAGCCCACAGGCCTCATCTCCATGTCAACCCATCTGACGGCTAAGGAAATTTTATATCTAACAAGTTCCATATGACCAACAAACCATTTGATGTTCCATGTGGCAATGGATCAAAGGATCTCTAAGTTCATTTTGCGAATTTGGGAGATGATCAAATGATGAGGAAATCAGTAATGGCATTTGTTTCTATTCAAGAAGCCAACGCCCAAATGCTGAATTTGTTCCATAGGACCTGCCAATTGTTTTATTTAAAAAAATTGTCCTTTTAATATGCGAATATAAGCCACAACGAAATCACTTTTTCGCCACTTTGTCGCTTGAGCAAGATCAATAGTCCATGGACCTATTTCGAATTGTTAAACCTTGTCGAGTATTAGGTTTTCGATATATGACCATTTGTATAATGTGGTGCCTTCACCAAACATGGCGAAAGGCATCGCTTAATATCAAAATATATAAAGCCACTTGAATAAAAAGCTTTAATAAATAATAAATCCTATAGGCTTATTAGTGCCTAAGGTTGCATAGACCTTTTCCTACGGCCATGATCAATATGTATAAGGCTTAAGGGCCTCAAAATACAATCCAAGGCCAACTATTTTACAACCAAGGTTATATGATTAAGAAAAAAATGTGGGGAAATATATGAAGGTGACACCTTAATTAATCATAAATCATAAGCTTGTGGGATTGAATAATTAATGAAAAAACATCGAATATAGACATTTCTTGCAAGCACTAATTCATTTGAGGTAACACCTTCAAAATTAAGGAAAATATATGGTTTTAATGTCCCCTTTTTCAAATCGAGGCCTAAATATGGACTTCTTGCCATTCCCTTTTCGTGGCAAAGAAGAATTATTGAACAAGGAAAGGAATTGCATTTCATTTCAATTTTCTTTTATTTGATTTAATGCTTTCTTTTAAGTGTTTTCCTTTAGGAGACAGTCGGTTGGGTTTGGAGAGAATAAAGAAGCAATTAAAAGATAAAGTGAGGCTTAAGAGGTTGGTCCTCTTCTATTTGGCCTTTGGCACCAAGGAAAGGATATAAAAGGGACTAAAGGACTTCATTTGCAATCATCTTTTGGCACATTTTTCATATACAATTGGTTTCTTGGGCGAGTTGCTCGCTACCTTTCCACTTGAGGATGAAAACCCTCTTGTGTGGCATCCAAGAAAGACGGAAACCTTCCTTGTGGCTTGGCGGAGGATGGAAACCCGACATTTTGAGTTGGAAACATTGGGAAGAAGGATTAAAGGCCTTACATCATTTTTGAGCTCTTCCCTAGGGGAGCGACTACTAGGTTTGAAGCTGGTTTGGTGCTTTATAGGGCACAAATTTCAAATCTGATTTTATATTTTTAATCTCCATATTTTATAAGGCCGTAATCTGAACTTTGGTGAATTTTGGTGGAGATTTACTATTTTTCCTAACCCTTAGTTTGGCGGGACTTTGTTGTTATAAATAAATTAATTTCCACTATGCAATCAGATATTTCTTCAATCTTTTGACGTATTTGCAATGTATAAATATTGTCGTGGCTAGATAAACTATTTTGTAGCATTCTACATTGATTTGCATAGTGAAAGTGGACTCAAATCTCATAGGCAGTTCATTACCTAGGAATGCTGATTTTGAGCTTAATCTTCTAAGTTATTGTTACTTTCAGTTGTTGTGTGTGTATTTGAAGGTGTTTTCAGATCAGATTTATTGAGGATAGTTGGTAAACCCCTTTTCCCATTTTCAGCCCTAAAAGGGACATTACAATGGTATCAGAGCATCTATCCTCCCAACCTGGAGGGTTTCATTCAGAAGAGCAAATAAATGGAAAACATACATTTTGATGATGTTAGGGTTGAGAGGCTTGCCCTAGGGCAAGAAAGATTGGCGAATAGGATGACACAGTTGATCCAGGCCATGTAGAACCACAATGGAGAAGGAAGTTCTTCGGGAATTCATAGCGTGAGGCAGCCCTTAGGGTCCAGTTTTGGAGTTGCTTTGCTAGGCCATTCCAGCCTACCTTCCTCCCTAAGGAAGAAGCCATGCCAAAGTTTGAAACACGGCATTCAGGGAGCCATAACATTGCTACCATCTATGAGGAGTACAGACTCTTCCGGATGAGATTTGTGATGCCATGACACTCGTCGCCAAGTTTATACGGTTAAAGAATGGTAGAGTGGGAATGGGACCAAGGTCCAAACCCCGAGTTATACCAAAGAAGATGGGAAAGATGTTCCAGCCCTAGAGGGAAAGAATCCCTCCATCATGATCAAGGATGACGAAGAACAATCGAAGTTGTTGGGCATTGAGAGGGAGCAGCCCATTGAAGCACCCATCACTCTTCCCAAGGATGAGCCCTTGACTAATTTTCAGAACAGCAGTATGAAGGACCAAGGTTTGATGAAATCTTGAAGCACAAGCCTAGAGAAGAGGAGGAAATCATGAAGCATGAGTTGGAAGATATAAATCCTTTGATATTTCATGATGATTCATTGATTTCTAATGATGACATGTTACAGGAAAATAAAGAAGAAAAATTTGATTTACAAGATGGTGAAGAGAAGTTGAAGGTTGAAGCACAATTGCCAAAGGACAAGGAGGATGATCAACTCGCTAGGACCTCCCGGACAATAAGCAATGAAAGACAAATTGATGATGTTCATGATTCCAGCAAGATTCATGATGTGGTCCCTTACATGTATCAACAGGATGAGAATGCTTCAACAAATTCATATGGTGAAGAAAGATGAACACTATGAAGACAACCGGAGGTATGGAAGTAATTCAAATTTGTTTTTTCTACCATGCCATTTCAGATTTATGGTCATGGGCAATTTGTTGAAAGGGATGACCTTGGGGAAAATGTGATGCTCAAAGCAAATCACGGAAAATGGGAAGTCTTCATGATGCTAAGGATGGAGACAAATCAGAATTGCATAGGGTCAATGGACCAAGACTTTTGGGTGACCTTGTTGGGGGTCATGTGGATGAAGAGAGTGCTTTTCCGGGTGACTACAATCACTTTCAGCTCGCTGGAAATGTCAGGACAGCAGCATATGGTAAGCAATTTCATCATCTTCTTAAGGAAATGCTACATTTTGGTCGTCATAAGAAATATTCTAACAAATTTGTGAGGATGAAGGGTACCAAATGGGAAGAGGATGCTACTTTAGCCCTAAGAAGGGAACTCTTTGTGGAAGCCCTAGATATTACCATCATATTTCAAATTGTTGATTCCTCCTATGTCGCTGCCATATTTGTATCATGGAGGGCAGCAAGATCGATTTGATAAGAGGAAGAATATATTGAGGGACAAGGGGCACATAAATTCTTCCTTGCAAATTTCAGGTTGTTTGCACCTAGAAGCTTGGGATCCAGGGAACCTTTGGAAGGATGTTGATACAAATTTGAGGACTGTTGTCTACATCCTTATGGCAGCCATAACAAAATTGGCAATCACAAGAAAAATGCATTTCTCATCCACAGTAGAGGATATAGTGTTTGCATGGGATACAAGATGGTCTTCCACCACCATCATGCCAATTTTGCATGAGACAACACAATGCTACAGCCAAGGTAAAATGCTCTTCCTAAATTTGCATTGTGGATGGATAGTTCTCTCCTTGGACAGCTTGTAGGTTGATATTTTTGATGAAGATTTTTGGGTTTAATATGATGTGTGGAAGGGATTTCAAGTATTACAGTTGTTGCACCCTTCCTATGTCAATAATATCCAAGAATTTTGAGTTAGACTACAGCTATGATGGGCTGTCCTCTTCAAAATTATGCATGGGGCTGTGCATACCTTCCATGGGCAGCGAGAAAGAGGCAGATTTGGGGACACTCTTTCCTCTTAATATGAGGGGTAAGAGGGTTTACACATGGAGATTGAGCAAAGCCAACATCCCCACATCTTTGGCATTTGCTTATGAAAGAGTTTAGAGTTGTACTTGGACACTACACCCACTCATCCACACTTCTATGGACCGATCCAAACTCAATGGGGGAGAAAATTTGGTGGGGCAGTTTCAAGTCAACAATTGAAAACCCAAATCAGCAAGGTAATAACCTTCCAAAAGAGGTGAGCATAAGTTTTGGTATGTGTTGTTTACATCTTATGTTGAAATGCAATGATAAAGGAGAGAAGGCAATACTTCCAAACGTGGCTAGCATGAAAAAGGAAGAAGCATATCTTTGGGGCATTCAATACATAAAGGCTAGAAAGGGTAAGAAGCTTCATGGTGATAATTTTTGGTTGGTACCAGGCATGCATAATATGACCTCCATGTGGGGAACTCTTGAGGGATTAAGAGCAAATTGGAGCTTTCTTGTTGAAAGCCATTTTCACACCAAGTTGGGGCAAGGAAGGAATGCAAGAATGTTGAGTTAAGGGCTAATATGTTTGCTGATTTCAACCATAGGCTTGTTGATCTTCATTTTCCAGCCCATGTAAGACAATTTTCAGTCCCTATGCTACTCTTGAATTTTCTTTTTCCATAAGATTTCAGTTTGGTAGTTGTTATGCCATGGTTATAGGGCTGAAGGTGCAAAAATCATATTTGGGATTGCCATTAGCAGCCATGAACAGCGGTAAACTTGCATTTTCAAAGGGAATTCCATCATGGGTTGATGTGGGAAGGAGGTTACAGCTGAAAGGAAGAAACATATCAGATTTGATAGTCCCAATTTGGATAAGATTCTATGAGAATTATGACTGTGGAGAATTATTTTCAGCCCCTCCACAATCTGATTTGCATCTTGTAATAAGAGGGATAGCTAGTCAAGCTGATTATTCGTCCATTTATTGCTTTATGATGGAAACCACATCAGTGTGTAGGGATTTTGGTATAACTGAGTATGCAAAGAAAGTAGATGTCACTATTGTTTTTAAGTAGAAGATGGAGAAGACTTCAATGAAGAAAGGAGTAGTAGAGGTTTGAGTTTGTTTGGGTTGAAGCTCCTTCATTTAACAAGCACAGGGTCCAAGTTATGGGAGCACTACAGCATGTTCCTTTACCATGATATGATGATGTTGGGCATATGAGGTTGCAATTGCTTGAGGGCAAGCAATTTCGGAAAGGAGGACTATAATGTCCCCTTTTTCAAATTGAGGCCTAAATATGAAATTCTTGCCATTCCCTTTTCGTGGCAAAGAAGAATTATTGAACAAGGAAAGGAATTGCATTTCATTTCAATTTTCTTTTATTTGATTTAATGCTTTCTTTTAAGTGTTTTCCTTTAGGAGACAGGTCAGCTGGGTTTGGAGAGAATAAAGAAGCAATTAAAAGATAAAGTGAGGCTTAAGAGGTCGGTCCTCTTCTATTTGGCCTTTGGCGCCAAGGGAAGGATATAAAAGGGACTAAAGGACTTCATTTGCAATCATTTTTGGCGCATTTTTCATATACAATTGGTTTGTTGGGCTAGTTGCTCACTACCTTTCCACTTGAGGACGAAAACCCTCTTGTGTGGCATCCAAGGAAGACGAAACCTTCCTTGTGGCTTGGTGGAGGATGGAAACCCTCCATTTTGAGTTGGAGACATCAAGAAGAAGGATTGCAAAGGCTTTACATCATTTTTGGAGCTCTTCCCTAGGGGAGCGACTAGGGTTTGAAGCTGGTTTGGTGCTTTCTAGGGCACAAATTTCAAATCTGATTTTATATTCTGAATCTCCATATTTTATAAAGCCGGAATCTAAACTTTGGTAAATTTTGGTGGAGATTTACTATTTTTCCTAGCCCTCGTTTTTACAGGGACTGTTGTTATAAATAATTAATTTCTGTTGTGCTAATCAGATATTTCTTCAATCTTTTGATGTATTTGTGATGTATAAATATTGTCGTGGCTAGATAAATTATTTTGTGGCATTCTACATTGATTTGCATAGTGAAAAGTGGACTTGAATCTCATAGGCAGTTCGCTGCCCTAGGAGACTGCTGATTTTGAATTGGTTAATCATTCTAAGTTATTCTTAGCTACTTTCAGATTGTTGTGTGTGTACTTGAAGGTGTTTTCAGATCAGATTTATTGGGGATAGTTGGTAAACCCCTTTTCTCCATTTTCAGCCCTAAAAGGGACGTTACCTTGGCCATGCTTTACGAAGAAATTCATGAGGCACAAACAATGTAAGGGAAACCAAGAGGGAAAGAAATATTGTTTTGGTTGATGCAATATTACAAACAGCCAAATCAGGCTCCTACACCATAAAGCCATACCTTCTCTCTAGCATGGAACTTGCACTAGGTCCAATAATGACCATATCTTGCTTTATACTTAGATTGAGACTCTTCCAAAGTATCACTTACACTTGAAGATGAATTTTCCTTACTTTGTTAGGAAATGTCAGCCCTTAGTATTTCTATATCAATTTTTTCTTAGAGCTCCTTGCACCGTCGCATCACAACATCAAATTGGTTAGGAGGCAACTAACCAAAACATGCTTCAATGGGAGATTTATTTGAATAAGTATGGACTTCCCTTTTTATGTGTAAAGCCCATTTCTCGAAGCACTTTTCGGACCATGCTTGGATCATCATTAGAGATTTGACATAATATTTTTGTATGTGTTATATATTTTTACGGCACGGGGTGCCTAATTTGATATAGTGATGCAATAACTAATATGTTGAATGCAAAACAATCCAAAAGGGTATTATATATATATATATATATATACACTCTGTGTGCGTGTGTAAAATGAAACTTACCCGGAATTATTAGGTGAGTGCCTAATTTGATAAAGTGATGTGATAAGCGATATTTTGAATGTAAACATTCCAAAAGGGTATTATATGTGTGTGTGTAAAATAAAACTTATCCGAAATTATTGGCTAAGATTTGATTTTAGTATAAACAAAATAACGAATGACATCATGAGTAAATAAGGAATGTGGAGTCGAAATACACCATCGTAATGTTGCCCTAGTTCCATTTGCAACTTCCTGGTCATTATATGGTGAATCTTTGGGATTCATGGAATAGGCGAGGGAGATGAATGGGGTCGTCATTTTATTCTACCTCCTCATGATCACACTCTTAACTTCATTGTAAAAGTTTTCTTCAAGATCTTGCTCTTTTTTTGTATAATGTCTCTAATTTTTTCAAGCATAGAGTCAATGTCATCATAGATTTCCCCTATGCAAGCGTGATCTTTCTCTACATATCTTATCATGGATAAAATAAGCTCAGTAAAAATAAGCAAGTATTCAAACTTCGCCCACCAATCATCATTAAGTATCAATGATTTTATCTTGATGGCTCATTCTATGTTTCCTTGCCTCCACTCGAAATGAACTTCATCAATCACCATACTGCTTAAGGCATGTTTTACCTTCATAAGTTATCTAAAGACGAGCATGTGAGAGGAAAATCTCATTTCAACAACCTATTAAAATGAATTAAAACAAGCTAATAAATTATAATATTAAATTTAAAATAAATTCAATCGATAATTTCATAGAAAGTTCGAAAATAAAAATTAGAAACTAATAAATTGTTCCCTTACCTTGATAACTCCAACCTTGAGAACCTCTTAAAGATAGCTTGGGACACACATGATTCATGACAAACATCCGAATCTCATTTTCCTTCCTATAAATCTCCTATATCCATGGGATTTTGCCAATATTCTGCGTATCAAATTCGGTGAGTGCACTTTGCACAGGTGTCAAAATGTGTTGTTATCTCCCTCTACAATTAACCTGTTGCTCTAGAGTTTTTGCATTATCTATGATGACTTGGACAACATTTTAAGGGCCCACCGACTCAATAGCCTCAATCATGATATTACCACTAAATTGCGGATCTTTCACTTCGCCCTCGTAATCAATGGCCATTAAGAACATTACCCCTTTAGGACACACTACAACAATGTTGATTAGGGTTCTATTTTAAGCATCACTCCATCCATTTGAAATAATAGATACCCCCGAGTCCTTCCAGAATCCCTAATTGGCTGCAAAGAAGTATGTATGGTCCACTTCTTTCACCAACAATGATGTTCAAACCTTCTCATAACCAGATCCTTTGTACCCTTGAAGTGCCTTATTAATACCTTTCACCATTTGTTGCATGAATGGTGACCGCACACATTGAAGGGAAACCCACATGCATAAATGCATCGAGCAACCAACTCGTCAATAATATCCCTTTTCTCAATTGCAAATGCTTGTTCTAATGGACCTTTTGTTCTCTTTCGTGAGGTGGTCTCTTCCTCTAAGGGAGTTTCAACTTCAAGTGGTTGGGTTGGAGTTTGAATGAAAGGATGGTTTGATGGGGTGGGTGGTTTTCCTGAACCCCTCCTTTGCAAAGGAATGGTTTTAGATCTAGCTCTTGCAACTTGCAAGTCAGCCTCCTCTTGCTCTTTTATGTACACCAAGATATGTGTCTTATCAACCTTGGAACACTTTCTAATCCCCATTCCCACTACCCCAATTAAATGAGCTTTGAGTCGGGTATATGAGGACTTGAAATGCATATTGCAATGATTGCATATCCAAGATCGAGTGCCACCGCCAACAAGGTTCTCCAACACTTGTACATGTCTCCAAAGAGGAGAATTATGATCATGTTTTGTGGGATCCAGGCCCTCCCTTTGGCTTGCTTCCCCATGCCCTCCCCTTGAAGCTAAATTGGATGCCATTTATATTTTATATCTCAAAGTTCAAACCTACAATGAAAAATAAAAACAAAAACTTAAAAAATAATAAAAACTACACCCTACACATCCTTTTCTATTTTTGATCACCAAGTTCGCCATGAAGGTGTGAGGTGAGAGCATACACGGTTCAAATTTTTAATAAAAAAGCAAAAAAACTAAACCTTATACATCATATTCTACTTTTGATCACCAAGTTCACCATATAGGTGCGAGGTGAGAGCATACAATAATTTGGATGATATTTTTAATTAAAAACAACAAAAGAACTATATTATTAAAAAAATGCAAAGGAAATGTTACATTTTTCTTTACATAGAGTTTAAAAATTATTAAATTAAAACTACATATTGATATCATGATCAATGATCATGAATGATGTGTGCATTATGCACACATCATTCGTGATCATTGATCACATTAACATTTTCTATAAAAAAGTTGTTGAAAAAAACCTGATTTTTCCTCCTTGAAGTTGATCCCTCCTTCCAAATCTGCTTCTAAACTCCTTGATGCTCTTAGCTCTTAGTAACACCTCCTAATCTCTTCCTTCAAGTTGTTCCTTGATGTCTCTTTGCTCTTCACAATGCTAAATATTAGTTTAGTGAAAACTGAATTCAACAAGAGAAAGAAATGAGTGTGATTTAGAATGGACCAAAGATGTCATTATATAGCTTTTAGGAAGTGTCTTTAGGAAGGTTGGGTGGGTAGATTAGGGTTAGAAACAATAAATGCTAAAAATAGTGTTTGTTTTATTTTTGGCTTTTATACTCATCGTTTGCAGCGGGTATGGTTGGGAAATGTTTCGGTGCGGTAGAGTTGTACCCATGGCATTTCCAAGGCGTACCAAGTTTGTACGTCCATTTCGGGATGTTTCCCCCATTTCCAAACCCCTACCCGTAAGAGAAATTTTTCCGAGGGGTATGAGTAGAGGGGGGCGTTTGAATGCTACATAGGTATCTTGAACATGTTAAGATTTGTGTTGATGAATAGAAATAGAATATCTATCCTAATTATGGGTCACACCACGAACTAGATCAGTACATGCACTTCAAAATATATGGTGTAATAGCTGGAATTGGGTAGGATGTGCACTAGGTTTCATAGTGCATTCAAGGTTTTCCTAAGCTAGAGGGACATAGCATTCACATGCTCAAGGCTGTCTCATGAGGACCTAGAGATCCAGCCACTGATTATGGTTGATATTTCCAAAAAGTAATGAATCGCACGAACTAGACAAATGATGCGCCAACCAATTCTTCTTCCTAACATCAAGAATCCAATTGCACAGAAAAGATATACACAAAGTAGATGCACTTGTTAATGTCATTAAGGTCAAGAGCATCCCAGATTGGGCCAAGACATCTTCATGAAACATCCAACAAGATGTGAAGCTAAAAGTAGAAGTAGAGAAGGTTGATGAGCTCTAACAAGGAAACGACCAAAGCTACATATATGGTGCAAAGAAAGCTAAGCAGAAGGCCATCACAAAGACAGATGTCCTCAGTTTGCAGTAATGTTCCTCTGAATCCTCAGTCGAACACTCTAATCAAGATTGTGCACATCAAATTCACACCGCCAACACAAACTACAACACCCCAATTCACCCAAATATATTATTGTGACATATGCAAAGAGGGGGCATTTAATTCAGTGTTTTTAGAATTGAACTGGAACCAGCCAGTTTTACAAGTCTGATGCTTTTTGGAGTGAACCAGTTGAAAAACCGGATCGTTTAACTGGTTTGGGGCCAAACAAGACGGTTTCGTATGGAACCCGCCGGTTTGGTCCCAAACCAATCAAACAGGTCCAGTTTCGATATAAACCAGCCGAGTCAAGCCCCTGTGCAGGTATATGGCGCAGTTTTAAAACATACCAAAGAGCATCCAACAAATCTGAATTTACATCTTAGTCTCTGTATAACTCATTAAATCCAGAATACACGAATTATGGTGATTCTTATCAACGAAGATATCTATATTCTGGCACCATGTTCCAGTCAAGAACTCAACATCGTATTATGGTAAAACAGTAATGTATTGCATTCAGAAATAGTATAATTCTGATCAGCAATATATATATATATATAAAGAAAAACTAACATTACAATTACATTTCTTTTATTCAACAATAGCAGCAGATGAAAGGATACTAATTGCCTGAATGAGTCTCACTAGCATATATCAATTGCTCATTAGCAGTATACAACAATATTAAACAAAGTTTCAGTTGTAATAAGTATCCAACAGCTGTGTAATAAACAAAATCAGCATATAAAAGTCAGAATAAATATGTATGTCTAAATGATTTGAACCAAATAATACTATTCAAAAAGATGTGGAAAAGCTGAAATCTCCACATTATTTATGTATTTTGTTTCGGAATCTCATATATGATATATGTATTGTGTATTGGACTTGGAGTTCGTGCCATTTTGCTATAAACACCTTTCTTACATATATACATGAGCAAACTTTGCATATTTTGTGTGTAATTGTTGGAATCATGGTTTCTAATCTTTCAAATATATCGTTTTCATTAAAAATATAATTTTTATGTGTTTTTTAGTAAACCGGTTCATAAAGTTTGAACCGGTCTGATTCCGGCCCAGTCAACTCTCAACCGGTTCCATGTCCAGTTCCGATTTTTAAAACATTGATTTAATTCATTCTTGCGATTTCATTCAGGAATATATGTGTACCCCATATAATGTGTACGGCACTTTCTACAGAACCACAATGTACATGACAAATCAGTGAAGTTCTTTGGAAGCAATTCAAGAGGGAATATGTAGAAATGTGTTTATGGTTGGCACAGGACTTCTTGTTCAACAGCAACAAGAAGCAAAGAAGAGAGGTCGAGGAAAGTGTAGCTCATGTTTCATCTGTAGACCTATAGGGCAGTTCAAATTCAGAATTTGCACCTCAGGACCTGAGCTGCTTCTTCCAGCATATCATGAAAAATATCATCATAAATGGATGTATGTTTTTAATTAATCATTCTCATAAATGGATGTACATCAATCCATCCATAATTGCAATTTCATTTTTTTGCACGAACACAAACAACTCAGACATCAAGAAAACCAACAAGAAATGAATAGGATTACATAAAAAGGGTTTTAACAAGTCAGTGTTACTTTACCAAGTTGTGGTGGCAATGCTGTAAGATGGTTATTTGATAAATCCAGGACAGAAAGCTGCAGCTCACATGCCTCCTCTGGATACTCTCTAAGCTGCATCTCATAAATGAAATCAAATATTACAGTATAGCAGTCATTAAAGGAACACTTTCTTGCATCTGCACAATGTATCAGCACCTAGCAAATTCACAATATTTAATGTGCTGAAATAATCAAAAAAATTGTTAAAAAAGTAAACAAAACATAGGTCAGAACATGCTTACGGATATGGTCAGTGCAATGAAAAATAAATACGAAAAACAAAATGGTGGGAAAAACAGCTACAATAGAGATGAAACAGAAAGATATGAAAAAAACATATTAAAGAAAAAACCAGTGAAGCGAGAATAATATATTTAAATATTTTCTGTTCTCATTAAATGGTTGACAGTCAAAAATCCAAAATAGCATTTATTATGTAAGTTTTGTAGGTAGCAATTCAGTTTTCTTACAAAAATCATTTTCTGATCAAAAATCTCTCTGAAATTATGCTTTGCCACAATTGCCAAATAAGAATTAACAATTATTAAAAAACTCAAAAACAAATCATATTATTAATCCTGTTACAAACCTCAAAAATGATGAAAGTAGAAAAGATTTTGCACAGCGGTTTGCAACAAACCGAAATGACAAATCTAGAGGCTAAACTCATTTAATAACCAACTGAAAATATCAGAAAGAAAATCATTCTAGATCTGAGCAATCTAAGTCACAATTCAGTATCCAAGCAGATTAACAAATCAATTATTTGTAACTACTATAGGACACAACGAAGGAACATGCTGAAAATAGAGTCTCGATATGAAGCATAGAAGACACCAATAATACAAATACAGCTGAAAGATATAATACAAGACAAGTATCCTGAAGATGATAGATATAATAGATGTGAAATAAATACAGAAGATGTGAACACAGGAGACACCTATAAAAATGATGGACTGAATAAGAGATGCAGATGTAAATCCAGGAGCAAATGATTCAGCTAATGATTGGTATTTAAATCCAGGAGCAACTAGGATATAATTTCAACAAAAGTGGATTGAACAGCCTCAAGACAAAGAATAATCATGAAGAAAGATTGTGGTATTAAATGACAGGCCATGTGAAGTACAAAGAAATAACATAATTGCCACAAAAATAAAGAGTGGAGATACAGTGAAAATACTTAATGTTATGTATGTAGCAGAACTCAAGAGGAAGCTACTTTTAGTCAATCAACTAAAGAAACACAAGAAGGTGGAATTTGATGAAGATCAGTGTTTTGAAAAGGAAAAGTTGAACCAAAATCAAATAGTTTCACAAGGAATTGACAAAGGAGGTTCGAACAAGTTTATCACCACAATAATCAGAGCTCAGCTTTTCAAACAGTTGTTCATTGGATTTTGATCCCTGAATTTTCAATGTTTACAAAAGGAAGAAGAGTGTGGTGATAGGAATGTCATTCATTTGGTAGAAAACTGGCCTGGGTGAAGATTTTATACTAGAAAGCAGCACCTAAATAAATTTTCAAAAGAAAGAACAGGATGAGCAATAATGCAGTTGGAGTCGATCCATGGTGATATACATGGATCCATATGAATTCAATCACTTAGCAGGTGCTAGAAATTCCCTACTCTTCATTGACAATTTTTACAAATTTGGGTTTACTTCTTGCACAACAAGTTTGGAGAATTTAACACTCCATGATTTCTAGAGCACTGGTGAAAAAAGTAAGTGAAGAGAAATTAAACATTCTGAGAAAGCAGTGGCAAATACAACTTAAATGAATTTAAACAAACTACTTTACATATAGAATCTGTTAAAAAATTTAACTTAAATAGAGATGCTTGCAATGCTTTTTGTTTTGTGCTGTGTTGTCATGGACATTTGTATCCATTGTATATACAATATCCAAAGGTTAAATAACCTTTCAAAATACCCTTGAGTATATCCCTTCATTAATAAAATAGTTCTTATCTAAATATAATTTAGTATAAGTATAAATAATAATACAGATATAATATTGTAATTTCTACATTTCAATACTCTAATTCAGGGTCCAGGAAGACCTGCTGGATAACATTCTAAACAAGGGTCTAGATGTGTTACTGCAGAAAATGTATTATGAATGATAGAGACAGAAGATACGTCCAAGTGCTACAAAACAAGAAGAAGAGCAAGGAAGACAATTGACACCAGATGTATAACTATAATTCTAAACTTATATTATGCAAAGTCCTGTACAAGATCCGAAAGGTCGGATGTACTATGTCTGCATACTCCTAGTCTATCTTTTCAAGACTACTCTACAAAGAATAGAAGAATGTATTCATATACAAAGGACGAATATGAAGCATCAGTTGGACCATTACAATAATTAATAAAAATCATTGCATAACTCATCATCCATTCTTTATCTTCAGCCATTGTTACTGCAGATCTGAGCAGTAAAGTACTGGCACTGCAGGAGTTGTACGGCACTGTAGAGAAGTTGGGACTTCCTGATGTGCATATGTGTGCAAAGTGTGGTGTTGAAGCAATTGGTGAAGTGAAATCGTGCTACAAAGCGACATTGTAATGCCGTGAATCATTTGACGTCTAAGATCCTAATCGATCACTCTATCATTTGAGGTCTAAGATCGTCCTACATCATTTGATGTTTATATAGGTATGTACATACGTACATAGGCATGTATGTAGGTACGTAGGTATGTATGTAGCTATGTACGTAGGTAGGTATGTAGGTACGTCCGTATGTATGTATGTACGGACGTAGGTGTGTGTGTCTGTGTGTGTTTGTGTGTGTCTGTGTGTGTGTTTCTTTGTGTCTATGTATGTGTGTATGTAAGATGTTAACCTTATACGTACATATGTATGTAGGCATGTAGGTATGTATGTAGTGTGTATGTATGTATGTAGGTACAGACGTGGGGGTGTGTGTACGTGCGTGTGTGTGCGTGTAGGTGGTGTGTGTGTACGTGCGTGTGTGCATGTGTGTGTGTGTATGTGTGTGGGTGTGTGTGCATATGTATATGTCAGGGTGTGTCTGTGTCTGTGTCTATGTCTGTGTCTGTGTGCATGTCTATGTGTGTGTCTGTCTATGTGTGTGTCTGTAGGTGTGTATGTCAATGTGTGTGTGTGTGTGTGTGCGTGTCTGTCTGTGTGTGTGTATGTATGTATGTATGTAAGACGTTAACCTTATAAAACCTCAAAAATCCAATCATGTGAACCTACCATTTATAAGGTCGAATTTTGGTATGCCTTAAATTACTCGCATTGCATTCGGCCTCTTGAACATCATTAGACAACCTTATGCTATTTTACAGCACAGTGTACTTGGGTTGTATTTGTTTTGCGCTATTGTGTTGATTATCATGTTGATTAGTTTGATATAGATTAGACATGTATGTGAACTCTTGGTTTTATGGATGATTTTGCTATGCAATCACTTTGATATGATCTATTAGACCCTATATTATCTTGCCTATTTCTCTATACTGAGATCATGTATTGAGATCCTAAGTATTTGGTTACTTTGACATCCAAGATTACTATGCTAATGATACATGATTTTTTTTTGGGCTAATGACAGTTGATTTCTTTTTTAAAGATATTTTGGTTATATGCTGACCCCTTTTATCCACCTTGTTTTGGTCTTGGGATGAGCATCGTGGCCCTTAGTTAAGGTAGGCCAATGGCCCCTTAACTTGGGTGAGCCTCCTTTCCCTCAAGACCATTTTTTTATTGTGAACCTATATGTTTTGTCGGCGCCGCGTACATGTGTTTGTGGCCTTCCATGTTTTTATCCTTGATTGTTCATCCCCAAGATGTTTGCTAGTTGTTAATTAATGTGTGTTCATTTGGGCTTGGGAATGGATAGGATGGGGAAAGGTTTGTGTCCCCGTGTGATGATGCTATTATGGTTGGGAGGTGAGCACCCCTCCCTAGGAGTTTTTCCCATGTGAGCAAGAAGAGTTGGAGTGAAGGCTTGAAGATTGTATTGTCAGTCTTTGGAGCCTTTTGGATGAACACTTTCAGCTTTGAGAAGTCTTGTTGTGACCCTTGGCATGGTCTTGTCCAAGGCATACCTGAAACATGTTATGCCACATGGAGCTATGAAGAGCTTGGTTGTAGCTATGTTGGACATACACAAGACTTTCATCCCATGTGTGTGGATGTTTGGAGTGATACATCTGAAGAAGATGCACAATCATGTGGTTGACTACCTCTATCTGCCCATCGGTCTAAGGGTAGAATGCAGTGGACTTGTTCAGTTTCTTGTCCATCATGGACCATAGTGCAGACTAGAAGATCCCCACAAATTTGGAATCCCTATCTGACATGATGCTTCTTGGAAGACCAAAATGAACCCAAACATGCTCAAAGAACATTTTTGCAGTCTCCTTTGTTGAGATTGTCTTCTTGCAAGGTGCCAAGATTGCCATTTTTGAGAACCTATGTAATGTCCCTTTTTCAAATTACGAACCTAAAAATGGACTTCTTGTCATCCCCTTTCCATGGCAATGAATCATGATCGAACAAGGGAAGGAATTGCATTCCATTTCAGGTTTGTTTATTAGATTTAATGTTTTCTTTTTAGTGTTTCCCTTATGAGGCAGGTTGGTTGTGCTTGGGAGAATCATAAAGACAAAAAGAAGCCCGAAGAGGTCGGTTCACTTCTAGTTCGCATTTGGTGCCAAGCAAGAGCTATAAAGGGAGTTACGTGATTTCATGAATGTGTATACACCTAGTTTTTCACTCTTACCGGCTTTTTCTCCTCTCAAGCACTATCGGTGAATTAGCCTTTGATGTCCTTGTGGATATGGCCTAGAGCGGGGATAACTAGAAACGGTGATATTGGGTTGGTTAGAGGTGGTACTTGTGAGACAGCTTGATGAGGAATCGATGTTCGATATCTTAGACACCTTTAATGCCCTTACAGCTTATTCCTTTTACAATCTCCCTACGACATCACCTTGTTATCCTCTTACGATCACCTCCATATCTACGTATATCACACTTATATCAATGTTATATCACCTTTCGACATCTCCAAAGTCTTCCTCTATCCTCTGACACTTGCTTTTAGGAACCCATGATGACACGTTACCAGCAACACCATTGACCATGGTCAATAGTATCTAGCTTTTATTTTTGACAATCAATTGTTTCCACTATGGTCGATGCCATCGGCTAAAATAATTTGAAATGTTTAATCATGATCCCTATATATAAATGTCATTTGAGTGTATGTACCATCACGTCATCATCAGTCATTCGGTATTCTTGTGCTCGCAAATCTGCTCTTAAGAGCTTAGAGTTAGTCATGCTCATGTTTTAGAGTCTACTCCTAGAGCATTGGGTACTTAGAACTACCAAAACATAGGATTTGCATTTGTTATGATCTTCCCATCCTTTGGAGTCTTCAACAAGTCACTTTTCTAGGTCTTCTTCTATTCACTTTTGATCTCCCACATCAACTCTCTCATAAGGTGTTGCTAACCACAGCAGAAGTTAATGCACCAATGGTGTCTGCACAAAGGTAAGTATCTCTAACTTCTCATTTCTTTTATGTTATTTCAAATTTGAGTGGTCATTGGATTAGTCAAGCATAGAATAAAATATAACATATTCTTAATCCAATGCATTATTTTTTATCAGTCCTTACCTTACAATCTGCCCTTTGGGCTCTATAATTTATCAATCCTTGCAATCCATGTTTACAACCTAGCATAAGTACCTCTCTCTGGTTTGATAACATATAATATCAATCTACAATAAGGGCTTAGTTAGACACCCCTATCTAGATCTAGGATTTGTAACCCTATATTTTTTTATAGAGTATGGAATATTACCTACTAGATCCACAACATTAACAGCTTACCACCCTTCTGACAACCTCTTGTATGTAACTTTGTAACGGTATCTTTCATATCCTAGTCTACATTACCCAAAAAACGAGAGGATATTCTATTAGACTAATTTTTACTTGCATACATTCTAGTCAACCCAATGTCAATTTTACGCTCTCTTTCAATTGAATCCTATAATCAATTTGATCTTATCTTTCATCTTTCAAGATCTACCTTAACCTCAAAATCCTCATTATAATCATATAATTATCATGTCGTCACCTTTTACAGTTTTCCTAGTGAGCCTCAACCCATTAAGCTTCTATATGGGCTGCTTCTTTCTCCCTCTTGTGTCCACCATTGAAACCAATCATTCATGGTGTACTTTCTCACAATTACAACCTCAATGAATCCAATCTAGCATGGATGAAGATCCACAAGATGATTTTCCCATATTCAACATATATCCGGCCAAAGATCCACAAGATGGTCTTCCCTTTAGCATGGATGATGATCCACAAGAGAATCATCCCATCCCTTATCCTTCCATCATGGTTGAAAATCCACAAGACAATCTTCCCACCTATAGTCCATTTGAACATACCAATTCTCACCTTGATATCAATAATGACCTTCCATCTTTTAGCTCTCACCCAACCTTTACTAGAAAACACCAATTGGGTGCTTCAACAAATTTTGACTCTCGATCTATAAAAATTAAACACCAGTAACTGCATTGGCCAGTTTCCCAAAAAACCTAATGTAGTTTTGTTAGCATATGGATTTGCACGCATGCAAATGACATGCAACAATAAGGGAATGAAGTCCCTCCTCAATGAAGGTGAGGCTGCCTTTATTGAAAACCAAAACTATATTTACATCTATACATTCAAAATTGTATGTGGGGGTGTTTTGGAACATCAAATGGAAATAAATGTGAATGAGGGAGATGGAATGGAATGAAGGAAAGAAATGGAAAAGAATGAATGGAAGGAACATGCAATAGTTAGGTAAAGCAAAGCCTAATATCGCATAAAGGAGAACAATGAATAACTAACTCAAATAAAGTAGAGTTCGAATCAGCTAAACAAGAATAAGTAAAAGGGAACACACATGAGCAAGTAAATATCGAAGCTTGATCATTGTGAACAAGAACAATATAATAATAGTGTTGACAATAAGATCAAAGACAATATTTGTATGCAAGATTTAAACACTAACATCTAATGAACATAAGAACATCAAATGCTACAAGAGTTAATGAATGGGACACAAAGTTCGTATTTCATCAACTCCAAAATGTCTTCCCAAAAGAGCAGTTTCTTTCTTGAAACAAAGCTTGCACACAAAAGTATTTTCTTCTCCTCTCTCAAAGTCACCCTTACAAATGAGCCCTAAACTTCCTTTTATAACCCAAAAGTTTATTACAAAGTAGTTAGAATTGACATGAACACTAAATAGGGCACCTTAATTGACTTTATCTTTTCACCAACTTTTAAAAAGTAACTTGAAAATAGAAACCACTTAAGTTATCAAAAAATTTCCAAAAGTGAGTTTAACAATAACATCACTTTATAACAATTTTAAAGTCATTTTAGGAAAAGTACACAAATAAAAGCAATGGGTACATGTGGACCCCACTTAAATGACATGGACACACACATAGACATCCTTGTCAACAACGTGCCACCTAGATCAAGACATATGGGATCAATGTTTTATCCATTGGGCCAAGATTCCGCCTATCCCAGTCGTACAAGAATGAACTCATTGATCATGCTCCATAATCCTCCAAATGACAAGAGAGTCGAGCTTGAAACTTGAGCAATTCATCCACCTCTTTGTTTGAGCAACATCCTGGTGTGAGCAATTTTGTCTTTATTCGCATTCGCATTCACAATTACACACAATTCTCCACATGCTAAGATTACCTTTCCATGGCGAATTCTTCATCTATCACGAGACCGGAGTCGTTATGCCACCTTGACTTGTCAGAATCTAGCTCCCGACCTTTCGCCATTAAGAAGATCTTCCAAGAGTTGAGATTGCAATTCACTTCGAGTTATGTTTTTCGTCTTTGTCACCATCCCGAAGTGTTGTCATTCTAATTCGCTCATGATCATCCAATTCAAGAACGCTCCAACTTTAAGACTAGCCGATGAAGTATCGCGCCCGCTGCTAACTAAGAGCTGACAGGGACATGCTTGAAGGGACACGCTTGAATGATGTGGCCTTGCTTGATTATCCGCATAACCACACTTGTTTGAAGATGACATGATTGTGAAGACGTGACAAAAGCTTGATTTCTGGCTATTACTTCCAGACTTCAAAACTGAACAAATCGCCTCTGAAACTGCCCTGGGAAAAATAGCAAATCTTGTTCTGAGAAGCTCTCACTAGATGAGGGAGTCTATTAAGGTACCACAAGTCTGCGTGTCAGAGGGTTTTTTCCCAAATCAAATTCTTCAGTCAAATATTAAAGGTCAAAGATGACTTCTCTGAAACTGTCAGGAAAATGTAGGTGTGAAACTATGAAAACTCCGTTTTATTTTAGCTTGGGAAAATACCAAACGTCACTCAAGGAATCTACAACTTAGCAAGGGGGCACATGAAGTTGGGGAGAATTCAAAGAACCAATCCTTTTCTCTTGACGATCACCCAAGTTCAAAATATCGACTCTCAAAGTGAGTCCCTTGACAGGCTGAAAATTGCACGCAGCAACGAAATCAAATAAATTGTCTTTTATTTGGGTCCGCGAAAAATACCAAATGAGGTGTTGTGCATTTGCTAACTTGGCAAAGGAGTACATGAAGATGGAGAAAATCCAAAGAACCAAACCGTTCTTCTCGACAATCACTCAAGCCCGAAATACGAGATTCTCAAAGTAGGCCTTCTAACAAGCTGAAAACTGGTACGCAGCGTGAAATTCAAACGAATCGTTTAGGTTGGGTTTGTGAAAATATCAAACGAGGTGTTGGTGCTCTGAGAATAAGTATAGAAGCACCTTAACATGAGTTAAATTGCGGGCAATGATTGGTTTTTCACGAAAATCATCCTGCTTTGAGATACCAAGCTCCAAAGTTGACTACTTTGTGAGATCTGACCAGCAGTAGCCTTCGTTCTACGTCTATTGTTTTCTTCCCAAAGATGAGAATCTTAGGAAGGTGTTGGGGTGTATATTACTTCATGAGTTTGTTATTGTTATAATCTTAGGCATGGGCTTTTGAGTTCTTACTCCACGCATTTCCATGGATTGTCTCCATGCTACTATCTCTCTGTTGTCCTCAATACTCCTTTTCAAAGATAACAACATAATTCTTCACTATCAAACCACCTTCTTTAGCAAGTATAGTTGTCGCTTATGCTTTCTAAAGCTCTTCAGAGTTGTTCAAAACGGATATATTCTAAATCTCCTCCCATTAAATTATCAACATTTTTCACAGTCCCATATTGCATGCTACTAGAGCAGTATGATTCTATTTCCCAGAGTTTGTTTCGATAATTTCCTTGAAGCAAAAGCAATGATCAAATCTCTTGGATAATTGTTATTCGTCCTAACAGTTTTAGCATGGCCAACTTTCTTCCAATTGTTCCTTATGCCAAGCCCTCACCACTAATAATTTCTTCTAGCAAAACCTTCCTTTTGGCATCGAAATCTTTCTTTGTCTTAATCTCCAAGTTTGCACCACCATAGGCTAGATTCAAGTAAAAGATGGTATTAGCTTCTTCCTCTGATGAGAATTCAATAAGAGCAGAGTCACAATATACTTTGCTCACAACAACATGACAAAGCAATCGCACACTTTTAACTTGTTCAACAGTTTCCTCATGTTTCAATAATTTGTTGACACACCCCACTCTCTTTCCATCATCAGAGAGTTGGAAAGTGGAAGCATATTTCTGCAGCACATATGCTACAGCATTAACATTTTCTTCAGGGATATTATCAAGTCCCACATCTTCTTTCAGACCTAAAGGCTCCTTTATTTGTTTAAACGAACAAATCAAAGCAAGATTAATCGTTTCATCCTCGCTCTCTTCCACGCTTGCGCAGGTTTGCGTGACTATTTCCTCCTGGCCGCCTATGCGTTAGGCTCTCCTTTTTTCTTGGCTATATGGTTTTATTCTTCCATTTCATGCATGCATTCTGGTCCACTCACTTCTTTATCTTCCACAAATTTCTGTCTTTTATTTGTCATGCATTTCTTTATCTACATTGGTTGAGCGGCTAGGTAACCACATGGCCATTTGCGTATTGGAAACTTCTTCACCGGGTTGCTTGGCGCTTGTGATTCCTCCCATTGGACTTAGAGGATCTGCTCCATGCCATATTGTCTCTCCCATTTCCCTTGCGTGGGCTCTTCTTATTTTCTTTTCCTTGGCGTGGGCAGTTATCTCTGACATTGAATTCTTTTGTTTGTTTTTCTTGGACAGCTGTTTGTTACTCTTTGGCATGTGTGGCCTTCTAACTTTGCAAATGTGTGGCATTTTTGTAGACCAATTTTTCCTTTCCAATGCGTGGGCAGCTTTGATTTGGACTATTCTCTACCTCTCACACATGGGCTGTTTCAATGGCTGCGTAGACTCTTTATTTGGTAGTGTGAACTGGTCTTTTCTTCCTGATTGATGTGGATTGTCCAAACATCTCCCTTGCGTGGAAACACTAGCCCTCTTGGCGTGGAAATCTTTCCTTCTTTCACACATGGCCTACCTCCTTTGTCTAGCTGAGTTGTTTTATTTAAACAATGCGTGGATGTGCTGTAGACTGAGACTATTTTATTTGGCAGCATGGACTTCCTCATTGTTCAACTGGTTTACTACCTCCTTCGCATGCACAGCTGATGGAGCTGCTTATAGCTTTCTTGGAATGAGTGGAGAATCAACGTCTGTGAAGAATGTGCTATGAATCTTTGGAAAAATCTTTCTCGGAAAACATTTCCACACAGGGAAATAATAAGAAATTGGAAATAATAATAAGAAGTTGGAAATAAAGAGCCTCAAAGCTTCTTAATTACTTTCGCATACGACTTTTTCCACAGATTTTAATGGAAGAAAATTACGAGGATTCAAGAAGCTTTCTCGTAACCATTTCTTCTTTCGTCCCATTGAAATAACCAATTTCCTCTTTCTCCGGGTAGTGGGCATTAATTGTCAGGGGAATATGGGAAGAAGTTAACCATTTTCCCATGACAATGGCAAAGTCAGCTAGCAATTCCCATCCATTTCCCCACATGGGAAAATGGGAGATATTTTGTTGTTTGATATCTGATTGGGTTGGCAATCAACAAGAGAATTTCCAACAAGCAGGGGAAAATGAAAACTTTGCCAGGAAAGGGAAAATCGAGAGCGGAAAGCCAACTTGGCATTCCCAACAATTGGAGGCGGAATTTTAATTGCCCACGGCAATGGGGAAGCGAGAAAACTTCTTCCAAATTTGTCGATCAATTTTAATGAAGATTAAATTAATATTTATTTAATTAAAAACCCCAAAATTTAATAAAATTAATTTTATTAAATAAAGGGTAAGAAATTAATTAAATATTAATTAATTAATTTTAAACACGGTTTGCGACATGGCGGGAGAAGTTCTTACCCAAAATGGACGAAACGAAGGGAAAAATGATCGAGAGAATAAAACGATCGTGACGAAGGTGATAAATCACGAGAAATGACACTTCGGAAAATTTTTGAAAATTTTACGTTGTAATTTTGCGAAGTCAAAATCAGGTATAACAAGTTTAGAGAAAACTAACCTTAAAGATCTCATTGACTAGATTCCCGAAAAACCAAATGTAGTTTTATCTCAACCTTTCATAGATAATCGCATCGGCCACCCCGATTTTTATATCATGGTTGATGACATGCAAAAGTTTGTTGTTGACTCTACATCATACCTAATTTTCCAATATCTAGTTATAGTCAAATTCTTGCATGAAATCACATATTGATAAAAAATGCAAGGATCTCAAACTTGACACAGCCTATGATGGTTTATTACCTCAAGTTTTAGGGCAACGCCCGATGCCCCTCCTATTTCATCACATTTTTTGGCATCTCCCGATGCCCATCCTCCTATTTCATCACATTTTGGGGCACCTCTTGATGCCCAACCTCCTCTTGCATCACACTTTGGGTAATTTTATAATGCTCGTCCATATCATAATTCATACTTGGGGGCATCTTCTGATGTTTACATTCGCTTTCTCCTAATGTTAATCACTTCCAAATTTTATCTTCTTATCTTTGGGGCATCTTACAATGTCTATTCTCACTCGTCCTCTAGCTTGGGTGCATCTTATGATGCCTTCCATCTTCACATCTTATGATGCCTTCACATCTTATATTATTCTAAGAGGTCGGTTAGTCTAATGTTCTCAACTACCCCTTACCATCATATACGCCTATTAGAGTATATACATTTTCCCGACTAATTACATCCTCATCTTGCCCATTAGGATTGTTAGTTGAGTCGATACATTTTTTCTTGCTAATAGTGTCTACCTTGAGTTCACAAATTTATATCCTACTTTTACATACCTTTTGGTTTTTTTGATGCCACATTGCATTTTTACCCATCGGAAATTACTTACATTATAATCCAAACTGTTATACCTTCCAGTCTTCAAATTGTGACTTTGCATGGTAAGACCTTGCCCTCCTCACAAGTGCCCATCAACTATTATTGTTTTTGTGATTGATTTTTTTATTGTAATAATTGCATTTTTGTTGTCTTTTGTGTGATTTTTCTTTGGTGATATGACTTTTATCTTTTCCTTTAGCTTTTTCCATTTCTCCATCCGGATTAAGAAGGCTAATGAAATAGGTGTGAAAAACGACTAGTACTAGAGAGCTTACACCCAGCCCTATAAAGATAAGATAAATATATTCATATCCAACAAATGACCACAAAAGTAGCTCAAGGGGACTGCAGAAAACAGCGAGCACCAATACAAGGCGAGAAAACCAAAGAGTTCTTGAGAAACCTAGAAAGGATGATGCTTAGATGCTCTTAGAATTGCACCAAAAAAAAGTGTTATCTCGATAA
The DNA here is from genome assembly GCA_018340775.1 of Taxus wallichiana var. yunnanensis. Lineage (NCBI taxonomy): Eukaryota > Viridiplantae > Streptophyta > Pinopsida > Cupressales > Taxaceae > Taxus > Taxus wallichiana. Next base: position 981,042,926 of record CM031234.1, on the reverse strand, counting down.
CAACCTTGGTGGGCATGATAGGATGTGTGATATAAAAGCTAGATACCAAATTATTATTTGGTTTGCCCCAAGCATTATATATTGTTTCAATTACACTGGAATAATTTTGCGTCCATAGAGGAGACTTTTAGTGCATGGAAGAGAAGTCTCCCAAAAGGCCAACATTTCCTTCCGATCTTGTGGACTGGTATCTCTCTCACTCTATAGAATATTTGGAAAGAAAGGAATCGCAGAATTTTTCAGCAAGTTAGCAAAGAGAACTCTTTTATCTGGGAGAAAATTAAAATTAACATAGTGGAAAGCCTCAAACATAAAATACCTTTACCACAGAGTCTGCTCTGAATGGGTACATCTCCTCAAACAGATATCTATGGACCCTAGGGATGCTATGCTTTCCAGGAGGCAAATTAAACAGAGGCCTATAAGCGTAAGTCCTTGGACAAAACCTCCTTTAGGATATGGAAAGTTGAACACTGATGGTGCTTCTCGAGGAAATCCAGGAAGAGCTGCTATGGGAGGCATTGCTAGAGACAGCCAGGGGGAAGTGCAATTCTTCTTTGCAGAGAATTTGGGTACTACTACTAACAATCTTGCGGAGGTGAAAGCAATCTATAGAGGCATGCAAGAGGCTTTAAAGATCGGATGGCAAAAGCTTCAAATTGAATCGGACTCTCAAATTATTTTAAAGTTGTTATCTGATGATCGAATTGATTCTTCTTCAAATTGGCGAATAACAAAAGAGGTAGGGAGGATACAACAGTGATTTCAGGAACTTCAACTATACAACATTCCCGTGCTCGGAATAATGTTGTTGATGGATTAGCAAATTGGGCCTTAGATAATAGAGATCTCTTTTGCTATGGCATGTCGCCTACATGGTGGTCCAATAAGATCCAACTGGATATCCGACATATTCTAAGCCTGGACTCTTCACCATGATTATGTTCTTAGTTTATCCTTTGTATCATGCTCAAGCCTGGGCAAATAGTTTTCAGGCTTGGCATAGTCATATATGTATTTTTCACTTTTATCTAATATAAAATTTTCGTGGTGGTTTTTTTAAAAAATAAATAAATAAATATTGAAGAGGTTTCTAGTTAGTATGGATAATAGTTTCAAATTCAAACGGTTGCTGCAAATTAGGAAGAGAAAGCACTAAAACGTGGTTGATTTTATAAATCAATCAATCAATAGAATTATCATGTTCCTTACCCCAATGGAAACTATTGCCATTTGTTAAAACTATATGAAAAGGTGATAGAATAGAGGACAAAGTTGGAATAAACTTCCTCATGTGCGATGACGTCTCCACCAAAACTTCTAGTTTGGGCGACACTCCTAGGTGTCGCCCAATTGATGATAGGCTCAACCTTTACAAGGTCCACTCTTCATTTCCCTCCCCAACCACGTCCTAAATAGAGTAGTGATTTGTTTGCAAACTCACATTTCTTCATATTGCACAATACTTGTTTTCCTTTCAAAACCTGCAAGACTTGACATTAATGTATTTTGTATTCGTCCCATGTAGCAATGAAAATCAAAATATCATCTAGAAACACTACTACACATGCATCTATGAAAGGCCTACGTCCATCATTCATCAATCCAATGAATGTAGCAAGTGCACATAAACCAAAAGGAAATACTAACCATTCATACAAGCCTTGTTTTGTCTTAAAGGCGGTATTCATATATCCTTCTCCATTTCAACTTGATCATACACGGATTTGATATCCAACTTTGTGAAGTACTTAGCATGCTGAAATTGGTCCAACAAGTCATCAATCCGTGGAAGTGGATAATGGTTTTTAAATCTTTTTCGAGGTTGTATAGTCTCTACACATTCTCTTAGAGCCATTATTCTTTTGTACCATCACAATGGGTGAACCACATGGTAAAGTAGTTGGGTGGATAACCCCTTTTTGCAGCAACTCTTGTTGTTTCCTAAATTCGCTACTCTTTAAAGTGTGATTGCTTGTACTAAAAACTGTTAGGTAAAAGAGATTCGGACATCAATTGAATCTCATGCTCTACTTCCCTCTTTGGAGACAAACCCTTAGTAGTTTTGGAACACTTCTTGAAAGGATTGAACCATATTATGTGAATCTTTTGCTCCTTTGTTAGTACTCTCAATTTCAAAAAAATCAACCCATTCATGTTTATAATTCAGAAAACATAAACAAAACTGATTAGTGGCCTAAATGAGTCTTTTTGCTTGATTGCAACTTACAAGGGCTACGTTGGGATTTCTTTGATGTTGTTTGATATTGTAGTTGATTCCATCCTTGACCCATCTGTATTTGTTAGCCTTCCTCATGAAAATAACATCCTTATGATACAAGTAAGGAATTCTAAACACCACATCAAATGCATTAAGAAGAATTACATTTGATTCTACCACATCAATGTATTGTGGGTTGATCCCAATTTCAAAATTGCATTTCTTTGTTATTTGAATATTTACACCCTTCTTCACCCACCCCAAAGGATATAAATGAGGATGATCATATGTTTGTAAAGATGGATTTCTAACAACCACATCTGAAATCAAATTGGATCAAGACCAAGTATCAACAATTACATTTACCTTGGTTTTCTTGACATATCAAGACCCAAAGATATCTAAATTGATTTGTGGCTTTCTTTGAGCTCTTGTTTGAGTAGAATAAATTGCAGTAGATATTTGAGGTTGCCTACCACTGTTTCAGCTCGTAAGGGATTCTTCTTGCTTGACAAGATTAATTTGTTTCCTGTTTGTTGCTTTTCATTTGATCTCGAAGTCATGTACTGAGCTAGTTGTGTGCATGAACTGAGGACACAGCCTCTTGAGTTTTGTGCAGACCAAGGGGTACTGAATTTTTCGCAGCTTAGAACTGTTGGAAGATGTGCACAAGGAAGAAATAAAGAGAAGGCAGATTGCACACTATGGAGATACTGTGTCCATCATTATATTATTAATGAAGTAGTTACAAAGCAGTTGATATAGTTACAACCGGTTACAACCATCTTTTAGTTAAATAATTAATGACATCCTTATTAATAAGCCTTACATTCTAATACCCCCTCTTAAGGCTTATCCTACATAAAGCAAAAACGAACATTTTAACAAAGCTAGAACCAAACAAAACTACGTAATCTTCAAAGGCTTTCACTTTGAAAGCAGTGCTTTGACTAGGTAGGGCTCCATCAAGTTGTTTCGTGACCTTCGTAAAGGTGTAGCTCTCGAGCTGAATTCTTGAGTTCCCGGATTCCACCTCCCCAAACTCCCGAATCATAGATCTCCCGAATTATTGGACAACCATCCATATTGAGCCATCCACAAGCTCCATCAAGTTGTCTCATGACCCTCGTGAGGGTATAATTCCCAAGATCCATAGTCTCTAGAATTATCTAAGCAACCATCCATACCGAGCTTCATCTACCTTGTATCCTTTCCAACCTTCAAAGTGTAGAGTATCTTTATATTACATATTCGTCATTGTCCTCACTACCTTTTGCATCTAGTGGGTCTTCAACCATGGCTATATTGGTTGTATTTGTTATGCCTTCTTTACCCTTGAGTACATTATTCGCTCGAACACGACAATTGGATGTTGTGTGACCTCTTTTCTTACAATAATGACATTCAATCTCCGGCTATCTTTATTTGACCTTCTACAAAAGTATTTGGTTCGGAATAAAATGCACTTTCTTATTGGGAATGACCTCGCATCTTTGTAGTTCATTTTTCTTTGGCTAGAAGAGTTGAAATCATATCATCTAGAGATTGAGATTGAATTTGACTGAGGGTAAAAACTACATTGTTGTATTTTGAAGACAAATTGTTTAATAGGATAGATTTGGCATCCTCATCCTCTATCATGCAGCTTTGACTTCTGCTAGTTGTCTAATCAGGGACCTCAAATTATTGATGTGGCTTGACATAGAGACTCTTTCATCCATTTTGAACCTATATAACTGAAGTTTTAGGGAAAATTTGGCATTAATTGTTTTCACTCCAAATAATTTATTTAGAGCATCCCAAATTTCCTTGGATGATTTGTCTAGGTCTACATGATGAAGTTCAAAGTCGGAGAGAGCAAGGCCAATAATAATTTTCGCTCTATCATCTTTGCTCTGTCAATCTAACAATTTAGATGCATCGGTGGGTGCTTTCTCTTTCCCGTTTACTATGCCCCACAAATTTGTATTCATAAGTTGCATTTGTATTTTCACTTTCCATGTATGAAAATTTAGACCAAAATATTTTTCTACTGGAATTTCCATAAAATAAAATAAATACTACTGCGTATTTACCGAGATGAGTAAACAGAGAATAAAATACCAGTTCCAAGTGTTCTCTTTGCTGCAACTGTGATGTGCATTGTTTCATGCCCTAGAGGACAAACAATCTGAAACTTTGTTGTGCCCTCAATTTGATTTGCGAATGTGTGACTGTATTTTTGCCTTTTCAAATTCGTGAGTCAGGCTTTTACACAAATTCGTGAGTCGTGTTTTGCTCTTATACGACTACAGTTCGCAACTGGTTTCCTGTTTATTCCAGGCTATTTTCTGTGTTTATTTTGATGAATATATTATACCCGGTTTCGTGTCTATATATGTTCTTGAAAAAGCCCTAAGAATATTGCAGAACTGTGAAACCCAACTGTGTATTAATGGCTCGCGAACTGAATACTTATGACTCTGCAACTGTATAATGGTGCTTTCATAACTGTATATTAATGGCGCGACTGTATTTTTGTGACTGGAACTGCATAATGGTGCCCTCGAATTGAAAAACACAACTTTGACATCGTTTCTGACATTTGTGCCCTTCGATTAAGACTTCTCTCTTTCCTAGCTTGTCTCTCTCTAATACCAATGTTGGAAGTCAGTGGAAAAGGAAGAAATAAAGAGAAGGCAGATTGCACACTATGGAGATAGTGTGTCCGTCATTATATTATGAATGAAGTAGTTACAAAGCGGTTGATATAGTTACAACCGGTTACAACCATCTTTTAGTTAAATAACTAATGATGTCCTTATTAATAAGCCTTACATTCTAATAAGAACACTTTGATCAAAGTAATGTATTGGTGGATGCAATGTCTGTTCACGTACTACTAGATCTCTGTAGTTGGAAAATCATGAGAATGTGGGGTCTCTACTGCTGGATTCTTGTGATTTGACCAACATATAGTTGGGGTAGTCAACACATGTTTCTCTTTCTTATTTCTTTGTCCGAAGCAGAATTTCTCTATTTGCTTCCTCCGTTGAAAGGCAGGGCTATCACCCGGTTAGAGAGGTGAAATGGGATCCTTCAAAGTCTACAACTAGAGGTAAAACACTCTAATAATACTCTTCCCCTTCAACAGCTACACATTATTGAGATACTTGTACAAGAAAACTTTTGCATGTAACTGAGTTAGTGTTATCTTTGGAATTGTTTTCCTACTCATATTAGGGTTGTTGGACTTTTGGATTTGTTTTCAGATTTGAATTGTTGATTTTGAATTAGGCCTAACTTCAATTTTTCTAACATTTTATGATTATGTTGTCTATTCAAGTTTGTTGGTCTGTTTGACCTGTGATTAGGAATATTATTTATTTCTCTAGTCTTGATGACATTTCTTTACTAAGATTGTATTTATCAGCTTGAAGCAAATATGACTTTAATTGAAATTGTTAATGTGTCTTGTTTAAGCCCAATTGGGCAGAATGAAATGAAATAGGCAGCTTGAAGCTATTTGTTAATGCTTTCAGCCCATTAAGGGATTCTTATTGCTGACTGTTTTATTTTTCCTAATTGGCTTGAAGTTTTAATGGTATGGTACAGAAATTTGTTGCATATGGTTTTAGCTTTAATGCAAGAGAAGCTATGTCGGGTTGGTGATGAGAGGACAAAAGCCTTGAGGCCAAATTGATAGCACCTACTTATGTATCTCTATTTTGGAGCTAATGGATTTTTTGGATTGTTTTGATGCTTGAAGTTGAGTTACTGCAATTTTTTAAAGTGCTTTCCCACTAAATTTAGACTAATAATTTTATGAAAATTGTTGTACTAATTGATGTTATTTGAAAAATGATTGCTTTCTATAGCAGACTTTAAAATTGATTGCTTTCTATAGCAGACTTTAATGAACTTTTTGCTTTCTCGAATATTATTTGGTTTACTTGACATTTTGTTGTTGTTTGCAACTACTGGCCTTGATGAGTATATTGTTTTTCTTTTAAGATGAATTTTTGAGGCTGAATTTTCATTTTAATTGACATGGAATTTGATGCTTGATGTTGTTTTGAGTTGATTTTCTAGCTGACTCTTAAAAATTGTGAATTCAATAGTTCACTAATGAGATGATTTGGCTCTTTCAGTTGCTGACAATCAAACTTATGAGTTGAATTTCAAAATCGAGCAGATTTTTCTGCAAATCTGTATTAAACCATTTGAGACAGATTGCTCTAAAACATGAAATAATGGGGAATAGCTGTTATGGCCTTTGTTTAGGAAGAAATTGATAAAAAAATCAGCAGGTAAGGCAGAATTTGTAATAAATTATTTGACTCAAGGATTTCTATTGAGTTTTACTTGTTCTTAAATTTGAATTAGAGACTGAAAGCATGCAGAAGCATGTGTCTTGGAAGTTTGTCCTGATGATGCATTAGGACGATGCTTGTTTAAGAGGGAAAAGATGTCACATCCCATTTTTAGGTTCCCTGAACTTGACGCTTGTGAGGCCATCATTAGGCTGCATTAACTGGTATATGCAATCTTAATCTATATAAACACCAATTAAATGTGTAAGCCTATAGTTGTTAAGTTGCCATCGGGAGTCTTAGCTCGCACTGACATCATTCAAATGAAGTATGGAAATTTGCGTCATCATAAAAGGATAAATTGTTTAGGAATATCCACTAATAACTCTTAAGTAAACTGCAACCTGGGTTCCAATATTGCCAGCAAGATTGAGGATTGCAGTGGTATGGAAACTGTGGGTTGCTTGCATTAGTGGAGTTAGTCAAAGTAGTGAGAGAGAGAATTAATGAATTATAAGAAACTTCAGCATGCCTTTGTGGAACTGTATTGCAGTATTAACAACGGGATTTTAGTTCCATAACAGGGTGTAATCAATCTGAATCACTCATCCTTGTTATAGGTAGATTGTAGTGATCACCCTAGGCTCGGCTGAGGCCCCCGACAAGCTAGGAAATCCACTTCCTCAGGAAGTATACATGAGTATGAGTCAATGGTCATTATGTATAGGGATGGACTATTTGATTTACATGGAATTGAATGAGTAAGTGTCATTGTGTTTGCTATAAGATTCTTCATATAGATAACTATGACAATTCTTAAAGAAAATGTTTGATTTTCACTCTATAGTACATTGGCTCATAATGGAGTTCTAGCGCTCCGCATTTTTAAAATTATTCTTGAAGCACTGATATAGCATTTTCCTAGTTTGGGTATGGTTAGAGCACTTGTGATTCAAATTATAGTTAGCAGATAATGATGTACTTGTTCTAGGATTTCTATCCGGTATACTTCGATAAGAGAAACAATGTAAAATTATGCCTTATGTTATCAGCTAATTTTGACTACGCAAAATTAACAAAAAAAAGAAAAAATGCAAATTTTGAAAATTTTCAAAAGTGTTACTTTGCGTTATTTATCTCTCTCATCACAATCGTCTCGTTTTTGTGATCGTTTCGGTCTTCGTTTCGTCCCATTTCGGCGAGAACTCCCACCAGTCTTAAAATGCATTAATAATTAATTAATTTATTATCCTTTATTTGATAAATTCAATTTTTATTAAATTTGGGGTTTTTACTTAAATAACTATTAATATAATAATTATTAAAATTCGTTCGACAAATTTTTTATTTTATTGCCTGTGAAGTAAGCTTCACTTCCAATTGCCGAGAATGCTAAATTGGCTTCCCGACCGGATTTCCCCTTTCCTGGCAAATTTATTTTAATTTCCGCTTGTGGATTTTTTCCACCAATTGCCAAATCAATGAATTGGCAAACGGGCAAAAATCTCCCGATTTCCCACATGGGGAAATAAAATGGGGATTGCCAGCCAGCCTTGCCATTTCCACTGGCAATTGGCAATTTATTTCCCCACTTCCCCTAGCAATTAATGCCACTACCTAGGAAAGAGGGAAGTTGTTTTAACGGGACGAATAAGAAATGGTTGCGAGGAAGCTTCCTAAATCCTCATAAAATCCTTCATCAAACTCGTTGGAAAGAGTCGTGCGAAGCTTTCCAATTTCTTCTTATTTCTTCGGAGGAACGTCTCAGAGTAATATTTTATCACATCCCTCAACGAATTACTACGCATTCACCAGGAGTTCTTAAAAATTGCGCATTGGTGGAAGTTTCAACGTAAGTTTGTTTCATGTCCATGTTCTAACAAAGGAGAATCCCACACATTTTGAACAAGAAGATTTTAATGCATGTTATATAGTCCAAAACAGCAGCAAAGAACAAGTTTTCATCAAGCAAGAAGATCTCTATGCAGCTGCAAAAGAAATACAACCTTCCATGCATTGGCCAAGGGAGAGCTATTACCAAGTGTGAGAGATAAAGAATTCCTCGAGGCACTTGCTAAGGAGCAGTCTAAAAGAGAAATAGCTTGAAGGAAAGAATAAGAAGGAGCAGTCCAAAGAAGGCTACGCACAGCCCAAGAAAGAAACAAGTTTTCACACACGAGAAGGAAGAAGAAATCACTCCAAATAAAAGAAAGAGGCATTTGTTTTATTTTAATAATTTCTCCGCGCATTTTTCAGGAGAGAAGTCCAGCAGCAGCAAAGAACTCCTTCCACGCACAGCCAGAGAGGGTGGGAGGAAAATAATAAGTTTTAGTGCCTTAGCAAGATCTCACGCAGGCAATGAAAAGATAACAGCCAGATCAAACAGAGAAGTCTCACACGTTCTCAAAGACCATCATGCATTCACTCGGGGATAAAATATTTAAATAAATAAATAAATTATTGTCACCGGAATATTAAAAAAAAATTGTAACCAGCACCGATTATTATTATTACTATCTTTAAAATAATAATAATATTAAAACAAATCATATTTTTCTTGCATTGACAGGGGTTTTGGAAACTGAGACCCGACCCCGCTTGCATTGTTTTGTGTGCCTCGAGTCATTTTCTATAAAATTCATAATGGCCGAAAAATCTCATAAATCTGCAGGAAGATCAAGGAAGCCGGTCAGAAATCGAACAAATCCACACCTAAGTATGAATTCCAAGGAATCATCCCTCCAGCCCATTAAGTCAACATATGACAATATCACTAATACGAATCTGGTCACATCAATGTGCAACAATTCTACGAACAGTGAAAAAACTCAAGGCAAAACCATATTCTCGGATAGGCTTTACCATAGTGGTCTACCCCAAGCAATAGCATTTCTGTCTCGGTGCGAGTGTCAAGAGTGGTTATCGCTTACGCGAGCATTATGATCTCGAGAGACGGGGAATTTTTAAAGATAATCGCGAGTCTTTCCTCTTAATCACACCAAAGCACATTGAGGAATTGCTCGGCACACCCGACTTTCCGGATAAAGCGGATATCACTCGCCAATCAAAGCCAAGAAATTTTGGGATGAAGAACCCCTCAGGTGGAGCAAGATGGTTAATAACAACTAGTTAGTGACCAAGAGGCCTCGAATTGACCGGCTTCCTAAAGAACTATACCGCATTGAGTTTGTGGAAGAAATCGGGGACATGATTACTCTCCTAAGTCGAGTTTTCAATTTACCCTCTGCCAAGATTTTCCACCCATAGATGTATCAATTTATCTGTATCATCCTTGCCAAGAAAGAGTTTGTGGATTGGGCCACCATCATCAGTGATACCCTTCACAAACAATTGATCGAAGTTAAGATGACTGGATGCTTCTACATGACATCGTATCTGACTTATGCAATGGCAAGAAGAAAGCTATTTTCTGGACTCAAAACAAGAGGAGTCATGGGTCCATCAAATAGTATTTTCCATTATTACCCGCAACTAAGTTTCAAAAATAACTCTCACCATTTCGGAAGGGTCAACGATGCATTTACTTTACGTGTGATTCGAACTGAATAGAAATATAGAGGAAAGATTTTCCTAAGAAGCCATGAATGTCATTTCCCAATGGGGAACATGATTTATTCAAAATTCATCTTTTTCCTACACTCACGTAAGTTGCTTTGCAGTACTCCATGGAAACTTCCTAAGTACGTCGCTGACAAATGGGTATTAATGGAGCTTGCATGGCAACTATTCCAAGTACACTTTGTCTTCTCAATGGCAAGCATCATTCAGAATTTATTTCCCAATCCAAATCAGGGAATACCAATGTCCAAATCTCTTGATGCCTGACTCATGGAAAAAGAGTTCGCCCTCATCACAATTCATCCATATGTGAAGAGAGCCCAGTTTGATATCAATGGATATATGCAAAAGATTCTTGGAGCAAAGTATCAACATAATCCTACCATGGAAGATTTTTGGATTGCCTATTCAGATGAGCATGAAGAAGACGAGAGTTTTCTCGCCTAACCCTTGCTTAGATCAAGGCCTTTCGCATTAAGAGCCCTCCAGATTCATTCATAAATGATGATGAAGATGTTATTGATCCTTCATATGATGCAGTTGCTTTTACCCCGTTGCCTCGAATTGACTGGACCAAGAGAGATGAATTTTCTCTTGCTAGCAAGAATCAATCGATCCTTGAAATAAGCATATCGTGGTACGAAAGAGAACTTGCCAAGTTACAGTCAATTCAAGATCATAATTCAGGATCAAAAAAATTGCTAACTCGAGAAGGTCTAAATTCAACCAAAGCCACTTCTCGATCGACCTCCGTGCCATCCAATCATACCCAACAAGCAAGAAAGGACTGGTATCCAAAATCCACTCCGCCAAATGATATGTCACGAGGAGAAAAATCGAAAGGCCCTAGCCCTAGTGAAGGAAGAGAGCGTGTATCGGGATTTTTTACTTCAAGTACAGATTTTTCTACTCACATTGTTGATAGTTCTCAGAAGCTCATGACAAATGATCCTCCGCCATGCCTTGCACAAGCGTACACTCAGGTGGAGGTAGTCCAAATATCGAACACTTCGGAACCTACAGTTCATGAAGAGATTTCCCAAACTCTCCTGAATGATCAAGAGGTGGGTATCAAGGTTATTTCTCCTGAAATCAATGTCATGGAAAGAGTTCTTGCAAAATCTCATGATGTCGAGAACAATGAGAATGTTGCTTCGAGCTCCAAGATTTTGTATACAGAAATAGTGAATGATACTCCTTTCTGGGTTGATTGCGAAGTCAAGAAAAGGAAGAGGGTTGTCAAGGCAATTGACATTGATTTTGATGCCCTTTTCAAACTTTTGAATGACGTCATTCCCAAGAAGCCTAAGGTGCTTTCTCGAATAATGGTGGATAGTGACGGAAACAGATTTGCGGATCTTGCCATCCCACAAGTTGACAAGGAGCGTGATGCCATGACATCTGCTGATTATGAAGTTTCTAGACTTGGACTTGGAAGGTCCACATTGGAAAGTGACATGGCGATGGCTCAAGATTCTATTGATATCGTGCTCAAGAGACTTGAGAAATATAAGTCTCAAAACTCTTAGCTCAAGGCTGAAAAGAATCAATTGGTGGAATATGTTCAACATCTAATAAATCCCATATCATCCACTTTCCCGGTACCGGATGCAGTGGCTGCCCCTGATGAAGAAACTCTCAATTTATCAAAAGAAATAAACACATTGGGCCATGTCACTAAAACTTGTCTTTCAAAGATTCTCGTTTTCGGCCAAGAGACGATCAAAATAGCGGTTAAGTTCCATGAAGATGTCAGTATGTATCTTGATCCAGTTCTTTCTTTCAAGGAAACTTTTGTTTCTAACATATCAAATTTGGATGAGATATTGCCCAGTTTAGAAGATGACGAGTATGGAATCCTCAGTTTTAGCCATTGAAGGAATTCTCGAATTTGAACATCGAGGGACACGTTTTCTTTGGTGTCTGTATCTCAAATCAAGGAAGACGTTTCTCGAGGATTCCATGATCCATTATGAGAGCATATGCAATGAAGCCTTCACTTCCCTCGCCTTGATACAAGAATTCATAGTTGAGATCCTTGAACCTCATAAATGAGCTGATTAAAGGTGTTCATCGAAACATGTGGAAGAGCAATTTTCACAATTGTTTAAGGACATGTACACTCCCGCCAATAATTTCTCGTCAGTCTCAATGGAGCATTGCATCAAATTAAAGAACTTATTTGAGAACGCTCAATCAAAGATGGTTAATTTAAATGATATGCCAAGAAGGATTCTTGAATTGCAGGTATTTTGTGAGGCTCTTCTTCAACCAAATGAACCTCCAGAAGAAGAAAAGATGTTTGAAACTTTGGGAAGGTTTAGATCCTTTTAATTAGCGAAAGCGGCAGATCCTAATTTCACCGACGGTCCAAGGAGATAGTTTTCTTGGTATCTAACAAAGTGGAAGAGTCCATTTCTCATACGTTTGAGATAGGCGGACCCCATTTCAATGGATAAGGAACTCGTTATTATTGTATGTTTTCAAAAATGGGATTTTAAGAAATGAATGTTGTTATTTAGGTTGCTTTCGAAAACTCGTGGATAACTTAAGTGATTTCTATTTTTAGTCGATTTTAATAAAGTTGCTTAAAAAAGTCAAAGGTCACTTAAGTGCCTTATTTAATGCTCATGTAAAACCCTAACTACTTTGTAACCAACTTTTGGGTTATAAAATGAAGTCGGGGCTCATTTGTAAGGGGTGACCTTGAGAGAGAATAAGAAAATACTTTTGTGTGCAAGCTTTGTTTCAGGAAGAAACTTTGTGTTCTTTTGTGACGACATTTTGGAGTTAATGAAATATGAACTTTGTGTCTCATTCATTGTCTCTCGTAACATTTGATGTTCTTATGTTCATTAGATGTTAGAAGTTTAAATTTTGCATGCAAATACTGTCTTTGATCTTATTGTCAACATTATTAAGTTGTTGTTCTTTTCACAGTGATCAAGCTCTGTTATTTACTTGCTCATGTGTGTTCCTTTTACTAATTCTCGTTTAGCTGATGCAAACTCTGTTTTATTTGTGTTAGTTATTGTTTGTTCTTCTCCATGCAATATTAGGCTCTGCTTTTACCGAACTCTTGCATGTTCCTTCCCTTCATTCCTTTCCATTTTGTTCCTAATCAATTGATGTGTTATATCAGATTTAATAACAGTGAATGTAATAATTGTATACCAAAATGTGCAGCGAATTCATGAAGGGATAGCATTTATTTAATGGGCCAGCCGACCTCCATTAAGATTAAATGATTTGTTTTTATGTGGTCGACCTCCCTTGAAGAAGGCCAACCCTATTGGGTGAAGAGTCTTGGGTGAAGAGTCATGACCATTCGAAAGGGCATTTTTGGGCTATAAAAGGAAGATTTGTTGGATGGAGGAAGGGCATATTTTGAGCGAATATCATTCGGAAGAAGAGCAGAATTTTATAAGTGTGAAATAAGAGTTATATCTTGAGAAGACAAGCAGATTTGTGAAGAGGAAATAAAAGTCTCCATCATTCGTTGAAACAACAACACTACGAAGGTGGTATCGTCATCGGTTTGGAGGTTGGTGCCTCATAAAACGAAGAGATTGGTGTCTCTTGCTGAGTTGGTGCTCGGCAGAAAAGATTGGTGTCTGAATTGCTAAGTTGGTGCTTGGCATTGGGGATCGGTGTCTCCAGTAGGTTGGTGCCTACACAAATTGTAAAAGATTTTTATATATATAAGCAAATATTTTTCCGTGGTTTTTTTTTTTCCGAAAGGGTTTCCACGTAAATATTGTGTTCCTCTTGTGTTGCATAATTTTTAGATCTTGTGAGATTGTTGTTGTTCTGACTATTAAAGTTTTGAATTATTAAAAGTTTATCTTATATTGATTCACCCCCTCTCAGTATAAGCATGTGTTTAACAATTGGTATCATAGAGTTGGTTCCTTCAGAATAATCTAATCGATGGAAAAGGTAGATCTCGGCAGCACACATGGCCAGTAATCAAGTACCAAAGGGTTTCTCCACAAACAAGGCTCCATTATTCGATGGAACAAATTATGCTTTCTGGAGCATACGAATGAAAACCTATCTAATGGCTCTAGGGTTCGATATTTGGCAATCGGTAGTAACGGGATATATAACTCCTCAAACTCCACCGACGGATCAAGCCGGAAAGAGGGCCAGTGAAAACAACGCCAAAGCCTTGAACGCAATATTATGTGGCTTGTTTGAATCTGAGTTTGTCAAAGTTATGCATTGTGACACGGCAAAGGAGACATGGGACAAACTGCAAAATATCTATGAGGGAGACACCAAAGTAAAGCAAGCTAAGCTCCAAACCCACAAAAGGCAGTTTGAGAGTCTAAAAATGAAAGAAGAAGAGAATGTTGCAGCCTATCTTCTTCGTGTGGACGAAATTGTGAATACCATCAGAGGGCTCGGTGAAAAGATAGAAGAACCAATAATAGTACAAAAGGTGCTAAGGTCTCTCCCCTTAAGATTTGATCCTAAGGTTTCGCAATTGAGGAAATAAAAGATCTAAACACGCTAAAGATGGATGAGTTGCATGGAATCCTCACAACATATGAAATGAGGACAAAAACAAAAAAGCCGTCAAAGCGAGAAGTTGCCTTCAAAGCTTCAAAAAGGGTCAAAAATGCAAAACCTAAGTCAAGTGATGAATCAAGAAGAAGAAGCTCTTTTTGTGAGAAATCTGAAAAAGGGATCTGGCAAGTATAAAGGTAAGCTTCCTTTCAAATGTTTCAATTGTGGTGAGATAGGGCATTTCGTTGCTAAGTGTCCTCATGCAAAAGATGATAGTAGTGATGAAGAAGAACATGCTAAGGTAGGAAAGAGCAAACATCCATACAAAAAGAACTATAAGCGGAAAATATGAAAAGAAGAAAAGCTCTGACAGCATAAGAAAAGCCTCTACACCAAGAAGGAGAGTAGCTCAAAGAAGAGAGTGATAGAGAAGAAACTCTTTTCATGGCAATAGAAACAAATAACGATGAAGACCAAATGTTTTTGGAAGAGGAAGAAAATTTTGAGGATGAAGGAGAAGTGGATCTGGAAGAACTTGTTTGTGCCTTGGGTGAAATAAAGAGGCTTAAGAAAAAGAACTTGAAGCAAAAATTACAGCTTCAGAAATATGAAGAAGAAGAAGGTGGAAATTCGCAATCGAACATATCTCAAAGCTTCGAAGAGTCTGAAAAGATTATTATCAGTCTGAAAACTCAATTAGAAGAGGCTAAAAGAATTGAGGAGGTAGTAAGAGATCAGCTGAAATCAAAAGAGGAAAATTGTGCTAAGCTTGAATCTGAAATTGTTGATTTAAGAAAGGAATTGGAGAAGTCTAGTGATAAGCTAAAAAATAGCTTAAAATTTGAAAAGAGCACCGAGGTCTTGGATAACATTCTTAATAGCCAAAGGTCACCATGCATCAAGACGGGTCTTGGCTATGAAGAAAAACAAGAGGTTACTAAGAAGGATTTGAATTCAAAAATTGTTGAACCTCCGAAGAAAGAAGATAAGACTCCTCATAAGAACAACATTCCTCAAAAGGATAACAAAGATGAGAACAAGTGGCATAAGGTTCCCACAAGAAACTTCAAGATCCTTCTATCCAAGGCAACCTTACATGATCAAGTATCAAAACTCCTTTTATGGCTATTGTTTCTCGTGCAACAATTTTGGTCATAAGGCAATAGATTGTAAGGTTCAAGGCAAGGAATAATGGTTGGAATAAAAGTGCTTATGGTTATTCAAGTAGAAATCATAACTCATTTGCTGCACTATCGGATTACAATGAATATGATATTGTGTGTTATAAGTGCAACAAAGTTGGTCATATAACACGATATTGTAGAAGTGTTTCTGTAGAGAATCCAAAGCAAACCAAGAAAGTGGATACCTGGCCAAGCAGAAAACAAAATCTACAAAAGCTTGGAAGAAGAAACAAAAGGAAGAGAAAGAGAAAGCTATGCTTGTTCAAACTGCTTTTCATGTGCAAAATGAAGAGCAACATTGGTACATTGATAGTGGATGCTTGAGCCATATGACAGGAGATAAGAGCAAGTTCCATTCCTTGAAGAAAGTAAGCAGAGGAACAGTAAAATTTGGAGACAACGCTACAACAAGGATAACAAGCAAAGGTAATCTCAGTCTCAATGATGGAAAGACAAAAATTGAGAATGTGTTGTACGTTGAAGGGCTGAAGCATAACCTCCTAAGTGTTAGTCAAATGTGTGATCAAGGACACATCCTCACTTTCCATCCTCAAGGTTGTGAAGTAAGGAAAGTTGATTCAGGAAGATTAGTTGCAGATGCAAACAAAACCACAAATAACTTGTATGTGCTCAGTGAAGTTAAGAAAGAAAGATGCTATATGACACAATCAGATGAGAGTTGGTTATGGCACAGAAGAATGGGCCATATGAATTTTGACAATTTGGTGAAAATCAGCAATAAGCAGTGTGTGAGAGACATGCCAAAAATCACGAAGCCTTCAAACACCATTTGCAAGCAATGTCAACATGGAAAACAAACTAGAGGCAGATTCAAATCAAAGGAATATTCAACAATGAAGCCTTTGGAATTGATTCATACAGACTTGTGTGGGCCCACAAGAACTCAAAGTTTAAAAGGTGAGAGTTACTTTATGTTGTTAATTGATGACTATTCTAGAATGACATGGGTTGCTCTTCTAAAGGATAAATCTGAGGCATTTGAGAACTTTAAAAATTTTAAAGCATTAGTAGAAAATGAAACTGGGTTGAAAATTAAGTGCTTGAGATCAGATAGAGGAGAGAATTCTTTCAGACCAATTCGGAGAATTTTGTGAGGAACATGGAATAAGAAGACAACTCACAGCTGCACAAACTCCGCAACAAAATGGAGTTACTGAAAGAAAGAACCAAACAGTTCAGGAGATGGCAAGGACTATGTTGAATGAGTCCAAATTGTCAGATAGGTATTGGGGAGAAGCAGTTAAGACGGCGGTGGTTTACATCCTTAATAGAGGACAAATCAGAGTAAACAATACCAAAACACCTTACGAACTATGGAAGGGTAGACCAACTACCGTTAAATACTTTAGGGTGTTCGGAAGCAAATGTTATATTAAAAGAAATGATGAAGATTTGGGAAAGTTTGACTCTAGATCTTGATGAAGGTATTTTTCTTGGATACTCCTCAAGGAGTAAAGCTTACAAATGCTATAATAAAAGACTTCAAAAGATTGTGGAAAGTGTCGATGTAAGAGTGGATGAGTTCAGAAAACATAAGGTGACCACACAAGTAAGTGATCACTCAGAAGAATCAAACCAAAATGAAGTCGAAGAAGAAATTGAAGAAGAGGAATGGGAAGATACTAAGGCACCATCGAGATTTGTTCAAGAAATCATGGAGAAAATTTGATTCTCGGTGATAAAGATGTTGGGGTGCAAACTCGACGGAGGATAGTAAGTACATCTAAGCGAGTCAATTTCTCTTTGTTATAAAAATAGAGCCTAAAAATGTTGTAGAAGCTAGTAAAGATGAACATTGGGTCAACGCCATGGAGGAAGAATTGAATCAAATAGAAAAGAATGAAACTTGGGAACTTGTTCCAAGACCAAAGGACAAAAATGTGATTGGCACCAAATGGGTCTTTAGAAATAAGTTGAATGAAGATGGGGAAGTAACCAAAAACAAGGCAAGGTTAGTATGCAAAGGGTATGCTCAAGTAGAAGGTATTGATTTTGAAGAAACCTTTGCTCTTGTTGCTCGATTAGAAGCCATTAGAATGTTTTTGGCATATGCTAGTTGTAAGAATTTTAAGGTTTTTCAAATGGATGTCAAATCTGTGTTTCTAAATGGAAAATTAGAGGAAGAAGTTTACATTGAGCAGCCGGAAGGTTTTCTATTGTCAGAAAACAAGGATTTTGTGTGCAAATTGAAGAAGGCACTATATGGGCTAAAACAAGCCCCCGAGCATGGTACTCAAGACTTGACACATATCTTCTTCAACAAGGGTTCAAAAGAGGAGTAGCAGATAGTAATCTCTACATTAAGACAAAAGGTAATCATCAATTGATTGTTGTTGTGTATGTAGATGATATTATTTTTGGAGGAGATGATAGAAAAATGTACCAAGAGTTTGCTAAAGATATGCAAAATGAGTTTGAGATGTCAATGCTAGGAGAATTGTCATTTTTCCTTGGTTTACAAATTTCTCAATCTGAAAAGGGAATATTTATCTCTCAAACTAAGTATGTAAAGGAGATGTTAAAGAAGTTTGAAATGGAAGATTGCAAACCGGTCAACACACCTATGGTTACAGGATGCAAGTTGAGTAAGGATGATGAGTCTCCCGAAGCAAATCAGACTCTATACAGGTCAATGATTGGCAGCTTATTGTACACAACAACCTCTAGGCCAGATATCATGCAAGCAGTTGGTTTAGTTGCACGTTTCCAAGCAGCCCCAAAAGAAACACATGTGCAAGCGGTTAAGAGAATATTCAGATATCTAAAAGGCACTTTAGATTATGGTTTGTGGTACCCAAGAGGTGCAGATTTCACCTTAACAACATATACAGATGCAGATTGGGCAGGTGACATGGATGATAGGAAAAGCACAAGTGGAGGAGCATTTTTCCTTGGTGGAAATTTAGTGTCTTGGTTGAGCAAAAAACAGCCTTTTGTTTCCTTGTCCACAATGGAGGCAGAATACATAGCAGCAATAGTATCATGTTGCACACATGTTCTATGGATGAAGCAAACTCTACAAGATATTAAGGTAGAAAATGATGATCCCATTTCTATATTTTGTGATAATACTAGTGCAATTAACATTTCAAGAATCTAGTTATGCACTCCAAAACTAAGCATATTCTATCAAATATCATTACTTGAGAGAGCAAGTAGCTGAAAAGAATGTTAAGTTGGAATACGTTGCCACAAGAGGAGCAGATATCGGACATTTTCACAAAGCCCCTCTCAAAAGGGACTTTTGAGTACCTTAGACACAAGTTGGGTGTGATACCCTTCTCATCGAGTCACTAAAGTCTCAAGGAGTAGCATCGGTTCGGGGGAGCACCATGGACAACCCTTTGCCATTGATGTCAAAGGGGAGAGTAAAAGAAAGGGGGAGTAGTACAACAAGAGGAAGAAGTACAGAAAGGGAGAGTATTTTGTTTTGAAGATGATTATTTCTTTGTAGGGTTGCCATCAATGACAAAGGGGGAGATTGTTGGAAATATTGTCATTGATGTCAAAGGAGTCATTGATGTCAATGAGAATGCATGCAAAGATCAAAAAGAAAAATAATAGTGATCAAATTGATGTGTTACAGTGATCAGATTTAATAACAATGAATGTAATAATTGTATACCAAAATGTGCAGCTAATTCATGAAGGGACAACATTTATTTAATGGGCCAGCCAACCTCCATTAAGATTAAATGATTTGTTTTTATGTGGTCGACCTCCCTTGAAGAAGGCCGACCCTATTGGGTGAAGAGTCATGACCATTCGAAAGGGCATTTTTGGGCTATAAAAGGAAGATTTGTTGGATGGAGGAAGGGCAGATTTTGAGCGAATATCATTGGAAGAAGAGCAAAATTTTATAAGTGTGAAATAAGAGTTATATCTTGAGAAGACAAGCAGATTTGTGAAGAGGAAATAAAAGTCTCCATCATTCGTTGAAACAACAACACTACGAAGGTGGTATCGTCATTGGTTTGGAGGTTGGTGCCTCATAAAACAAGAGATTGGTGTCTCTTGCTGAGTTGGTGCTCAGCAGAAAAGATTGGTGTCTGAATTGCTAAGTTGGTGCTTGGCATTGGGGATTGGTGTCTCCAGTAGGTTGGTGCCTACACGAATTGTAAAAGAGTTATATATATATAAGCAAATATTTTGCCATGGTTTTTCCCGAAAGGGTTTCCACGTAAATATTGTGTTCCTCTTGTGTTGCATAATTTTTGAGTCTTTTTACATGGTTGTCACGTAGTAAGGCAAGCTTGGGGCATACTTTGATGTGTCTTGGTACCACAATTGATTCCATCATTGACCCATCTATATTTGTAGCCCTTCTCTCGAAGATAGTATCCCTACTATACAAGAATGAACTTCCACACACCACATCAATTGCATCAAGATGAATTACATCTGCTCCTACCTCATAAATGTATTGTGGGTTTATCCCAAATTTAAATTTAAATTTCTTAATTACTTTTCTTTCTACACCCTTATGCACCAAACCTAAAGGATATGGATGACGTTGATCATATGTTTGTCCACCAAGCTTTCTAACAACTTCATCTAAAATCAAATTGGATTAAGACCCAATATTAACAACTACATTTACCTTTGGTTTTCTTCATCTAAATCTTAATTTGAAACCACTTGCTCATCTCTTCTCTTTCATGTTCCTTATTGTTTGTGTTGGTAGTTGTGCAACCTATCTTCTCATCGACATTAGAATTTTCCTCTCTACCTCTAATTCTTTCACATGAGGAATAGACTTCTTTGAGTCTTCTTTGGGATGCGACTCTGGATGTAACCTTGAACACGTAACAACAATATGTCCATTGATATCATACCGATTCTTTGGATCTAAAGTATTCAAAGCAATATCATTTCTCTCACCTTTCCACTAACCCTCTTATAAGATTGTTTATTCTCTTTATTGAACCGACTCTTGGTTTGATGTTGCTTTGAGGTTTCTCCCTCTCCTTGCTTTATTTCTTCCTCAATGCGCTATACTTGCATGCATGCCTCATCAAGGTCCTTTGGCTTACTTTAAATGAGTTGTATCCTTGTATAGAAACCTACCATGTATTTGGTCGAGTTGTCTTTGTTCTTCATGTCCAAATTCATTAACATGGCTTATCTTCAAAACTTTGAGGCATAACCCTTCACACTTTGACCACTTGCTTTCCTAACATATTGACTTAATTTTTGATCATTTTTATTATGCTCATTAGGTACAAATTCTTATGCTCTACTACCAACAATCTTGCTGAGGTGAAAGCTATCTACAAAGGCATGCAAGAGGCCTTGAAAATTGGATGGCATAAGATCCAGGTTGAGTCGGATTCCCAAATCATTATCCACCTGCTTTCTGATAATAGATTGGATTCCCCTCCCAATTGGCGTATTGCCAAAGAGGTGTGGAAGATAAAACAACTAAGGGGAAAATTTCAAGAGGTCCAATTCAATCACATTCCTCGTGAAAGGAACAAAGTTGTTGATGGACTAGCTAACTGGGCTCTGGACAACAAGGACCTGTTTTGCTATGGCATGCCCCCTCCATGGTGGTCCAACAAGCTTCAAGAGGATATCAGATATATTCTTAATCTTGATTCTCTGTCATGATTATTTCTTCTGTTTTTTTGTTGTATAATGCTCAAGCTTGGACCAATAGCTTTCAGGCTTGGCACAGCCAAATATGTAATTTTGAGTTTTACATAATATAAAGTTTTGTTGTTGGGTTCAAAAAATAAATAAAAATAAGACACAAATTCTTATGTAATAATTCCTTGAATCAATTCCATCTAGCTACACCGGATGTTTCTACTTTTGAGAAGATGTTAGATAACTTCCCCACAAAATTAGAGCATGACCTTCCATTTTGAGATGTCCAAAAGAAATTTTTATGCCTCATTAACTTTATGCACACTAAAATATACCTTCATTTGCCTCAAAACCATTTATCTATTTGTTCAACATCTACTTGTCCTTCAAAGGTTCTAATCTTATCCTTAGGTTTTGCATTTACCTAAGCTTTACTTGTCTTTTGGAGGTTGTTAATCTTCATCCTCCTCCACGACCACTTCATCACAGGACTCTTCTTCCTTCCCTATGCCAAATCTCTTGGCAAAACGACAAACCACTACATCCATAAATTCTTGATTCGTAGCTATGAGTTTCTTGTTTACGATGGTGTGTAGGGAACTTATCACTTGTTTCACACATGATTTTAAAGATGCAACTCAATAGGTAAGTCCCTTTCCTGCCTTTGTCATTTATCTCACCCTTTGATTCCACATTCTTGTAAATATATCTCGATTCCAATGCAGCAATTCTTCTCCTATAATCTTGTCATTGTTATTAAATATTAGTCAAAACTTTCCACGATTCCTAAAAATATGAACCAGCTCTGATACTAAAATCATCTATAAAGTATCTAAGTTGCTTACTATTGAGTCTGCAGTAACACAACTATGTTGTTCTACTTCAATCTTTGCTTGAAATGACATAATGTTGTCTTGATGAGTTTAGATCTAATCTATTATAGGTGCTAGAAACACATAGTACTGAGATATGAATGTAAAATGCAACATACACAGCAAATAAAGCAGGAAAGAACATACACAAAGTTTTATCTGGGAAAACCCTGAGGTGGGGAACAACCAGTTGGGAATGAAAATCGCCAACTTTACTCTTCCTTATGGCCAAAGAATATGTTAGAAAGAGATTTAGAGCTAGTACAATGAATGGTTATCCTGCTCACTAAGTTTATCCTATGTCCATGAATGCAATCTCTCCTTCTACAACCAATTGCATACTATCAATGTTCTTATGATCACCAATGCCTTTCTAAACATTCTTGCTTGCTATATTGAAATATCCCTTGTGGGATATCACTTGAAATTCACAAAATATTTAAAAATAACAGCGAACTGAAATTCTGATTTTTATCACAGCGATACGCAAAAAATGAAAAATTTTATATTTTGCAAACTAATCACTTCCAGCACTACCCAAAAGCTTCAAACAACTCAGAAAAATATATAGAACAATAAACAAGAGAGAAATAATTTTTATCTCTCAGATCTGATTTTATTTATTTATTTTAGGGCAGAAAATGAGAGAAAAATACAGTTGACCGTAATTTCCAGAATAACAATGGAAAAATGATGGAAATGAATTCTAGGGCATCTTCATGATGATAACAATCTCCAGCTCCAAAATCTCCGAAATCGGACCACAAAAACCCCTCCAAAACTGCTCCTCAAATATGGTACTGAGTAGATAAAAGCCCAGAAATAGTTGTTCTAAATCTAAACTAAAACCCTTGATGAAGAATGGTTGTCCTCTTTCTCTGAATCTGAATTTTTGATTACTCTCTAGATCTGATCCAAAAATTTGAATAAAGCTCCAAAATAGCAAACTAGGGAGGATCTCTCACCACCGAAGAGTGCTCTGCTAGCTAGGAGTGGATCTCTCACCACCGAAGCTAGGGTTCCTATGGGATCTTACTCCACAAGCAAAAAGTATGCAACCAGCAATGGCTTCAATATCATAAAAGAGTGAGTGTATGAATGAATTCCCTTTTCTCCCCAAAGGCTCTGGTACATCCCGTGGACGGATTTCTGTACCTAAGACGTACCCGGGGCCTGTGGGTGCGTACCCACATGGTTTATTTTTAAGTGCAAAAAAATAAATAAAACTTGAGGGCTTTGACTAGAATCAAACCTTGGAAAGTTCGTGTATGCGATTCAATATTGCCAATAGGCTCTTAAGGGTCAAGAGAGATGAAAAGGACTTCATTTGGTTGACTTACTATTTGTTTGCTTTCTTGTTGCTCTTCATGGGTCCTTTATTCTTCAGTCAATTTGGAAGGCATGGGAACAAGTGAAGCACTTGGTGGTTGGGCAGCCTATCTTCTCTTCCTTTGACACTAGGTGCCAAGCCTACAAATCAATTTTGTCGAATCTGAAATATAATGACAAGATCCTTGCCTTGACAAGAGGCTTCTCTGCCCTCCTTTGGTTTGAGAAAGGAATTAAAATATTTCATGACTTGTACAGATTTGGGAAGTGGATGGAATGGACAGACCTTAAAATTTTCTATAAGCTTCCTCAATCTCAGTTCAGAATGTATACAATGCTCAGAAATGCTTTCACAGCTCCCTCTACTGGACTAATTATGGAGGACAAGAATGACTTTTGGGATACTTTGAGGTGCCTCAAAGGGCCCCTTCTCCGAGAGGCTACCTCCAAACAACTCTATGAAAAGATTGCCTTCTCCCCAAATCTTTCCTCGGCCCTTAACATTAAGTGGAATGTTTGTGAGCCCATTAGTAGATGGACTCATACATTTAATGTTTTGTGGTCTTCTTGTATTCAGTCAAAGAAATCTTGCTTTAGATGGCTTCTAATTCATAATAAGCTTGTTGTTGGCTTCTAATATTTTATAGGTTGCTGAGACTATAAGCTTGTTTTCTTTAAAGTTTTATATATATTTATATTTTTTACTTTTTAAAAATATATTGTACGAACGTACCCACAGTGTACCATACCTGAGGTTTTTAAAAATTTGCCGCTTCAGCGTACCATACCCGTACCCATACCGAAACAGTCTAGTTACATAATATAGTTTCTAGTGACTTGGTCTAATGTTTGGCACAAAGTTCATTGTCTTGATATTATTTTCATCTATAGTAAGTGTCTAATGCTATGATATTGTATATTTGTATCAGTAACACTGGACTTGGTCCGTGCGTTGATACTAAGGTTAAGTGGTTGGTGTGTTGTGTTTTAGTAAAATTGCATGAAGGAAGCTTTAGTATAATTATGTTATGTGGTTGTTAAGTGGTTAATAACATCATTGATGTTGAAAAAAGCACGTCATGATTGTTTTGATCTAGAAAAGTCGATGTCAATGCTGGAAGTGAAAGGGCTATGTAGTATTACATGTGGATTGAAATGATTTTTATAAAGCATATAATTATGGATTTGGAAATGATTATGTAGTATTGCATGTGGATTGAAAAGATGTGCCCTGTTCCGGTTCTACCGTTCATCACTTTTAATGTTCATGTCTACTGTTCACAGTGGTACTGGGTTTCTTCAATGAGCAGATTTTGACACATTTTGTACATGTTTTGACAAATTTTATGCAGGTTTTGACAGATTTCGTGCAGGTTTGACAAACTTCCTACAAATTTAGAAGCCCACGATATGCAGCAGACAGATCTTGTGGTTTTAAATTCGGCCTTTTCAAAACTGTGATATGCAGATCCCATTCAGATATTTTTGTGCAGGCTTCAAACAATTCTGTTTTGGGGTTTAAACATCCGCCCAAGCTTCAATTTTTAGATTCTGTGTAGTTTTCCATGTTTCCTGCAGATTTCATGGCCATTTCTAGCAGTTTGTGATAAAGCTTTAGACATTTTGAACTGATTGTCAACTGTTTGACACAATGCTCTAGGCATTTTATGGTTGACTGCCAATTGTTTAACGAAATCTCTGAGCATACATCAAGTGTTTGACGGAAGTATTGAGCTTACTGCATATCTAGATGGTAATACAAAATATGGAGCCCTACCTTATGAATTTGGAGACCCACCTGACACAGAAATTTAGGACAAATCCTCCCCATCTTATCCCATGCTTCAAGAACCCAAACCCGAGCTGCCAAAGCCCCCAAGATCTAATACCCCAGATTATGGTGCCCGATTTTTGCTAGTGAAAAGATGGAATCCATGTTTCAGTAATCCCTTTAACTATTCAAATAGAAGCTGCAAGAGAAAGACCAGACCATGTCTCCTTTTAAACAACAATCTCAAGAGAAAGACCTTATCAGTGCTGACTTGACGGTGAGAGTTATATTACTTGTGCAGTCCCAAGGCGCCTCGTAGATGCTCCACACTTTCAGCAGCTTCAACAACTGGTTTGTGAGATTAAAAAAACAATCTGATATACCTACCCAACAGGAGCACCTGAAGCAGTAAACTGTAACACATCAACAGACTATTCAACAAGAAGTTGACGAGCAAAAGTCATGGGTCCACATAGCTAAAGGGAAGATGACACCTTCAATTGTTGAAATGGTTGTCCAAGCAAAATTTGATGAGAGAGCACAAAAAATCCAAGGTCCTTAACAATAGAGTTCATGGCCTTCCTAAGGCTCCTGATCCTTTGCAAGCCAAGCAAACTTGTTTACAAAGTCCTTAGACTTGAACGGCATCTCCCTCAAGTGGGCATGGACGAATCCCAAAAACACTCTTACTATCAAGTTCCGATGGGTAGAGGATCGTTTAAAAGCTCTGAAATCTAAAAGGAAGCTCTTTTCCTCCCCAATATAATCTAATTAAATGCTGGTCTCAATAGACTCCTAGTGGAGGAGCTTCAAAAGGCTAGAACCTTGGTTGTTGGGGCTAGGAAAGAAAACAAATGGGCGGTCATTCAGGATTGTAGGGATGTGATTCTTGCTTCCCCACTCCCGGGGTGCTCACATTCTTTACCAGCTAAATGACAACACAATGGGATCTCAAACGGTGATAATGGCATCTCCATTACTTGCCGGAATAGTAATGGTGTTGTGTGCTTTTCTTCAGTACCTTGCAAAGTGTGATTACATTGCAAGACCACATCTTTCTTACTAAGACCCATGAGAACCCGAGAGCAAATGGTCCCTCCAGTCACACGTTACTTTTGGTTTTCAGCCTATCAGCATGAAACCTGTACATCGGGTTAAGTATGTGGTTCAAGTGGAGTGGCTTGCCTCATTCATGACGGCCTCAAGTCCATGATATTGGTGGTAACTTTTAATGTCCATTCTAGATACATGCGGTTGTGTAGACACTCAAATTTGGCAATTTACCCTTTGACACTACTAATTGTGATTGTGCTTCTTGGCTAAGACAAACACCCACATCTTATCCCCATTCAATAAATCTTGATATCTCTTTCCTAACTTGCTTATACTCCACGCATTGATGTGTCGACAAATTTTGAAAATAAATACATGACACCAAAGTGCTTAAACTTTGTTTTTTGTTGTGCAGTTTCAGATTATATTCTCTACTCCTGTTCAAAACCATACAGATTGGTCAAGTTGTATTATCCAGTTCGGCCTACCTATACGGTCCTACACCGACACATTTTGAACCGGATTGGTCAAGTTGTATTATCCGGTTCAATGCAATAACATTTGTTGGGTCTTTTCATCTTCCTAAGTCGGCCTTGTCATGATAAGTTACCTCCAGAGCACTATATAAGCAAGTTAAGATCACCTAATTTACTAACCTAACACACTATTGGCACGCCCATTGCAAATACATGCAAAAGGCACTCAAGGCTCCCTAAATCTTCCCAAATTTGATGCACGCCCATTAGGGCAGCTACTACTACAATTCTGAGGCACTCAACTAGGTTAAGGAGTCTAGCTTCCATCATTTCCAAGTAGACCAAGTTCCCTACTTCAAAGTATTAACAAGAGCACAATCCTATCAAGCATGTTCAAATTGGTTCAACTTGCCAACTTGTTGCATTCATACAGAATTTACATGCTAGGTGGAGAACTACGTGTGGTTTATTACCTTTTCGGAGTAATGTCAACGTAGGTTATGCATGGATTGCAATTCAACGTGAACACTAACCTTCTTGCAAGGTCTTCCACCCATGGTTAGGGTTTTGGCGTGATTCAACTGATAACAAATGGTTTTGGGATTGTGCGACAACTAGGGTTTGACAACGAAACACATTTCCAAACCATCAAAGGACCCAAAATGTTAAGAGTCTCATTCCAAGAGGGTCCAAGACTGTACCATAGGGGCAGAACCAAATTCTACATCCCAATCGAGTTATGCAATACTACACCAGAGGGATTTCATGTCACGGTATCGGAAACGAAGCATCTCCATCCTCTGCACTCTAAATTCTTCAGTTTGTGCATCCAGATCCCTTATGTACATCCCCCGTGTAGCTAAGTATAATTTCCCTCTTCTATTTTCTAGTCTATAGCATATTGTAATCATTAATTGCAAGAACCAATATGTTATTTTGATATTGTATTATTAATGTTGTAAGTTAATTAATCAGAATAGCTCCTAGTTTCCAAACCTTACATTCCTTTTTAGTGTTGTGTATGTCCATAACATTTAATCTATTAAGGTTAAAAAGGGTGTAAACATTTTAGTGAACCCAACTTCTAAATTGAATATTTGTTGCTTGAACCCTAGCTGCCCTAGGGTTTCTTTTATTATATTAGTGTATAATTTTTTTATCCTTTTATAGGCCTTTTCTTCTCACCTTAGGCACCTTAATGGCTTCTTCTAGTGGTTCCCGATATCCTTCCTCGAGTTCATGCTACTTCATCCCGAATGTAAGGATGTCATCTAAGAAGCCTTTCAAAATGCTCGGATTCATCCTCGCACATCTAATCATCATGTTAAATCTGTTATCCAGGGCAACATTCTCTTTTGATCGGGATAGTGGTGCTCTTGTCACTCATCCCCGGGAGGTTACGATAACATATCTCTTCTATTTCTGCAAGTCGTGATACATACTACATTGGTCAAACGAGTTCTTATTGACAATACATCGGGTCTTAATGTTTGTAGCATTTCTTTCCTTCATTTTTAGATCTTTCTATTAAAGAGCTAACTCGTCATACTATACATACCCGTGACTTTGCGAATGCACCTCGTCGATACTCAATCAAGTCACCTTACCCATTGCTCTCGGTCCTAAAACCCTTGACATTTTATGTTATGTTGTCCCCAATAAACCTAATTTCAATATTCTCCTAGGGCAACCATAGTTGCATGCTATGCATATCACCCTTGTAACTCCCGGTTTATGGTTTTCTCATCACGGTTTCAATTGTGTTTGCTCAAGGGATACAACCCCCTTTTGCTTTTTTGTCCCACCTCGATGGCAATTCACATGTCTACCATGTACTCCCTAAATTATGTTAATAAATTAGATGAGTGCGATCCTGTCTTTCCCTCCACCACTTAAGGTTGATGCGAGCAAGCCTCATAGTATGAATTTTTATGCTAATGCTTATTACGACTATCATAGATGCATTGGGCACCCCATTAATTAATGTATCAAGCTTAGACATGTTATACAAGATCTTATTGATGCAAATGCAATTGAATGGGATGAGCCCACAAAATCCTCTAAGCACACAAATGATCATACCAAGTTGAAATCATTCACCAATTCACTTCCTCCTCACACACTGTTTAAACTTATTTCCTTAGTGCATCACTATTATCGGATAGTACCACCACCAGTTCATTATGCCCTCTCCCCAAATTTATTCCTCTCCTTGCTTCTTCTACTATACCTATGACTCTGGGACAGCCATATTTCCCTTCAAAATGTTACTGATGTCCATGGATTTCAAAGTTGTTACTTGGATTAAATCTTGATACACCTCTAACAATATTACACATCTTGATGCAAATAATTCTATAGCTCCTTCACTTCATTATGTTGTCCAAATTCGATTGGTTGTATCTTCTCCAATCACTCATGCTAGTTTCTCCTTAGGTGCCTTTACGGTGAGTGTCTCCAATCCCATGGCTACACCTCTTGTTGTTTCACCCCTATATCAATATCTTCATGAACATTCTCTTCTTCCTCCTTGCTAATCATAAAGCACGCTCCCAATCTATAATGATCCATTCTCTCATTATGATATTGATACATATTTTTAGAAGTTCACCATATCCTTCATGTTGTATCACTCTCGACTTCTTTGGATCATCCATCGGATGCATTGATTGACTTCAATCATTCCTACCATAGTTTGCCTATTTGGCGAGTACTAGCTGAGTCAAGCGAGTACTCACCGTAAATTTGCTCAAACGAATATTCGCTGTAAAACTCGCCATTCACTGCGGTGAATATTGGTGAATACTCGCGAGAGAATATTCGCGAATATTCGCCAATATTCAGCGAATTTTACCCTTAAACTTTCCCATAAACTGGTTTAATGCAGAAAAACAGAAAAACACGGGTTTCACATTGAAAAAACGTTGATTTTTGTCTTATAAAGGCATCACACTCCCTCACTTGGAATCACACAACTATTGAGCATCGTAAAACGAGGAAGAGGAAAATGTAAATTATTTCAAATTTAAGTTGCATAGATATGCAATTTATGATAAAAAATTCAATGACAATCATCCTAAATTCATAACACTTATTAGTTGGTTGTTGTATTTGCATGAAGATGCGATTATGTATTGTATTTGTATTCAAATCTAATATAAGACACTTCCCCAACATTTTACAGACTCATTTGATACATATTGTAGCTATATTTTGCATTAATAGTTATGTTTTTAAAGAAATTTGCATATTTTTAAGTTGTCGAATATTCCCGAATGTTCGTCAAGTCTTGCCAATTTTTTGTCGAGACACTTTTTTTTGGGTCTGCCAAATAGATCGGTCCCATTTCACTACCATCCACTCTTCGCTTAGATCCCATGCCTTCTTGTCCTCATTGGTTATGTACTCTTCGAGTTGCCTTATCTCTTTTACAAAATTGTGTTCCATTTATTCAAGGTGCCTCTAGGTCTCTAGTAGGACTTCACGCACACACACATTATATCCAGAGCTCTCGCCCTCCAAGGATTATCCATAATTCTTTTCGCACACATATTATCTCTAGTGGTCCTCGCCCTCCTAGGCCTCCTAATATGCCTTCTACCACACATGTTATATCTCGTGGCTCTTTCCCTCCTAGGATTATACACAATTCTTTTCGCACACATATTATATCTAGTGGCTCCCACCCTCCTAGGCCTCTTGATAAGCCTTCTACCACACAAAGTTATATCTCGTGGCTCTCGCCCTCCAAGGATTCCTCATAACTCTTCTAGTGCACATCTTATCTCTAGTGAGTCTTACTCTTCAAGTCCTCCTCATAGGTCTAGTTCATCAAACATTGCCTCTCATGGATCTAGTCCACTTTGTTCTCCCAAGACTTCTATGTCACATGTTACTACTTTTGTACCACTTGCATATGAGCATTCTTATTTGACACGACTAAGGCCCGCACCTCCTTTTTCTTTCGGATCGGCTTCGCCCCTTACAAGGTTATCATTGTGTAGCTCTTTTGCTACCCCTCTCCCTGTGCATAGCTATATTCAATAATACAAACAAATTTATATATCTGCAAAAATACAAAACTAGGACCTCTACATATAGCTAGCGTTGTTGTCACTTTAAATTACATATGTTGTTTGTCACAATGCTTTGATTGATACCATATCTTTTCTACTCCCTAAACACATGCGTTCACAAGGTATATTAAGCCTAATGCAGGGACACACGAGATCATTACATGCTAATAGGAGCTACTTTGGTTCCTTATATTACTTCTCTTGGGGCATCCCTCCACACTATACAGTGTTATTATTTCATTATAGTTCCTTTCTACTTCCTCATTATGCTTGATTACATATATCATGTACATGTTATTTTTCAACTAATACATGTCTTATGCGGCGTTGACATATCTTGTTTTATGTGTTTTCTTACTACTCATATTGCTCTTTATCATTGTTTGACATTATTGTTCCCTACCACATGTTTGCTAGTTTTTGTGTTACTATTTGTCTACTTCATTGTATGCGGTCCAGTGCTAGTCTTGTGACACCGTGGGTGTCCCATGTTTATGGCTCTATGCCTTCTTGCGTTACATTGCTTCATTTGTATGTGACCTAAGTGCCTTGATTATCTTGTGACACCGTGGTTGTCCCATGTTTGGATTAATTAATTAATATTTTAATTAATTTCCTCCTATTTTCCAAAACAAATGAATTAATTTAATTTAGGGAAAATTATTTATTTATTTAAAATATTAATTAATATTTTAAAAACCAAAAAGGGAAAAAGCTTCCTGATTTTGTCATGTGAATGCCAAATTGGCTTTCCGCTTTTGTTTTTCCCTTTTTTGCAAAGCTTTCATTTTCCCCACTTGTGGAAATTCCCTTGTTATTTGCCAACACAACCAGATATCATACGGCAAAATATCTCCCATTTTCCCATGTGGAGAAATGGAGGGGAATTGCCAGCCTACTTTGCCATTGTCATGGGCAAACGGTTAAAATCTTCCCCTATTCTCTTGGCAATTAATGCCCACTACCCGAAGAAATTGGAGATTGGTTATTAACAGGAAGAAGGAAGAAGCGGTTACAAATCAAGAAAATTTGAAACTCTACGGCAAAAGACATGCAAGAGCAATATTGACAAAGAAGAAGATTTGAAGCTTTTTATTTCCAAAATTTACATGCATAGGGAGATTTATTGTCAAAGCATTGAGACATACATTTTTCCAAATCCAAGACTGCCCACGCACAGTTGTTTCTTCACGAAAGACCATGTACCAATTGTTTGCATTGGCTACGAATACCAGATAAGAAGGTAGGCCATTCACAGATCAAAGGGAATACCAAAGTCTACGTGCAGGCCAAGAAATAAAGCCACACAAGTCATAGTCAACAGTGAAAAATAGTCAAAAAACAGCTAAAAAACTCACACAAAGGCCCAATGTAGAAAAGGCCACGCACTTATCCACACATGCGTAGGGCCGTAACGCATTAGTCAAGGATCATCATGGTCCACACACAGTAGCAAAGGCCATCACAAAGTCGGAGAAAAGCCACGCAAATTCACACAACACAACCATGTCACATGCAAGCCAAAGATAAAGTCCACAACCAAGCGGTAAGCAAGGTCCACATTCACCAACACATAGGCCAAAAAATCTTAGAAAAGGCCCAGCATAGCAAAAAAACAATCCACGCATGCAAGCAAAAAAGGTCCACGTAGGTGAAAGGAAGACCACGCACAGTTGTCAACGCTTGGACCCACGCACAAGTAAAGGGAATAATATTTGGTGAGTTCCTTTCTTGTTTCATTTTTGTGCAGGCTAAATATTCCAAGCTTGAGCTTTCTCTTCTAGAACTCCTTTGAGCCAATACCTACACAAAGTTCCCGAGTATACTTATCAAGATGCTTGGAATCCATTTGGATTCAATTGAAACCTGAACCAATGCCCGAGTTTTCTTGTATTCAAAACCCGACCTTTTGGACGGGAATCAAAGATTGCCACAGGGATTTCAAAGAAACCGAAGTTATCTTCAAGTTCAAGGACTTCAATTCATGTTACATGCAAAAACATCGATGTAAGGGAGAGATCATGCATGATCAAACCCGTGAAGAAAATCAAAACAAGATATTTTTACGGCCTCCAAAATCATTTTTCATCTCAAACTGATCTGAGCTCTATATCGAGCTCATATTGCCACTTTATAAAAATTGTAACCTGGAAATTGCTTGCTTTTTATTTTAAAATATAATAATAATAAAAATAAAGAGCCATATTTTCCCTTATTGTTATTACGGTGGTTTGGAGACTAAGACCCGACACCATTTTGCATGTGCTTCTTTGTTCTTCCTTCAAAATTCATAATGGCTGAAAAACCTAACAAATCTACGGAAAGTCAAAGAAATCCGTAGAAAGGTCAAACAAGTCCGCACTTAAATATGAATTCCAAGGGATCATTCCTCCCACTTCTATCAAATCTATGTATGACAATATCACCGACACCGATCTTGGCCACATCAATGTGACACAATTTTGCGATCGGGTGAAAGCCGAGGGGAAAACCATCTTCTCGGATAGACTCTATCATAGTGGTCTACCTCAAGCAACAACTTTTCTTGTTTCAGTGCAATGCCTAAGCTAGTCATTGCACATGCGAAACATTATGATCCCGAAAGGCGAGGAATCTTCAAGGATAATCATGAGCCTTTCCTTTTGATCACACCAGAGCACATCGAAGAATTGCTCAACATCCCCAATTTCCCTGAGAATGCTGACATCACTCAATAATCAACACAAGAGTTTTGGGATGAAGAACCCCTCAGGTGGACCAAGATGGTCAACAACAATTGGCTAGTGACCAAGAGGACTCGTGTTGACCGGTTTCCCAAGGAATTGTACCGCATTGAATTTGTGGAGGAAATCGGTGATATGATCACTCTTAAGTCGAGTCTTCGGTCTCCCCTCTGCTAAGGATTTTTCACCCATGGATGTATCGTTCATCTGCATCATCCTTGCAAAGAGAGAATTTGTAGATTGGGCCACCATCATTAGTGACACTCTCCACAAGCAGTTGATCGAGGTGAAGATGACTAGGGCATTTCTACATGACATCGTACCTAACCTATGCGGTGGCCAAAGGAAGTTTTTTTGGGGTTAGAGACAAAAGGCATCATGGGTCCTTCAAATAGTGTTTTCCACTATTATCCATAATTGAGTTTCAAGAATAGCTCTCATCACTTTAGGAGAGTTAATGATGCTTTCATCTTCCGTGTGATCAAAAACTTGAATAGGAATCCGGAAGAAAGATTCTCCAAGGATGCCATGGCGGTCATTTCTCAGTG
The DNA here is from genome assembly GCA_018340775.1 of Taxus wallichiana var. yunnanensis. Lineage (NCBI taxonomy): Eukaryota > Viridiplantae > Streptophyta > Pinopsida > Cupressales > Taxaceae > Taxus > Taxus wallichiana. The sequence continues at coordinate 981,008,680 of CM031234.1, read as the reverse complement.
GGGAACATGGTTCATTCAGTTCCCATCCTTTTCCTACATTCATGTGAGCGGATTTGTAGGCACTCCATGGAAGCTTCCCAAGTATGTCAGTGATAAGTGGGCGTTAATGGAGCTTGCACGACAAATTTTCCAAGTTCATTGTCTTCTCAGTGACAAACACGATTCAGGCATCCACTTCCCAATCCAAATTGGGGAATACCAATGCCCGAATCTCTTCAGTGCACAACTCATGGAGAAGGAGTTTTCTCTCATTACCATACATCCATTTGTGAAGAGATCCCAATTTGACATCAATGGATTCATGCAAAAGGCTCTCGGAGTGAAGTACCAACACCATCCCACCATGGAAGACTTTTGGTCTTCCTGCTCAGATGAACACGAAGTAAGAAGGCGAGAATTCTCCCACTGACCCTTGCTCAAATCAAGGCCTTCCGCATCAGAGATCCTCCAGATTCATTAGTAGATGATGGTGACAATTTGATTGATCCCTCATATGATGTTGTTTGCCTTCACTCCATTGCCTTCAAGTTGATTGGACCAAGAGAGATGAATTCTCTCTTGATGGCAAGAATCAGCCGATTCTAGAAAGGAGCATAGCCTGGTATGAACGAGAACTTGTAAAGTTACCATCCATCCAAGTTCATACCCCAGACCACAAAAATTGCCAACACGAGGAGGTCTCTAGTTGACTAAAACCTCTTCTCAATCAACCTCCATGCCATCAACCCATACACATCAAGCAAGGAGAGAATGGTTGCCCAAATCCACTTCTCCAAAGAAGATGTCGCGAGGAGAAACATCCAAGGGTCCTGGCCCTATTGAAGGAAGAGAACGTGTCTCGGGGTTTTCCACTTCAAGTAGAGACTCATCTACTCACGTTACTGATAGTTCAAGGAAGCTCATCATAAACACTACTCAACCATGTCATGCACAAGAGTCTACTCAAGTGCAAGTGGTCCAAATATCAAATGCTCCTAAACCCCTAGTTCACGAAGATGTTTCTCAAGGTTTCCCTGAGGTTCAAGAGGTCGATGTCAAGTTATTTCCCGAGGATTGAAGTTGTGGAAAGAACTCTTGTAGAATCTAATGATGTCGAGAACGATGTGAATGTTGCTTCAGACTCCAGGCTTTTGTGTGCAAAATTGGTCAAGGAGACCCCTTCTTGGGTTGACTGTGAAGTCAAGAAAAGAAAGAGGGTTGTCAAGGCGATCAATATTGACTTTGATGCCCTTTCCAAGCTTTCAAATGATGTCATCCCCAAGAAGCCTAAAGTGTTCTCGAGAATAATGGTGGATGGAGATGGAAACAAATTTACAGATCTTGCCATTCCCAAGTCGAGAAGGAACGTAATGCCATGACGTCTGACTATGAAGTATCCAGGCTTGGACTTGGGAAGTCTACATTGGAAAGCGACATGGAAATGGCCCGAGATTCCATGGATATTGTGTTAAGAAGGCTTGAGAAATATAAATCTCAGAATTCTCAACTCAAGGCCAAAAGAATCAGTTGGTGAATTATGTTCAACATCTAATAAATCCAATATCCTCCACTTTCCCAGTACTTGATGCAGTGGCTGCCCCCGACGAAGAAACACTCAATCTGTCGAAGGAGGTAAACACTTTGGGCCATGTCACTAAATCCTGGCTTTCGAAATTCTCATCTTTGGGAGAAAGACAATCAAAGCGGCCATAAAGCTCCATGAAGACATTAGTGCATACCTAGATCCAATCCTTTCTTTTAAGGAATCTTTTGCTTCTAGCATATCAAATCTGGATGAGATATTGCCTAGTCTACAAGAGATGACGAGTATGGAATCTACAATTCTAGCCATTGAAGGGATCCTTGAATTCAAATGCCGAGGGACACGCTTTCTATGGTGTTTACATCTCAAGTCACGAAGATGCTTCTCGAAGATTCCATGATTCATTACAAAGCATATGCAATGAAGCTTTCACTTCACTCACCTCAATTCATGAGTTCATAGCTGAAATCCCTTGTGATTTTGTGGATGAGCATAATCAGAGGCATTCATCAGAACATGTTGAGGAACAATTCTCACAATTGTTTAAGGACATGTACATTCCTGCCATCAACTTCTCCTCTACTTCAATGGAACGTTGTATCAAATTGAGGAACTTTGTTTGAGGATGCTCAATCGAAAATGGTCAACCTAAATAATATGCCAGGTAGGATTTTGGAATTGTAGGTGTTCTGCGAGGTTGTGCTTCAACCGAAAGTGAACCTCCTAAAGAAGAGAAGATGTTCGAGACATTGGAAAGGTTCAATCTTTTCAATTGGCAAAGGCGACAGATCCTAATTTCACCAATGGGATGAGGAGATAGCATTCTGGTATCTAACAAGTGGGAGAGTCCATTTCTCATACGATTGAGATAGGCGGACCCCACTTTAATGGATAAGGCACTAGGTCTTGTTTTATGTTTTAAAATGATATTTTAAAGTGATGTTATTGTTAAACTCATTTTTAGCAGACTTTTGATCACTTAAGTGATTTCTAATTTCAAGTTACTTTTTAAAAGTTAGTTGAAAAGTCAAAGTCACTTAAGGTGCCCTAATTTAATGTTCATGTAAACCCTAACTACCTTGTAACCAACTTTTGGGTTATAAAAGGAAGTTAGGGGCTCATTTGTAAGGGTGACTTTGAGAGAGGAGAAGAAATACTTTTGTGCAAGCTTTGTTTCAAGAAAGAAACTTTGTGTTCTTTTGTGAAGACATTTTGGAGAGTTAATGAAATATGAACTTTGTGTCCCATTCATTATCTCTTGTAGCATTTGATGTTCTTATGTTCATTAGATGTTAGTGTTTAAATCTTGCATGTGAAATACTATCTTTGATCTTATTGTCAACATTATTAATTTGTTGTTCTTGTTCACAATGATCAAGCTTTGATATCTACTTGCTCATGTGTGTTCCCTTTCATTTATTCTTGTTTAGCTGATTCAAACTCCATTTTATTTGAGTTAGTTATTCATTGTTCTTCTTCTTCTCTATGCAATATTAGGCTTTGTTTTTACCTAACTATTGTATGCTCCTTCCATCCATTCCTTTCCATTTCTTTCCTTCATTCCATTCCATTTCCCTCATTCACACTTCTTTCCATTTGATGTCCCAAAACACCCCCACATACAATTTTGAATGTATAGATGTAAATATAGTTTTGGTTTTCAATAGTGTTTTGGGGGCATGAGTCTCCTTCTCCATTGATATTTCAGCATACTACACACTCTTACTCAACAATATACCACACACAAGAAGAGCATGGGGGCACTCATTCTCTTTTATACCTTGTGTCTATAAATCCATACATTGTGCCTAGATCTGTTTGCAGCAGTGTGGTCCATGGGGTTATAGAAAGTATCGAAGCGGCTAAGTTTTTCATAGGAATTCTTTCCTCTCGTCATTTCAAAGGGAAGATATCAAGGTTACTAAAAACTTTGATACACGGTTTTCTTCCTTCGCGGGCGCATTAGTACCTCTTTCTTCTTCTCTCTCTACCCTCTATTCAATGTTGGGTTGTATACACCCAATACTTTAGTTTCTCCTTCGACACAATTGGGGATTGTTCACTACCAATCCTTCAGCAAAGTTTGGCAACACAATCCAAATCTCCAACTGCAAGAAAGGAATAAGAACTTTTCCCTCTACGAGACAAACAAGTGTATTCTCTTTCCATGTTTTACATCTCTTGATTTCACTTTATGCAAGTTCAAAATTCTATATTAACAATTGAATTTCTGTTATGGACATTGACTCTTCATGTTGCGAAGTTTTGGCTAGGAGTGTGCCAACACCAAAACATCTGACAACAAAAACTCCGAGAAAAGATAAAGTATGTCTACACACTCAAGTATCTTTTCCTTTAAGCATGTAATTTTCAGTTCATTCTTAAAGGGGGGCAAATGGAGACTCTCAAATTTAGCAATTTACCCTTTGATATTGTTAATTTTTACTGTGCTTCTTGGTTATGACAAACACCAACATCTTATCCCCATTCGGTACATCTCATTATCTCTTTTCTAACTTGTTTATTCCCACATTGATGTGTCGAAAAATTATGAATATAAATACATGAGACCAGTGCTTAAACTCTACTTTTCATTGTGCAACTTTCGGGTTTTATTCACTACATCCTGTTCAAAATATGCAGATTGGTTAGGTTGTTTAATCCGGTCTTGGCCGACCTATACGATCCTGCATGACACAATTTCCAAGTCTGCTTTCGATGCAATAACATTTGTTAGGTCTTTTCATCTTCTAGGTCGGCCTTATAATGATGATTTACCTTCATAACCCTATATAAGCAAATTAACATCACCTCATTTAATTGACTGACACTTTATTGGCACCCCTATTACAAACACATGCAAAAGGCACTCAAGGCTCCTAAATCTTCCCAAAGTTGATGCACATCCATTAGGGCAGCCACTACTACAATTTTGAAGCACTCAACCAGTCAAGGAGTCTAGCTTCCCTCATTTCCAAGCACACCAAGTTCCCTACTTCAAAGTCTTAGCAAGAGCACAATCCTATCAAGCATGTTCAAAGTGGTTCAAGTTGCCAACTAGTTGCATTCATATAGATGTTACATGCTAGGTGGAGAACTACATGTGGTTTGAGGCCTCTTCGGAGTAGTGTCGACGTAGGCGGTGCACAAATTGCACTTCAACCCAAACACTAACCTTTTTGTAGGGTCTTCCACCCATGGTTAGGGTTTTAGCATGATTTAGGTGATTACAAATGGTTTTATAATTATGCGACAACTAGGGTTTGAAAGTGGAACACATTTCTAGACCACCAAAGGACCCAAAAAGATACAAAATCTCATTCCAAGAGGGTCCAAGACCATACCATAGGGGCAGGATTGGATTCTACATCCCAACTGGAATGTACGGTCCTACACTAGAGGGATTTCAAGTCATAGTATCGGAAACAAAGCATCTCTAACCTCTGCACTTCCAAATTCTTCAATCATGTGCATCCATAACCGTTTTGTACAGTCCTATGTAGCTAAATATATCATCTCTCTTGTGTTTTCTAGCTTGTAGCATATTGTAATCATTAATTGCAAGAACCAATACGTTATTCTGATATTGTATAATTAATGTTGGAAGTTAATTAATCAAAATAACTCCTAGTTTCCAAACCTTACATTCCTTTTTAGTGTTGTGTATGTCCATACCATATAGTCTATTAACGTTAAAAGGGGTGCAAACAGGTTGTGTATTCAAAGGTGCCCACATCCTTTTCATGATGTCTTCATTGCAGCATGCCACTTCCCCTGCCTCATCACCCTTCCTTGTGCACGTGGATGGAGACTTTTACCTTGACCTCTATCTAAAGATCTCTCAGTATTCCTTAATGAAAAATGTCATTCTTTTGGGAGATTTCAACACATGTACAAGAACTCAACAGACACACATTTATGATCTTGTACGCGAAGAATTATATCTTTAGGAGACAAATCTTGAGGAGTTTAATTCACAGAGAATCATTGGATGGAAATACTCTAGTCATGGCCTGTGGGAGGCACCTTCTCTAGATGGGAGAATGACAAAGTCTCCACATTCACAATGGGCTTCCATGTTTCCTTGATTCTAGTAGATTCATTTGTTTCCCCATGGGATAGGTAGCTAGCATAGTATACCTAAATTTATACTCAACAAGAAAACCGGTCCAGTAAACCAGTTATGTAAAAATGTTTCTGTGTAGATAACATTTTTTCACAATTTTAAACATGCACATACTGAACCTTGTGATTTAATTCCTCTCAAACTTAAAAGTGTAAAAAAGCAGAAAAATAAATCAAAGTTCAATGAATCTGGTAGCAGTACCACAAACTTAAAATCAACTGCACCAAATGCATAGCGCATTGATCTGTCCTTGGGAACGAGGGACCAGTATTGTGTTCATTTTTGGCTCAAATTCATGTTCCACAAACTGCTATGAAGAAACTCTTCATCTTGACCACCAAACCATCCAGACCAATGAGGAACGAGAGGTGAAGAACAATCAGGTTTCTTACAAAAACATAGGGGTAAAGTGAAGGCATGTAAGGAAGCTAGGGAGTTCATTTTTCTCTGCCCCCACTAGTTAGTATTTTGTATTGTGATATTACAATGGTGTATATATTTATCTTAGCATGGAATATTAACATCAAGCAGTGAGGAATATTAGAGGAATTTATGTTTTGCTTGACATAAAAAGTGCAATGGGACTAAACTATGACTTTGCAATACGGATCTGTTATATTAGCATCAAGTAATGACGAATATTCGAGGAATTTATGTTTTGCTTGGCATAAAAGTGCATTTGGACTAAACTATGATTTTGCAATAGGGATCTGATATATTAGCATCAAGCAATGAAGTATATTCAGGGAATTTATGGTTTGCTTAACATAAAAAGTGTAATCGAACTAAACAGTAATTTTGCAATAGGGATTTATTATGGGATCCAAAAATAGTATTTTGAAACAATGTAACACCTAATTGTAGAGGTACTATAACTTCGTAGCTTGAGGTACTATAACTTCGTACTTGCATATGGCCTTCAACATTAGTGATTTTGGAGAATGGAGTAATTAGGTGGAGTTACCATAACCGAATGCACAAACACTAAGTGCGAATAGAAGCTTTAATATGATACACACATATTATAGCTGGAATCATTGCACACATGACACCAGGACACTTCAAATGTTTCGAGAAGATATTTTGAATATTCGCTTGTGTGTATCTCAAGAGAGTTGCTATGAAATGTATACTTTTATCCTTTTTGGAGGAAAAGCTGTTTTTAGTGTTCACAGCCATGGAAACTTGATGCCACTAACTTGGATTGTTTGAAAAATTCATTGCCTCATCCATAGATGGAAGGTCAGTTCTATAGTCTTTGGAATTACTATAATAAGAGCTTTCCTTTTGTCATCGTAAACACGAAGGGTCCACACAAAGAGGTACCCAGCCAAAGTGTGTATGCATACCTAGAGGAGAATGTGTGCATGCATAAATTAGCCTTGATTTATCTCTCTTTTAAATTATTCCTTTTTCTAAACATTCTAAACTTAGGGTTTGGAGATTCATATCGCAGATACACAATTATTGGTGTGTTTTATAGAAAGGGCTTTAAGACATGTTTCGAGTTGATAGACACCATCACGAACAAGCTTAAAAATCCAAAGGATCCCATTTGTTCACAACTAAGGGTGTTTATTCTATACAATGCACTTGCAGAAAAACATACGTGGTGAAACAGGTCACTTGCTTCAAACTAGATTAAAAGAGCATTGTAAGGACTTGGAGCATGCCAGGGTCAAAAACTTGCCCCTTGCCCAACATGAAGAAAATATCAAACACTTTGTTTGTGTTAACAAGACAAAATTACTTGAAATGGAAAGCCACAACACCAACGAGAAAATTTCACGACGCTATCAAAATTGAGAAACACCCTAATTTCTTAAACGCGATGATGGTTAGAAATTCAGTCATGTCTAGAAACATCTATTACACACGTTGGGCCCGTGCCCCTAGTCATCACCCTCCTCTTCCCACTTTGACCGCTTTGGCTCCTCGTCATGTGTGTTATTCTTATTATTAATTGATTATTTATTTAATTAATTAATTAACTAGTGAGATAACTAATTAAATACCCATATGATTAATTTATAATTAATTAATTAGTGGCTATAGGTTTCACACTTTATCGGAGCTTAGGTCTTAATCCTAGTCTTTTCATATTCAACCTCTTCACCATGTCTACTTTGTAATGAATTACATGACAATCTTTGGCCACCTACCTTGTCAACATCTCCATGGTAGCACTTTTCTTGGCATATTTAAACCTGATTAGTCTAAACTAAACTATTCTCAAACTTAAGCTTCTTCTCCCTCGATGATGGGTCCACTATAGGACTTGAAACATTCGAATTAAAAATCTTATGTACTAAATCAAAAAACATATTGTTAGTTCTAAGATTCATACATTATATCTCAATATTGTCAATTATGTTAAAACCTAATTTTGTGAAAATGTGAAAGCAACTAGCCAATCTACGTCAAAATTCTTGGTCAAGGTCACTTCTAAAATTATTTTAGAATAATTTTAAATAATATGCAATTTCGCAAAAAGGTTGCGAAAAGAAAAACTTGATTAAACTGGCAAAATAGAATTGAAGTCATGAGCCATCAAAAATCTATTGATGTAATGGAGGATCGGTGTTAAGTTGGGATGCGGACCGCGAAAAAAGGGTGTTCGGGACGTCCTTGGGGTGACGGGACGGGAAATGCCCCTCCTCCCCCTCGCATTTCCATTTTAGCACATTTCAAAAGGAATGTATCCAAGAAGTCACTTTGAAAATTAGAGGGCATTTCTAGCATGTCCCCAAAACGTCCCCTTATTTATGGAACATCCTAATGTCCCCACTCCCCCCAACCCCATGCCTAATTTTATTCCAAATTTCCTAGATTTTTCAAAAAAGATTTGAATAATAGTTCTTCAATATCGCTATTTGAAAAAATCACCATTATGTATCTATCTCAAGGTGCATATCTTGAAACCGTAACATAGGTTTGCCCATAGTTAGCTTGCTCGGCGAGAACTCGCCACTTTTAAACCTGGGTGAGTAAACTGCGAGAAAACACGTTGACCCCTGCCAAACGAATTTTTGCTCAAAACTCGCAATTGCTCGCCACCAATACTCGCCAGAAACTCCATGAGGTTTTCATGCGAAATTTCTAGAACCTTGATTGGGATGCGGAAAAAATACTTTAAAAACATTGTTTTTATCTTTTCAAAGACCCACACCCTAAAATTTTCTAACCACACAACGATTGAGTATCTATTAACTAATTTGAAGGGACTTTATAGTGAATTGAAGAGCTAACTTGAAGAATTTCGTTTGAAGGTTGGTTTTCTTTCCCCTTCTTTTCAAGCATGTAAAGTTTTTCTATATTGTTAAAATTAAGTTTCCAAACATGATTTGTTAGCATTCCATTCAATTCCAATTAATTTTAATTGTGATTTATGCTAGTTTATCATCATTTACAAGCAAAATTGTCGAATGTATTTTTTAAATGTTGTTATTTTAAAAATATTGCCTTTATTCTTATTTGTAGCATTTACAATTAAAATTTCATCGTGTTTTCTTCTACTTACAATCAAATGTTGTTTTTATAAATTACAAATTTACGGTTTTTTTTTTTAAAATTATTTTTTTGTATTTGAACATGTTGCGAGGTTAGAACTTAGCCTATAATGGCATTCGTGTCTGCATCAACAGCAAGAAGTGTTCTTGTTAATGCTCATAACACCGTTTGGAAATATGTTCTATGTTGTGTTTTGTAATTTTGGTAGGAAGACAGGTTTTGTAGGCATCAATTGTCTCAAGCAACATCTTGCATGCATTGTTTGTCCCGACATCATAGCATGTCCCACTACTACAGAAGAGGCACAACAAGAGATGAGGGAAAAAATGCATTGTTGGATGATAAGAAACTAGAGAGGGAAAAGTTGCGAGTAACCATTAGACCTTAAATGGCAGCAGAAATGGAGGGAGATGTGGCATTGATTGTTGCTCTAGTTGTGATCCACAACTACGTGGCACATCATCTTTATTGAGTTCAAGTAACGGCCGGATACATAGTTTTTTCCTACGTACCTAGAAATATACATGGGCACAACCTTTGTTGCAAGGTACAAGTTGGACCAATTGCATAAGGATGTTGGACCACGATTTCCGTTGGACCAAAACCCATAGGTGTTAGTCTCCGCTACAATCGCCAAAGTTAGGATCTACGAGAGGCGGTTAGTCCATGTCACGAAACTCGCGGGGAGCACTACACACACATGCCAACAATCTCCCCCTCAGCATTACCCAAGTGAGTTTTGAGCTCGAGACCTGTCACTCTGATACCATTTGTTGGACCACGATTGTCGTTAGACCAAAACCCATAGGTGGTAGTCTCCGCTACAATCGCGAGTTAGGATCTGCGAGGCGGTTAGTCCATGTCACGAAACTCGCGGGAGCGCTGCACACACATGCCAACAAATTTCTGGTATTACAACAACCTTCCTTTCAATGTGGCAAAGAGCTCATGCTGGGAGTATTTAATGACAATATTAAAAGTTGCAAGAAAAAGGTACATGGCACCCTCTCCTAAAGACTTCAGTGGGAGGTTGCTCCAGGGTGCAGTTGTAGAAGTAAAGTCAATTGTGTATATCAAAAAAAAGCGGTGGCAAAACTTCACATGCACCATTCTTTCATATGGGTGGACGAATGGAAGGAGCCAAACCCTTATCAATTTTTAGTGGCTTCAAACGGTGAGATGGTTTTTTCAATCAATTGATGAGTCTAACATACTAAAGAATGCAGAAAATTGGGTCTAATTTTGGAATAGGTTGTCTTAGAAGTGGGTGTCAAAAATGATGTACAAGTTGTCCTTTGAAATGCAACAACATATGTGGCATTTGGGAGACTACTCCAAAAGAGGCATCCATCACTCTTTTGGAACCCTTGTGTGGCTCATTTCCTTGACCTTCTTTTGGAGGACAAGTAAAATTGATTGGGTGAGACCGGTTGTAGAAGATGCAAGAAATATAACAATATATATATATATAATCATTGTTGGGTTCTCAATTTGATGAGTGAACACACCAAGAGGAAAGAGCTTGTGTAAGCGGTATCAAGAGATTTGTAACTAACTTCTTACAATTCCAAAGTATTTGAAGTTTGTTGACACAGTTGAAACAAATGTTTCGACTCAATCATGGCTATACTCACCATATTCAAAGAAACTCGATGCAAAGAAGACCACAAAGATAGTTTTGATGATGTCTTTGCAAGTGAACTACAAAGATCATCAAGTTAACTTGAACTTTAATTTAAATTTCAAGTCGATTCCTTTATTTTCATTTTTATTGCCACTTACTTTGATTGTAAATTTATAGCTTTAAAGTTTAATTTGTTTGTAAGTGTCGAAGTCATTGGTAAGGGTTTTGCACTTGGTTGATAGGGAGCAAAACCCAATGGGATACATTTATGAGGCCATGGTTAAGAACAAAGAGGCCATCCAAACATATTATAGGAGCAATATATCCAGTTTGGTGTCTTTTGGCGGCTAATTTATCATAAGTGAATCAATCAGCTCCACTAACCCATTCTTGCAGCGGTGTACTACCTCGACCTCTAATTTTTCTTCTTTGATGACAGCAAATGTTGAGGTGAGGGACCTCGTTAATTTAGAGTTGTAGAACTAAGAACATGCTAGGGCGAGGCTCTTTTCTTCGGCATTAAGCTATGCGAGGGAGCCACGTAACAAAAATTAGAATATTTACTTATATGATACAAGTTACAAATTTACAATTATTAATTACAAATTTTTATTATCTTGTTTGTATGTTCTTGGTGGGAAGATTGGAGTGGAAATACCCCAAATCTTCAAAAAGTTAGCCCTCTAAATTTTATCTCAACCTTGTAATGCTTTCAAATGTGAGTGCAACTGAAGTTTGTTTGAGGCAATTCAACAAAGAAGCACAACAAGTTGACTCATCAACGTCTCAATGACCTAGTTTTTGTGCATACAATTTGCAATTTTGCATGAGAAAGGTGGAGGACACATCGCACAAGCCTATTGATTTTGATGAAGTTGATCCATACGGTGGATTGGATAGCGCAAGAAGAGGTGATCTCCATGTTCACAAAGAATAAGATCTTGTTTTCGAGAGGGAAGCTATGGAGGGTGAAGCAAAGCAAGAGAAATGGGATTGGATGACATCTTTGTAGACGATGTCAAAATGCGGCATAGAAGTCATTGCCATCTACTACTAGGGTGGAGTTGTAGTCACAACCTTCTTGGAGGAGCGTGCGGTCATGACCGATTGTGGGGGTTGGTAGAGGCACTAGAACCTCTCTGCATTCTTTAGTAGAACAAAGAAGAGGAAATTGTAAATTGTTGTAATTTGTAAATTGCATAGATATGCATTTATGATGATAATTTTAGATGGAAATCACAATAAATTCATAAGACATATCGGTAGGTTGTTGTATTCACATGATTTTGTACTATATTTCTATTCAAATCTAATAGAAAACACTTCCCCAACATTTTATAGACTCATTTGATACATTTTGTAATAGTATATTTTGCATAAAATTAAGTTTTTAAGAAATTTAAGTATTTTTAAAATGCCGAGTGAAAGTTTTTGGCAACATTTTATAGACTCATTTGATACATTTTGTAATAGTATATTTTGCATAAAATTAAGTTTTTAAGAAATTTAAGTATTTTTTAAGTTCTTAGGAGTGAAAGTTTTTTTGGTTTGTCGAATATTTCTTTGAGTACAAGTATGCGAACTATGGTTCCACCCATTGAAGGATTCCACATTGACTAACAACTTAATCACCATCTCCACGAATTCTGAATGTTTGGCGGTGGATGGCCTCAATCTAGTTGCACCATTATGTTGGGCTCAAATAAATTTGCGAAGTACCTAATGTACTTGTTAGTGCAATCAGCAACACCCCACGGATGTTGATCAGATTTCTAGTTTGATCATTCTAAGCATCCAGTGTGATTGCACAACATTGAAACCTCTCTCCAAGTGTGGGACTTGTAAAATGAGAGAGGAATCTCCAGAGAAAGCTGGTTCTTGCTCCTAAACTACCTGCCACAATCTACTCTAATGCAAGGGAAACTAACTATGCTAATCTAAAATTCCAAGGGACCAGGGAGAGAGAATGCATAAAATGAAAGCCTACACTAAAGCGGTGATACACCAGAAAAGGAGTGGTGAACATCTATCAAAACTGCTATGAACACAGCTCCAACCTTGCAATGAACATTTAAACATGCACAAATACCTGCAATGAAGAGAGGCAAGAAGAAAACAAGCAAAAAATACGAGCAAGGATGGACAGATGCATCACAAAACACGTTTTTTGTTGCTCCAGTTTACCTGAGAACATCATTTTAATGGTAAAAGGCAAAAACGCCATTACGGAGCGGGGAGGAGGTTGAAACTCCATTTTCAACCACCGGGAAGAAAAGAAAGGAGAGCGAGAGCGAAAAGATGAACCCTTTGAAAATGAGCCAAATCGGCTTTTACAATGCATGGGTCGAGCCCGGAGAGAGAGAAAACGTGTAAAAAAGCGTGGGAGCCATTCCTCATTGAATGAAGATGCATTACAACAACATGGGCGTCCTTACACCCATGCCACGACATTTTGGCCGTCTTTGAAGAAGAATCGACCCATTCGCATTAAAAGCTGATTGTTGAAACGTCATTTCGCCATTACCACGTGCAGAGAGACGTTTCTTGATTTTCTCTCTCCAAACTGAACCAAAATGCAAAATTGACCCCGCAATCATGTAGAGAATTTCGCCAGCTTTCCATTGATATAAAGAACGCGAAAATCCGAGCTCTGGATCGAAAGATATGGCGATTTGAAGTTCTAGGGCAAAAACAGGCCCAAAACGGATCGGCGGGCAAAAAGTTTGAATTTTTTACCCATTTGGTCTTTGGAAGATTTTCAAATTTTCCCCACGCTCCGCCACTCCAGTGCCAGTGGCACGTTTACTTGGCGCGGCCCTTCCTCCCAAAATTTTCCTGCGAGCGCTTGATTATTTCGCTGGACACGTGGCGGCATCTCATTCGATGCGGGTTTGACCCTCCAAAATTTCCTTGCGGGCTTTTCCAATTTCTGGTGCCACCTGGACACGTGGCGAGATTCTATTGGCTCGCAAAAAGGGGGGCGGGCTAAAACACTCCTTTTGGATTTTGGTGAAACACTTAGCCAAATTTCCAACTTTTTCCCCTTCTGACACGTGGCACGTTCTGATTCGTCCGCGGGCCTCCTTGTCTCTTTTGCCCTTTTCACCTTTTCGTGTCCCACGCGTGCGTACTTTTGTCCCGGTATCCGGACGAAAATCTCTGCTTGACCGATTCGAGGCTTCCTTGTTCCTGTTTGCGGCTTTTTCGCCTTTTCGCGTCCCTCGCGTCTGCAAGCGTCCCAACTGTCCCGGACTACCTAGGACAAATATCTCCGAACCGCCCGAAATGGGTATGCAGCCGACAAAACCGGCCGATTCGCGTCCCACGCGTACTTTTGGCTCGAATGTCCCAAACCGCCTAAAAGAAGACTTAGGCGATTTTCCTCTCTTTGGCCGATTCGGCTTTTCGTCCCGACGTCCCCAATCGTCCCTGCTGGCTGCCTTAGACAAAAGACTTAGCCGATTTTCTTGCTTTTTCAGCCCCAAGCTTGGTACGACGAACCTCAGTACGACCCGAACCCTTCAGACCCGAAATGCTTTAAAACAGTCCTGCAACCTTATTTTTGCATTTTTTCCATTTTTCCTAACTCGTTGGGATTTCTTCTTGGATGGGGGAGTTAAAAAAAAGGCCGAGGGGACCCCAAAAAACATGATTTTGGGCCTTGAACCACTCTTCCTTGCTCGGGACTGAATAATTTGATGCATGTTATCAAAATTACCTTGAGGGGTGAATTTTGGATAACAAGATACTCTTGTAGTGTAAGATTGTTTTGGAAGCCACTCATTTCTACTTTTAAAAAGTTAGTACGTATAAATCTAATTAAAATTCACTCTGGACGCTCCAATCACTTTAGAAAACCTTTATGTGCAATTTTATATGACGAGAAAGGTTGCGTAGATGATAAAAGTAGCAAGGCATAGATCAAAATGTTTACCCATAATGACTATAGTGTATTACAAAGACATAATAACAACCAAGAGTGGTGGATACATAAATTTTCGAGCACAGATGTGGATAGTGGACTGTCACAGACTGTTATATATATATATATATATATATATATATATATAATTTTGATATTATTTTAATAGCCACCCCTAGGCATCCCCTCATCATCCCATAAATCTGGGAAAAAAATTTCCATCCCAAAAACCACGTCCCGGAGTCTTAGGTAACTTTGTGAGAGATACATTAAAATATTGATATAGCCAAAACCTATAAAAAGACTAAAGATTCAATAGAAGAAAGAAAAAGGAATGCCAGAAAGCAACTGCTACTCTATTACTATAGTATATCAAAGAATCTTGAGAAATTTAATTTCCAGGAGCACCAGCAGAAGAAATATTATGATAAAAAACCGTTAAACATATGTAGTCTCAATGGGCATTCAACAGCATCATCATAAAAAGAAGATAATGTTTGAAATCAAAATACTAAAAGCCTTCAGCAGAAACATTTAGAGATAACTACATTTTATTCTGTACAAGACTAAATAGTTTCAACCATCAAATATGATTTAAGGAACTCTTGGAAACTCCACTTCCAAAGAAAATTCTCCCAGGAGTTTCAGAAATAATTTTACAATAATTGGGAGGTAAATTCTTTGAGTACCTGGTTAGAATGGAGGTCTAGCGTTCCTAGTGATGAAAGTGCTCCAAACTCCACAGGAATTGAAGATAAGCGATTATTTCTAAAACAAAAATAATATATTTTTAAAAGGTTACAACCAAACAAAATTAAACAGCTCGTGAATCAACAAATAATATCTTCAATTTACCTTTCAGGATCAATACAATAATCCACAAAATTAGCAATCCAAATCTAAAAATCCTTATTTTTTACATTCCAAAACATAACCAAATAAAAAAGTTCTACAATTGTGAGATAATTAACATGAGCATAAAAAAGCTGCATACAGACATAAATATGCATATAAGATTTCCATATGCAATGTAGATCTGTGAATTGATGTGTGTTTATGTCCATGGAGGATATATATGTAAAATAAATTCATGGGGGTAAACAGACACACAAGTAGACGTGTATTTATCTATATACATTTGTGTTTTTGAGTGAGCGTACATAAAGCGAAGTACAGATGAACCAATAGTAACTGACCCTAGATAAATCTCTGCAAGTGATGAGCATCCAGCAAATGATGACGGGATCGGCGAAATTCCTGCAAGGTTTAATTCCAAAAAATAACAAAATTCAACACAACTGTGAAACCTAATTCCAGCTAGACGAATCACAACTGATAGGCATCTCTGATTCTGTTGCTTAGTTTATTAGTGAAACTAATTTGCTGCAAATTAAATAAATAAGAATAATAACAATGACTGAGATATCTTACGGTTCTGATGAAGATCAAGACGGATGAGTCGTGAAAGTTTTCCGAAGGATTCGGGTATCTCACTGAGATTGTTGTTAGCTGGCATGTTAAATATTCTATTAAGAATATTAGTAGGGTGAAAAGCAGCAACATGTTAATTAATGATGATGCATTTTAGTTCTATTTTTAGAATTTTATACGTACGATTAGCATAAGAAATAAGAAAAATCTTTGACAAGTACCAGCATTTATCTCTTTAAGCATTGTGCATGAGCTCAGCAAATGGTCAGGCAATACTGTGATCTTATTACCCTGAGTAATGTTAATTAAAAAAATTAGTCAATTTCCATCTATGATCAAATGATTTTCAAAGCATAGACGGATGAGAACAGCTATAATTGATTTTAAACAGCATATGGGAAACTATCCTACAAAATACCATACCTCCAGTCAATCAAATGAATCTTCCAAGCATATAAAGATGAGAATAGATACAAAAGATGTTAAACAACAAAAGGGAAAGTAGCCAACAAAATGCCATACCTCCAGATCCAAGTTCACCAATTTTGAACAATGTATCAATTCCCCTGGCAAAGCTGTTAGGTCGTTGTTTGATGCCTGCATGGAAAATTTTACAATAACATCAGTTGAACTTCTCAAACTACAATTCTCTGCTGAAAAGTGAAAACACTTCTGTATGAGCAGAAAACAAGTCACTGTTGCAAGGGAATTAAAAAAAAATGGCCTTTTTTGAATAATTCTAGAAATACAATTCAACAGTAAATGCCAATGTATCACATAAACGTTGTCCATATTCAGACTCTCCCATTTGAACTTGCAACTAGAACTAAAGCCAAGGCAGCAACAGAATACAATGTTTGGGAGTGCAAAGAAAATGCTTTGTGAACCATTCCTCTGATGCACGATTGACACGAATGCTTTGTGAATAAGTTTGCTCTCTGCCAAAGCATGCAGAGTAGAGAGATACAAATCTATTAAATGCCCTACCTTGTTTGATATGTACAAATCAGTTTGCAATACAGGCTATTTAGACTACATTTAAATACTCTGCACATGGCCCTATCCACTTGCAAGAAACCCTTTGCCTATCAACCTTTGCTGGAAATTCCATAGCTCCTTTTTCAACAACAGGATACAAGTGAGGAGTTTTCTAGTGCACAGCCAAGACCTCAAAATACTATGGCTGGATAGCCACAAAGACGACCTGGGTGGCACCATCCTATTCCAAAGGGTTTTGTGACTTTTGTTATTTGGAAAACAGCCTGGCAAGATGAAAAAATCAAATAAAGAGCCTTCTCATCCCTATATGAACATATAATTAAAGAAGGGCCTTGATTGCACACCTGGCACTATTGTTGTCCAAGTGAATCTGAGAGTAGGGGAAGGGAAAATAAAGGAAGTTCAAGCATGTAAAGCCAGATGTGCAGAAAAGACCCTTGCTGTAATGTCCCTTTCTAGGGCTGAAACTGAAAATAAGGGTTTTGGCTCAAACCCAAATGACAACTTCTGATTTTTATTACAGCCACCGGTCAATCACTTTAACCTTAGAGGAACAAACTGAAAATGGCATTAGCAACAAAGAGAAATCTGAATATTTATGACAGCAAAGGAATTCATATGACAGCCAACAATATCACCACTTAGCCCTAGTGATGAACCTGATTTTCTATTTCCTAGGGCAACGAACTGTATGGGCTTTTCAAGACAATATTCTCATGCAATATAGACTGAAAATCAATATAGAAATATCCCAAACACTTCATAAGTCTAGCAAGATGAAATCTGGAGCAAATATATATTTTATAATTTTAATTCAAGTGCAAACACAGCTGAAACTTCGAAAATTCATAACTCCATCAATACTTGGAGTTTCAACACAAACAAATGCTCAAAATGATCTCGGAGAGACCAGCTATCAAATAAAAGTGAAATCACAATTTTCCAACCACGGAAACCCCTCCAAAAGTGATCCCGAACTTCCCAGGTGGGTAGATCAAGTGGAGGAAGGGTGCCAACACCCTTGAAAGTGCCCTAGCTGGAGTAGAAGTGCCCTATGCATGGATAAACACCTTGTTGTTCCAAAATCTGCCAATGAAGTCCACTTGTGACTCCCAAATGAAGCCACCAATGCACACAAGAGGGTTTTTGTCCCCAAGTGTGATCCTATTGAAGGTTTTCGTCCTCAATAGGTAACCAAGGAAGGGGTTTCGTCCTTCAATGGCAAGAAGAGAAGCTACACTAGCTCCAAATCCAAGTAAATGTCAAAATGATGAATGATAATGATCCCCCTCCTCCTCCATTCGAACCTCCTTAAGTACCCTTCTTTGGTGCCAAGGATGAATTAGAAGATCAATCTTCATGACCAACCTCTTAATGAAGGGGGAAGTGCACTTTTAATCTTCACTTAAGAAGACCGACCTCATAAAAAGGGAAAGAGTATTTCTTTATCTCCATTGTAGCTCTCAAGAAGACCGACCTTAATGAAGGAGAAGATAGAAGTTCATTTTTGCTTTGTCATTCACCTATCACCTAATTGAATCACTCCAAGCCATAATAAGCAATCAAATAAATAAGAAAAATACAATCACTTACAATTATGGCAATGTTGACCTCCTTGCTTACCTTCCTTGAAGCCCACGGAAGGTGAAATGGGCCCAATGCCTTCATAGTGCCTGGCATGGAAAAGGGGACCTTACACTTGCACGGGCACCTGTTCTTTCTTGTTAGATTGCAGTTGCTTCTGCAGTAAAGATGACAATCCTGGAGATTAAGGTAGTCTTTATCTTAATTCCCTCAAGGTTGAGAGAGTTGAGCCCTCAAAATTTAACAATCCTCTTGAGGTGGCTGGACCTGTTTATAATATGTTGAATTGGTAGACATTTAACTAGAATAAACATGGCTACTACCAAGTCTACTTTGGTTTTTTTAATTCTCATGACCACATTCAAGCTTTTATTAATTAAGAAAAAACCCTTTGCTCTTACCAATGAGCACCTTAACTGGATGTAGGCTGAGGAATTTTAAAAACACATGCATAGGTCAAGGCAGCTGGCAGGGCCTAGATTTGTGACCTGCCTCCGGGTTGGTCACTCATTGCCCACCAAATAGTATATAGGACAACTTCTCAAGATATCTTCATTGTTTGTTTACAACAGAATCATGCAGTTCTCTCCATGTTTCTATCTAGATTTTGTCGATGAGTATCATCTCATATTCTAACGGAATCACACAAGAACCATAAGAAGAGTTTACAATCTATCTCTAGATATTATTAGGTCTTTGCTTTTAGACAGTATTCTCGGCAATCTGATGGTTCTGTGGTTTAGGAAAATTAGCTTGCCTTATTCAGGACTACTTATGGTCTATGGTCACATTATTTGCATCTGATGAAGTATCTACATATATGTCATGCAAGATCTAGAGGGAACCCCCTTCCCAAGATATTATGATTGAGGGCGCTGTTGTCACTTTATTTTCTTTTGTTAAAGAGTTTTTATATAGGAAGCACTAATCTGGAGTCAAATACACGTTTTCATCCTGATGATGGATTGTGTCGTGTGAACCGAAACTTCAATGGTTTTGAATTCAAACATAGGTCTTTTTCTAAAAGCTATATTCTATTACATTATGGACTTTGGAAGCCTTAAACTCTTATTTTGATTTTGTTATTTCACATGCATAACCTGATTTTAAGACACGTGTGTATGGTAAACCTTTGATTTATTTATATCCAAGTATATCTCATTATTCATCTATAGTGGATGTCACTTTATTGGGAATCTAATGTTTGTATTAGATATCAACAAGTGCTACCTCACAATCACTAAAGATGAACTTCTCCTGGAACTAGATAATTAAGATTCTAGCCACAACCGTTGTTTTATAAACATCACAAGTCTAATTACAGACTCTCGAAGGCATATAATTGCATTAGGTTAGTATTATGGCTTGTTTAAATTGAATGCGATCTCCTTCTTTCATAATTACAATAAATAAACACAAATCCCCTGCAATGGCAGGGTCAATGTAGTGGATACTGCCCTGTCCACTTGATCCTTTATTCTACACATTTTTACTTTTGAGTGTTTGGCCAACTTCCTCTTGGAGACTGTGCTTATGTGTCCCATATGATTTATGGTTCCCACTCTACTTTCTCATCTTCTTTTCCCTTCTTTCTAGCACTTCCCCTACACCTCTTTTCAATTTGATTGTTCCTTCTCTCGTGCCTTTCTCAGCTTCTCCCTGAATTTTACTTGCATATATGTTGCTTAGAAATGTCAGCTTGTTGGTCACATTTTGTTGGAGGCAACCTACAATTTCTTTTCCACATACCATCTCTTACCTTCAATGCACCCATCTA
The DNA here is from genome assembly GCA_018340775.1 of Taxus wallichiana var. yunnanensis. Lineage (NCBI taxonomy): Eukaryota > Viridiplantae > Streptophyta > Pinopsida > Cupressales > Taxaceae > Taxus > Taxus wallichiana. Next base: position 980,988,185 of record CM031234.1, on the reverse strand, counting down.
GTTAGCTAAGGTCTATGAACCAATGCTTCAATGTTGAATACAATGCGATGCACAAAAACTCAAGATTTCTCTCATGCATGATTCCATTTGTGTTCGCTTCACAAAAGAATTGTCATCAGCCCTTCAATGCAAGAAATTTGAGTTTCATAAATTCCAAGAGGAAGTAGATTTTATCCATTCTTCACAGATCTTCTACCACTATTTGGCAAACCTTTCTAACCATGAAAGCTCCTCCCTTCACATTAAACTCACACGTGTACTTTATATGATTAAGTTCTTCTGATGACCATGGCTAGTATCCCATGCTTATTTCGTCCCTGCCCTCCTCTTATTACCTATTCACCCACAACATCCTAAGGTGTCCCCAACACTACTATGTCTAGTATCCCATGCCTATTTCATCTTTGTCCTCCTCTTATTACCTTTTCACCCCCAACATCATAAGGTGTCCCCAACACTACTTTCTTCTTCATGTTCAATCTCAACTTAGCCTTATCCATCCACAATTGTCCTAACAATGGATCATAGGCTGGTTTCAATAATCATATTACCACAAAGTCGATCAGAAACTAAATTCCTCCTATTTGCACTTGTGCTACAAGGACTCTAAAAGGTTAATTGCCGAATTTATTTTCCATCACAAACTTCAACATAGGTGACCACAACATTGGTTTATTCGATCTTCTCTAGATTTTGTCCAGAAGCATGTTAACCCATGTGCTAAAATCCGCAACCACTTCTGTGAGTGTCCAGCCTACAATATCCATGTGCACTAAAATAGTATCAATAGTATTTATCATTAGCATCAAGGGATTCAAGACTCTGTCTTCATCGCTATCTCCATCTTTGTCCTTTCGGGTGACGTCGCTACCACATCGTGCTCTGGTTGAATGGTACATAATAGTTCTATTTTTATTAGAATGGTCATCTTTTTTATTTACATGTCATTGTTTAAGCATATAGATGACTTATTCTCCATCTTTGACTTGGTGCTTCTTCGATTGTAGGGGCTCTCCAACCTTAGCTTGTCGAATTTCTCCTTGCACTAGCAATTGTTTCCTTTCCAACCACGAGGTCCAAGTATTGATTCTTTTTATCTTGTGCCCTTGTCATTATCGCATTAAAATCTAGCTCTACCATGTTCTCAGTGCATGCAACTCAATTCTTCAGACAATTACCTTCATCATTGTCTCCAAGGCCACACTATCTACACATTCACGATTAACTTCCTCGCAAATTTTTGAAACAATCTCAAGCATTGTGTCCCACTTTATTACATGTATGACACTAGATTATAGGATGACGATCCAAATATCTTTGTACTCATTATCCTCCTTAAATTTGATATCTACAACTACCTCTTACATGGGGTTCTAAACCACCGCTTGTCATTCTTTGAAGGTCAATGCTTCCTGAGATTCAAGGTCCCACTTTATTAATTCAACATTGTCTTTTGGTTCTTTTTTTTTCATCCTCGTAACGCTTGAAAATGCAATCTCTCACCTCTCTTTGCGCTCCTCATGGGTCCTTTTCAATTCTAGGAAGCAATGAGCAATGAAGGTTGGGAGAAAGCAAACGAAATTTCATTACACCTATTTCGCATGAAGTTACCAACCACAATCACATCCATGAGGGGAGTTTGTGTATCTATGTGGTTGCATCCCAAACCACATTCAACTCTTTCTCTAATTCTTTCTCCTCTTCCTTATTTCCTTGGGTCAAGTTCAAACCTCTTCCAATTAGATATCAATTTTTTCCATTTTTATATCTTTTTCAAAAGCACATTGTGAATCCAACCTTAGGCAACGATGCTAGAAATGTAGGTAGAAAATGTGCGCCTGACCCAACTTAGACTGAAAATATATACACATTGTAGTGTAGATAATACACAAAGCACAAGGTTAGGAAATGGAATCTTCTATATTAATCATGTATCAATGTTCAATATTCAACCCATCACACTCAAATACCATAATGATGATGATATACAATACACAATACAAGATATGGGAATTTGAGAGTCCTTGAGGATGGGTGCAACAATTGGGAAAACACACCAAACTAGTTGGAACTACATGTATAACGAAATTAAATAACCACTTTTGTTAACATAACTCTCAACTCTCATACATCACAATACAATCACTCTGTTATTTACTCATAACAACTATTTATTACAAGTCTACAAAAGACTTTAAAATTTCTTTTTCTCTTCAAGAATTTCTATTTCTAACATCCTTGCTTTCTCTAGAATACATTCAAATAAAGCTCAATACTAATCTGTTCGAAAAAATTCAAATTCTGATGTATCTCTTTTTCTCTTTGCACAAAGTGTGCCCCACTTTGTATTTTTAAAAAGGTGGTGGCCTATGTATTCTTGGAGTTACTCAATTTCTTCTCCATATGCTTCCCTTTATCTTCTACCAAATAACATTTAAATAAACGTCCCTTATCCCCACAAATCACACTGGTTTTTTTTTTTGGTTTCCCTTGTTTCTTGACTTAGTGCTTTCTCCAATTAATTCCCTAAATAACACTTGTGTCAATTGTCATGTCTAACCTAATCTCCTTACAATTGCTTCTCAACTCACATAAGTGTTATGGCTGTCCCTATCTCCAATAACCTCATTAAGAGTTTACATAACAGCTTTGTTATCTCGTCCTCGTTATCCCGAACGGACCTAGCCATAACATTTTGAATTTCCCCAATTTTATTTCACTTCAACCAAGATATTTAAGAACCAACATTTGAAGCTTTAGGTTTATTCACCTTTAGTTTTTGTCATGTCATTGCTTCCTCCTTTTTTGAGCAATCTTGATAGCCCATTATAATGTCTTCTCCTCCTAGCTATTAAACTTCACTCACCTCACCATCAGCTTTGTTGGTTTCCTAGCCTACTCTCCAAGGTTATCCTCCATCTCAGGACCACGAATTCCATGGGGACCATAGCCTACTATTCAAACATGATTTGGAAAGAAGCATGTCCCATTGTAGCTTTATAAATCAATTGAAAGGCCAAAGTGCTGCTAGAAGTCATTTCATTCAGTCATTGCCTTCTATTCCATGTGACTTTTGTATTACCAACACCAAAATTTTACCTGCTGCCTCAGCCTACCATTTGCTCTCGAGTAATATGGACTTGAGAGTGAAAACTTAAGAACTTTGCAGTCAAATACAGGATAACCTCGTTCACGAAGTGAGCTCCACGATCACTTGTTAGGTCAAGAAATATCCTTAACCTCTTAATTATTTGTTCATATGGAAATTTAGTTGTTCTTGCCACAGAGTTATCTGGCAAGAGCCATGCTTCTGGCCACTTTGTCAAGTACTTGGCCATTACTACTATAAGTCGTTCCACTCAGTCATTGCCTTCTATTGCACATGACATTTGTATTACCAACACTAACACTTTATCTGCTGCCTCTATTTACCATTCACTCTTGGGTAATAGGGACTTGAGAGTGAAAAATTTTGAACTTTGTGGTCAAATACGGGATAATATCATTCATGAAGTGACCTCTGCAATCACTTGATAGGTCGAAAATATACTAAACCTCATAATTATTGTTTCACATAGAAATTTAGTGGTACTTGCGGCATAGTTATCTGGCAAGGCCCATGCTTCCAGCCACTCTATCAAGAACTTGGCCATTACAACAGTGTACTTACACATCCACCGACTCATTTTCTAGAAACATCCAATGAAATCCATGCCCAAAATCTTGAACAATCCTTACAATTGCATTGGCTAAAGGGGCATGAAAGCCCTATTTTAATGGTACAACCTTCCTTTGGCATCTATGGAATGCTATAACCCATTCTTTAACATCTTAAAACAACATAGGACACCATGGCCCAGCAAGAACTTGTATGTATGGCCCATTGTCATATGGCATGGTAGGCTCAAAGAGACGTAAATTCTCAACTTTTACAACTAAATATATATTCATATAAGGAGGTAGGACAAATTTAAATGCATTAGTGCCCAATTTCTCAACAATCACAAAGGGATGTATGTAAGTGGCTTCAACATCTTGGCTCTGCTTTTAAGTATTTCTTTGCTTAAGTAAAGCCATAACTTGTCTCCAAATTGCGCTCAATCCTATATTGATCATACATTTCTTTATACTTACCTTGAGACTCCTCCAACATCTCTTGCACTTGAAGATAAATTTTACTTACTTTGTCGATGAATAATTCAGCCCTTTGTATCTCTAGATCAGAATTATCTTCGCTGTCCCATCAAAAAGAGATTTATTAGTAGTATTTTGGACGCCCTATTATACGAGTGCTAAATATATGTTGAATTCTCATCCATCTTCGGATGCTTCCAATTGTACCCCTTAAAGAGCTGCACCAGCATTTTTGTTGACTAATTAGATTAGGCCATTTGGTTGGGGATAAAAACAGCTTAGATTTTCAACCTTTTGCCCTTTCTCTCTCGCAAAGTGGTTGAAAATCTGCCTAGGAACCTTCCATTCCTATTTGAAATGATGGAGCTAGGCAAGCCAAAGTGAACCAGAATATTAGTCAAAAAATAACTTGATGGCTTCATGGCCCTTAAGAGTTTTCTTGTATGGAATGAATATACACCTCGCTCAATAGGTCTACAACAATAAACATAGTCATCCCTCTTTGTTGGCATTGACAAAGCCCCTGCAAAATCGATGGAAATGATTTCCATGGTCTTAAGGGAACCAATAATGGCATATAAAACTCCAATTTTCTATTGCATGGCTTATTTTTGCTACACAAAAACACGCCCCCTTCTAAATGTAGTAACATTGTCTTTTATTTTTCACCAATACACAACTTTGCAAATGTTCAGATATCTTTGTTACCCCAAAGTGACAAACCTTTTAATAGGTGTGTGCCTCTCTCATAAGCCAAATTCTTCTATTTTGTAGAAGAAAACCTTTTCCAACTTGTACAGTATTGCATCTTTGAGACGATGGCCTTCCTTGTTCTCAAACTCTACAGTTTTTACATCTTAAAAGGATTGATATATATGCCCAAAATCTTCAGCTTGTGTATACTCCTCATATGCCTCATGGAAAAATGGTTCTAGTTGAGTTATATTACTGAAGCTGAAATCAAAGCTGTTCTAGACAACATATCAACTAATTTGTAGATCAGACCCCTTTTGTAACTTATAATCAAATGCAACTGTTGTAATAAACCCATCCATTAGTAGTGCCTGCCTTGCTGCAATTTTGATTGAGCCTGTATGTCTTGAAAGAGGTTTGTCATCCATGTCAGGAATTATATAGTGCTTGTTATTTTGACTGCTTGAACAAGTGTATACAATGTTGTATCATATGTAGGATATTTCAAAACTGCCCCATGGAAAAGGTCGGAATAGCAGCTAAACAGCTTATCTCCTTAAAATGGAACAGCCCCATTGCACAATCATTCGAATCCATTTCCACCTCAAATGCTAGTTGCATGTCAAGTTGTTCCAAAACCAGTGAACTGTTGATATTATGTTTCAATTCAAGAATGGTGCTGATTTTACCCCTAGTAAAGGACTTACCACTTGCATTTGTAAAATGTAAAGGTGATGCTCTTGTGGAGACTGATACTAAGGCTTGGTTTGATTGACAATAGCTTCAATCTTTGTGAGATCAATTTTCAACTCTCCTCCTCCAACCACATGTTCCAAGTACACTAAATTGTTTTGCAAATTCACACTTTTTGTTTGTTTATATGGAAACTACACTACCAAGAACATCAATTACAGAATAGCACATACATACCATATTATAACATAGCAGAATATGAGATTAGTCAATGCTTCATTCATGGATAATGCTTCAATATAAACATATGTTCCACGAGGGACATGTCGCCTACCTTTTAGGCTCATCCTGTGCAGGGACATTTCGGAAACTCGGGGACAGGTAGGAAATGTCCCCTACCCATCCCCAATCTGTTAAAAAAATCGGGGACGTCCCTGGGACGTCAAAATTGGAGCAGGGGACAGCAGGGGGCGTCCAGATGTCCCTAGTACGGCCAGGGACTTCTACAAGTCCCCTGACCGTACCGGGACGCGTCTAGGCGTCCCCTACGTCCCAACAAAGGTAAAGTTAATTTTTTTTTAAAAACACAGTTAATTTTTAAAAAGGAATGTGGGCCCCCTCCACACTCATTCCTAACCTATACCTAAAATAACCTCTCTTACAACTAAAACGAAAAAAAGAACTTCGTTTTTGTCATTTCCCATCTTGTGAAGGAGAAGACAAAGAAAGAAAACAACAGAGAGAAGAAAAGAGAACAGCAGTGAGAAGAAGGCAAGAGAGCAATATTCTACAGTGAATTCATTTAATAGTTTTGTATTGCTCATGCAGCAACGTGTCTATGAATAGAGAACATACAATAATATGTTTTGGTGATAAACAAATTGTGGTATTATGTTGAATGGTTTGTTGTGCAGCAGAGGGTGTATAAACAGAGCATTGAGTAATATGTTTTCATGAAAAACACGGGTATTTACCCAATTCTTTGAACTATGTGTATGAATACATAACGTAGAGTAATGTGTTTTGGTGAAAAACATTGTGGTATCAGTTCAATGTTGTGTTGTGCAGCACAGGGTGTACGAACAAAGCATAGAGTAATACTAATATGTTTTCCAAAAAAGATTGTTTTTGACTCAATGTTGTGAAAGGTGTGTGAGACTACAAAACATAGAGTAAAATGTTTTGGTGAAAAAGAGTGTGTTATTCAGTTCAATGCTGTGTTGTGCAGCAAAGGTGTATGAACAAAGCATAAAGTAATATGTTTTGCTGAAAAAAACAGCAGGTTATTTACTCATTTCTGAAAAACCCTATTATCATGACCGCTCCAATATGCCTGCTCAAAAGTGTGACAATGCATTTGCTAATTGTATGCTTGATGATGCATATGATTGCATTTGAATTGTTTTTGTGCAGGTGTTGTGTACTATATACTTTTTCTATGTTTCAGAGATATTGTAGTGAGTACTTGAAACTTGCAGCCCTTGGGCATTTCATTGTAATTATTATTGTAATTGAAACTTGAATCTTATGTGAAATCTCAATTCAGCTCCAATTTTATGTATTAAGGTTCTATAATATGTGTGATGAATGCTTTATCAATGTTATCATATGAATATTTGAAATTTCCTATATTTTTTATATTTTCCCTTATTTTTTAATAGTCGTCCCCTAAAAAAAGGCCTCCAAAAAAATCCTTTCCAAAAACACGTCCCCTACCATCCCCGTACCGAAAACTTGGTGGAACATAGACATAAATTGTTTGATATGGGAAGGACCGGTACTCAGCCCCCTTTCCGACGTACATCATGCTATTTATATGACAAGAAGACCAACTGGGTTGTCGGCAGTGTTGCCGGATATGCCACCCCTACTACTAGAACGTGCATATCCGCATGTCGGATACGGATACGGCTTGGGCGCTTCTTGGATACAGCTCAGATACCATAGTCCGACACAACCACAAACAACATGAAGAATAACATGAAAGGAAATTCCCGATGATCACCTGTAACTTCTTCAATTACAAGTAAAAGTTCTAAATTGATCTTCGTCATTGCCGAAAGCTCCCTCATAAGAAGCCAAGGTGTCAATATTGGTTGTACAGTTGTGGAGAATGCAAAAAGAATTCGTTACACTCTTCGTATAATAGTACACACCTCATTACTGCATTTGCTTCTATCTTCTCCCATTCTCAGGATCTAACTTAAGTGACATCAAGTCAAACTAGAGACTACCAATATGTTGAACAATTCCAGTGCCCGATACGTACATTTGTGATGCTCCTTGGTTATCTGCAGGATAGTTGCTGAAGAGATCCCTTATTCGATAAGTAATGTGTCACGGTCATCAACTGCTCCTTGTTCATGTGGTAGTATGGTACAAATCCAGTTTCAATTGGAGATGGCTACATTCTACATGCCCTAAAATCACCTATACAAATCCTTGTAGCTCTGCTTCTAAAAGACTAGAACTCTTTAAGTAATTCATAGGCCCCATTCATAGTCTTCCTTTTCAATTGGCATACGATTTGAAAAACAGATATCAAGCCAGCTGACGAACTACGTGAGTAATGAACCTCTTTTATTGGGAGATGTAATATTCTTGTTGCATAACCTTCATGTCACAATCACCTTGCATATTGAATGTATCCTGAAGATTACCAAGATCCATACAAATCATTGGTATAAACTGATAAAGTAGTTTCCTTAAAGCAACTAGGACGGCAATGAAGTCTGAATAATCCCCAGGTTCAAACCTGAAAAATAATTGCATTCGAACTTCGCTTTTCCAGCTGTGAAAAGAATCTTCCAAATCTCTGAAGACAGTTGCATATATTCAATTAAAAGCAATTTTCTGTTATGATATGAAGCATCTATTCAATTAAAATTAGTTTCTCTTTTTCATGAGAGAGAATGCAGCTCCCCAGAAATGCCTGCATTCATTCGCCTCAAAGATGGTAAATCAAGGTGAACATGAGCCTTGACCTGCCTTTGCCTCACTAGTTCCAAATATGGACCGAAGGTGTTGAAGCTCCTCAACCCTATGACGGTAAGACTTTTCTAAATCTCCAGGTGGAGCTAAAGCTGAATGAGAGATTGTTAGAGCCAATACTACCATATACCTCCGGGAAAATCCTGTAGACTAAAAAGTCTGTTTTGCACAAAATACTGAAACTCCAGGCAGTTGGTAGGTGACAATTTGAAGAGCATCTGGGAGACAAAGGAGATTTGAAAGGGGTCTACGTCAATGGGAAAAAGAGGAGCATACAGACAGAGTTCCAGTGAACCCTATGCTGCAAAGTCTGGGCATACGACCTGGCAACAAGGGAAACAGAGAAACAGAGAATGAATGAAAGATGTTAATAACGTCGACAAGACCAAGCAGTCTATTGGACCAAGAACCACACTAAAAGATTGTATGCCTTAGCAGCAGTATGCAGGGACATACGGGAGTAAACAGGTTAAGTACAAGGCCGAAATAGGGTCATACAGCATGGACATAGGAGTGACGTACAATGAACAGGAGCATGAGCATGTACACATGGCATAGGGCAAAGCCAAACGGTCATGAACATACAGTGAGGGGTCACCGTTGGTCTCATGGCAATGGAACGGGGTTCAACTTGCTGGGCATATGGATAAGCTTGCTGGCCATACAGGTGGGTTGCTTTGTAGTCAGTGTCATCCTCGTCAAGTAGTCATACGGTGCACCCAGCCATTTTTTCCATCTTTTAGGTGGTTGTATGGTGAAGGAAAAGAGCACCAGCTGTCTGCTTGCTTTGGTGTTAGCGTTTTCCTTTCAAGAATGAAATTCCACAGTGAAAAACATTTAATTTTTGAGTTATTATATTCCTTAGTTGACTTTCCCGTCAAATGTTTCAGGGTCATTTGGAATAATGCCCTTCAAACTTCCAAAGTAATGTTATTGACAAAAAAACTAAACTTGTATAAATTTCCATGTGCTTGCATCTTTGTAAGTTCAACCCATCTAAACTCGCACCTTCGCATTTATTAGTTTTAATGGTGATGGCCTCAGTCCAAAGTCCATATGTGTTAATTTGGGACCTGTGCACTGCTTTCTTACACCTAGTTCCATCCACATACACTAGGTGCATTGCCCTGCTATTTATAATATGATGGCGGTTAAATGGCAATCCCAAAAGTATTTTAAGATTTTCCAGAAGTATGGCCCGTAAACCATTATATTTAACTAAAACACTACAGACAAGAAATTCTTGTACTTGAAATATTTATCAGGCCTGTAAATTGTTCTTATTTGTAACATAAATTCGCTTGATTTAAAATTCATGTGTCACCAATATTGGTCACAACAACACTTCCTTTACAGCGACATAGCTCGCATTGCTCAGGGTGCCATGACTCTATGTACTTCCACATCCACCATACCTATCATATTCAAACATACTTCAAAATAGGATGTACTTCACCTTTTCTTAATTTTTATTGCAATACTCCACACTTAGGTCATTAAAGTTGCTGCTTTGTACATCAGGGTGACTACTGTTCCATTCGGTGGGTCAACTTATCATTGAACTTTTCACCCCTAATTTATATTCTCTAAACCCATATTGGTAAGCCGACTCTAATGTTGACAATTCAGAAGCACTTGGCATCACTATCACTTCATTTGGATCATACTATTGCATGCGTGGACCTTCTTCATTCTCCATAATCTCGACGCTATTGCAACCAAGTTGGAACATTTCATAGTCTTCCCTCTGCCAATGGAATAGACTATTGACAGAGTTTGTGTCGTCTTCATAGCATGACTGCAACTCCAAGACCCCTTCATCGTAATGCTCCATCATACCCCGACTCTTGTCAACTGAGCATTCTTTCAAGTCCAAATTCGATGATTCAAACGATGTTGCTTCCTCACAAACTGCTTGTTTTTAGAAATCTATAACATCCTTCCATCCTTTGTTTTCAATGGAAGTCACATTGTTTTTTCCAGTTATGATCGAATTTGGCTACTGTCAACCAACCACAACCCAATAGGGCATCATAGGTCTTATTTTATAATACAAATAGAGTACAAAATTGCATAATTATGCTAATACAACAGAGAGCTGATAAATCTTATGATTTTATGATGATTGTCAATTAAAATCATCATCATAACTGCATATCTATGCAAGTTAGAAATTACAATTATTTACAATTTCCTCTTCCTCCTACTAAACAAAGGCGGAGAGGGTCTAGTGACTCTACTAATCCCCGCACTAGGTTGCAACTGCTCACTCCTCCAAGAAGGCTACAATTGCATTTCCATCCTTGTACTAGATGGCAGTGACTCCTCCACAGTTTGTTCGACATCATCTACAAATATGTCGTCCAATTCAATCTCTCCTACTTCTGCTTCACCCTCCATAGCTTCCCTCTCGAAAGCAACAACCTTGTCCTTTATACAGTGGGGATCTCCTCTTCTTACACAATCCAATCATTATATGGATCAATCTCATCCAAATCAATAGGCTCCTGCGATGTGTCCTCCACCTTTCTTGTGTGAAGCCAAAGATTGTATTGCACAAAAACTAGGTCATTGAGGCGTCGTTGAGTCAACTTGTTGCACTTCTTCATGTGAATGGCCTCAAACAAACTCCAATTACGCTCACATCCGGAAGCACTACAAGGTTGAGATAAAATTTGAAGGGCTATCTTTTGAAGATTTTAGGTATTTCCACCCCAATCTTCCCACCGAGAACCTACAAACAAGATATTCAAATTTTTAAAGTAATTAATAATTGTAAATTTGTAACTTGTGACGTATATTAAATACTCTAATTTTTGTTATCTAGTGGTTGTGTGGATCTCCTCGGATAGCTAGCATTGATGAAAGAGCCTCCTATAGCATATTTCTAATTCTCGCAACTCTAAAATAAAAAGGTCCCTCACCTTAACCTCTGGTGTCATCCTTTGATGCATGTTGAGAGGCCCTTCATAACCTCTATGTTAACATCTTAAAGTCGTCAAAGTAGAAAAACATGGGATTGATGTAGTACTCCTCTACATGAAATGATGAATGGGTTGGTAGAGTTGATTGTTCCACCTCCGATCAATTAACTCCCAAAAGGGACCAAATCTAGCTATATCCCCCTTATAATAATTTTGGATGGCCTCTTTGGCCCTATCCATGGCCTCATAAATGTATCCCATTGGGTTTGATCCCCATCCACCAAGTGCAAAACCCTCACCAAAGGCTCTAACACCTACAAACAAATTAAACTTTAAAGTAACAAAATTACAATTAAAGTAAATAACAATACATTTAAGAATAAATATAAGGGAATCGAATTGAAATTTAAATTACAGTTTGAAGTTACCTTGATGATCTTTGTAGTTATCTTCGCAAAGACATCATCTAAAGCTATCTTTGTAGTCCTCTCACTATCGGCTTTTTTTGTAATATGGCGAGTCCAACCGTGCTTGACTCGCATGAACATTTTCTTCAACGGTGTCAACAAACTACAAATACTTTGTAACGTTAGGAAGTTAGTTGCAAACCTTGTGACACCCACTTGCACAAACTCTTTCCTCGGTGTGTTCGCTTATCCATTTGAGATCCCAAACATGATTATAAATGTATTTTGTTATGTTTCTTGCATCTTCTACAACTAGTCTCACCCAATCAATTTTGTTTATGTCCTCCAAAAGAAGGTCAAGGCAATGGACCGCACAGGGGTCCAAAAGAGTGATGGATGTCTCTCTTAAACAATCTCCCATCCACTAAATATGTTACTTTATTGTCAACGACAACTTTTCTGCACAACATTCTCGTTGGACACCTCTAAGATAAGTTCCTCCAACATAAAGCTCAAATTTTTGCATACTTTACAAAGTTAAAGGCATCAATTGACTTCAAAAAAACCATTTCACCATTTGAAAGCACTAAAAATTGATGAGGGTGTGGTTCTTTCCATCCACCCATCTAAAAGAATGGTGCATATAAACCTCTATTGTTTGTTTTGATCTTCTCGAATTAACTTTGCATCTACAACCACACTCTCAAACAACTTCCCACTTAAGTCTCTTGGAGAGGGTGCCTTATACCCTTTCAATGAAACTGTCAATATCGTCACCAAATACTCACAAGATGTGATTTTTGCCACATTGAAGGCAAGATGGTTGTAATACCAGAAATTTGCACATCTTATCTCGCTTTCTTGTGCACCTCTTTGTTCCATCTTGTACCTTGCACTGAAGGTTATGCCCCGGATATGTTTTAAGGTACAAAAAACTACATATTTGGCCTTTATTCAAACTCGTTTAAGCAAATGTGTCTCATAGTCTTGGACCACGACTAGTGCCCATAATCACAGTCACATCTCCCTCCATCCCTCTCTAGTTTCTTCTCATACAACAATGCAAGCTCTAGCATCAACTTTGGTTGTGCCTCTTACGTAGCATTAGGACATGGCATGACGTCGCGGCGAGTAAATGCATGCAATATAGTACTTGAGGCAATTGATGCCTCCAAAAACCTTCTTCTCGTAGAAACTGTAGATCATAGTCCCCTCAACCACTCCACGTACACCACACTTTCAAGCAACGGTACAAGAATTAGTAAGAATGCTTCTTGTTGAGAAGTCGGATGTCATTCTATGCTATGTTCTAGCTGCAACATGTACAAATACGAAAAAAAACATAAATTTGTAATTGTCAACCTCAACCCTAAGTACAAAAAAACCTTATGTAATTGTAATTGTAAGCCTTATAAACAAGAATAAATACAACACAAATGTAAAATAGCATTTAAAAATTACACTCTAACAATTTTGTTCATTAATGATGATAAACTAGCATAATTCACAATTAATTGAAATTGAATGGAATGCATGCAAATTTGCAAATCATGCAAGAAAACCTAATATTACGAATATGGAAACAATTTACATGTTTGAAACAAATGAACAAAACAAAAAGTAACCTCCAAATGAAATTCTTCAAATCTACTCTTCAAATTATCTATAAATTACCTTTAATTCACCCAAAGAATGTTCAACAACCGTGTGATTACAAGTTGTGGGGGTGTGGGGCATATAAATGATAAAAAACAACATTTTTTCCGAGCCTAGATTGTGTTGCAGGTGTCTGCAATGTTTGGCGAGTCCATCTATCATACTCGTCGAGAATTGGCAAGTATTCACCACCATTACTCACCAAAAACTTGCCTAACAAAGCTCATGAGTTATCCCGGGAATTCCTCGACCAACAAAATTTCCGGCAAGTAGTCATCCAAACTGCGATAACACGGCGAGTCTATATACTATGATTTTTCATACATCATCAATCTTCTTCTTTATATTATAGAAATTCATTTTGTCATGTTTGACAACTACGTTCGAAATAGAGATCTATAAAGATAATGTAGTGCTTCATCGACAATAACTATTGTCAATCAATGTTCACTTTGGCCGACTTTAGACTTGACTAGACATTCATTAAAGGCATGACGCCATAACGTTTATGGGGAAACTACACTTCCAAGAACATCACTTATAGAATAGCACTTACATACCACATTCTTTGCGCAGCAGCAAAATATGAGTAGTAAATGCTTCATTCATAGGTAGTGCTTCAATATAAGTTGTTCGATACGAGGAGACCTAGTACTTAGCCTCCTTTCCACGATGTACATTATGTTATTTCTATGAGAAAAAAATTGAATGGGTTGTCGATTAACACAACCATCAATGACCAAACATAGAAATGAAGTTATTATAACTAAGGAGGACAATACGATCATTAATCACGTGATACGTTAGCTACTAAAATGTGTAATTACGTTGATAACCAAGATAATACTAATATAGCGGTGTACATCATTGAGTAGTAGCTTATTCTCTTTCAAAACATGTAAAAATTGTCTCAATGCAATAGATGTTCATCACAAGTTTTTCTTAACACCAATATATCATCCAAATGCAGTTTCACAAAAGAATCCACGAATTCTCTCATTACATCATTCACCATCCACATGAAAGTAGCACATGCATTACAAAAACCAAAGTGAAGCACAAGCCATTCATAAAATCCTTTTCTTGTCTACTGAAAATATTTTCTCCCAATTTTCCTCACTTTGATCTTACTTGGTCATACCCAAGTTTAGAGTCTAGTTCCATTAAGTACTTGGCATGTTAGAGTTGATCGGTGTTCCACGGGGATGCATACCCCTCGAAAATGATGTCTCGAAGACTCGGGAGGTCTCCAAGACTTGGGGACGGCTAGGAAACATCCCGCCACCGTCACCAACCATACGGGGACATCCTCGAAATGTTTCCACCCTTAAAGAAGAGACGTTTCGAGGCGTCCCCAAATTTTGGGGACTTGGGGACATCCCAAGACTTCTAGAAGTCTCTCGACCCATCCCGAGACTCCCAACCGTCCCCAACAGCATAAGGTTGTGATAAGTTTTTTTAAATCAGTTTGTTTAATAATTTTGGCCCCAACCCTAACCCTAATACTCAATGGGCCCCACCCACCCCTAAGCACTCCAAAAAAACTATAAATAAGAGTTACACCCTCACTCCAAATCACAATCAAAATTCAAAGCAAGAATGAAAGCATTAGCAAGAAAGAGTGAGAGGGTGAGAGCATTAGCAAGCAAGAGTGACAGCAATAACATTAGCAAGCAAGAGTGAGAGAAATAGCAAGAGGAACAACATTAGCAACAACTAACAAGAGTTAGAGCATGTGCCAAGTCTTAATTGCATTGAGCCATGGGCCTACTATATTTAAATTTTGAATGTAATCATCATTTTAAATATAAATATTAATATATTGATATTTAGCATTTTTTCATTCGATCAATGCAATGTGTTTAGTATTTCAAAGTTTCATTTGTTATTCCTTATAAAAATAATTATAACTAATTTTTCAAGTACTATATAAATTTGCACCACTGTCCTACCACCCCACCACCATCCCCCAACGCGTCTCCAAACCTAATCCCTTGGTCCCCCTGTCTCCCAGACCCGGCTCCCCATTCGAGACTCCGTGAAACATTGGAGCTGATCCAACATGTCATCAATCTATGAAGACGATACCTCTTCTTAGCGGTAACTTTATTCAAGGGTCTACTATCAATACACATTATCTACTTGCCACCTTTCATTGGAAGAATGACAATGAGAAAACCACATGGAGAAGCACTCGGACAGATTATTCATTGGTCCGACAATGATTGAAGTTGTTTCTTTACATTATTTACCTCCACAAGCGATTTCCTATAGAGGCCTATAATGGGATGAGGACACTTTCATAGCAATTGGATCTCCCACTCTACTACTCTCTTGGGTGGCATGCCTTTGGAGAACTTCCCTAAAGTTTTGCAACTACTCTAACATTTTCTTTTGCTCTTTGTTATTAGAAATGCTATAAGAAGCCTTGTAGGTTAAACAGCCTCATTGTCCTGCTTATATCTCAAAATAAATATAAACAAACTTCTCACTAGCATGGATCAACTTTTTAGCGTGGTTACAACTTATCAAGGAGAGCTTGAATTTAGTTTGATATCCATTGATGATGAAGTCTTCACCATCCTTTACCAAGCGGTCTTGCATGGCTCTTCATATGGGATGGGCCACGAGCATCAAGGACATACACTTCAACCTCATCAAGGAAACATTCATGTATCAAAACTTAATTTTGCATAGTTTCACGACCTCTATCTCTACTTCTTGCATCACCCAACCCAATGAGTAAGATGAGGGTGATCATATATTACTGACCCAAGTTTGTCTAATAATTCCTTGAAAATCAGATTTTCATGTCAACAATAATCAAAAAGAACATCAACTTTTGTCTTCTTTATTTGAATTTTGATATGAAGAGTTTGGTGAGTTCACCTCCATCTAATGGCCTCTTTGCTACTCAAACATACCTTGCTTTGGACGGAATTATAACCAATCTTCCTCACATCGGAGTTGCTCCCTATCTCTTTCCCTTCTACCAAGGAAGTCATAGCCCTTCACTTGATGTGGTGCCCAGGATGCGATTTGGGGTGAAGCTTCCAACATTTCTCTCGCAATTAATAATCTACATCATTATGTATGTTGTCACATACCAGCAAAAAAATTCAAAATTTTAAAAGTCGGGGCAAAATGTTAATTGTATTAGTTGTTTTCCCCTTGTTAAACCATCTCGGTGCTAATACTTAGTCATTTTCTTGTCAAAATGTCTTTTGTCGATAAGTCAGCTTTTCATGGAACAAGTGGAATTGTTCCAAAGTTCCATTTGCTCCCCACTTGAGCACTTTGACCAATTAAGAATGTTGAGTCGATGAATCGGTCATTGGACAAACCATTGGAAGTGTTCCCGAGTTCCATTACTTCACCGATTGGCCAAATGGACTGATTAATGGGTTATATCGCATAAGTCGGTCCCTCGGAACAAGTGGAACACTTCGAGTTCCACTTGTTCCCATGCCCGCAAAGGCCAACTAGGAATTGGTATCGAACATGTCGATCTTGCACAAAGACTGAGGAACAATTCCCTTGTTCTTTCATTTCCCCAAAACTCCGCCTTAGCCAATTTAATGGCAATGTAATCGGACATATTGGTCTTGGGAAACACTTCCGAACCGTTCCCAAGTTCCCTCTATTCTCCACTTTGCCGATTTAATGGCAATTAAGAGCATTCATACGAAGGCCATATAAATAATGTAAACCAGTCTTGCCCATTCATTTTGCATTCTTTCAAATTTGTGTTTGAGCGTTGCCCTTGTCACAGTCACGCCTCTCCCAACCATTTTTCTGCCTTTTCTCTATCATTTTCCAGCCATTTTCAAAATTCCAGTTTTATTAGAAACGTGGAAAAGGCATTTGCATTTTCATCCAATAAGTAAGAATTTGCATCATTGTTTTCCCTTGTTTTGATTTCCTTTTTGTTGTGGTGCCCACCTACCCTAGTTTTTGTTCAAAATCTCTTGCAAAGCCAATTTTCTCCCTTTCAGTGCTCCCAATTCAGTCAAAATGAAGTTTTAATACATAGGTTATGAGCCAATCTCTTCCCTAGAGACTTTTGTACTAGAAATTGGTGACAATGACATGAAACACATGGATCTAGCGAAATTTTGGGGAAGAATGAAAGATAAGAACCCAACTCCATTAGCCCAAAGAGTCCTAAACAGTGGCCTCACCCATGCTGGAGGGTTTCCTACTTCAGTCCAATACACTGACACAATTTTGGCTTGTGCTTCCTGTTTTGACCCTCAAACCAAGGAGTTAAGAGATCCTCAAGGTCAACTTATTGCTCAATTGGATGCACATCACATCAATTTGTCCCTTAGTATTCCCATTGTTGATAATGCTAAGATTTTGACTTTAGATGAAGCTCAAAAGGAATTTGACTTAACTCCCAATAAGTATCAAACCATGGTTGCAAAGTCCTGGCTGAAAACAAAGAAGGGACCTTCAAAGTTGCCTAAAACCCTATATAGGAGTGATTTCATAGAAGAATTGTCGACATCATTACCCTCTTAGCAAGAGTGATGGGCCTTCTTTCTACCAGAGAATTTCAAGATTGGATGTGCATTTTCATTAACCTTTGATTTGTGAAGGCAAACAAGCATTAAATTGGGGAGAAATCATTTGTCAAAATATGACTCAGCAGCTTACTCAAGTTCTCCAAACCAAGTCCTTTTACATGACTTCCTATTTAATGTATACCATAGTTGGGTATAGAATTTGGATTGGTTTATCAAGTCAAGGTAGCAGGCAAAGGCTCCCAATATGATTTTTATACGCAATTAACCTTTGAAAACGGCAAGAGTCATTTGAAAGGGTTAATGATGCCTTCACCATGTTCTTAGTCAGATTACTTGAAGGTTTTGTTACTAATAGAATTTCTCAAGAGGCCAAGCAATTAATAGTTGTATATGGGAGCATGTTCATACAATTTCAGAGATTCTCATACATCAGAACCGCAGGGTTTGAGGGAATCCCCTACAAACTTTCAATCTATTGCAATGATAAGATCATTCTCATTGAACTATACAGACAATTAGATATCCTTCACAAAACTTGTAGGGACAAGAAGGTTTTTGGCATTCAATTTCCTATATCCCTGGGAAATTATATCTGCAAATCATCCATTGATGCACAAAATATTGATAGAACCATTGCTCCTTTCCATATGCATCCTTTCCAGAAGAGAGTGTCATTTGACAGCAAGAATTTCATCAACAACCTCCGTTTATCATATCTTTACATACCCACAGTTGAAGACTATTGGGAAGATTGTGATGATGAATTTGAAGTCAGGAAAAGGATGCATGGAAGAATGACTCTTCAACAAATCAAGGACTTCAAGTTGTTTAAAGTACCAGATGGCATGACAGATGATGATTCAGATTTGTTAGAACCCGAATTTATGAATTTTGTTCAATATTCTCCACTCTTGACTATTGACTGGTCACTCAAAGAGAAAGACAGTCCTGATGATCTCATAGCTCCTATTCTCTCAAGAACCAAGAAGTGGTTCATAAAGAAGTAAGCAGAGTTTAAGACATCTCCACGGGTAATGTCTCCTCAAAATACCATTTCTCTCTTCACTCAGCAAGAATCTGGTACAAAAGTATATGCACGACCTTTAAGGCTGAATCAGAGAAGGAAAGCAGCAAAAAAGAAAATATTTAACAGAAAAAGAAGAAAGAAGATGTTGAACAAAGAAAAGAGGCGAGAAGAAGGAATTGAATAAAAAGAAGAAGAAAAGGAAGGATATCAAGAAGAAGAGGAAGGAGATGAAGAGGGAGAGGAAGAAGAGGAAGTCATTGAAGTCTCAACTCGGGATTTGGGAAAAACAAGTGCTTCTTGATCCAAATTGAATATATGAAGACCCTCTCCTCCTCCTAATGTAACTACTAAAGAATCTCCCTCAGGAAAAGTTGTTTTTGCACCAGGGTCTTCTCTTCCTCCTTTGGCACTCGGTATATCAACAACAAGCACATATTTTGATAAAATTTCAAATACCTCATTCTCTTGGGTCCAGCCCATGATTGAAAGTAAAAAGAGGAAAGCTCAATCAAGAATTGAGGTTCCTAATTATGATGTTGTGGCTACACTTCTTGGTACACCTACTCCTACCAAGAAAGCTAAGACAACTTCTCACTTGGTCATCGATACTTCAAGTCAGCAATTTGTAGAAATTGACAAACCAAGAGTGTATAAGGGAGAGCATGAAGTTTCCACCACTGATTATGAGCTCACAAGGATTTCTTTAGGAGAATCTACACCTGAAGGAGATGTTCATAATTTGAAAGAGACAGTTTCAAAGGTGATTGAGAGAGTAGAAAAAGGAAAACAAACACAAGAGCAGTTAGAAGGACAGGCACAAATCCTCTCAACATACATCAAAGTTTTTTTCTCTCTAGATCCTACTCCTTCAGCTTCTCTCCCATCCCCTACTCCTGTAGCTGACATTGACATGAAAGCAGTAGCTGACATTGACATGAAAGCGGTGGCTGAAGTTCATAAGCATACTATCCAGGGAAAAGGTTACTGAAGCTTGGGCAGAAAAGATACTCATGACTGGTCTAAAACTCATTGTTGAGGGGTGTAGAGTCTATGAGAATCTTGTTGTTGCACGGAAACAAGTAAACTCGGGAGTTGATAGTATTGAGAAAGAAACCAGAATTTGGGTAACTATAAATTATAATTCAAGATCTTTGTATCATGGCTGTCACGGATGAGAAACTTCTTTCGAAAAGATCTTTGAGGATGCTAAGAATAATGTCTTGGACACAGTCATACGGTGTGGAGTTGAGATTGAAAGTTCTTGAGGAAGCTTCTACTAATTTGCAAAACATGGTTCAAAAATGTGAAGCTTTGAAGTCTGAAATATTTGTTGATCTTAAGGCTCTTCGTTGTGAACTTTTCCAAGATGACTCTTCTCAATGAAATTCAGCAGATGAAATCAAAGAACAATTTAGAAAGTCAGTAAACGAAGATTTGCTCAAGACCAAGAACCTTAATCAAGATAAAATGGATGAGCTTTCTGAGTTCTTTAAATAATCATTGAAGCCTCCAAGAATTTGTCTTAGCTACGAGGAACAAGTTCAAAGATGGAGAATTCCTTGGGAAGATGGATGACCAATTTGGCAAATAGCGTGATACCAAAGGAATCAGAGATAGCTACCATGGTCACAAAGTTTAGAATGCATATATTAAAGTTCAAAGTCCCAGCTTCTTCCATCTCTTCTCTTCCTACCTCAAGTACTACTTAAGACTAGTTGTTATGTTGTAATTTTGACTTTTATTTTTGAAAGAAAAATTAAATGTAAAAGTCATTTAAGTGACTTAACTAATCAAAAGATTAGTCACTTAAATAATAATTAGTTATATCAGGTAGTTATTCCCCCTCATGCCTATAAAAGGTCTCTTTTTCATTTGTAAAGGGGTTGGATGTTAGTATATTGATGTAAAGGCAAGAGGAATTGTTGAATACATAAAAGAACTTCCTCTTTCTTCCTCTATCTTCTCCTGCACTTTCTTGGTTATTTTCTGTAACATTTATATGCAAATGGAATGTGAAACTTTGTGTTCATCTTTATCCTTCAGGAGTTATTGAAGTTTGAATCAATATTTGTCTTGTTTAAAGGAAAGGTATTTCATTGCATATGATTGTGTAAATCCTCTTTCATTAACATGCAAGAGTAGAATAAGATCTGAGTTCTTCTTATTTGAAAATGTTGTTGCTCTTCCTTTCTTCCACTGCTTGTTCAAACTCTCTGTATTCAACTTTATCAATTTGCACGATAAAACTAACATCCTCAAAAGAAATTTTGATAAAATTCTGTAAATACTTTAGGACCTTTTCTGGGTTTAAATAAGGGAACCTCCCCATCAAAGAGGAGGGACTGTTGTCCCCTAAACTGTTGATATTTGCTCCGCTTCAAATAATTTTTCCGCTAACAATGCGCACACTAAGTTTTCAGTCTCTACAAGTCTATACCTACAGCTATAACTCAACTTGTAGGAAACAACCAGTTTAAATTGGATGCCCAATTCTGGGTATTACATTACTGTACAGCTGTAAAGCTCACCACTGACTCCACTGGATAACATAGAATTTCTTATACTTGAAGAGTTGCAAAAGCCTTAAAGCCTAAGCGTTATAAGTATGGCGATGAATTCTGCACGGGAACTCTTCAGGATTAACATATTTCCTCATGAATAATTGCAACAAATATTGCTACAAAGAAGAACTAATTAAGAAAAAAGTACCTTAAGTTCTGCTAGCTCTATACACTTCCCAATACTGTTTGGGAGGAATGTTAGTCGGTTGCTTGCACAGTTCAGTCTGCAACCAAGAAATTTTCTACAGTATATTAGATATTGAAAAATAACACGGATGATTCCAAGAAATTAAATGAATAAACTGGTTTGATCTATTCTGCCATCATTTAAATGATAGTATGTAAAATAAATTCTAATAATTGGAATAATATACTTGAGGAAGGAGAATTCATAACATTATCAATTAGTAAGAAGTAAAGGCAATCCACTAACATGCTCTCCAAGATGGAATTAGAAGCCACGAAAAGAAAAAGGATCAGATTGAATGTCTCTTTCGTATTTAAAAATCTTCAAAACATTACTCAATCTATTTGAAATGCATCACTCCAAATTCCAAACAACAGACCTACACTCTCCACAGAATAACAATTACTTTGAATAACAAAGGACTGAAAATATTCTCCATGGGTAGGCCAAAATACAACAATCCCCAAACATGTCGGCATCAGTCCTAAAACATGGAAAGCCCAAGTTTACAATTCATTTTTTCATATCACTGCTGTAAATTACAGGAGGTTGATTGAGAGTAGCTCCTAGATTATTTCAATGAACTAGCTTCGTGATGTTAAATTTTATGCTCTAGTGCATAGATCAGATTCAAGAAGTATACAACTAATAAAGACATAAAACAACACATAAAAACGTATTATAATACAGGGAGAATAGAATTTACTTAAAATGCACTAACCACTGTTCACTATATAGAGGAGAATACTACATGAAATGCTTAATGGTCTCCTATTTCATACATCCGATGTGCACCATCACCCTTACACAAATATGCAGATGAAGGTCACATCAAAAACACACCTAACTTTATGTGACACCTTGTATGTTTGTATGTTGCCTCACTTGATGCCTGTGGCGTTGAAACAACCAAATGACACCTAAAACTCATCATGTGCCACCTATACTTAGTCATACTAATAGATTAACCTACACGCATAACATACTAAATACAACAAGACATAGAAACTATTCCAAATTTTAATATTATCCTTATTTGATGTAGTGTCTACCCCAGAAACCATTTTACATGCATTCCAACATTCTCACCTTAAAATTACAGTTACACATTTTTTTGATTGAAAAGTGCATCTTTTAGTAGTACATAATAATATGCTAATCAAACAAAAAAGCAGGTGGAATGAAATCACACCCCATAATGCAAGTCACATCAAGCTAAACAAGCCTCAGAAACCAAAATCGCCTTAGATCAAAATATGATTATTACATACAATTAATAAAAGCTTTTCGATAAAAAAATTTAAAAGCAAGGTCCATCAGCAAAAACACCATAGAACAAGGGAATTAAGCAGCAGTAGTGAACATGGCAGTCGGTGAAGGCGGAGGAGGAGGATTGTTAGGCTTGCCACCCCAGCCATTGCCATCCCGTGGATCCGTTGTGTCAAGTACATCACTCAAACGCCATTATCATTCTTTTTTAATTCTTCCTCAACCTGCATGTTCAATGAAATCACAAGCATTTGACAAGGAAATTTATCCTAAGAAGGTGATGCCTAGGGACCAAACCCATCACCCCCAATTCTATAAAAATTTCAAACACCACAAGCGAGGTGAGAACCTTCCTCAACTCTACAAGCGGTGTCGCCCACAATAGCCCTAGCCACGACCTTTTGAAGGAGAGTGACGGCAAGGGGAATCAGGCGAAACCCAGCTGACCATGCAGGGGGCCTAGTGATCAAGGAGAGTTTGTAGGTGCTCCATCTCCAAATGCACATTTTTCAGCTTGCACTTGTATCTAAAGCATAACATTGGAAATAACAACAATTTTGTTACCTAATTTATTGACAATAGCATGATTCCCTTCTTTCCAAATGTGAAATAAAATATTTCCATGAAAACTATGCCATATTTGGTTGAATTTTGCAGGCAGCATAGCCGAGACCCCTAATAAGACCATTTTATATTGGAAGAAATATGGGAAGAAGAGTTGGAATAGGGTACGAATCCATTCCATGCGGGGTGGGCATGAGGATAAAAATAATAATGCTTGATGGTCTGAACACAGTGGCAGGTATGACAAATGGGAATTGAAACCCACATTTGCTGCAATCTATCACCGGCAGGAAAACCACGATAAAGAATACACTAGAGGAAATGTGCTTTTTGGGCTCTATGATGGCTTTCCATAGATTTGCAAATCCCCATACCCAATTAGAATCTAGAGAAGTTAACTGCCAGCAATGGTTAGGGCTTCCGTTGGATATGTTGAGGGAACAAAGTTGATAACCAATCTAGGGTTTGTACCAACTAAAGGGGGTTTCAATGGACCAGTACCAATCTTTCCACTAGGGAGCTCGGGAGAAAATATCAACTTTATGGAGGTGGTCATCAAGTATAGCATCTTGAATCTCAGATATAGACTAGTCATCATCACTTTTATGCTGAGATTGATCCTTAAGTTTACTCCAAGGCAACCAACCGAAAGACACTTGGCAAAAGATGTCAAAGATAATTTTAATTCCCTCTTTGAAAATTCTACGAGTTTTAATCCAAGGAACCATAGCAAAAGGGGCATTGTGAAAGTTCAGTATATGGGACCACCAAAGATAATGAGAGTTAAGAGAAATAACATCCCTGATTCCATCCCCCATCCGGATGAGATCGGGTTTGAGAAGCTCCCACATGCTTTAGTCTATCACCAATAAACAAACCCTCATAAAGAATACACCGGAGGAAATGTGCTTTTTGGGCTCTATGATGGCTTTCCATAGATTTACAAAACGCCTAGCCCAGGTAGAACCTCGAGACCTTAGCTCTTAGTGGTGGTTAGGACTTTCATTACATTTGTTGAGGGGAAATAAGTTGATAATCAAGCCAACATTAGTACCAACAAAAGGGGAGTTTCAATTGGCCAGGTTCCAATCTTTCTACCAAGTAATTTTGAAGGATATCCCAATTTTACGAAGGTGCTCATTTGGTTTTGCATTATGAATCTCAAATATAGACTTATCATCACTTTTAACCTCAAATATATCCCAAGCATATTCCAAGACAACCATCTACAAGACACTTTGCAAAAGATGTTAGAGATAGTTTTAATTTCCTTTTGAAAAAATGACTTCTAATCTAAGGAATTATAGCAAAGGGACAGGTGAGTTAAGAACAAGAGACCACCAAAAAGACCAAGAATTAAGAGATAGATCATTTATTAATCCATCCCCCACCCAAATGAGATTGGATTTGAGAATCTCCCACGTCTTCCGGACACTTCACCACAAAGATTCCACCAATTTTATCTAGCATAGGGCGATAAGAGAATAATAAATCCCTATACCATTCTAGGCCTTTCTACGAGAGGAGAAACCTTATCAATGCAATTTCTCAATAGAGTATTCAATGACTCGTACCTTCCAAGATTTTGAAGATTCGTTTGCTACTTAGGGCATGGCAATGAAGCTTGATGTCAATGAGACCAAGCCCTCCAGACTTCTTTAGGTCTGCGCAAAAAATTATCCCAAGAGATACTATGAAAGCCTTTTCTCCCTTTAGAATCGACCCATAAGAAAACCCTCAAAAGTTTGTCTAACTTGACATAAGTAGCTTTGGATGGCATCCAACATGAGGAGTAACAAACATGAGTGGCAGCAAGCACTTTAGTACATTCGTGAAACTTTCTAGCCAAAGAGAGAGGTTTGAGATCAAAAAGGTAATCCATTTCTCCACTCTTTGAATCACATAGGACCATAGCTTAGAAGGTGAGCCCTAAAAAGTAAAGAGGATGCCTGAAACCTTAAATTGTTCACTCGTTTGAATGCATTGCCATTGATATACTTCCAACCAAGGGTGTGGGAAGAGACTATCTCGTAACATTGAATCTTTCTTCACCGAATGGAAGAGCCGAAGCAATGTGGAAAATCTCAAGGCTTTCAAAAAAGGTTTCCTCTTCCGAGTGAGTGAGAAATGAGTCATTTGCAAAGAGACCATTAATGAGTTGATGTAAAAAGTGACACAAAGAAATGAGTCGGCTAAGGGAGATTGCCACTTTAGGGTATGTTCTATAAATAGGCGTCATTGTTGTCATTTCTTTATATCATTATCACATATTCTACTCTATTTTCGCTCATGTGAACTATGTCGTTATTGGTTTAAATTTAGGGTTTAGAGGAGCTTATACTTGCAAGTCTACTTTGGAGCATTATATTACTAGAGGCAATAAGAATAGCATTTGTACTAATAAGGTCTACCAAGTCTTTGGATTCCCCAACTTTGGTCTACTTAGGTCTTCTACCTATCCCTCTTGTGATCCACCCAAAATAACTCTTACACAAGGCACTATTAACCCTAGGGCTAATGCATCAATAGTACCTTTACAAACGTATCCTTCACCCTTCTCTTTTTTTTTCCTTATGTTAGTATGATTGATTATGTTTGACGTATTGTGTAATAGACTAGGATAGAATAGCATATATTTGTTTATTGCATTATCTCTTACAACCCTTGCCATATGGAATTATAATCCTTAGCCTAAATATCTTACAACCCACGCTTATTAACAATAAATGGCATTACAATGATCCTTAGCCTAGATATCTTATAGCTCTTCTTTATTAGCATTAATCTTACAACCACATGAGTCTAGTAAGACCCCACCCCTATCTTAGAAATAAGGTTCGGAACCCCGTACCTTTTATACGAGTATGGACTATCGTCTTCTAGATCCACAACTATTACGCCCTTGGCTTTATCCTTGCCTTGTGTGTTGGTCCTAGAATGTTTTTCTACGTGTATTATAATTTATATTTTTGGGAAGAGAGAGAGAGAGAAGACAATCATATTGACAATCTTAGTTACCATACAATGACTATTTTGTCATATTTGGCCTTGACACTTCCATAATGGTTCAAAATCTAATCACCAAGCCCAATGTTAAACCATTTAAGCAAGATATAAGACCTACCAAAACAAGGTTGTCCTCTTGGTCAAATAGGAGTTGATAAAACTTTCTCAAAAGAAGTTTTATTACACTTGAGTATTATTCTATGT
The DNA here is from genome assembly GCA_018340775.1 of Taxus wallichiana var. yunnanensis. NCBI lineage: Eukaryota > Viridiplantae > Streptophyta > Pinopsida > Cupressales > Taxaceae > Taxus > Taxus wallichiana. The sequence goes on along the minus strand of CM031234.1, from coordinate 980,961,340 downwards.
GGATCTACAATATTGTTCCCATCCTTGAAAAGAATGGAAAATCCGACATCACATAGACTTTAGGGATATCAAGAAGGCTTATTGATGGAAAAGCATGAGGATTCACATGCAATCCGCAGCAACCAAAACCAATTAGAGTAGTTGTTTTACATGTTTTCATAGTACTTTTGTTTTGCAGCATATCTAAAGGAGTTTTAAAAGTTCAAGATATCTTCTAGAGTTGACGACATCTTTCAAAAGCTAGCATAAGCTAGTATTTTGATGGCACAATGCAGAATTGTGGTTGTCAACAGCAAGCGGGCGTGCATGGGAATTGGAGGCTCAAAATGCATTGTGGAATCACCCCGCTATGGATGCATCTTGAAAGGATGGTGCAATGCTTTAGATGCTCTCCACGGGACTTGAGCACTTGGCCCAACACCAGGGAAACTTCAGACAATTAAACTTTATGTCACCCTTTGTCTTCGTGTCTGGTATCACATACTTTGTTTCCAAAGCGTCGCATTATCACCAAAGGTTCATCTTGATGGCACACATCTACCATGAAACTATGAAGAAATTGGAGTTCATTTGAGAAAACACGCTAGGATTTAACAGGAACACTTGTCCACAAATTTGTGTGCAAGAATGTATCATGTGTGTAATCTTCGGGAGCGTATTTGAATTAAAACTATTTATTGCATGGAAAGAGCTGATGAAAATTCACCTAATAATTTTGTTTTTCGAACCAACTCAAGCTCCATGGAGTTTTGTTATGTGTTAAGGAATATTTAGGCCTTATCTTACATAAGTGGATTGTGATACATTTTATACTGTAGAAGGCTTCAATAAATATCATATAGGCCGAATGTAGCTAAAGCTAATATTGTAAGTAGGTGGTGCTTGGCTCTCTAAGATAGTAAGAATTCACCCTTACCTTTGAGAGATGACCATGGCTGGCTTGTTGTAAGCTTTAGTTTTGTTATGTTGTAGTTGATCAATCTAGTCATATTGAATAGTATGGTTGTCATAGTATCTCCTCGAGATTGTTCACTTTATCAGTTTGTGATTGATCTCATGTTTATGTAAGTTGTTTCCTCTTGAAATCTAATAGAAGTTTTATCTCGTTAACTACTTCCATTCACGTAAGGTTGTGAGTTAGTCAACCGTTGTGTTTTTTAGAAACAATAAGTGGTCTAACGTTGTTCTTAATTCGACTCTCTAACTGCAGTTTCATCATTTCGTATCGAGCAAGGTTCTTCCTTGTGGGTATGCTACGCCCTTAATCCTATAGGTGACATTAGTCGTGTATGGCCAACTTGTGGCTATCATATCTTCTTGTCATGTTGTTTCTCTTTCATATATGTTATAATATCATTAGTGGGTAGGCCTTGGTGATGGCCATAACATAGGAACAATATATATAGGAGTTAGAATGTAGTAGTTGAGGATCATATCGAGTACTTTGGTTTTATTGTATGGTTTGGAGGCTGCCCCCTCGAAGTGGCTAAGTTATTCTACTTGCATCTTGTGATCATTTCTCTACATTTTGGTGTTATTTGGTGTTATATTGTTGTTAATATTCAGATCTAAGTAATTTCATTACAAGTGGTATCAAAGCTTGATCTCGGCCAAAACTGCATCAAAACCCTAATTGTGAAGACTCGGCTATATCTCCAAATCGGTAGCGAATTTTTCTACAATTTTTTTGGGTTGTTGCGAAATCAGTCAAGTAAGATCCTCTCCAAATTTCAAGATATTTTGACTTGTTTTGCAAAAGTTATATCAATTTTAGGGTTTTTCATAAATTTGCTCTATCGACTACAAATTGTGGAATTTTTCATGTTCTTTACATTTTCAAAAAGAGGATAAAAAATTAGTTTGAGTTCGTTCTTTAAGTTTTTTCATATTTGGTCGAATTCCTATCAAAATCCCAAACCCTAAATTTCGACCTTGATCCCTAAATCCTACTATTTTGGGGCATCATGGCGGGGCCTTCCACAAGAGGCAAAAAGAATCTCATCACTCTGGGTAAAAATCCAGACAAGGATGAGATAATAGTTGAGGAGTTGGAGTCGAAAGGGTAACTACAGATTCCTCAAGGCTAGGGTTTACTCTGATGGACCATAGGGTAAGCCAACTTGAGTATGATCTGTGAATCCTACAGTCTGAGATGGCCAGCAAAGAAGATGTAGAAAAAATTGACAACGATTAGATGATTTCATGCAACAACTCAATATAAATTTGAAGGGTCATCATCTTCTTCCAAATCAGCCATAACTCAATCATACTCATATCAACCAAGGTGGATCTTCAGGTCAAAGTAATGGACAAACTAGCCAAGGTGGATCTTTGAGCCATGCCCAATCTAAATACAAATTTTTGTAGGCTCTCGTAACATGATGCCGAACTGAAATGTGTAAGTTTGATGGAAAGGATCCACTCAATTAGATTAACCAAATGGAGAATTTCTTTGATCTACATCAGATCCCATCGAGACAAAAGGTGACCATGGCATCCTTGTATCTCGAACTTGACCAATTTGTCTTGTATCATGGTTTTATGCTCAAAGGCAGAAGAATGGTCTCTGTGTCACTTAGACAGTTTTTATCGAAGAGCTGCAATTGCACTATAGTTCTAGTGTGTCAAAGAATTACTTCACTAATTAGCAAAGTTATGAAAACAAGATCAATCAAGGATTATGTTCATCAATTCCAAAACCTATCCTTGCGGGTGGAGAATATTACGGAAGGGAATTTGACTTAAGGACCACATTGAGCATGAGGTGCGTATGTTTAATCCAATTAAGGTTTCGATTCTATTATCATGGCACGTAGGGCAAAGGAAAAAAATCTACCAGAGGCATAATTTCACTAACATCAAAGACCGTAACACACCGACATCATCATTCCCTCGGCCAATTCGACTAACACCTCAACAAATTGAAGAAAAGAGAGCAAAAGGGTTATGTTTTAACTGTGACAAAAATATGGACCGGGCCATAAATGTGTTGAAAAGAAGTTGTTCTACATTGAAGGACCCAATGAAGAAGAGAAGGAAGAAGATGAAGAGGTAGAGGTCATTGTCGAGCCAGAGGAGGAGTTAGGAGATCCCCAACCAACGATCTCATGTCATGCAATTTCAGGTATTAGCACCCCCAAACCCTCAAAGTGGTTGGATTCTTAAAAAACAGAGGGTAACAGTGTTAATTGATAGGAAGTACTCACAACTTCATCAATCATAAGTTGGTAGTGCACTTGAACTGTTTTGTTTATCCACTCTCGAATGTCAAGTAATGATCGTTGATGTATTGTTAGTTGTTCAAGAAAATGTCATAACATTAAACTCACCATGGGAGATTACTTGCTAAATAGCCCTATGTATTCCATTTCCATGGGGGAGCAGACATTATGTTAGGAGTTCAATGGCTTACCACTTTGGGAACTATTGAGATGAACTTCCAAGAGTTAATGTGTTTTCAATCAAAGGGAGGACTTTTGAACTAAGAGGATTAAGAGCAAAGTCCCCACAGTTGGTGAGCTCTCACCAGATGCAAAAATGTTAAAAAAGGTGCGAGAGGGTTTGTGGCACAATTATTTTCATTGAAACACATCACCAAATGTTGACTCGCCTTGACTCTCTAGCCACGGATTCATCCATCATCCATCATCCACCACAAAGAACTTGGCATTGTCTTGGCAAGCACACCCTTATGCAAACCCTACACGCCCGATATTCTAGACTTCGTGCTTGATTCCTTAACTCAACTCGAGTCGAGTCCTACAAACCTAAGCTGATTCAAGTTTGCAATCAAGCTCCATCTTGCAGATCGAACACCTCCCGAGCTTCCCGATCATCGGACCTGCTGAACACTATGAAGTCGGTTGCATTCACTCATATCCAGCTCAATTGGTATCCCGCTTTCGGTGGTTTCGAACATGCCCACGGTTTTACCCTTTTGAAGTTTTCTTTTAATTTGTGGTATTTGATTTTAGAGTTTGGGTTTTAAGTTTTGTGAACCCGTGGTTTTCTTTTTTTTTTAATCATGGTATTAGGTTTTAATTTTGGTTTTCGGTTTTTTGTGTTATGTTTTTAATTTTGTTTATGTTTTTGGTATTCAAAATTAAATATAAATTTATTTATGTATGTTTACACTTGTCATATATAAAGTTTATTTTTATATTGTTTTGTTTTAAAGTTTTAGTTTTTATTAAATTTTAGTTTTTAAGTATTTTGATATAGTTTTAGGTATTACGGATTTTTAGCTTTTAAAGTTTTAAATTTTCTTTTTAGTTTATTAGATTTGTTTTAAGTTTTTATTGTTTATTATGTCTTTTATTTTAGTTATTTAGTTCTATGGAGTCATGTTTTTAAGTTTGAGTCTTTTTAAATGTATTATTGTTACGTGTCGTTTTGTCAATGTCTTTAGTGTTTGTTGTTTGTATCTTGTGGCATCATTTTTGTGTCCTTCGTCTTTTGTCAAAAGCAATCAAATAAGCCTATAAAGAAAATTTTGAATAAAACATATGCAAAAACTTCTATGTACTTCCTATATGTAAAATCGGACACATTATCGGGCGAACTCGACGTCCACAAGTTAAAATTGTGGGGGCAATATAGATTTTTTTAGTCCATGCGTTACTTTTCCCCATATAAGCACTAGGGGGATGTTCGGATTAGTCCTCACATGGGTGCTTTGGTCGGAGTTAGTTCTCCACGTTATATTATTTAGTATGTGTGCAAATAATGTGGAGAGAATAATAAATGTAAGTGATTATTACATGAGTAATAATTAGAATAAGTGTTTGTAGGATTGTTGAGAGATATTGTAGAAGATAAAATTGTAAGAGATTTAGGGGATAGGTTGAGATATATAGGAAGAGATAGTTGAGATTTGGTGATAAAGAAGATACCCTTGTTTGTAGGAGATATCTTCACTATATATGTAATCGTTGAGGTATGGAATAAATTTGTTGATTTGAATTATATTGAACTTATGCTCATTCAATATGAAGGGGGCAACCCCAACATGAACATGTTACATTTTAGCATCTGAATGGCATCTAGCTTAGTATCGGTGGTGAAAGTTGTCCAACAAGAAGATGTACCAAGCACATAAAGTATGTCGTACATGGACTCTCTTAGGGAGTTTGATTTACATGCTTGGCTCGAAGAAGATTTTTGGAGGCATCAATTCCCTCAAGTACCATATCATATGCATGTTTTTTCATGATGTCATGTTGGCTCCCAATACCAAGGAAGAGGCATGACGAGATGTAGGCAATGCCTACATTAATGGATGAGAATAAACTAGAGAAGACAAAGGGTACAAAGCAGCCATAACAACTATTATTACCAAAATGTCGGTGGAGACGGAAGCAACTATGGCAGTGATTATGGGCTCTAGTCATGGTCCACGCATACAAGGCACATCCACCTCATCTAGTTCAAGAAAGGCCAATCATATATCTTTCATGTACCTAGAAACATACTTGGGGCACAAAATTTTTTGAAAGGTACAAGGTGGAACAAGGAGGTGCACAAGGAAGCAAATAAGGTGTGTGCGAATTTTTGGTATTACAACAACCTTCTCTTTGACATGGCAAAGAGCCCATCTTGGGAGTATTTGGTGGCAACATTGATTCATGGGAAACAGATCAAGGCACCCTCTACAAAAGACTTAAATGGAAGGTTGCTCAAAAATGTTGTTGCATGCAAAATCAATTCGGAAGAACAAAGGAAGAGGTGGTAAAAGTTCGAATGCAACATTCTTTCGGATGGATGTATGGATGGAAAGAACCACACCCTCATCAATTTTTGTAACTTTGAATGGTGAGATGGTTATTTTGAAGTCAATTGATGCCTCTAATAAAGTAATGAATGCAAAAACTTTGAGTCACGTCATGCGAGGAGATTGTCTTAAACTTGGGCATCAAGAATGTTGTGCAGATTGTCACTGAAAATGCAGCAGCATATGTGAAGGGTGGTAGACTACTTACGGAGAGGCATCTATCACTCTTTTAGACCCCTTGTGTGGCCCATTTCCTTGACATTCTTTTGGAAGACATAGGCAAAATTGATTGGGTGAGACCATTTGTGGATGATCCCAAAAACATCACAAAATACATTTATAATCACCCTTGGAGTCTCAACTTGATAAGAGATCACACCAAGGGGAAAGAGCTTGTGTGAGCAGGTGTCACAAGCTTTGCAACTACCTTCTTAACATTGCAAAGTTGAAGCAAGATGTTTGCGAGCCAAGCATAGGTAGACTGAACATATTCAAAAAACTTTGATTGAGAGTGGACCGCATAGATAGTTTTTATGATGCCTTTGTGAACAAAGTTGCAAAGATCATCAAGGTAATTTCAAACTTCAATTTAAATTTCAACTCAATTCCTTTATTTTCAATTTTTATAAGTATTGTTATTTACTTTAATTGTAAGTTTGTAACTTTAATTTGTTTGTAGGTGTTGGAGCCTTTGTTGAGGGTTTTGCACTTGGTGGATGGGGAGCAAAACCCAATGGGATACATTTATGAGGCCATGTATAGGGCCAAAGAGGCCATCCAAAATTATTACGGGGTGATATAGACAGATTTGGTCCCATTTGGGAGTTAATTGATCGAAGGTGGAACAATCAACTCCAATCCATTCATGCGGGGGCTACTACCTCAACCCCAAGTTTTTCTTCTTTGATAGCTTCACAGATATTAATGGGGAGGTTATGGAGGGCCTCTCAACATGCATTGAGAAGATGACACCTAAGTTTGAGATGAGGAGCCTCATTATTTTAGAGTTGTAGCATTACAAGTAGGCCGGGGAAGACTTTTTCTTCACAAACTAGCTATCTCGAGGGAGATCCACCAAGACACTAGATAACAAAATTGGAGTCTTTACTTATATCTTACAAGTTACAAATTTACAATTACTAATTAGTTACATGTCTTGACTTAGGTGTATGATGCGGGAGCGTTTGGGTTCACAAGCAATCCACATCAACCAAACATGGTGAGAGTATATGTTTTACATGTTTTCATAGTTGTGTTTTATAGCATATCCAAAGGAGTGGAAAAGGTTTGCGGTATGTTCTAGAATTCAAAACATCTTTCATAAGTTTGTGCAAGTTGGTATTTCACTGGCGTAATGCAAAATTGTGGTTGTTAGCAAAAAGGATGTGCCAGAATGGAGGATCAAAATGCATCACGACATCTCAAGGCTATGCATGCATCTTGAGAAGGATTGTGCAATGCTTTAAATGCTTCACATAAGACTTGAGCACTTGGCACAAGACAAGGGAAACTTCAAATAGTTAACTTTACATTATCCTTTGTCTTCGTGTGTGGTATCACATACTTCATTTCTGGAAGCTTGCATTAGCACAAGAGGTTCATCTTGAAGGTGCACATCTACCATTGAAATCAAGAAGCTATTGACGTTCGTTTGAGCACATGTGCACAAGGATTTTCTTAGAAGACTTGGGGACAAGAATGTAGCATGTGCATGATCTTCAAGAGAGCAAGTATTTGAATTCAAATTGTTTGTTGCATAGGAGGCGACGACATTCACTTAATCAATAATTGTGTTTTTGAGCTGACTCGAGCATCGTCAATTTGTGTTATGCGTTAAGGAACATCTGAGCCTTTTCTTACATAGTGGACTATGAGACATTTACTATTGTAGGAGGCTTCAATAAATGTAGCTGAGAGAAGATATTGTAAGTAGGTGGTGCTTGGTTCTATAAGAACTCACCCTTACCTTTGAGAGATCAACTAGGTTGGGTTGTTGTAAGCTTCTGTTTAAGATTGTTATAGTTGATTGATTTAGTCAGATCAAATAGTATGGTTGTCATAGTATCTCGTCAAGGTGTGTGTGAAGACTGTATCAGTTTGCAATCAGTCTCATGTCTATGTAAGAAGTTGTTTCCTCTTGAAATCAAATAAAAGTTTTGTTTCACCTAATTGTGTCCATGTGCATGAAGTTGTGAATCAGTCAAAGGTTGTATTGTTTCGAAACACTGCATGGTCTAAGGCTGCTATTAATTGGACTCCCTAACTGGAGCTACACCACTTGTCCTAAGGATGATTTATATCTACCCTCGATTGACACTATTATTGATGCTATCCCAAGCTATGAGATGCTTTCCTTGATGGATGGATTCCCAGGTTAAGTCTACTTGTGCACCAGATAAATTATTTTTTTGGCACATGACTTGCAGTTCTTAAAGTACATATCTGTGGAGGATTAAAACACTTGTGTGTGTATCTTGTTGCTCGATATTTGAATATTATCCTTGTGACTGGATGTTTGATGTTTGGATTGAATACTTGTGATTGACATGTATTTCGACTTTCGGTTGTGGATTTGGCACATTGCCTATTGTGTTTAAGAGATCTCATATTTATGAATAGTTGTACCAGATGTGTTAGTTAAAGACTACTCGTATCAGCCACTAATGATTGGTCATCTTTGATTGCAGCTTATTGCACATTACAGCATATTAAAGCTTATTATAGCATTGACAAAATTGTTGCATTGAGGATGGGACATGTGACATGTCCCAGTTGTTTTGGATATCTAGAATATGAGTGAGTGATGTTCTAGATTTAAGAGGTTGCAGATCACAGAGTTTGGCACTGCACGTTCAAGGGGTGTTCTATACAGGTGGTTTTTCCCTCTCATCTGACAGGAAATGTGAAGATTCAAATTTTAAGTTGTGACATTTCAGATTTTTGTGCAAGTAGTTGATGATCAGGTGGTGTTTGTACACATTTGTTGTGGATATTCCAGATATTGCATTTTAGCTGGAAATATCTTGACATTTCAATTTTTTCTATGGAGTTTTGAGTTGTCCCAGTTGGTGATGTTTGGAGACCACTTTTTTCAGGATTAGATATTTTAGAGTTGATTTTGTGAGTTGAGAGTGTAACTGGGGACACAGCACCTACACATCAATTGTCACATGATATTTGGCACAATTTTTCTGCCACGGACATATTTTGTGTGTCAGAATGATTTGCCAAGGATTGGATTCAATGACTCCAGAGACCATTCTCCCCAGAGATAGGAATCACTGAATCTAGAGACCATCAGGAGAATGGTCCTTCATCAGCTTGACATGATGAGAAGTCAGGCATTTGAGAGTGCTCTTGAAGCACATTGAGGGAATTGACCTCACAGGTATTTGGATACTCATGGCAAAGCCAACATGAAGTAGCAAGTTGGTGAGTTTCGAAGACTTGTAGCAGGAGATAGGATGAGCTGCTTATAAAGGAAACTTTGGCATCTATAATTCACCTTAGTGAACATTTTAGGATGGTTGGACACACAAGTAGACAGTGTAGTGCCAACACATCGAAAGGATTCTATTAGATAATGGCAGACCTCACACGTATTTGGATACTCATGGAAAAGACAACATGAAATATCACATTGGTGAGATTTGAACACTTGTAGCAGGAGATAGCATGAGCGCATATAAAGGGAACTTTGGCATCTATAATTCACCTTAGTGAACATTTTTGGATTGTTGGACACACAAGTAGACAGTGTAGTGCCAACACATTGAGAGGATTCTATTAGAGAATGGCAGCATACAGAATTTCAGACATGATTCCTACATCATTTCAGTTGCAGGGAACGAGTTCAACAGACTTCGGATCCCAGAGGGCTATGTAAGGAACTGATCTAAAGAAAAATATACAAATAATGAAAAACATTCAAATGAATGAATGCAATACAAAATATTGGATATACACTCGAATGAATTTGGAAGGTGAAAGATCACACTTGACATCTGCTTTCTCTCTTGATTTTGAAAGGGTTGTAAACTGATGTTTTATATACCTTTGTACATGAATGGAAAAGAAAAAAGCTGGATTGTCATGTATTGTTGATCTTATGCGTGTTATTGTGTATATTTTGTCTATCTTTCATCTTTGTTAAAATCAAATTTTAAGGTGTGTACACCATCATATCTCGTGACTCTCTCTCTATGTTCTATCATCGCATGTTATTGTGGATTGTTATGTGTTGAATGCTATGCAATGCTAATGGAATAGAGTAGCTATGGTTATTGTCTCAATAATCTTGGAAAGAGTTAAATAGATCATTTGAGGACTATAATATCTATTCTAACATGATACTAGACCTTTGGGGTTAGCAACAAAGGTTTTGAGAATTCAAGCAGAGTGCAAAGCCAGAAGTACGATAATGTCTCTTGGATAGGATTCAAAGAAAAGTTGCAAAATCAAAAGTTTAAGGGAAAGAATTTTGGATACATTTTGGTTAGAGGTAGATGGGGGTCACAAGCAGGATCTGAAGTGAACACTTCCAACTCTTCAAGGTCTGTGATTAATTCAAGCGTAGGGGTTTTTCAGAAAACATTAATTTGGGAACTATACGAAAAATCTTGTTAAACCACTTGCATATTTGAAAAGTTTGCAAAAATCTCCAATGGATGTAGTTTTGCAGCACTTCTAGTTTTTTCATTTGACCCCTCACACCTGCTATCAAAATTCTGCACTATTTTCCCCAAATAAAACTAATTTTGAATTTCTGAAAAGGGAATATTCCCTCCCAAATCAGCAGTTGAACTTGAGCGTAGCTCCACTTTCAGAGTAGCAATCAAGTGGCATGTTTGGGCTCAGCCACCGCCACCAACATTGTTTCTACAGCAGCAGGTGGAGCCACCATCAAGGGTGATGGAGCAAGAGTAGGTACAAGTAGAGCTGAACAAAGCAAAGGGATATAGTAAGGGCACCACCACCAGCGCAAACGAGCCTAAAGATAGAAGCCCCATGGAAAAGGGAAAAGCAACAACAAAATCATCACTCTTGCTATACCCAAGGGGTTGTCAACACCCTTCAAAGGGAAGGAAGAACCCTTAGGAGTATAGCCCGTGGGCTAGGCCAATTAGCCTGCCTGCATGCACAAAGGTGCTTGGGTTGCAAGCTTAGTTACCATGTTCGAAAAGTTCGGATAGTTCAAAAGGGGGAAAAGTTTGGAAGTTCGGAATTTTTCAAAAGGTTCGGTTCAGTTTAGAAAATTTACAAATACAATATGATATATATGTACCATACATATATGATGATATTTGAAAAGAAAAACCAATTACACATAATAATAAATAAATATATTATCTACGGAGTTTTTCCTTTACATGCTTAGGTATTAGTGTTTCTTGTTTCGTTTTTGTTTTGTGTTGAAGTTCTTTTAATTTAAATGCTTTAATTTTTAATTAAAAAAGAAAAAATAATGTTCGACTGAACTTGTTCAGTAAGTTTGGTCAGACCAAAAAGTACAGTTCGAACCGAATTTTCACCAAGTTCATAAGAACATGGTAACTATGGTTGCAAGGTTTCCATAATTCGCTTTGCGACACCTAGAATTTATGGACAATTCATGGCACCTTTGGGTTGGTCCGAATTTTTGACATTTATGCATACTAAAACAACATCCAGTCACCAATCCAATCAGTGCAAAATCAGCATTACAGCAATTCAACTTGGGGAATCAGAAGGCAACGCTTTCTGAAATCAATTCAAAGATGTATTTGATTATTTTTTGAAAATTACTAAATTTTTATCGTGCCATTGAAGGTTTTGAAGAGTGATCCTCTAGAGGCCGTAAACTTTGCATTCAGAATCTAACTTTTCGAACCATTGGAAGGGTCAAAAAGATTGTGAAGACCTATTTACAGTAGTACTTATTACAATAGATTTTGGAAAACTTTTTAGATATTTACTAAGATCAAAAACGCTTCAACTCAAAGGTGTTACCACTCTAAATGGTCAGAAATTATAGCATGGGAGCAGGAAATGGTGGAGATGTTCAAGAAAAATGTCTATGTTGTTTTCAGAAGGCAAAGAGAGAGCTCCTACTAATGCAAAGAAATTGGTGAAGTATGAAAACAGGCTTGACAAGGCATTTGGATTCAATAGCTCTCATATCTCCACAAAGCTAAGACATTGCATTCAAGCTCTTGATACGCCATTACAGGCTTCAGAGAAGCTAAAGGGGCTCTTCAACCAAAATAATCAAGCCAAGGCAGTACAGTTGGATAAGGAGAATTCCCAATTGGATCCATTGAGCTTTGAAAATATTGAATATTACTCAGCCCTTTGAGATGACACAGAGATAAGTTGGATGTTTTAAGTTTGAGACACCGTCATCTGCTTCTAATAGTTTTGAGATGCCAAAAGGCTTGGTCTTTTATGCAATGCCCATAGATATTTATGAGCTTTCCAATATTTTGATGAGTTGCAGATAGGCTTGGTTCTTTTATGCAAATCCCCATAGATATTTATGAAACGCTCAGAATTTTGATGGGATGCCAACAAGACTTGCTGTTGATTGATGGATAGATGCTAAAGATTTATGGATTGATAGATGTTCCTTGTTGATGGATGGATGAATTCTAAAAGAATTTGACGGATGCATGGATGGATAAATCTCAACATGCTTTCCTTTAATTGATGGAGATGCTAGCAGGGTTTGCTTCTCTAGATTGTTTTCTTCTACTTCTACATCTATATCCACCTCTTCATGTGATGATTCTCTTGAAATAAGCTTGATGAGGTTTTGTACCTAATGGGCCTACATATATTTATGTATTTCTTCTTCAACTTCCTTGGCTAGCAAGTTTGGCTTGAGTGGTAATGATATAGGCAATCCACTCTTGGCTTACGATGGATGCAGTCGATAAAGATACAGACTCAATGTTCCCATGGCTTCAGAAAGCTATCATCCTACTTATATACAAGTGCCATCACCATCACAAGTCATGCAAGAGCTAGCTTCTAAGCTTTTACATTTGCGATATCGGAACTCATGTGTTCAAGTTTGCCCTTAGTGAGAGCTGCCTTTTGGTTGCATATTCGAAATTTCAATATAGTCTTGTTCATTGGAGTCAACGCGTGACCAGCCTCCAGGAAAACTAGGTAAGCACAACCTTCCTCGAAGTCGGAATTAAGAGAGGATGTTAATGCGTAAATTGCACTCCATTGTAATCCCTCTTTGTCAGATTCCTTGATTTTAGGCTTTGATTTATTGTCCCCTTAAGACACTAATTTTTGTGGTGACCTCCAGGTCAACGGACCCGCTTTAGGTGCACCCTCTATGTGCCATAGGTTCCATGCTCATAGGTCCTACCTTATGGTGACAATACATTGGTCCTGGTCTATTTTATGTACAATAAGGGGGTTGACATGAGATAAATTCAACCTTAGGCTCTGCTCTATCTATCATTCAGTGTTCATGTGCTATAGTGATAATTGGTATGCGCCTTGTACCATCATATCTAGTGTCTTGCTCTATTTGTTTTATCAATGAATCTTATTGTGGATGCTTATTTGGTGAATGCCAGGGAGTGCTAATTGAATAGAATTTTTGTGGATCTTGTCTTAATAATGTTGGAAATGGTTAAATAGATTATCCGAGGATAATATTATCTGTTCTAACAATAATTCTGGAAAATGTAATAGCCCTTCATAAAAACAATGTTTCCATGATATTAAATATGATTTCAATTATGTCTACGCAAGTCATAAGGTTGTAAACAAAATAATTTAAATTCAATATTCACGACATTGCTTATCACATCACACTTTACAAATTAGAAATGCTTAATGTGTTAGAATCTTACATAAAATATGCATTCTATGAAAATCAGAAATTGATTTAACTTGAAACTGATACCATCCTATAGAACTCAAATGTTTGTTTCAGAAAACAGAATCGAAAAAAACGCACATGACCAGTGCAGAGGCAGAACCAATCTCTTCAGGAATTTCGCATAGCAAGTTGAAAGAGATATCTAATAATTTGAGCATGGTAAGCCTGTCATCAGCATACAAGATTCATTTTAGATAGAATATCTAATATGTAAATGGTATTCTAAATAAGAAATGAATAAGTCATTCAAGTTGGAGCAATACAGAAATATCCTGAATTTCTTAATGAAATTTGTTCCTACCGTCTCTCCACAATCAAAAACTGAAGCATACAAGAGAAAAATATCAGATACCGGCCAACTGCAGCTGGAAGACAAGAGAGTTGATTATGGCTGACATTCAAAACTGTCAGACAAGAGAGATTTCCTAGTTCTTCTGAAAGGCTCTGGATGCTGTTGTGAGCCAATATGAGTTTTTGTAGCTCCACAGCCTAGAAAAAGAAGACATCAAAACTAAATGACTTGTTCCCCATTATCAAAATCTTACAAAAAAACTCCTTAAAGACTCTTTAGATCCAAAGCAGTTCAAGATTCAATCACATGTTGAAGTGAATTCTGTAACTACCCAAACGAATTCTGGATACAACTAAAAAGGATTTTGAGACATACCTCCCACCACTTCTCTCCTTCTCCAATTGCATCTAAATCATTATAAACCTGGTGTGGCACTTCCCTTCCACCAGAAGAATGCAAGTGAGTTGAAATCCAAAGTTTAACAACATTTTTGTAATTCAGAATCAAGTGTCAACAATTAAGTAAGTTACAGCACTTCACTAGAACTGGACAGGATAAAATTTGATAGGGCATTAACAATTGCAAATTGTGGGTCTACACAGGTTAGGTGATCGGCTATATGCTATTTGGAGACGAGCAGTTCTAACTCAAAAAACATTTATTGCAGGGGTACGCTGCACAAGTTGTGTGGCAGCACATTCATTGTATTGGGAGATGAATGTAGAGTTCAGCTCTAAATTTTCACCATTTCTTCAACCAGAAGAATACAAGTGAGTTGAAGTCCAAAATTTAATAGCATTTTTGTAATTAAAAATCAAGTGGCAACAATTAAGTTACAGCGCTTCACTAGAACTAGACAAGATAAAAGTTTGTTAGGGCTTTAGCAATTGCAAAAGAAGAGTATGTACAGGTTAAGTGATAGGTTATATGCTACATAAAACAATCAGTTTTAATTCAATAAATATTGATTGCATAGGTACCCTGCACAATTTATGTGCAGCACATTCATTGCATTAGATGAATGTAAAGTTCAGCTCTAAATTTTCACCATTTATGCATGTACAAATTTGAGTGTTCATAAAGGTGAACAAATATTACTTGAATTCCTCTGCTTTCTCATCGCGCCTATGTTGAGTTACTGCCTTACGAAGGCAATTCAATCACATTCTATTGAAGATTTCTTGTATGAGTACGATGAAAAGTTCTTTATTAAGCAAGAAATTCTGAGCTCAATGTATAGGAACTTCCAATATTGATTAAAAGAAGAGTCCTACCAATATTATCAAATATAATCAACATAGACAACCTTGCGACTATTTCCAGCTTAGTGATATTGTGATTATGTACTAAGTTTCTCACTGGTACTAACATCACTTGAAGGTGGTTGTGTGCTTTGCTGGGTCGCCTTGCCTTTTAATTGTTACCAACATACACAAGAGGAAGGTCATTACATAGATGAATACTCATGGAAATTGTTCATTATAGATATAAATATACACGAGTAAACAAATCCCCAAAAAATTTAAAAATTGATCATGAAAACTCCAATTACTTAACACAAGGAAGGGCTTTGTTTGCTTGCTTGAGCTCGGTCTATGCTCCGAAGGTGCTCTGAACGTGTTTTTCATCGATTTGTCGTCAACTTGCCTTTTTGATCAAACATCTTTGAACCACTGATTGGTAGAGTTCTAGACACCCCAAGGTGTGGATGATGGCTTGCAACTTTGTGTGTATGAAAATACACCTCTTTTTGTTGATTACTTATGCTTAGATTTTATTCCTAAGTTATGCACACTTTAGCTGTTTTGTGCATTAAATAATTTGTAAATCAAGATTAGACAGATAGATTATGATCTCTCTATTAGGGGCACTGTTTTATTTTCAGATAGCTTTATTAAATTTTTCTAATCTCCTCTCTTGCATGTTTTTGCATCCTTTCTACTTAATTTTCATCACGTATGCACCTCCGTGTTTTCTTACTTATACACATAAGTCCACTTCATATCTTATTCTTAGAAAAATAATTTGTTTGCAATTGGCCTTGTATCAATTTTCCTAAATTCTTGTTTCTTAATTTTGAATCGGTGCAAGTGTGAAAGGTAGATATTGGCAGGGTTGTATCATGGGTGAACTTGTTGATTCTAGGACAGATTTCATCATGGTGTCAAAGCTATAGCATGTGTCCTCCTTTCCCTCTATCCTCTGTTGAGTCTCTAGTGTTTCCCACTCGTGAGAGCATTCAAGGAAGGAGGTTGTTCTCAAGTTCAACAGTTTCGTAGTGTGTTAGGTAAAATCTGACTGCATTAATGCATTCAAAACCTGGGAAATGTGGTTTAGGCTTTTATTTTGCCCCAATCAAAGCTACAATTGCAAAAATAACACTGTTTGAAGGTTTGAATAGGAAATGGCAACTTCTTTTCACTTTTTTTTTCAAAAAAAAAAACAGATGTATTTTTAAAAATTGCCTCTTAATGCTATCAAAAACAAAAGAGAAAATAGCAGCAATACAATCATATAGCAGGTTGCAGATTATCTCTTGGAGGCCTGGCCCCTTAGCCAGACCCCTTAAACCCCGCGCCATACGGCCTTGCCCGCTTATTTGTTTTGCAAGCTCCCATAGCCAGGCACACCCTCCTCTCCAATGGCCCCTTCAACAGCAGTAGCAAACTTCCAAGCAACACTGAAGTATTTCTATACCAGCGGCCTTCTTGGCCCTCATGACACCACCCCATGCTCACCTTCACAGATGGCCTTCCTCACAAGGCACCTTCCTCATTTTTCCTACAACCAATACATCTCCATTCATGGCCGAGGGCATTGTATCTTTTAACCAAATAAGGAAAAAATTGAATGTAAAGCTGGTTTTGTCCGTATTATATTCGAATGTGTTGTGTGGTGCAAAGGTGACAGAATTATTGCTCGACTCTCAAAAGAGAAGGTCAAGAGTTTGAATCCTCTAAACACATATTTTCTTGCCCTTGTCATTGAGCACCGTTCCAGATGCACCTTCAGTATTTTTCTCAGACCTCGGTCATCTGGAGACTATTTTTATTGATTATTTCTCTATGAATCTGATTCAGAGCCCGTCGTGGTGGTAAAATTGTTTTTGGAGTTGGATATGTTTTGTACTATTTGTTTGAAGATATTCATTAGGGTCCTAAGCCATTCCCAATTTCCAAAATTCCAAAGGTCATAACTTACTCATACATAAGCATTTGCAGGAGATTTATTTTCGATGGCATATTTTTGGTGCTCTATACACCCATATAGTTATTTTATCTTAATTTTGTAAACTAAGTATTGTAATTCTACTGTATTCAAAAGAGCTTATAAGTCCCAGTTTTGGGCAATCGTAACATAATCAAAACTAAGACTGCACAATTATAAGCATTTATTCAGGTGGGGAATTATTTTTCACACTAGTATCATAAAGTACCACAATAATATTTAGGGTAACTCAGAAGGCTCTTTTTGCCTTCATATCTTTAGTATGCAGAAAAGGACACTTTCTTGTGTGGATTCTCATTGACTCTTTACTCTTTGTTTTGTTGTACTTTCATCCAGCATTGTATTTTTAATTTTTTTGTACAATTTCTTTTAGTTGCAAGATGTCCAATCCAGTATAGGATCATATTGTCCCATCGACTCCTCACGACATCTTCACTTGGAAGGAAACCATGACGTTTTTTGATTAGAAGAAAAGGAGTATACCAAGTGACAACCAATGCAGAATTAGAGCCAAACAATGTTGTTCACAAGATGGGATGGTTTGGTTTAACAGATATGATGAAGCCTTACATGCTATCAATCTAAATGTGCCACCAGGACTTGTTTTTCACATAAAGGAGATGGCCACTCCTAGTGAAGCTTAGTCTAAGTTTGATCAAATCTTTGGGAAAGCAAATACCATCAAAGGCCACTAAATAAGAATTGAATTGATTAGTCTGAGACCACAAGACTTTAACATAGCTCAAGATTTTTTTCTCTAAGTTTTGGTCTCTCAGGACTCAACTTAAAGATTGTCAAATACAGAAGGACGAGCAATTATTCGTTTCCTCTCTGCCTGCTTTTCGTTTTCTCCCTCTTGCTTTCCCTGTCGTGCTCCTCTCTATGCCCTTCCCGTCCATCCATTTCTGCATGCGTTTGAACCTGTCGTGTCTATCCCTTCTTTCCTCCCTGCTTTAATCTTCTCACCACGTCTTCCATGAGTCGAGCCCCTTCCATTGCTCTCCTACGTCCTACGTCGTACGTCGAGTTCCTTTCCTGAGTCGAGCTCCTTCTCCTTGCGTCGAGCTCCTTCCTCCCTGCTTTCCGCGTCGTGCTCCTCCCTCTGCCCTTCCTGTCTATACATTTCTGCCATTCCTGTCCATCCATTTTTGCTGCAGAGCTCGTTTTTTAAACCAAGATACTCCCCGCAATTGCTCGACTGTAGGTTTGCGACTATATTGTCTTACCCACGTTTGCTTTCAGCGTACAAGGTTTCGATTGGCGGGTTTGGATATCCATTTCTGGGATTTGCGACTCGATTGAGTAATCTCTGGCCTCCACGATTAATTTTTGGTCCCCACAATCGAGTTCCAACACTATGGATCGTGAACTATTTGTTGGCCATTTTCGTGTGCCCAAGCAATTACTCAACAACCAGATTGTAGGATTGGTTTCAGTGGAGACTTGATCTGGACGCCAGGTCATAGTTCGGAGGTCTTTGGGGAGAGTGTTGATCGATGCGCCCCTCTGGCAGTTCATCCCTAAGCCCCTTGATTATATCTCCTTTGCAGGCAGTCATTCCAGCATGACTACTTTCCACCCAGGAAAGTATGGAACAATCTCCTCCCACAGATAGCAACATTAAATTGTTAACAGAAGCTACCAATTCAGAAAAACAGAACTTCAAGGAAAATTACGATATCTTACAGGAACTACTCAACAGGGTTGAACGGATGGAAATTGTTAACCAGGCCCTCCACACGGAAGTTTGTGTTCTCACCAAACGGGTTACAACAGTGGAATCTGAAAACACTTTATTGAAAGAACAAATCTCTAGCAAGGCAAGCACTCTCCCAATGACACCATACAAGCAAAGATCCATGATCTCAAAAATATGCAAGAGGCAATCAAAGTACAACAAGCTTCTTTCAAACAAGAAACTGAATCACATATTCAATCATGGGCGAAGGTGGTTAAAGGGAACATTCCCCAACCTATGGCAGTAGTTGAGGAGGTCATCCAAGCCAAACTCGTTGAGGAACGCACTAGGCATGAGCGTGAGCTGAATCTCAAAGTAAGGGGGCTTCCCTCATCCCAATCATCACAGGACCCCTTGACGGTTGGGAATTCTTTCATCAGAGATACTTTGGGTATCCAGGATATTCACCTAGAGCGTGCCTGGCTCGGTTATGAGTCTACTCTCTTCCTTTGGTTCAGGTCAGCAGCAGATAGGCTCAAGGCTCTTAGGGCCAAGAGGATGTTATTTTCCCTCCCTAATAAGATCTTCCTTGATGAGGATCTTACCAGGTCACAGGTAGCCGAACTCAAACACTCCAGAGATCTAGTTTTGGCAGCTCAGAAAGCAGGGAAGTGGGCAGTTATCAGAAACCTCCGGGCGGTAATCAGAGACACTTTCCCCGAGATGGGAGTCTCGTCCTAGGTCTTCCAAATGATGGGCCACGAAGGGGGTGCAGCTAGGCAAGGGCATGACTATTAGATGTTGGAACGGTAATGGATCCTTTTGGTCCTCACCAAGTCTTATTCTTGATGCTCTTAGTTCCGCAGACATCCTCTTCATCACAAGACTCGCAAGAGTCCAGTGAGGCCTCTTCCTGATATCACGAGTTGTCATTGGTACTCTGCGCACAAGCAAGAGACTAGGAACTCGGGTGGCATCAGAGGTTCTAGAGGGGTGGCCTACTTGTACAAAGATTCGCTCCAGCGGGATCTCTTTGGTTGCCAAAGACGAGTTAGCCAGGTTTTTATGGGTTCGGATTCAGGGAGTGGGTCCCCACCGTGTAGAGATATTTACATTGCACTGTGTTATTTCCCTCCGACATTCTCCCCTTATGCCATTCATAATGGTCCCGATGGTGATCCCTTTACCGACTTATATGACAGTATTGCCTAGTACTCAGTGGTCGGAGAAGTCATCCTTCTAGGTGATTTCAATGCCCGCACCAGAGCACTCCAGCATTCTTATTCATAATCGAGCAGAGGATATGTTCTCGCACTAGACTGTTGATCCAGAGACAATGAGCTTGCACAAGAGTTCAGAGGATGATTCAAGACCTCCCATTGCTTATGGTCGGCACCTCCTACAACTTGGAGAATCACGTGAGCTTATTATCCTCAATGGGATTACCTACTTTCCTGATTCACATCTCTTCACATGTCGACCACATGGTGGTGGTGTGAGTGTGGTGGATTATGTCCTTTCCATCCAAAGCTCCTTGTCACTGATCAACCACTTCTCTATTTCTTCCATTCCCCTTGTCGATCACGCTCTTTTCTCTCGTCCTCCGTGTTGACATTCCCCCTCCCACTACCGCTCCCCCTTCATGGCCTCCCTCGTACCACTTTTTGTTTCGACGAAGGGGATCTTGATACCTTTTCCTCCAATCTTCAACAACTTCTCCCCGTGAGTCTCAATTCATTATTCTATGGGTAATGTGGCTGCCAAATACACCCTCCTTTCCTCCATCATCTAGGAGGCCTCCCTCATGTCCTTCCCTAGTTCCACCCGACCTTCCTCTGCCTCCCACCAACGGAAAACTTGTCCTATGAACAAATGGTATGATGATGAGTGCAAAATCTTCCACAGATAGTTACGGCATGCCTTTAACCAAGCCCTCCTCCTATCCTACCTTGAAAGCCTCCTATTGTTGTCTCCTTCGCCGAAAAAAACACCTTTTCATCTCCCAGCGTAGACAAACTTTATGTGAGTCTCTTCGGCACTCTCCTAAGCATTTCTAGCACACCATTTTCCCCCGCCATTCATCTCTTCCCTTTGAGCTTAATCCAAATTCCATGTTCTCTCACACCTCCAGTCTTTATGATATTCCCAAACGGCCCCATATTCGGGTTGATGCCACCTACCTTGTGCCACCTTTTCACCTACACACTAAAATCAGAGAGGCAATCGGATGATAAATTGTAGCAAGGCAACAGATGAGGAGGGATTCTAAGTAGAATTCTTCAAACTTGATCAAGGGGTTCTTTGTAGTGATTTGACTAACCTTTCCAATCACGTAGTCCGCTCGGGTTTCCGATATCCCGGGCACATCATATCATTCACCCAATTCACAAATTGGGTTCCACTCGACCCCAATAACTATAGGACCATCATGGTGGGTCATACATTCTCGAAGCTTTATACTACAAAGTGTTACATATGCAGCTTATCCGAGGAGTTTGAGCGGAGGAACCTTAGAGCCGAGGGGCAAGCCGGCTTTCGCCATGATCACCAAACGAATGACCATATCTTCACTTTTCGGGCCATCATTGAGGAGGCACATCATCACTTGTCAAAGGTCTATTGTTGCTTTGTGGATTTTTGGAAAGCCTTCGACTCGGTTCACGTGATGCACTTTTTCAGCGGCTCCGTGACATTGGCATTTTCGAGACCCTTCTAAAGGCCATCATGCGTCTGTATGCGAGAATGTCTTAGGCCGCCTCTGCACTTCCCACGGAGATTCTAAGTTCATCAGGAGTACCATTAGGGTAAAGCGGGGGTGCCCCTATCCCCAATTTTGTTTGGGATTTACATTGACGGACTTGAATCCTTTCTCCATGAACATATTCAGGAAAGTGATGGGTACCTTCTACACCATGTTTTGATATCCATTCTCTTGTTTGCAGATGATGTGGTTCTCCTAGCTTCTTCTCCGGAGGGCTTACAAAGACAACTCGATGCCTCAGCCTCGTTTTGTGATCTTCGGCAGTTGATGGTTAACCTTAGTAAAACCAAGGTTATGGTCTTCAATGGTTTGAAGACCTCACATCTCCACTTCTTCTTCAGGGTGAGGAGATTGAGATCACCAACTCTTATACCTACTTGGGGATTCTGTTTTCTGGCCCTCGTTTTAGTTTGAGACAAGCCCTCCAACCTCGTGTCAACAAGGGCTATGGGTCCTTAGTTCTTCTAGAGAGACAGTGCTTCCATCATCACTTTTAGGACATCTCCTCCAAAATGTCCCTCATGGACTCCCTCATCAAACCCACAGTTCTCTACGGTTCTATTGCTTGGGGTCCCTCTTTGTTGGGTACTCACTAGGCTTCCGTCAAGAGAGTCCAGACACTTCTCCTTCGTTGTTTCATCAATTGTAAGAAATTTATACCCCAAAGACGTTATTTTGGCGGAGGTTAGAGCCCATCCTTTCAGATTGGAGACCATATTTCACTTGGTTTCTTTCTTGCACCACATTCGAGGCTTCATGAAACACTTCTATGGGGCGGAACACGTACACAGCACTTGGTATACTACTCTTCCGGAACTATTGTTCTTTTAGACTCCCCACGCGGCACCACGGTTATGCTAAGGTCTCCAAACTTTTGGGAGCAGTCAATATTCAGATGGACCATCTTCCACCTTTTCGGTACTCCTTGGACACACCAAGCCACCTTCTGCCTAATAAACGGGAGATGAACAGGATCATTAGAGAGGATATCTACAGGCAGTTCATCTGTACCACTTGGGTAAATCCCCATAGGGGTTTACGTCCCAAGATGGCCTTTTACGCTATGCATTTCTTGGAATTTAGGGACGGTATCATTATCCGTCTTCACTACACCCTTTGGCGCTGGATGCATGCCTTCACATCCCCTTGGTCAGTTCAGGGTTGGTTCTCATAGACTCCGTTGTGAGATGGATCACCACCTTGATCGTTCGGACAGATTTGCTAGTTATGTAGCCTCCAAGAGACCGAGACGGAAACACACTTCATCTTTCGGTGCCCCATTTACTACGAGATCAAAGGGAGGTTTCATTGTTTATTTAGGAGGACGCAGATCTTTCTAACTTCTTCAAGTTTGAGGATCAGAGGTGTCTGGCTTTATATTTACAGGAGGCCTTGAAGCTTCATGAGCACACTCTTCAGCCGCACCCTAGACCGGACTCTACTCAACGGATCACTTCCTTCTTCACAGTGTTACCTGCGGAGAGAGAGGCACTAAGCGCCCTTGTGAGACCGACCCCGCTTCTTCCTCCAGATTGGTTCGGCCCAAGGAAACCATCCATGGTTCCCGAGCCATCACAAGCATGCCCGTACTAGGTTTGACCTCTCGAGATAGACTAGATCCACCAGGCATCAAAGGGATAGTATTGTGCCCAGACAGGCAAGATATAATAGACAAACTCTCTCTTGGTGGTCATTCTATCCTCAACTTCTTTCAGTCGGCCTCGGATGTTAGGAGAGTTGGATCTACCATCCCTTGATGGGCTTTCCTCTTTTTTTCTTCTTGGTCGTCTTTCCCCCTTTCTTCCTCTCACTTGTATTTCCACCCCATTTTTGGGTGTGTGTGACTTCTTGTTTGGCCACCTCTTCTGGCTTTTGTTTTCGTTTTCTCGGGAACTCTTTGGTCTTCCTACTTTGTATCGGTGCTCACTATTTTTTGCAGTCCCTTTGACCTACTTTTGTGGTCATTTGTTGGACATTAACATATTTATCTTATCTTATCTCAGTCTTATCAACAATGAGAAATCCTTGCTTTATGCTTGTCTCGACCTTAACCTCTACTTGAGATGCATGGGCTAAAGCTTTCAAAATGCCCTCCTTTGAAGAGTTTGCAAAATACCTAGTCAAGGAGCAAGACAAACACATGCATGGGGGTGATGAAGGAGCCAAAAACTAGTGCACTTGCAAAAACAACCCAACCATTAAAAGCTAAAGAGTAAGAAATATTCACGAGTTCAAATATCTCCAAAAGTGGTCAACCCAAACGAGAGTTGGATAGTGACAACTATTCCTATTGAGTCTTCAGCATAACGCCAAGCCAAAGGAAAAAAACCAATCAAGACTTGAAGCTGTCATCAAATAGCAAAATATCAAATGGGATGAAGAACCATAGCCTTGCCCACCATCTCATTCAAAACAACCTCTTGTGGCTCATTCTGCAATTACTCATCCTGGGACCTGAACGTGCTCTTCCTACCACAAATCCAGCATCTTCTTCTCACAGGTTGATTTTGGTCTCATGGGTCACTCATCATATGACACAGTCTCAGTCCTCCTTTTCTACTCTCATCATTGTAACACCAACACCTTTTTTGTTGGTGATAATTCTCCCTTAGATGTTTTTGGGTAGGAAACATTGAGATAGATAATGGACATGTCCAACATGTTCTTTTGTTCCATCCATTTCACACAACCATCTGTTCGTTTATCAGATAAGTCATTCAAGGAAGGAAATTTTGTAGAATTTTTCCCCGATGACGACATAGATATTGATATTTGGTTGGCAATCTAATCCAATTTGATCTCTCCAGGAGGGCGAGGAGTTGACCGCTATCAAAGTCTTAATACAAGGTTGGGATGATACAACTGATGATGGATAGGGCAACTAGCCAGATAAACAAATCTTCTTGACCATAGTATGCCAACTCGGCAAGTACTTGCCAAGTTTTGACACAAGCGAATTTTCAACTCTTTAACTCACGACTCAAACTGGTCGAGTATGGCAAATATTCGTCAATACTCGCAAGTCCCAACTAGATACTCACTGACACAGGACAAACGCAAAAAACATCTAAAACATACAAAAAAACGATGTAAAAACGCTGAAATTTATCTTTTTAAGGCAACACACTCCCTCACTTCTAATCATGCAGCCATTGAACATCCTTTGCATGAATTGAAGAGATTTTATAGCGAATTCAAAGAGCAAATTTAAAGAATTTCATTTGAAGGTAAGTTTATTTTCCTTCTTTTCAAGAATGTAAACTCATTCTATATTATTTACATATCGTATCCGAATGATTTACAATTTTGAATGCATTCAATTCAATTCCAAATTATTTTAATTGTTATTAACTTATTTATGTTTGTTTATCATCGTTAATGAATGAAATTGCCAAAATGTATTGTTGTAAATGTTATTTTTTAATTTTTTGGGAATTTATTCTTGTTCGTAGGATTTACAATTACAAATTTGAAATTATGGTTACATAGGGTTATAAAGCCAATTTTTTAATTTTTAAATGGTTTATAATGTTATTTTTTAATTAAATTTACAGTTTTTAACTTTTTAAACAGTTTTATAAAGTTGTTTTTAATTAAGTTTACAGTTTTTAATTTTTAAACATACATTGTGTTGCAGATTAGAGCTTAGCAATGGCATCTAGGTCAACATCACTAGCAAGAACCGTTCCCGCTAATGTTTGTACCATTGCTTGGAAGTATGGTGTACTTGGGCAGCTTTAGGGAACGTGGTGTGATATTTCTGCGAGAAAACGTTTTCTGGAGGTATCAATTGCCTAAAGTAACGTCTTGCATGCATTGTTTGTTAGGACGTTGTGGTATGTCCCAATGTTACAAAAGAGGCAAAACAAGAGATGAAGTCAGAGCTTGAGGAGACGAAACTAGAGAGGGAAAGGGTGCATGCAGCCGTAACATAAGATATTAGACCTAGAATGGCAGAGGATTCAGAGGACAATGTGGCAACGATTGTAGACTCTACGCGTGGTCCACGCATCTCACGCGTGGTCCACGCATCTGGCGGAAGAGGCACATCTACTTCATTGAGTTCAAGCAAAGGGATACATAGCTTTTTTGTACCAAAAACATACTTGGGGCACAACCTTCGCTGCAAGGTACAAGTGGAACAAGGATGCACACGAGGAAGCAGATAATACATGTGCGAATTTTTGTACTACACCAACCTTCCCTTCAATGTGGTGAAGAGCCCATACTAGAAGTACTTGGTGATAGCATTTGCGGGGAAGGGTACAAGGCACCCTCTCCAAAAACTTGAGTGAGAAATTGTTCAAAGGCATAGTTATAGATGCAACGACAATCCTAGAAGATCAAAAGAGGAATGGCAGAAATACAAATGCACCATTTTTTCAAACAGTGAACAAATGGAAGGAACCACACCATCATCAATTTTTAATGGATTCAAATGGTGAGATGGTATTTTTGAAGTCAACGATGCCTCTAACAAAGTAAAAATTGCAAAAAAAGGAGTCTTACGTTGGAGGAGGTTGTCTTCGAGGCGGGTACCCAGAATGTTGTGCAAGTTGTCACAAACAATGCAACAAAGCATATGTGACGACTAAGAGACTACTACAAGAGAGGCATCCATCCCTCTTGTGGACCTCTTATGCGGCATAGTGTCTTGACCTTCTTTTGGAGGACATTGGAAAAATTGATTGGGTGAGCCAGTTATAGAAGATGTAAGAAATATAACGAAGTACATATATAATCACCCTTGGGTTCTCAACTTGGTGAGAGAACACACGAAGGGGAAAAAGCTTGTATGAGCCAGTGTCACAAAGGTTCGCAACTAAATTCTTAACGTTGCAAAGTATTTTTAGTTTGGTGTCATCATTGAAGCAAATGTTTGTGAGTCGAGCATGGCTAGACTCACAACATTCAAAGAAAGTCGATGGAGAGAGGACAGCAAAGATAGTTTTGATGATATCTTTGCAAAGAAACGTATAGAGATCATCAAGGTAACTTCAAACTTCAATTTAAATTTCAAGTCAATTCCTTTATTTTAATTTATTAAATGCATTATTATTTACTTATTTACTTTATTTGTAAGTTTGTTACTCTAAAGTTTAAGTCAAAACCGTTGGTGAGGATTTTACACTTGGTTGATGGGGAGCAAAACCCGATGGGGTACATTTATGAGGCCATAGACAGGGCCAAAGAGGCCATCCAAAAATATTATATGGGGATATCGTCATATTTGGTACCTTTTGGGAGATAATTGATCGCAGGTGGAACAATCAACTCCACCAACCATCTCATGCAACAGATACTACCTCAACCCCAAGTTTTTCTCCTCTCGATGGCTTCACTAATGTGAATGGGGAGGTTATGGAAGGCCTCTCAATATTGATTAAGAGGATGATATCGAGGTTGAGACGAGGGACCTCATTATTTTAGAGCTACGGAACTACAAGCATGTTAGGGGAGGCTCTTTTCTTCAATGTTAGCTATCCAAGGGAGAACCACACAACCACCGATAACAAAGATAAAAATATTTACTAATTTATATGTTACAAGTTACAAAATTTTATTTTATTAATTACTTATAAACTTTTGACTATCTTGTTTGTATAATCTTGGTGGGAAGATTGGGGAGGAAATACCCCACACCTTCAAAAGCTAGCCCTCGAATTTTATCTCAACCTTGTAACGCTTTTGGATGTGAGCACAACTAGAGTTTGTTTAAGGCCATTTGCACGAAGAAGCACAACAAGTTGACTCAAAAACACCTCAATGACTTGGTTTTTGTGCAATACAACCTTGACTTCACATAAGATTGCTACTTTCGAGAGGGAGGTTGTAATGTCCCCAAATGGACATATTTGACCCCCACTTGGATTTTAGGCAAATCCAAATACCCAAATGCAATTTATAGAAATTATCTCAAAATATCTAATGCAGATCTGAATTAAATCCAGAAATGACGACTAGGGCAGATTTTGAAACTTATAAAAATCAAAAATAAATCATGATATTTTCCACCATAAACAGAGCTAAAACTTATAATATTTCACCCTTAATATATTCGTGCAAAGATCTAAATTTTTAGAGCCCATATACAGTTGAAATGAATTTATTTTGAAACCCCATCTATGCAAAACATTATTGAACTTCAAAAATTCATAACTCACTAAAAAATACTCCGATCCACACAAATAAATTATGCACGGATTCAGAAAAATAAGGAGAATGCAATGACGTTACCCATTCATACAAATGACAACCACAAGTGCCCTAAACAACCAAAACACCAATTCGACTTAAGGTTTTGGGCTGGAAAATTTTTGAAAGTTGGCTGATTTAATCACTAAAAATCAGACTTGTAAACAGCAATAGAAATCAGCTTCTAGACAACTCCAAAATCTCACGAACCAGCTCCCTAGATAGGTCACTCCACCCAGAATACTGCTGGAAATGAAGAAGAGACACAACAACAATTCCCTTCTTCAAACCCTTGTAGAAATCTGCAAAATTACAGCCTTCACACTGCTGGAAAAATGATAGAAAACACAACTAACTCCTTGATGCCCAATGGAAACCCCTGTATGGAGAATCCTCTCAACTCTTGGAGGGTTTTCGTCCTCAAGAGGTATTTCTAAAGGGTTTCGTCCTTAGAAATAATATAGACAAAGTTGAAAGCTTCATACAAAATCAGAAATGGAAAAATATTCAAGTGTGTCTCTCTAAGCAAGCCCCATTGCTTAAATAGAAGAATTGGGCCTAATGGCCACCTCCAATAGCCAATCATATTTTTCCTCCTCATTAAATGATTTCACCCACTTGCTTTCTCTCCCTAGGCAAGTCACATTTGCCTAGAATAAATCATTTGGCCCATACACTTTTTCCTTATGCTTCCCTTTATCACTTACTTTTGCTCCATAAGCAAGTCGCACTTTTCCATGTATATTTTATTTTTCTAAAGTGTTTTTCCCATTTGTTTGTTTTTTCTATTTTTAAGTTAATAATTTATTATAAGTGCATATGATATTTTATTTTATTTTATTTTGCACTTTATAATAAAATATTAAAACTTAAGTCACCCTTATTTTATTCCCTTAGCCATCGGGTAGACAAAATAGGCTAAGGGTCTTTGATTGAGAAGGGGATATTACAATCCTCAAGCAATTCCAAACTTGTTTTGTCCAAGTGCCATGCACAAGAGACAAAACATGCTGAAGTGATCCAAGATCCTTGCACCTGTACCTGTCAAATGAAACAGATCTTGCCACCATATACCTCTCTCAAGAGAATCATATACACAAAGTTGCATCAAAGGTATTACATAGTTTATATGGCAGATTTCTTCCTCTAATTCAACATTTTTCTCAAGAGGAAAATAAATCTGAATATGCATCAATAAATATGACCTTATCTCACTCATTTCATACCTTTCAATGCCATCAATATGCTCCAAGTGTTCAAGATAGACATATGTTGAGTTGCCCCAACACTGTTGTCTATGTGCCTATTAAATGTATCTGAAAGTTGATCAAAGGCTGCTGGTTTGGAAATTACACCAGGTTGCAATTTCACGAAGTGTCCATGAGAGACTCCTCATCCTCATGTGCAAGTTGCTCCATAAAGTCGTCTTTGACTTCTTCACTTTGGTGTGGATCTGATTTGTCTTCCCTCGTGGGTGTAGACTCCCTTGCATCATTTGTCCACATCTTTGCCTTGTACTCTTGTAGGTGTTGTTTCCCTTGGCATCCAGCGCTAATGCTATCAATCTACAGCCCTAGCTCTTCTTTGTGACTCCTCAAACTTTCTTTGATTTTCCATTACATCCTCCTCGAAATTTTACTTGCATATATGAATTTCTTCTCATGTCTAATATCAATATTTGGTTCCTTTGGAGCTGAAATAATCTCTCTAACTTGGCATCCAACAAGCAATGTTTCTTCCTCACTAATGCAATTATTTTGTTCAATGGAAACCATACCTTTCTCTCTAGAAGCTTCTTCTTCTTCCCTTGGACAAATGGACTGCTTATTTGCAGATCTAATTTGTCTTCCTTTAATCATTAAACCAACTTGGGTGTAGACTCCATGGTTTCACTTTCTTGCTTATCCTTGCCATCTTGTACATCAAATCTTTGCCCTCGAATTTTATCTCAACCTTGTAATGCGCTTTTTAAGATGTGGCATTAATAAATGCCTACCTTTTTGCGCCCCCACAATGGGACAAAACCGCCTAAGGAGAGTTTGTTTAAGGCCATTCACACGAAGAAGCACAACAAGTTGACTCAAAAATGCCTCAATGACTTTCTTTTTTTTTGACAGAGGAAGATCAATCAATCTTCAACTTCACATAAGAAAGGTGGTAGGTCCGTTACAATGCAGGAGCTTATTGATTTGGATGAGATCGATCCATACAACAATATCAAGAAAATGGAAATTTGGTTTTCGAGATCGGGCAAGAATGATCTAGAGGATCCTCACAGAGAAACACCGATCTAAGATCTTCTCGAGATAAGTTAGCAGTCATTTTTAAAGCGTGGAGAAAAATTATACGATTCAAACGACATCTTGTTTGATGCGATTTTGTATTGTGTTTGTAAAATCGGAGCTCGTTTACAAATATTTTGTTATAGCCCGCTGAAATTTTTGGGTTGTTGAATATTCGCAAAATTTGGAGTTTTGTACACATGCGGAGTTGGCTTCAACTAGTCGTGTGCAAATCATAAGATAGTTTTGGGAGGTGGAGGGGTGGGGGGCGCCTATAGTGTTTCGATTATATTGCGACACATGGGCCAATTGTGTGACGTACTAAAAATAATGGGTTTTGGAACGCAAGGCATCCGGATCTTGGACACTCGTTCTCGGACAAATGGACCTTTACTTGCTATTTCATCCGGTTTATACATGTTTCACAACTTTATGGAATAGCCTCGGCCAGTTTCACTCTTCTTTCTTCTCGAGCACACTTAATTATGGAGGGATGCCTTGCCTCCTTCTCATTTAATCATTAAACCAACTTGTGTATATAAACTCCTATAATTGCCTTTCTTGGTCGAGGACCCTGCATGTTTCCGGACTATTAGACATGCATTATTTAAATTATAAAATTATAAGCACTTTATATTAATTTATTAATGATAAAGTCAAATTAAAAATAGAAAAGAAAAATATAAAGTGATAAAGTAAAATAAGAAAGGGAAATATCACTTTATAATTATTATTCTCCCCTAGTTAAGAGGATTCTCCACACGGGGTTTCCATTGCATATCAACAAGTTATCTGATTTTTAGTAGTTTTCCATAAATTGCAAAATTATTCAAGTGTTTTGAAGAAGAAGAATTGTTGATAAGTCTTTCCTTCATTTCCAGCCATTTCTATATGGAGCGGCCTATCTAGGAGCTGGTTTATGGGTTCATTGTGTATGATCATTTTTTTATTAACTACCATATTCTAAAGTTGTTGAATATTCCACACGGGGTCCACGGTGTTGGGGGGCAAATTGAAGAAGAAGAATTGTTGATGAGTCTTTCCTTCATTTCCAGCCATTTCATTATCCTTAGCTTAACTTTCCACGCATTGCATATTCATTATACCATATGGATTTGATGTACGTGGATGGCAAGGCATGTAAGCTTTTTTTGAAGGAAATGAAGACATGGAGCTTACACCCATGAAGGAAGACAAATAAGATTTACACCCAATCCTATGTGAAGAAGCCAAAGGATACCTTATGGTGAAACTTGCACATGGGGAGGAGACTTCCATGAATATGTACGTGTGAAATTGAAGACATGGAGCTTTAATTTCCAAAACAACATGGTGAAACTTGCCTTTGGTAAGCTTCCAACAGCCTTTGTAAGATGTAATTAACGGTATGTAATGCTCCCTACTATGCCATGTCCATTTGATGGACAACCTAATGGTTACTACAACAAAAGAAAAGAGACCCAAGTTGATCTTGGTGATGAGGATGCAAGTGATAAGGAAAGAGCAATTGTTGATCCTATTCTTGGAGATCTAAGGCACATAGATAGTGGTGTTGGGGGCAGCTCAACATATGTCTATCCATCAAGGAAGGATGAACAATCGGAGGATAGATTAAGGTATGAAAAATTGTTGCTTATGTCATGTCAAATTATGGATCATTATGGGAAGTGTGATAGAATGATGGATATGGGTTGCAACATAAGACATAAATCTTTTGATGCAAATTTGTGTATATGATCATCTTGAGAGAGGTGTATGGTGGCAAGATCTATCTCACTTGACAAGTACAGGGGCCAGGATTTTGGATCACTTCAGCTTGTTGTCTCTTGTGCATGACACTTAGACAAATAAGTTCCAATTGCTTAAGGGCAAGCAATTTTGGGAAGGGAAGATTGTAATATCCCCTTCTCGGTCGAAGACCCTTGACCTAATTTTGTTTCCCAACGGCTAAAGGGGTGATAGAAAGGGAAACTTATCATAATAAATTAATTATAAAAGTGCAATATAAAATAACATTATAAGCACTTTATATTAATTTATTAATGATAAAGTCAAATTAAAAATAGAAAAGAAAAATATAAAGTGATAAAGTAAAATAAGAAAAAGGGAAATATCACTTTATATTTATTATTCTCCCTAGGAGAAAATGCGACCCCTTTGGAGGATGAAAAAGGTGGGAAAAAAAAGCATTAAATGCAACAGCGAAATCTGATTGGAAGTTGGGAGGCTATTTGGCCCATTACATCTATAAAAGCAAGTTTACTTGCTTGTAGAAGGCATGCTTTTCTATTTTACACAAATCTGATTTTTGTTTGAGCCTAGAGCTTTTACAAAATATTTCTAAGAACGAAAACCTTTAGAAATAATCTCTCAAGGACGAAAACCCTCTACGGGATCTAGTATAAGGATGAAAACCCTTCTCCTAGTTAAGAGGAATCTCCAAATAGGGGTTTCCATTGCATATCAAGGAGTTAGAAGATTTTCCAGTTGTTTTCCAATGGTATTGAGGGCTGAAATTGCATATCTATTCAAGGGTTTTGAAGAAGAAGAATTGTTGTTGAGCCTTCCCTTCATTTCCAGCCATTTCTATATGGAGCGACCTATCTAGGAGCTAGTTTATGGGTTCCTGAAGTTGTTTATGATCAAATTTTTATTGTTGTTCGTATATCTGATTTTTAGAGATCATATCAGCTATTTTACATAATTTTTGGAGTGGAAGAAGTGGTATTTTCAGTTGTGTCTGAGGGCAACTATCTGCAGATTTTTATAAAATAAATTCAGCCTGCTTTGAGGTCAAATATGGTATTTATCTCTTGATTCCATCTTTATAAATTTTGTTGAGTTGATTCCATTAAAGATTTAGTGGTTTTGCCTCTCTTTTTGGTGGGTTTTCATCTCCTATGCAAGTCACCGTGCATGTATAAAATTCAGATCTGCATTGAAATATTTTATAAATTATTTAGAATTTGTTCTTTGGGTTGGGGTTTTGCCTAAAATTCATTTGGGGGTAAAAAGTGTCCATTTAGGGACATTACAAATGCAGTAGCATATGGTCATCTAAAGAAAATGGCAGATCCTATACTTTTTTACTGCATCTAATTCTAGAGATAATGACATATGCAACCAAAAAAATGCTCAGCACAACTGTGTTTTTAAACCTACGTTTTTCCCAGCAAGGCATCAACATGATCATCCATCTTGCCACTATGTTTTTGATGTTTTCTCTCAGCCCTTGACTAACGTCGTATTTCTGCACCACAGTCTCTTTTCGAGTTGAAGAAAATAGTCTAAAGGGGAAACTGTGACTAAGACCTCCCTTCCCTAGAAGCCCAAGTAAATCTTAAGGGGAGATGTTGGTGTATAAAAATACTCCTCTTTTTTGCTTTACTTAGGCTTAGAGTTTATTCCTAAGTTATGCATACTAAAGTTATTTTGTGCATTAAATAATTTGTAGACGAAGATAATTATCTTGATAGGTTACATGGACAGGTTAGAATATCTCTATTTCAGGCACTGTTTTAATCCCACATAACTTTCATACATATTTTCTAATCAGCTCCTCTCTTGCATACTCTTGCATGCCCTTGGTTCTAATCAGGTATGCACCTCTATGTTTTCCTAATTATACACAGAGGTACCTTTCATTTCTTAATGTTTGAAGTAGAGCTTGTTTGCAATTGTCTCGAGTCAATTTTGTTAAATTATTTTTTCTTTCATTTTGAATTGTGCATGTGTGAAATGTAGTCATTGGCAAGGTTGTATCCTGGGTGAATATGGTGATTTTATGTCAGATTTCATCCATAATTCTTTGTTTTGGCCCAAAATATTATTTGTTTAGGGTTTTGCAAAACCCTCGTATCTTATTAAAATGATGGAATTTTCTAAACCTGAATGAGGAAGAAGATTCTTTAGAAAAAACTGCTTCGGGTCATTTTTTAACTTCAACAAATACGGCAATTTAGCCTCTCAAACCGACAATAGAAGTTTAGGGAGTGTTTCGGTGGCAATGCAGCGATTTTGTATTGCCTCTCAAACCAAAAATTCAATCTTCTTTGTGAGTCTGAAGCGAGACCCACCAAGAAAGTATTTTTGAATCCTGGTTGAAAAAACACTTGTGAATAATGGAATTATACACACACTATGTAGAATGTTTAAACTAGGGATGTTTTTAATGTCATTTAAAATTGCAAATATAGAAAGAATGGTTTTAGAAAAGCATTTTTGGTATTGTGGGAAATCTCGGATTGAATTTATGCCATGGACGTCTAACATTGAAATTGATAAACTAAAGGTCTTTAGCCAACCAAAGTGGTTAGAAATTAGCAATGTCCCGAATTTTCTGCCTGAATTGTAGAAGCCCATAGGAGATGGGTCGAAAGTTAATTCCACGAATATGCCATTGCTGCATATGAATGCATGGGTCCTTATATCTCAACATATTAAAGAAAATCTGCTAGAAGCCCTAAATATTGTGCACAATGGGATGTCATTTCTATGTGATCTTGTTGGCCAAGGAGGGTTGTCTGCATGTTTCTTTGCAAGCAGTCATGTCATAAGAAAAAAAAAACTTACCCAAGATGGTTAAACATGAGGAAAAAAACCCTACATAAAAAGAACAAACATGTTCCCAAAATTGTTGATAACGAAAAAGAGTCTGCTAATCAACAGGCCATAGATCCCCCTCAAGAAAAGACAGTCCTCCAGTCCAAGAAATTCCTATACCAGATCCTTAGGGAAGTTGACGGATGTTGTGTCTGACCTAGATAGCTCTATCAGTTGTTCAGAAGCTAACAGATATTTTAGCGAACATGGTTTTCGATACATATACCCCAGTTGTTCAAAATCTAATGTTAGCTATGAAGAGATCATACCATCCCAAAAAAGAACTGTTTCCTAACAAGACAAAGAATCTCAGATGAGAGAAGATTGCACTACTGAAGGATACCCCAAAAGCCGCAGCAGACCTATCCCCAATTGATGTTCATAGAGAGACTGCTATGAAAAAGGTTGGATTGATCTTAGAGCTGATACTCAAGCACGTGTCCTTACCTTTACTTCACACCTTGTCTTGAAGACACTCCACTGCCAGGGCTCTCCTTGTGCCTTTACTGTCTTGATGCTCTCTCCCTGAGACATTAAATTTATTTTGGGTCTCTTTATTGTGCTCAAGGTTGCAGAACTTGCTCTCTCATCCTTATGGCACTCTTGCATGGCAGACTCATAACATGAACTAGCTGTAGCTTGACTCTTCCTCTTGCAACTTCTGCTTGTTCTCACTTGAGGGCACTCAAAAGCTCTATGCCCATAAGTCCCACACTCAAAACACTCTCCATCAAAAGCATAACAATCGAATGCTCCTTCAAACACATCCTCTTCTTCACCCAACTCTTCATCTACCTCTTCCCATGAAGTATTTTCATTGTCAAATTAATCTTCGTTGTACAAGGCAATTTTCCCATGTTGCTGTCACAATTCTTATTATTTCCATTTCTTGATGTGTTGGGCTCCTTTCTCTTCAACTTTTCTTCAGCCTTCAAGGCATATTGAAAGCCTCCTCAATAGTGCTCAAATTCACCATACACAACTCATTTTGGATACTTAACATGAGCCCATTAACATATCTTGCAACCTTTTCTTTATCTAAATCTGCCTAATTGTGAGCTCATAAAACTCTTTAGTGTACTCTTAGACTGATTTCTCCCATTGTCTCAAGTTTTGCAATCTCTTCAACAATGTCAACTCATAATCCAAAGGAAGAAACTTACCCCTAAGCCCAGCTGCCATTTTGTCCCATTTGCTAAGTCTTGCTTTCTCTTTTTCCTCTCCATCTGCACTTGTCTCCACCACAAGGCTGCTATCCTTTTCAATCTTGCTTGGGCGAACTTCACTCTATCCGGGTCTATGATCTTCTCAAGCTCAAAATACTCCTCTAGATTAGTGATCCAATCCACAAGCTCCTCTGCATTCAGAGACCCAGAATAACATGACGCTTCCACTTGCATGCTTCCATCTACCTTGGAAAGAGCTACAAGCAGTCTCCTCTCTGCTTCATGCATTTCTTCAGCTCTTGCTTCTACTCCACCTCCTCCATCAGTGTCACTCTCACCTTGGTCTCTAAGTCTTCTCTTCCTATCTTCTTCTCTCATAGCATTCACTTGGGCTTGTACATCTCTACTGGCTTCAAGCAAAACATCTCTCATTTTCTCTTCTTCTATTGGCCATTATGACACACTACTACTGTGACTCAGACTCGATATTCACACTTGTGACACAAGCAAGCTCACAATCAGCTTACAAACTTGAGATTGACACCCTCCAAATTGACACAATCAGCTCACAAACACTTCTCAGACTTGATAACAACTCACTAACACTTTCAAAAGCTCACAAGACTTTCTCACAATCTCTATATGTCCTCTACCCAGTTTTCTCAGACTGGAGAACCCTCAAACACTCACTAGCACCTTCTACCCAACCTTTTTCTCTGCTAGAAGGAGTCGCACTCACTCTCACCTCTGTTTTCTACCCACTAGACACACAAAGTGGAAAATAGGGCTCTCACAACTCTCTCACACTTCACAGACCTCTAGCTGCCATCACTCATGTTCTCACTGACTCTCAACAACACAAACACCTCACCGAGAACTTTACTGTGATATGATACCAGTTGATGCAATGATACAAGGATGGTATCTCAAGTGAACAAGAGAACACCATCGCAGCCTCAGAGTCAAACACCACGGATTACACTAAAATGTGACACTCTTTTTATTAATATAAAGCCTTAAACAGTATCTACAATTAATTGTGACGTTGTGACACTCTCCTCTCTATCTCTATACACTCTTGAGCCTCTTTTGGGCCTTTACAACCACCTTGTGACACTCTATACATATTACACACATACATACTCACTGTGACACTATTGATAACAAACAAAACTCTCTGCAACCTTTAACATTTCCCCAAACTCAAATTGGCAGCATTATATTACACTTAGTGTCACTTGCTTGACTCTAACACAAAATTCAAGCCTTTCATAAGCATTGGAGATTTCTAGCGCCCTCTACTTCCCTCCAAACCAGATTTATTAATTGGTTTGGGACTCTAGATGTTTTGAGCCTCCTCCAGACTTCCTTCCAGGTCATGAACTCAAAATTCTTGGGCATTTACACGCTCCAACAGCCTCCAACGGCTTTGTAACCCCGAATTAATATGGTGGGGCTCTCCCTCTGACTTCTTTGGGGCCCTAGACACCTAACCCTGTCAATGGTGTCCCCGTGAATGTGTGCCCCAACCCCAAAACTCAAAATTTGAAGTTTCCTTTTGTTGCCTATGTCCCAAATGGCATTCTCGAGACTCAGTTACCATTTGCTCACTCCTAGTAGGTCCTTGCATTCCAAATTGTGTCTGAATAGATAGCTTGGCTCCCAAGCTTTCCAATGAGGCCAATTTTGTCTCCAATGGCGCCCTCAAACAAAAATTAGAGGTCTATGTAATTCTTTTGGCCATGCCTTCTCTCTCGGCCTTCTTTTATTGAGCTCCTTATGCCTACATGTCTCTTGGGACCCCTTATTCTTTGTCCACTTGGTGTCCTTGTGTCTCAAGCACTTTATAAGTGCTTTAAAATATAATGTCCCACTTGTCTTTCCCTAGGCCCTTCCTGTCCTTTCTTCCTCTATCTCCTTTTCTCGGTGGGCCCCACCATGTTGCGTATGAATGTGCCATGTGTCCCCATCTTTCTCATGGACTCTCGCAACCTACTCGATGATGCCGACACAGGGCATCCTCTTATGCACTTGGATCCACAGGCTCCTTAGACTCCTTTGCTCCTACTCTTCTCCGCTCAAGATTTGCACCCCTTCCAGGATGTCTCCACATGTCACCTTTGGAATCCTCTTTCTTCATGGGCTCTTTGTACTTTGTGAGTACCCGCCTTATCTAGGATCTTGAGACCTATCTTTGTGACCCCCTCCATGATCTTGACACGTGTAGTGCCCAGACTCTAGTTTTCACACGGGCCTTAACTTGGCCAAACTCATGCGACAATGCCACGCATTCCAACCTTCATACCTTAAGGCTTGGGACTATGTCATGGATCCCTTTAACTTTAGACTCAAATAAAACGGGCTCCACTTGCCCACTAAGTATATTGAGTGCTTTTATATTCAAAGGCTCGTATACTCCCCTTCCTCAAGCATATGAGATTATTCCCTCTACAATGTTGCTGCATATAACGCCCTTTCTGCCATTGTTGTGTCTCTAAAAGCCTTCAAATGGCTATCCTTGGTCCCTTCAAGCTCAATGATAACTAATGGGACGCTCCTCGAGCTCCATACACTTAATGTGCCCCTTTATGTGTCCCCTAATGCCGTGGAAAGGTCTCTTCTTAACAGTGACTACCATTGTTGCATGGCTCAAGCTCCTTGATATTATTGGCTCC
This sequence comes from Taxus wallichiana var. yunnanensis, assembly GCA_018340775.1. Lineage (NCBI taxonomy): Eukaryota > Viridiplantae > Streptophyta > Pinopsida > Cupressales > Taxaceae > Taxus > Taxus wallichiana. The sequence goes on along the minus strand of CM031234.1, from coordinate 980,922,809 downwards.
CTAGATGCTTCTACATTATGTAGCTATATCTTCCATTGAAGCAGAATACAAGGCAGTCGTCATTGTGAAGCAATTTGGCTACGTCATATTTTGATTGACTTTCAATTTCCTCAAACTACACCTACTCCATTCTATTTTTGTGACAATCAGGGTGTATTGAAGTTGGTAAAGAATCTGGTATATCATGCTCGCACTAAAAACATTGAGATTCATCATCACTATATTGTGTAGTTGGTTGATTCTAGTGATATCTCTCCTCACTTCTGTGAATCTAAGGAGCAGCTTGTAGATCTAATGACTAAACTTCTTGATCCTATCCTGTTTGTAAAATTTCGGGACAAACTTGGAGTTGTCTCCGGTTTAGTCATTGAGGAAGGGTATTAAATATATTTCAATGGCAATTACAGTTGCTAGTTAACTGCCCAGCTATATCGTAACATCTTCCAACATAATAAATATGAGCACCACACACATCTCAAAGCGTCTTGTGTGCCTTTCTCAATTCTCTTCACTCTTTTCGTGTTCACATCTTTTAACCGTGCGGTCATGATTTCTCAAAAAGCGAGGGTGAAAACATTAGGGCACAGACAGACATTTTTGCTTAACATTTCTCAATTTGCAGTCATGGAAGAAGACATTGGAAAGCTCGTTCTAGGACACATACATATGAAGCAAATAACAACAACGCAATGCAAATCAGGCAGATCGCACTGAAGAAAGTGATTTGCAGTCCAGACCTCAGTCTACAGTCAAAATGTTGCAGAATTCTGGAATTTTCTGTAACTTTTAAAACTTCAACGATAATTTTTAATATTGAATGTGCTTTTTTAATTTAAGATCCCTCCAAGGAAGTTGTATTATAGTTTTCACATTGGCTTACAGTTCACTGGTCCAATATTGTATGAATCATGGCCAATATCCAAAATCTAGTTTTGCCAAAAGTGCAGAAGCTAGTTGGTCAAAACTAGAATATCTGAAATCATAGTATTTTAACAATCGCAGAGAATTGAGACTGCAATCAAATCATTCTCAAAAGGAGGCCCTTCTGTTGCAACTATGACAAGCCTTGTAAGGAGGCCCTTCTGTTGCTACGATTATCTGTGTTAGATTATTTAATCCACAAGGTCCGAAATGCCACTATGGCGGGTGATCTTTGGACCATAGTAACAAAACTCAAACTCGACAAAAACTCAAGCCAATTTTTTACTCAAAAGCATACTCGGCAACAAAAATCAGCCAAGACTCAGCAAGACTGGGCCAAAAAAATTAAAAAAGAATTTTATTGGAAAAAATATTAAAATGCATTCTATATCAAAGCAACTTAAAATACACTCAAAACTAATCAATTACAGCTGGCATACACATGTACACATAGAAGTAAATGATACGATATTGCATGTTTGAAGTCGAACAATTGAACTTGAAACTAGAGAGCTGATATTAAATAGGTGTTGCTTTTAGATTCTTGGGACTCTAATGAGTTTGGCTCAATGGCTAATAGGAATATTTACAACTTACTGGAATCGATTCAACAGATGTTTCATTTTAGAATAAGTTTTTAAGCTTTGTTTCCAAGGTAATTACTTTTTTATCATAGATGTCCAAAACACCCTTAAGCAATTTTCTTCCTTGGTACAGAAATTCCTTAGATACAATTCTTGCATGAAGATCTGATAACCAGTTACTGCCCTATCATTTTTAAGCTTTCTAGATTTTCCAGTAGTTGATGTTTACCATCAAAGCCTTTTGCTCATTATCCTATGTAATTTAAAATGTTTTTAATCATATTTTTTAGGCTCTAATAAAGGAATAACCAACCAAGTTGCTTAGTGGGCTTTCTATTGGCTCTTAATAATTATATCTTCAAGAAGGTTGAGTGATTCATCTTTGTTAAATTGAACTGTTATAGCATGTCCTGCTTCAGTTAATTTTCCTCCAATTCCTTGGTTCTTCTCTATGGCAAACTTTCTCTTTCTTAAGTCTCTTTGGGGTTGGTGTATCTTTCTTCTTGTTATCTCCAATGTCATCCTTGTAATCTCACTATCTTTGACACAATCACCTATAACTTGAGATCCCTTTTAGGTCACTTCTTGTTGCTGGGAGAGCCTCTTATCCCTTCAACTTTTTGAACTACCTTGTTCCTTTGTAGTCTTCTTGCCACAATAGTGATTCAGATTGTAGATTGAGCATGAATTTTCAGCTGCAAACTAGTGGTATGACTGCAGGAAGGCTTTGTGACAGCTTCACACTGCAAATCATGTGTAACTTCAGCTGTATTCGTCATTTGATTATAAGCAATTAACTCTTCTTAATGGTGCCTTCTACAATGTGCATGAACAAACTCTTCGAGATTGCGGTACATATCCTCTCTTTTCAGTACTCTTCGAGATTGCGGTACATATCCTCTCTTTCCAGTACTTTATGATAAAACACAGAAAAGAAGATTAGTACTAAGCCAAATCATTTTGAACCACACCCATCAAGATCGTAATAGGCCTTGGCTTCCAAACCTTCAAACTTATACTATGCAACTTCCATTTACACAGAAATACAATGCTTGCCATATGTATGTCATCTGTTTTTTATGCATTTAGAAAATGGGAAAACGGCAAGCCTCAGAGACTCGAGATACGGGACTCACGAGTCCTGCTAAACTGGTGAGTTTGACGAGACTCGCCGAATTTGTGGAATATTTTCCTAAAACTCACTCAGGTGGACTTGGACTCAGATACACAAGTTCTCGCAGAGACTCGTCGAAGTCTCATAAGACTGCTTTGGATGAATCTCTGAAAAAAGTAACAAAATTTGGGTCCTTCACCTAAATAATTTGTTGTTTTCAGCAAAGATGCATGTTGGTAAGTCCCTGTCAGAACATCTTCGGATGAAAGATCTCTGGGAGCACTCACTGCCATAGAGAAAAAGATTGAAGGTGACGACATGCTTGTGTTTGTTCTAAATAGTTTACCACCCTCCTATGTAACATTTGTGATCAGCCAGACCTCTCACTTTTGATCAGGATAGTTCCTATTGCTGCATAAGAAATACAAGCAGACAAAGACTAGTGAGTCTAGTTTTGGACAAAAAGAGAATGCATTTGTTGTGAGTAGAAGGGGAAGTGGAAACATAATCCTGAAGAACCTACTTCCAAATTTTAGGTGAAATATCATTACTATCATAAGGTTGGGCATGTTATAAACAAATGTCTAAAGCAACAGTATGATCCTTCTCACAACAAAAACTGAGAGAAGAAGCAAATGTGGCAGCAATTGAAGAACGGGGCAACGGGTCTGAGGAAGAGTGTGCCCTTGAGGCATCATACACAAACAACAATGCTACCAATTGTTGGTTCATTGATTCTAGCACATTTGGACATTTTTTGTGTCAGAAGGACTGGTTTTTACAATGTACTACAAATGCAAATATTTTTATTCAGTTTTATTAGTTATTGGGGAGTTACTTGCAGTAGAGTGGATAGGAGATATACGCATTGTGTTGACTAATGCTCAAAACTCATAGTAAGGAATGATAGGTGTGTTTCTAGCATGAGTGGAAATCTTTTGTCTATTTGTCAGTTAAGAAAAAATTCCAACATTGTTGTAAATTCTCTAGGCAGAAGTATATTATGTCTAATGAGGAACAAGAAAGGGTAGTTGTTCTAGGCATTGGGCAAGGTGGCATGTATAGGCTTGTTGACCCTACTACAATCAACTCAAATGCACGTCTGGAGGAGACTCCATCATACACAATGTACAGGACCAGGGCACCACCTTCCAAGAGACCAGTGAATCATCAAACAAAAGAACTTCTCAGTGTGGTACTTCATGCACATCTCTCCTTCTGTCTTAGGTTCTGCAACTTCTTGAACAAGTTCAACTGGTAATCCACAGGTAAGAGTTTTGCCTTCAAATTGGAAACCAACCTCTTTGAGGCTTTGAATTTATCCTTTCCATTTCTTTCGCGATCATTCTGAACATGATCCCACCATAAGGATGCATGCCCATTCAGCTTTGTACAATCAAAACAAACCTTATGGTCCTCAATTGACTCATAATCAAAATATTTCTCCAATTCGACGATCCAGCCGATTAGATCTTTAGGACAAAGACTTCTTAAATAATTAGCAATATCCATACACGATCTCCTCCAATCCCTGAAATAGCCTTCAAATAAACATCTTCAGGTTCTTCATCCAAGTCGTTTTCATCAATCTCCAATGCTTCATCATCACATGAGTCATCATCAGCATCTCTTCTTCTTTGAGTTTCTATAGCCACAAGCCTCTCATTCAGACCTCTCATCAGATCTGCTAATTCAGCCGCTCTAGGCGGTCTGATTCGCCTTCCACTAACAAGCATTCCTACATGTGCTGTCTCAATTTCCTCACACACAACAATAGTAACAAAGTACTGCAATCCCCTACACCTTCTACCCAGCAGTCTATGTGTTGGAAGATGTCTACACTACTTTCTACCCACATTCTCAAATGTGGAGAGCATAATGTTGCAATCATTCGCAAAAGACGTGAAATTCCGCTCTGATACCAAACTGATGCAGTCATAGTTAGAGGGTTCAATTAAGGATTGTCTTAGACCATGCAGCCCACGGATTTTCACACAAGATGACCTCGCACGTGCAAAGCTCAACACATGGCTTGAAAAAAACAATAAGCTTTGTGCATTAATCAGGAGGAAAATACTATAGACTCGGGCACAATGCATTACAACCTCATTACATCCTTACAAAGAAAAGACTCAGCAACATCCACAGTGGGACGCAATCCTAGGACTCTAAATCCTAACTAGACTCACACTCGCAAGCCCCTACATGACATGGAGCTTCTACACAATTCATATGCAATCTCTTACCTCTGGATCTCTCTGGGTATTATTAGCTCTCTCAGCTATTATCATCCGTTAAGATCTTTGCTTCCCCATTTATATAATCTGGCAGAAGAAGTAAAGATACTATTGCAAGGAATCCACTACCCAATCAGATCACTCACGGGGTTGTTTTCGTCCAATTGAAATATACCCGGTTGTTTGGTAATTCAGTTGCAAAGAAAACAGATCAAGAACCACGTGTCCAAGGTGACAGCTCACTACTCGTTGGCGTGTCTGCAAAGATAAAAACCCCGTAAGGCACAATGTGTGTGCACAAGAGACTACACACAGTCTTCCACAGAGCTTTGTCCCAAAACTTAACACCACATTTGACTGCATGGGATTTTCGTCATAACTAAAGATTGTGCAAGCCTCAAAGGTGTCCGGAAAACAAAGTGTGCATGATTGCGCAGGGTTACGCAGTGTTGGGCAAGCATATTCCATATATACTAAACTGTTTTTAGTTATACAAGATAACTGGTGAGCTTGGATGCCCCTGCATCATAGAGCCTGCTGGTGCCAATATTCTTGTTGCTTCGTCTCCATCGGTTCATTGATGTCAGCCTTGCAGTAAGCCTCAAAACCTAAGAAACATGTGGAGTGGCATGTCCCTACTTGGAGCAAATGATGAAAACCAACAATATCCCTACTCCAAACTCAAATGAATATGGTGAAGGTGATCAAATAGGAGCAGTCTAGGATGAAGATGATTTCATCATGATCCATATGGTTCACATGACCCCAAAGAAATTAAGGGTAGGTATAGAGAAAATATCTTAGAGATGAGCTGTCAAATGACCAAGAAATTCTCGCTCTTTAGAAATATACTAGCTGCTGAAGTCTCTAAATAATTGACAAATCATGAACAAAACAAAACTTGTAATTTTGTAAGCCAAAGCCAACCACCAACAAATGGCCATCTTGTAAAAGATGAGAAGGCGATTCCTGCAACAAGAAACAAACAGTAAAGGGATGCTTCTCAGCAACTGAGTCTAAAAAGAAGTGTTGAAGCAGTTCACACCACCCAAAACCAACCTGCCTTCACCTCTACCCAGAAAACAGGTACTGGCCATGATATATTTCTCAACATTTGATGCCAACTAATGTTTCCTGGTTGGATTACGAGAGCCTACTAGCCTGACTAATGCCTTTGAGAAGGCAATGAAAATAGAAATTGATCAACATGACACAAGGAACGCTAAGCTATTACTGATGATTGTGAGTATAAAAACAAGGGCGATAAAAAGGAAGGAAAATATGGGGGTAAAGACAAAAATGGATTAAAAAAATGCTGAAACTAGAAAAGTTATTGAAAAATGAACAAAGAATTGGTCTAAAGATTTGGCAATGGAACACCTTTGGCGAGAACGTTAGTAGTGAGATATTGAAGCTAGAGAAAACCTTGGCATCTGTATCTACCCGACCAACACATCAATCAAGACCAAATCTGCCTCAACGGCTGAGATGAAATAATTCCAGCCTAGGGAAAAGAAGGTTGAAGAGATAACAATACCAGAGCTCACTGAGGCCAATAATCTGGTTGCTTCTTCTTCATCAGTTCATTTATGTCAGCCTTGCACCAAACCTCACAGCCTAAGAAACATGTGGAGTAGCATAGTGCTATCCCTATTCAGAGCAAATGATGAAGACCAATGATATGCTTAACCCAAAATGAAATAAATATGATGGAGATCAAATAGGAGCAGTCTAGGATAATGATGATTTCATCATGATACATATGGTTTGCATGACCATGAAGAAATCAAGGCTAGGTCGAGCGAAAAACACCTTAGAACTGAAATGCCAAGTGACCACGAAATTCTCTTAGAAATATACTATCTGCTGAATTCTCTAAAGAATTCACAAATCATGTACAAAAATAACTTATAATTTGTGAAGCCAAAGCCAACTCCTAAGGAATGACCGTCCAATAAAATATGGGAAGGTGATACCCCCAACAAGAAACAATCAGTAAAGGGATGCTTCTAAACAACTGGGTCTAGAAAGAAGAGCGAAAGCACTTCCCACTACCCAAAACCAACCCGCCTCAGCCTCCACTTAGTAAACAGGTACTGGCCATGATAGGAAAAATCAGCAACAACAAACTTCCGTTCCCAAGTCCTGGTTTCTGCTACACCGTATCCCCTTTTTTGAGAAATGTCAAAGTTAGCCAACTTCCGTGATATAGTTTTGATTTCCTCTAGACAATGGGAAGATTAAAGATTCCTACACCAGTCAAGGAGCTCTTGAAAATGCCAGGCTATAAGAAGAGGCTCTCCAAGCATTGGGTGTTGGAAAATTTGATATCACAAATGGAGGAAGGTTTCACGAGCCTTTTTCAAGAAGTGGGCGTCCCATACGAATGTATAGGAGATACATCTCAGCACAAGGACATGCTTCAAGAGGAAAAGCCTCAGATATACCTTAGAGCTACAAAAGATCTCAAAACAGGTGATATCCATGCACGTTATCTCACAGTTATCATATATGGATTATTGTTGCACACTCATATGGTTGATTCAAGAGCCTAAACGAATGTCATGCCTCTTGAATTCATGGAAGAACCTGGGATTGCAAATAGATAGGCCATATAGAAGCTTGTATGCCATGGATTCTAGAGCAATTAATGTTTGTGGATTCGTCAAGAATTCAGATGTTATGTTCACTGCTTATCCAAACAAAAAGTTTTGAATGGATGTCCTGGTAGTTGATGTCCTGTCAAATTATGGGAAGGTGCTTTCCAGGAAATCGGCATGGACAATAGGAGGAAGCTTCCGAATGGACATGTCATAATCAGTGTTCCATTGTCTCCAAAAATAGATTTGAGATTCTACAAAGAACAAAAGCTGTTGTTCAACGTCAAGGATCCTTCTTAACCAAAATGATTTTGTGGCCATTGCACAACATCTCGGATGTTATGCTCTCCTAAATGTTAATGATAAAAATTGATTTGAACCTTGAGAGATATCTCCGGAGGATATAGTGCCTAAAGCAATCTAGACTATGCATTTTTATGGTGCTAAGGAGAATGATCAGGTGCGGGAGTTGTTTTCACTTCTCCACTCTGTAATGTGCTCCTTTTTTCCTATTGGCTGGCTTTTTATTGCATTAACAATATTGCAGAGTATGAAGATTTGATGTTGGGGTTGAAACTTGCTTAAGGAGATGGGATTCAAAGTCCTCAAGGTCTTTGGAGATTCAGAGCTTATAGTCAATCAGGTTGAAGCATGTTATTTTGCAAAGAATGATAAGCTTAAAATACATAGTGATGTCATATGGGATACCAATGATTATTTTGATACATTCAACATAGCAACCGTACCACGAAATAAGAATCAGCGGGCCTCTATACGGCCACTTTGGCTTAGAATTTTTCAGCCAGTATATGCAACTGCACTTTATGAGTATGAAATCAAGTTGATTGTCAAGCCTTCTTTGCAAGATAGTATTGAGCATTAGAAAGTCTTGAAGAAGAAAAAATTGGAAGATTTCCTTCGCTTAAGGAGAGTTTGAAGCACAGATCATTGATACCATTATGAATGAATCAAGCACAGATATGGGACGGATTATCGATGAAGAAAATGTTATACAGTTGAAAACCAACAGAATACCAAAAGAATTGATCGAATATGAATAGGGATTTGACAATCATTATAGAGTTAAAGCCACTCCCTCTCAAACAAATGTGGGGAGTTGACATAAATCAATCTCGGCACAACGAGGATCTTAAGATGAAGAGATCTGAGAAACATGCTTTCAAGAAGTTGTTTACTGAACATAAGGATGTTTTTACTTGGAGATATGATGAGCTAAAAACATGTCGCACTGATTTAATCAATCACTGGATCTTGCTGAAGCCAAAAGCCAGACAGTTCAAGAAAAAGCAAAGGCCCGTAAATCCTAAAATGGAACCTACTATTTAATATGAGTTCCAAAAAATTATTTATGGATAGATTATTGTTTGTGTCTGTTATTCTTCATTAATTTAGTCCCTGTTTGAAAAGCAAATAGGGATATTCGCCTGAGTGGATTTTTTGAAACTTAAATAATTTGTCATCTAAAGACGACTGTCCTTTTCTAAACATGGACAACACTCTTCAAACAGCAAGCGGCTCAAAGATGCTTTCCATGGTCAATGGGTTTTCTAGTTACAATCAAGTTTTAGTTGCAGGGGAAGATAGGAACAAGACAACATTCACTATGCCACGAGGAACCTTTCTTACATCAGAATGTCAATTGGATTAATAAATGCAGGAGCTCCTTTCCAAAGAGTGATGGATTATCCTTCCGCTGATTTCCAAGACAAAATTACTGTGGTATAGCAAGATGACAGTCTTTCCCAAGCATAGGAAGGACCAGATTACCCACCTCAAGCAAGTTTTTAATCGTTGTAGGGAGTTTGACATGTTTATAAATCCCAAGTAATCACTTGGGGTTAAAGAAAATTATTAGGACATAGTTTCTAAAGAGGGAGTTAGAATTGATCTAGAAAGTGTAGAGCTATTTCTCATATTTGCCTTCCAATGAACAAAAAGGAAATAATCTTTATTTGGAAAGATTAATTTTATACAAATATTTGTCCCAAACTTTGGATTATCCTTTTGCTGATTTCCAAGACAAAAGTACTGTGGTATATCAAGATGGCGGTCTCTCCCAAGCATAGGAAGGACCAGAATACCCACCTCAAGCAAGTTTTTAATCGTTGTAGGGAGTTTGACATCTTTCTAAATCCGAAGTAATCATTTGGGTTTAGGAAAATTATTGGGACACGGTTTATAAAGAGGGAGCTAGAATTGATCTAGAAAGAGAAGAAACTATTTCTCATATTTGGCTTCCAATGAACAAAAAGGAAATAGCTATGTTACACCAAGTTTCCAGGACGGGACGGCGGGGGAGATGGAGGGACATATTTCCAGGACAGTTTTTTTGAGGCCTTTTTTAGGGGACGGCAAGGGACGGATATTAAAAATAAGGGAAAAATTTTAAAATATAGGAAAATTGCAAATATTCATATGATAACATTAAGAACATTCATCACACACATTATAGAACCTTAATACATAAAATTGGAGCTGAATTGAGATTTCACATAAGATTCAAGTTTCAATTACAATAATAATTACAATGAAATGCCCAAGGGCTGCAAGTTTCAACTACAAAATGTTTGAAACATAGAAAATGAAAATCTATTGCTGCCCCTAATCAAAATCCGCTAAAATGGCATCAAAATCAGACCCTGAGTTTGAGTCACTGAACTATGAGGGATTGCCTCATCCAATGGAACCCCAACCAATCCCACATGTGCCTCCTCATCAACCTGTGTGGCATCTTCGGGATCAACATCCCAACGTGCAACTGGAGTCTGACGATACTCAAGAGTCTATCGATCCTGAAGTCGCAAGGCACTATGCATGGCTACTAACTTTTTGCTCATTCGAGAGGTAAGCTTGTTCCTCTTAACCGAGAAACAAAAATGAAAATAATGAGCTCCTTTTTAGTTTTAGTTGTAAGTGAGGTTCTTTTAGGTTTAGGTTAGTTAGGAATGAGTGTGGGGGTCCTTGTGGACCCCACATCCCTTTTATTGTTATTAATTTTGAGTTTTAAAAAAAAAACGTTTTACCTTTGTTGGGATGTAGGGGACACCTAGACATCCCCGATACAATCGGAGGGCTTGTAGAAGTCTCTCACCAGTATCGGGGACGTCTCCAAGCGTCCCCTATCGTCCCCTTCCCAAATTTGACATCATAGGGACGTCCCCGATTTTTGCATGAATTGGGGACGTGTAGAGACGTTTCCTAACCATCCTCGCATCTCGAAATGTCCCCTGTTGGGGACGGGCCTAAAAATGCAGGGGACGAGTCCCCGTGGAACATAGGGAAGTAGTCTTTGTTTGGAAAGATTAATTTTATACAAATGTGTCCCAAACTTTGTTGCAATAACACGATAATCACTAGAATGCTCAAAAAGAACAAAAGAAGGAAAGTTGGCTTTTGAATGGATCGAGTAGGCATTGGCTCAAGCCCTAAAACGAGTAAACCCTAACTATTCTAAGAATCTAAACTATTCCAGATCCTTTTTTTTTGCTTCCAAACTTACTATTGCTACAATTTTGCCCCAAAAAAATGAAGGATATGAGCAACCCATTTCTTTCATAAGTAGAGCACTTAAGAATGAAAAGTTGAGATACACTACCATGGAGAAGTGGGTGTATGCCTTGGTTAAGACTTTAAAGCAACATATCATATGCATGGAAGTGCAGCATTATTGGGTATGTACAATGTGCGGTGGTGAAGCAAATACTATATGAGCAGGAATTATTGTGTTGGAAGATGCGCATAAGGAAGAAATAAAGAGAAGGCAGATTGCACACTTTGGAAATAGTGTGTCCGTCATTATATTATGAATGATGTAGTTACAAAGCGATTGATATGGTTACAACCATCTTTTAGTTAAATAACTAATGACGTCCTTATTTAATAAGCCTTACATTCTAATAACCCCTCTTAAGGCTTATCCTACATAAAGCAAAAACAATCTAACAAAAGTAGAACCAAACAAAACTATGTAATCTTCAGAGGCTTTCACTTCAAAAGCAGCGCTATGACTAGGTAGGGCTCCATCAAGTTGCTTTGTGACCTTCGTAAAGGTGTAGCTCCCAAGATGAATTCCCGAGTTCCCGATTCCACCTCTCCGAACTCCCGAATCACAAATCTCCCGAATTATTGGACAACCATCCATATTGAGCCATCCACAAGCTCTATCAAGTTGTCTCATGACCCTCATGAGGGTATAATTCTCACACGGTCCACGCTCCCAAACTATCCGAGCAACCATCCATACCAAGCTTCATCTACCCTGTAACCTTTCTTGCCTTCAAAGTTTAGAGCATCTTTATATTACGTATTTGTCACTATCCTCACTACCTTCTGCATCTGGTGGGTCTTCAACCATGGCTATATTGGTTGTATTTGATATGCATTTACCCTTGAGCACATCATTGGCTCGAACACAACAATCCCATGTTGTGTGACTTCTTTTCTTACAATAATGATATTCAATCTCCTAGTTATCTTTATCTAATCTTCTACGAGAGTTTCTGATTCTGGAATAAAATGCACTTTCTTGTTGAGAATGACCTACATCTTTTGTAGTTCGTTTTTCTTCAGCTAGAAGAGTTGCAATCATATCATCTAGAGATTGAGATTGAATTTGATTGAGGGTAAAAACTACATTGTTGTATTTTGAAGACATACTATTTAATAGGATAGCTTTGGCATCCTCATCCGTTATCGCAGCTTTGACTTCCGCTAGTTGTCGATCGTGGGACATCGATTATTGATGTGGCTTAACATAGTGACTCCTTCATCCATTTTGAACCTATATAACTGAAGTTTTAACGAAAATTTGGCATTTATTGCTTTCGCTCCAAATAATTTATTTAGAGCATCCCAAATTTCCTTGGATGATTTGTCTAGGTCTACATGATGAAGTTCAGAGTCGGAGAGAGCAAGGTCAATAATAGCTTTCGCTCTATCATCTCTGCTTTGCCAATCTAACAATTTAGATATTGGGTGCTTTCTCTTTCCCGTTTATGATGTCCCACATATTTTTATTCATGAGTTGCATTTGGATTTTCACTTTTCATGTATGAAAATTTAAACCAGAATATTTTTCTACGAGAATTTCCATTTAATAAAATAAAATAAATATGATTGTGTATTTACCGAGATACCGAAATGAGTAAACAAAGAATAAAATACCAGTTTCCAAGAGTGCCCTTTTTTGCAACTGTGATGTGCATTGTGCCCTAGCAGACAAACAATCTGAAACTTTGTTGTGCCCTCGATTTGATTTGCGATTTGAATTTGTGAGTCACATTTTTACACAAATTCGTGTTTACTTGTGGCTTTGGTTTTGTGTTTGTATGTCCTTGAAAAAGCCCTAACAATACTGCAGAACCGTGAAACCTGACTATGTATCAATGGCTCGCGGACTGGTATTTTTCTTTGAAAGAAAGACGTGATTGTGCCTCAATTTCGATCAAAACGCAGTTCTATATTCGCAACTTTGCCCTCAATTTCGACTTTGTGTCGTTTCTGAAATTCATCAATAAAAAAATGCGATTTTCCTTCAGTCTTTGTTTTGCCCTTGCGCCATTGTCTTATCTGCCTTTCGATTTTCGAAAATCCTTACAAAAAGTGAACTCAAAAATCCAAATGAAAATCTTCACGAAAAAATGTCTCTTAATTTCTTCAGCGAGCCCTAACGGGACTGTCACGAAAAATGGCTTTCTTCCCCTCTCTCTTTTCTTGCCCCACACTCTAATACCAATGTTGGAAGACGTGCATAAGGAAGAAATAAAGAGAAGGCGTATTGCACACTTTGGAAATAGTGTGTTCGTCATTATATTATGAATGATGTAGTTACAAAGCAGTTGATATGGTTACAACCATCTTTTAGTTAAATAACTAATGACATTCTAATAGCTTGAGCGGGTGAGGAAGATGGATAAAGAGATTCAAGAATTTGACCTTGAAGTAAATCCTACCAAGTTAGTTTGTGGCCAAGGATTGGCTAAACTTGTCGCAAAAAAGGATTTAAAAGCGACAAGGACTATGAATAAGAATTGCCCTCGGGGTAATGGCTCTATTGGAAAATTGGAAGCAGGCTGATTTATCATATGTAAAATATGACATGTCATAAGGGATTGACTAAAACACAATGAAAAGAACTCGAATTGAAAACAAATAAATATTGTTTGACAAACATGGTGCTTCACTAGAGAAGTCTCAACAAATTGCTTCAAAGATGTGTGTCTCAGTAGAAGAAGCGGATGATCCGATTAAGGAGAGTCATGATGGATATTGAGGATAAAATTATGTTGTGAATACTACTAGCACTTGTACTCAAAAGGAGGTGCAATATTACGCTAATAGTTAAATTTAAGAGTTTGTAGAGTTGTCGAAGCGAGTTCACAATGCATCAAGAGGTATGTCTAACATGGGTAGTAAGGCACGTAAGGTTTATGGAGTCGTAGAAGCAATTCCAAGGTACACCAAGCCCACAACACCAAGCATGCCCACCATCGCAACCTCTGACAAATACGCTAGAACTAAAGACAAAGGTTGGGATGTCATCGTTATATTAGTGAGAGAGCCACCTCCATCACAGTTGTCACCCATATTGGCACACTATATTAGTGAGAGAGCCACCTCCATTGCAGTGTCACCCCTATTGGCACAAGGATCATGATAAACTATGACCATGTCTAAATCTTCGTGACACCATTTGTCACCTATCAATAAGAAACTTACAAAGAAAGCTATGAAATTATTAATTATTTACCCAAACTGAAAATTTCACATAAACGTAGACCAAATTTTCCCAAGTCGTGCAAATATTCAAGCGTCATAACAATTTCGGCCAATCTAGGAGGGGCCTTTTCTCATACTATATAACCTATCGACTAAAAATATTGACTATCCATATTTATTAAATTGAGACAATTTACTCAAAAGGAAACACTTTTTTACTTTTATAGACAAAAATAATATTAGAAAATAACTAACTTAGAATTATGGAGCTAATCGCCATTATTACAATTTATAAAACACATATAAATAAGACTATTTAAGAAAAGTATAAAATACCACCGATAAAACACGTTGACAAACTTTTTTAACATGATCAACTTCAAAATTATACTACACCAATAGCTTTTAGCTACTTCACACTAAAGTACATTCAACATTGAGTCACAAACGTGGATAATACATCATACATATGGAATATAGGTGAACTGTGATGGAATATCCACAGATATGGCTCAAAATTTCATGAGTGATGTTCTCAACATTATAATCTTGTAATTACATCTACCGAGCCTTAACTTTAATAAAGACATAAATGAATATTTGTCGGCATTGTGAGGCAATTTGCCGACGTGGTGAGGCCAGTTTTGGAGTGAGACAAGTGTCTGGGCATGGGGAGGGGCCTTTTCTTGCACTAAACAAGCTATCGAGATAATTACACATGATATTAAGAGCAAGTTATTATTGGCCAACCATATTCAAGGTTGTTCACAAGTATCAGCTAATTACACATGATATTAAGAGCAAGTTATTATTGGCCTAAGTGCATTAAGTTATCAGCTAAGTAGGCTTGTGGTAAGAATTTTCTTGAAAATGGCCCAATGACCCATTTAGCCTATTCAAGAAATTTAACAAAGGCATGAAAACTATCGGCTTGTCAAGATGTCGAACCATAGGCTTCTACTATGCCTACTACAAGCCTATGAAGCAGCAGAATTATTGAATAACCTTGGACATCAAAGATGGGATTATTGACTCGGAAAGACGTGAGCGATTGTAGAATGAAAGGAAAGTGGAGGAAGTGTGTACTAGAACATCTTCCATACCAAAGAGTGGAATCAAAAAGCCCTTTGACTGTGGTATAGTGGTTTGGCTCGGGCTGTAATTCTGGAAATGTATTGTGCAACGAAGGTATCCCACTGGCTTATTGAACACTACCAAACAAACAAAAGTGTTGTGATCATTATCGTTGAAGAAATTGGGTTTTATATCAACCCAACCAACATTGGGAGAATGCTAAGCCTGCCCAAGGGATAAGTCCTCAATCCTGGCTCCATGATGCAATTGTATCAGGCTTAACCAGATAATGGGATAAATCAATTGTGGGTTATTGGATTCTAGTGAACCCTGAGAATGCACAAGTTTTTTATTCTACTACCTCAGTTGATAAATTGATGCTGCAAAATGTCAACCTGGTGTCACGAGTACTTGGCAACCAGGATGGCTATCTATGATAGCTTCCATCATCCCTGTCATCACAACTATATTGTTCACAACACCTAAGGCACCAATTTATGACAGGCCCAAAATAATTGCAAAATTGATTATTCATCAATTGTCCACATTTCCACAAAACTTCAACTTTAGGTATTCGATGCTGGGCTTTTTCTGCATCATTCAGAACATGGACAAATTTCAGGTGTGAATGTTTAATAGGACACAAGTGCACCCATCTGTATTGCATGTCCCCAACTTCATTGGAAACCAGACCATGGAAATTATTTAGTTTTCATCGACAAACTTGTGTCGGTTATAAATAGAAAGGTGTTTGGTAAAATAGTGCCAAGATTCCTTGATGCGGCCATGTATGTAACGTAAACTAAGAAGGACCTGAAGTTTGCAGATTAGTATATGATAGGTAATTGGTCCTTAGAAAGAGCTTGCACTTGCAAATGTTGAGACAGTGTTTGCTAGTCTAATGAGTTGTGAGTAGCCCTCTTAAGGAAAAAGGTAGAGTGTGTCATTCCTTCAACAATCCTACCTCATTTTAGTAAGAATTTTAATGAATTTTCAAATATGCATTTTCTTAGTGTGATAGATGCATCATTTCTATTGCTTGGTCTAAATCTAATTTTTCAAAATACTTGCTACTGTAGGTTATTCCACCCACAATCTCACCTCATATTAGTAAAAAGAATTGATGCTGGAGTTGATTAACATTTTGGCATATACATTCCTTTAAAAAATGATGAAGGGATCTCAAGGGGAAAAGGCGTGGAGATGTTGAAATGAGATATGGCATGCATCGTCGGAGGGTTAAATAGATGTATTGTAGGATAAGCAGTACGATAGTTGGAACAGATCTGTTATGTTATGGCACGAAAACATAAAAACATAATCAAGAGAAGCTTTATTGAAACCTACTTGATGGCGCGATTTGAAAGGTTAAGAGATCCAGAAGTCCTTGCGCCCTTCAATATACGATCCATTATGAACTATATGTCTGTCTCTCCCTTATTCCCTAAATCACTCTAGCAGCAGCCCAACACACAAACTCGGTTGTGGTTTTCGTCGACAAGCTTGTGTCAATTGTGCGCAGAAAAGTGTTTGGTAAAATACTGCCAAGATTCTTCGATGTGGCCGAGCATACAACGCAAACCAAGAAGGAAAGAGGACCTGTAGTTTGCAGATTAGTAGATTGTAAGTAATTGGTCCGGAGAAAGAGCTCGCACTTGCTATTGTTGTGACAGTGTATGCTGCGAGTCTAATGAGTTGCAAGTAGCCCTCTATGAGAAAAAGTTTAGTAGTGGCAAGTCATTCCGTCCACAATCTTAGGTAGCTCGGTTTAGTAAAAAATATTTGAAAAAATTTAATGTTCGCTTTGAATCTCTCATACAAGATCATCCTATGTGCATTTGTCAGTACGTTGGGAAAGGACCCCATAATTGTGCAGGTACCAAAATATGTACGTTGATTTTCACCATTGGTTGTTGAAAAAATGACTAATAGTTATTCACTATTTGATTAATGACACTTTTTAAGAGCCAATGACAATGTGACACATAGGGCGCTCACTCATTAGTACCTCTTTCAAATGCTTTATATTATTTTTTTTCATTTTAAATCAATTCGAAAACTACTTTTTCCTCCAAATAAACACGCGAAACGAAAATGTTGATGTGGCATGATGATACGCTATACGATGATATAATTTTTATGTTGTAAGACCCCTATATATATCTACGTGCCCCTACGCTTAGGGTGCACTGTTATGGGGTCCTCTCCCTATCATGTTTTTACTTGTCGATTCTGAGTAAACCGATTTATAGAAAAAAGTGGTATATCCTTGACTACATTTTTGGAGTCTAGGAATGCATAAAGTGGGTGTTTCCCTTGCATTTACTAGCTATGTTTATCGAGATGGACTTTAAGAAAGTTTATGATCGTCTTGAATGGCCCTTTATTTTAGGTTATGCTCTTCTCATTTTGTTTAATGAAATGAAATGAAAGATTTTAATGACATCCACGAGACTGAAGAGTCTATGGGACCAAACGAAACCAATACATTAAGCAGTATTCAGAATCTTTGCCATATCAACTCTCCTACTGTGAATCTTGAGCACTAAACCAACGATCTTTTGAATTTTTGTTTCTGCAAATAACTCATTTAAATTCTCCACTTTTAAGCAATTCAAATGTTCTTTTGGAGATGTGAAACCGGTAGATGGACTATTCAAAAGGAAGATTGGGAAAGGAGAAATTTGTCTTTTCTGCAAAGAAAGGGGTCGTTGAGACGTAATGGCATTTCGTCATGGAGTGTTCAAGATATGATGATATTCGTATCTCAGATCACGAAAACAACCTAAAGGTGGATGGACTAGAGGAACTCTTCGAAGGAACAAAGCTTCAAGCGACCGCGGGTTTCATTCTCAAGATTCATAGTCGGAGAGATGATATTGAAAGGAGTCTCAAATCATATTAAAATCTTAGCTTTGTGGTCCCATGACTCTTCGCCTCGTGGACGTCATTAAAATCTTTCATTTCATTTCATTTCAATAGAGTCGGCTCAAAGCAATTTAGTTTGTTTGACTTAATTTAATATGGTTGCCCATTAGTTTTTGCATTGTATATGCTAGTTATTGAAGGCTTTGCTTGTTTTAGCAAATGACATGAGTTAGGGATTGGCTAAAGGCTTCTCCTTGCCCTCCTCAAACACTTGCACAACTTATCAATAGTCATTTTGTTGATGATTCATTTATTATCTTTATAGAAGAAGATAGTGATGTTTAAAATGCTATGAATTGTCTAGATACTTATCCCCACCTTTAGCTCAAGAATATAATGGCAAAAACTCAATGCTACTTATAGTCTTTCCTACCACCGCCTTCTTGATTAAGTAATTACAAGTGGAAATGGATTCAACATGATGAAGTCTTTCACTTCCTAGGGATTCCATTTGCATTCCAATCTACTTCATCTATTTCATAGAAATACGTCATTGAACAAGTGAAAAACAACCAAGGTCCTTTATCTCACGGGTAAATTTTAAATTTTCTCTATAGTTCTTATTGCACCCACGTCTACTATTCTTCATGTTAAGTGTCTTCACAAACTTCTTATAAAAACTTGAAAAGTTGTCGAGATATTTTCTAAGGGCTAGTTCTGAATAGGGGAAGGGTTTTTATAGAGTTTCATGGGATTTCTTTTGTCTTCCCAAGGAGTTTGGTGGGCTAAGTTTGTTGGGCATAAGTTGCGAAGGCACTACACTTTGTGTAAAATAGTTTATTTGAGCTAGTGAAGGGCAAGATGCTTGGAAATTACTTTCGTGGAATTGCATTAAGGAAGGAATGCCTCAGGGTCAAAACTTGGAAAGGGCTCAACTTCCACAATCTTGTCATTTTCAAAGCTTATATTAACATTGTTGGCTCATTTGTTATCAAAAGTATTAAGAAAGCATGTGAAAAGTTCAAACCTTAGCTAAGGTGGAATGGTGATGGATTTCAAGAAGGGATGTTTATTTATCAACACTCACTTTGGTGGTCTCCGATGACTAATTGTCACGATGTCCCTCTTGGTAAGTCCCACTGGTTCATTCTCTTAAGCTCTTCGCATAAGGGATTCGCACATTGTTTGATATCTTCTACAAATAGACCAAAATGTTGTTTTCTTGTCATAAAGCCAAGATCAAGTGTCAATTGGCTAACAATGATCAAGAATCTTTCTAGGATGTTTCGGAGGTTATCCCCGCAAAGTTGCTCCACAAATTTGATGTGATTGTTTCTCAATCGAATGGAAGGACTAGAAGTGGCACCTAAAACATCTTTTTCAGAATTATTCACCCAACAAGGGCTTTGATCTTATGTCACCGTGATTTCCCATAGTAAACAAGATTTATGTGTGGCGGCCCCTTCACTCAATCACTAGCAATTAGAGCTAAAGGTTTCATGCAGTCTTGAATGCCATCTTAGAACCCAAACTCGCTTACTTTACATAGTTCCTTCTTTATTAGGGCCTCACACTTGGTCTTTGTCTTATACACTTAGGGTCTCTTAACCCACTTGTTTATTATGTGGACACTCGTAAACACTCGTGCATTTACTTTGGTTTTACCAAAATGCTCAAATGGCCTAGACTTGGATCCATGAATTTTTCAAAACCTTCGAATAAAACAATTTATCTAGCGAAAATTCCTCTTAGAGACTGGCCTTTACTTCCTACCGAGTACAATCATGTTTGGCATACTTTTTAGAGTGGAAATTCTTTTTTAATTTGGAAAGAAAGGAGTTTAGTTGTTTTTACTAATTCTATTGTCAATAGTAGTAGCTTATTAGTATATAATAAAGTTATGATCAATGTAAATGTATTTTTGCATATTCAAGTATAAGCTAGGATGGTGGTACTATAGGTTTTTCATCTTCAAACCCTCTTAGACTATTATGGAAACACGTCTTGCATTGTCGCTCATGTTTCTCCCTTGTCATTATGCTTGAAAGGAACTCGAGGGGAAGAGATCATTGTCGAATTCGTTATTACCACCGCTCCCAAAGTCATGTTATGTCTTCACTACTTTACCACTACTCTCCTTTATATACACAACATGGAGGATAAGCATCCCCACCTCCTCGTTATGATGTGTGGGCTCCTTTGTCACGCATAAACAAGTTCCCTTGTCTAGCTCTAGCTATTTCACCTTTGCAGGATCATGTTTATAGCTTGGAACATACCAAAGAGGTGGTTGGTTCTAAAAATTTGACCAATATTGGTTGGGACCCCATTGTTGAGGAATGGATCTTTCATATAGTGGATGGAGCAAGCCTAATGATGAGTGCACGCCTCCTATTATCCTCTTTTTGTTATTTCTTATTTTTCTTGTATTGTATTCGTTTCAACATTGTTTATTCTAGGTTTTTACATACTTTGCTCCTAAGACACTTTTTGGCCTAATGTAAGGGTATTGTGGCATGCTTCCATGTATCCTCATTTTTGTGTGAATAATCTATAATATTTTATTTAAGTAGTATAAATTTATGTGTGCATTTATGTGTGAGTACATGTGTGTGTGTGAATGTGCATGTGTGTATATGTGTACGTACATGTGTATGTGTGTATATGTGTACGTACATGTGCATGTGTGTGTGCACTTGTGTGTATGTGTATGTGTGTGCGCATGGATATGTGGGTGTGTGCGCATGTACATGCATTTTTTTCAATGTGTTAGATGCATCATTTCTATTGTTTGGTAATTTTTAAAATACTTTCCACTATAAGTAATTATAACCACAATCTCACCTCATTTCACTAATAATAATTGTTGTTTGCATTGATTAACATTTTGGCATATGCATTACTTTCACAAGTGATAGAGGGATCTCAGGCAAAAAGGACATGAAGATGTTGAAATGAGGTATTGTGTACATCATTGGAGGGTTTAATAGATATACCGTAGGATAAGCAATATAATAGTTAGAAGAGATATTTGTTATATTGGGGCATGAAAACATAAAATAATCAAGAGAGGAGTTTTATTAGGAACATACTTGATTAAACAATTTGAAAGGTTAAGAGATCCGAGCATCCTTGTGCCCTTTAATAAACATTTTTAATGAATTTTTATTTCTCCCTTATTCATCAATTCACTCTAGTAGTAGCTCAACATAAACATTTGGTTATAGGAGGGATTTCTTCTTCTAACTAATTATATTGTTTCAAAGTGGGGTCCACCTCTATGTTGTTTCAGATTGGTAGATGTCCATATGTTTTTTTCCATATATATTAAGCTTTTTAGGAGAGGAAAAAGGAAAAAGTCTCAGGGAAATCAAGTTTTAGACCAAAGCATTCAACAATATATTATTATGTCACAATTATAATTTCATACATGAAGCATCTTCATGTTCGTATTAGCTTATTTACCTAGTATGCACATCCAAATCTCCTCTATTCCACTCTATATAACCAAGTCTCTAACTCCTCTTGTGTTTTTTAGCTATCATTGTATCATTATCATTATTTCAAGTAGTAATGTATTATTCTGATTATGCATAGTTAATTATAAATTAATTAATGTATAATAACCCCAATAATAACCCTTACATCCTATATATTTGTACTTCTCATCTCTCGTATACATTTTTTAGGGTGTAAGCATTTAGTGAACCTCGACTTTTGATTGACTCTATCACTTTGTTCAAACCCTAGTTACCCTAGGGTTTCTTCTTCTTTATTAGTGTATGATCATCTTCTTATCTTTAGGTTGTCTTTTTATTTGTGTGTCATCATGCATCTTCCTCTTATCTTGTATGATCTTTGCTTCAAGCACGAGGGTCCACTCCCTCGTTTTATATGGGTTGTCATCCCTTTAACCAAGTCAATGCCCACATTCCACATGAGGGAGGGGTCCATGTTGATTCTCGCTTTACCTCATGGCTGATATGAATCCTACTTACATTGATATAATCTAAGTTAATTCATGTTACTATGCAACATCCACATCGTTATGGGCCTTCACCTATAGTTCTTGAAGTTACCATTGTTACTGCTAGGCATGATAATCAACCAATTAAGAGCAATCCACCTTTGCCTCCACCACCTAACACTCCCCTTGTTGATCCTTGTGCTCCCTCTAAGGGGTTTGATAAATTAGAGCAATTAACAACCCTTCAAAGATATCTCTTTTGTAATTACTTCAAAATCACATGTTTACAAAGATATCTTATATGATACTTTACAATCTAACACCTTACCTATTGATGCTCAACCTATTGTCTTTAAATCTATCATGGACATCTTCAAAATTATGGCTAAGGAAAACTCTTTTAGTTTAGTTAAGACCCACCTCCACTTGATGCAGACCCAAGCTCATCACTTCTTATTACTACATGAATTTAGTGATTCCTCATTAAACATGTTTTGATCGACAATGGATCTAGTCTCAATATCTATCCTAGTTCTTTTCTTAAACAGATGGGAATTTTTATGGATATAATTGATATAACTACTACTATAGCGGGGCTTTGATAATATCATGTAGACTACCTTAGGAACCATTAAATTTGATCTTTTAGTTGGCCTTAAAATGTTACCCACTACATTTCACATCATGGATACCACTCTTCATTATAATATTTTCTTAGTCCCCCTTAGAGTCATGTCATGTAATTTGTTCCATCTATTATGCATTAATGTGTCAAATTCATACATAATGATTGTGAGTATACTATTCCTACCAATAATGAGCCTTTAAAATATTACAAAATTGATACATCTAATTCTCGGTGTTCGTTATTACATCTCCTCTGTAACCAATCCTTAAGGATAAAGTGCATACTTACATCAGTAGGTGATTCAATTCACACCGCTTTGTAATTTTACTACTTTAACAACACCAATCAAACAAAACACAGTTTTGCTTTCTCCCTCTCCTCCTGAGGATTATAATGATCAAATATAATCTATTGTTAATGCTCCATATGGTGCTCCTAACTTATTGGATAATGTAACACCAAAAGACAATGTTGATGATTATTTCAAGATAAATGACAACAATCCTATTGAACTTGTTGATGTATGTTTACACAAACTAAATTTTAATCTTATTGATTAACATAAGCATATGTTTCATTTTCTTTTCACTTTCACTAGTCTTAAACATTGTCGATGATTTAACTTAAATGGTTAATATCTAGGGGTACTAACCAATGGTAGATCATCCTAATCAATTAGTTTCCAAGGCTAATTACAATAATACTAGGAATAACCATTAAAAAAAGATAAAAAATGATGAATAATAATAGATAATGAAATAAAACACTAGCAAATAGGAGAGAGGGAAGTTGGCTTAGCGATATCATGCTTGGTATGATGACCTAGGTGGGTCTGATGACTAAAACAGGTTGGAAATGATATGATATGTGTCCACCTTTGAATTTGTGTTCCAAAAATCTTCTTATACCAAAACAGATGTGACGAGCCAAAGTGTATAAACATTGTGGCCCTTTTCATATTTACTTTTATCCCTCTTTGCCCTTAAGATTTTGTTCATGTGTGGTCTATTTATATGTCTCTTGTTTCCCACTTGTTCATTCACACACCAAGATCATAACATCCTAAAGACGCTCCATAGCCTGTAACCCGTGCTATATTTGCACCCATATAGCGGGATCATGCCTAACCCTATATGAGCATTACGCGAACACCGCAATGCTTGGCGTAGCCACCCGTGTTGAGACTTGAACCTAGGTGGTCACTCGATAACAAGTATAACGAACTATTACACCAAAACCTCAAGGAATTAGTGAATCACACACCATTATCATAACATTGTGTCACTCGACTTCACTTGAAACCCCGATATTCGCACATGTTCCTACAAAATAAACCCTATCTACTATGCATAGTACTCAAGCACCCATTATCCTAAAATAAAGAATACACATGCTTGAGTCAGAATGACCTCAATGGTCACCTCATCAGTGAGTGCACCAGCATTGCACTACATTTCAGACTCTATGTAATTATGATGTATACATGATTTTAATTGTCTCATTAAAGGTATTACCCTTGTGCGTGTCACACAAACTAATGAGCTACACTACTTTTCCCCGATGTAGATGTGTGGTATGGAATTCAAAATAATGACCTCCCTATGTTGTGGTAATGCATATCAAATGCAATATTTTTGCCTATTCTTTTGTCCAAATACCGATAATAGATAGTAATATTTTCCTCCTTAAGTCTCTTAGTAAGTTGGATATATATATCATTTTCTTTGTTCAAATTTTGACATTGGTGACACAAAAGGTTGACCCCCAATATAAAATTCAAATAAGGAAAGAATGATGAAAAATTCTAATGTAGAGGTTCGAGAAAAGCAAGGCATGACCAAAGCGTATGGGATGACCCATAACATATGAACGTTATAGCCCATCCCGTACACTTCAGTTCGGAAAGCTCATAAATCAAAACAATTAAGATATGATAACATGGATCCATGTGACATGACAAAAAGTGAAGGAATAAGTCCATAAAACTATGAGAAAGACTAACACTCGGATAAATCAAAAGTAATAGAAAACTAGGACTTGTGCCACCAATGTCTAATCTTCTTGCTCATAAACCATGTATATAACAATGTACTAAAATTGTAATTTAATAGTAATAAGTGCATATTTTAGTGTCTACATTGGCTTAAATCTATTATACTCAACCTCTTTAATATTATTATTTTTTGCTCATCACACTCATACTAGTCACAAAAATTCACTACAACTAGCCCCGATCGGCTATAACATGTTGTTAACATGTTTGATCCTATACCCGATTTTAGCTCTATCACCATACTTGTATGCCTAGACACCCCATATGAAGTAATATTTATCTTGTTTGATCGCTATTTTCTCACTTTTCCTTCCACGTGTCATAACCCTATTAAAATTTTCCCAACATCCTAATAAGCCCTTTAATGACTATCATTATGTGTCAAGACACAACATTGATCATTGTCAAAATCTAACTACCAACATCAACAAGATAAAATCCAATGGTATTGTCACCATACTTCTTGAGGACGCACTACAATGAAAGTGGTCACATTCATTTGACATAGTGGAACCAAGTAAGTGCCCACACTTCAATATTTTTACTAGCACACTTTACATTCATGGAAAATACTAGGAACATGTCTCGATCAATGTAAATACAAAAATAAACCTATACTTATGAAGTGTTACATACCTTGGGTCTCTTTCCATCCGACATTATGCCACTCCTCACTCCTCACAATTTTCAAGGTTATATCACACTCCTTATTACCTTTGGTTCATAAGTTATCACCACTAAAATTTAGGTCACTCCTAACCCTCATCCTACCCCTCTCTCCTTAGAATGATCTTGGTTGAAAATATTGCAAGTTGTTAATGATGCACATAATTCCAAGATTACTTGTAGATACCTCAAATCCGACATGTTAAATTCACTCTAAATCTCACAAATCATATTAACATCCCTCTTCATTTATTAACTAATGAACCTTTAATAATTAATTAAATCCTCGTTTATTCATGTTAAAATAACTCTTATTTCCTATTAAATCACTTACAAAATAAAATCCATTCATATTAACCATCACCGACATGATTAATTAAATCCCCTTCTTCCTATCTAATTCCCATCACATCCCATGGAGAATTGACCCTACTTAATTAATCTTAATCCTAATTAACAAAGCTCAATTTCTACATCTCCATTATCCCACATTCATCAAGACAAAACACTTTCCAAATTGGATATCTATATAAAAATCCCCAAATAGTATGAATTCACACCTTGACACCTCCATACCTAATTCTCATGCTATAATTATATTCATAGAAAACTAAGCTAAATTGAGAAACCCTTGATATAAGAGCTTAAAAAAATTGAATTAATTTATTATTTAGGAGAATTTCTTATATCAAATTCATCATTTATGACCACGCTGCATTTTCCTTGCATATATTGTTTGAACGAGCATCCACAAATCAAGAGAAAATCCACACATCAGAGGAAGGTGTGAATTTTCGTACGTTATGCATAGTTTAAAAGTTTTCCATTCATTTTGCTTCATCTTGATGTAGTAGAATTGTTTCAAACTTAGGTCTTCTAAGTGTAAGATCTATTTGTTTTATGTATTGTAAACTAATTGCTTCATACATCTCGTAAACCCAGTGGGATACCCCTTTGTCTCGCATGCAATTTAATTTTTTTTTGCTAAGTTTTTGTTAAGTTTTGTAGGGTTGGGTCTCTTTTGTAGGTATTAAGGAGACATTACTTTGTCAAAATTTCTTCTTGACTTCAAAAATTACAACTTTTTCAACTTTATCCTTAGATTATGTACCATTCGGTTCTCAACACATCCACTCTACATTACAATGGCTCCACTCTTAAATTTTGTGCATCTTCTCACCTTCAAACACCTCTACTCTCACCGTTTGGTTCATTATTTTCAATTCCTTTGTGCACATTCATAACACTTTTGTTTTCCTTTAGTGCATGCACTCACAAACGTAATGGTTAAACTTTTCTAACAATTTATTATATGGTTCTTTGCATTAATATTGTTTGTATGTTAAACTTAAACTAGGCTAATTGAATGAATTGTAGACACAAAATCACGCACTTGGGTACATTTTTAGGTCCATAAACACATAATTGCATTCATATGATTCCTAAGCGAGAAAACTATTAATTGGCAGTTATCTTTGGCCTTTTTTCTTTGTGTTTGGTCTTCTTTTTGGTCTTTCACACCTTACAGCCCCATTGGTATTTTTTTGTCATATCTTGTATGACTCTAGACACCATTACCCAGCTAGGACACCATCACTTAGGGGCCTTTGTCCCCTCTAGGTGCCCCAACCTCTTTGTATCTTACTCGCCTCTTTTGGGCCTCTTTTATCTTTTGGGCACCTTGGTTTCTTATGGGTTGGCCTTCCAGTTTGTCAATTACGAAATTCAACCAAGGGAATCATATAAATAGAATGTTATGTGACCAAAATATAGGACCAAGCTCTAAACATCTATTATCATCACCTAAGGTTGCATCCAAAGGCATCTAAGAGCATCACAGGCATCTATCTAGCACTCATACAAGGGATTGCATTTTTGCATACACACATAGGAGGGGAAGTTCATTTTCCTATCCACACATCTATTTATATTGGTAAATCTAGCTACTTTCTGTTATCACATGCACTTGCATAAGGGCCTCCTAGGGCATGATTTTATCACACACACAAGAACTACATGGAGTTTGAGATGTAGTGTAGCACTTAGTTGTAAGTTCACTATGTCGGGTGACCGTCGGGTTAGTCTAACTCCCCATATTACATATTTTCTTTTTGGGATTTGATGTAGTTTGAGGGTTTTGAGGTCATATTATCTTTACAGGTTATAGGTGAATTCAAGGATCATCCAATGACATACAAGCAACCAAAGGTGAAGGTTAGTGACCATATTGTGACACAACAAAAATCATTTTCTAAGCTTCTGTGTAGTCGCAGGCACTTACTAGTAGTCTCTGACGCCTAGGTGCCTTAGTCCTATTCTAGGAACCTTAGTCCCGGCTCATCCGATAATTCCAGGATTTTATGCACTCAATTGCGATAGTTTTCATTTCCTATTCAACATTTTTCTAGTCAGGAGTACTTTAGGATCAAGTCTGAATCAACTAAGTCTTTTATCCTCTCTCTTACACCTAGGATTTTACATTCCTTTAGCTTATTGTTTGTGTCGAATATGTACTTTGGAATTTATTTACCATACGTGAATTTGCAATATATTAGGATTTCACAAAATTTACATATTTGTTAAATCATTTGGTGAACCCCACTCGTGATCGGTCCTTCGATCCTTCTTTTGCACACTATTTTTTTCATGGATCCTAAGGTTTCTCAAGTCTCCTTGCATCAATTGCTTCAATGCACCCATCTTGCAAAGATGTTCTTCTAAAATCCCTAGACACTATGTATCTTCCTAGCGATACACCACCTACTCAAGTCGTGTTATCTTCGATCATCTTTCTGATGACTCTCTTGGTTCTAATTCCAATCAATCTATTTGCAAGTCAATCCAAGCTTTACATTCTTTATTTCAAGATAAATTTCAGGCTATGGAATCCACAATTATATCCCTTAAATATAAAATTTAACATCTTAAAGACGCTTCTCAGGCTCATTCTTCTTCTACTCCTCATCCTCATTCTATGTCTTCTACATGTGCTCATATCAGTGAACCTCAAATCTTGCCGCTCCCCGCACCTCTCAAGTTTGATCTCAATGCTAAGCAATAAGATATTCTTCTGTAGATGCTCACTCATCAATTGATTATCTTACCATATACTCATTGTTATCCTCCTTATCGGATTGCAAAATATTAAGGTCATTTATATTGTAATTATCATCGAACCAATGGACATAATGAAAATGTTACTTACGCTCTTAAACGATAAATTAGCTACTTTAAGCATTATGGTCTTATTTCATTTGCTACACAAAATTTTGCTACATGTTCATCTTCACTTGCTAAATCTCATTGGGTTCATAAATCTGATTCATCTATGACTCATGAGCATCATACCTGATGAGACCATAAATTGGCCACAAATTACCATTATTTTGTCCTTCCAAGTTACCTTTGAAAGTGGATTTAAATTTAATCTAGGAACTTATAGTTTTATTAAGATAGAATATAGGATATATATCTTGTTCATTCTTTAGAAATCTTTTGTTATCTATTTTTTTGACTAATCCTATTGATTATTTGGGAAAATATGCAAAGTCTTGTGTATGTAAGCCATAAAGGAAAGATAATGCTAGTATTGGGAAAATTGGAATTGATCATGGATGGTATATCTAAACTCAAATATGATTTCATATTCAGATTCCTCTCAAAAAATTATGCAAGTTCAAAAAAATAATCATCTCAATCCGAGATCGTATGCAAAAGTTATAGTTGTTTTAAGTTAGTTCCGGAACTCACAGAGTTAGTTCTGGAACTTGCAGAGTTAGTTCCGGAACTTGCAGATTTAGTTTCGAACTCATAGATTTAGTTCCAGAACTTGCATCAAATGGGGACTATGAATAATCAGAGAGTCAAATGGAAAATATGAGAGAGGTTTTTGTTCATAGAAATGTGTTTAACATAAATCTCGTTCAGATTTGCTACAGGTTTTACCAATGAAGAGAAATCTAACTTTTAGTGAGCTATAATCTGAGGAAAAAGTGTATCCAACGAACACTAAAATTTCCATAAACAGAAACAGAAAAGTCAAATGGAAAATATGAGAGATTTTTTTGTTCATAGAATTTTTTTAACAAAACCTCATTCAGATTTGTTACAAGTTTTACCAATGAAGAGAAATCTAACTTTTAGTGAGCTATAGTCCGAGGAAAAGTGTATCAGACATTTAACGCTAAAAGGTCCATAAATAGAAATAGAAAAGTCAAATGGAAAATATAAGAGAGGTTTTTTTCATAGAAATGTTATTAAAAAAACCTCATTGATATTTGTAATAGGTTTTACCCATGAAGATAGATCTAACTTTTAGTGAGTCAGTAGTTTGAGGAAAAGTGTATCAAACAAGAGATAAAAGTTCCATAAAAAAAACAAAAAAGTCAAAAAAAAAAAATACGAGAGAGGTTTATTTTCATAGAAATGTGTTTAACAAAAATCTCATTCATATTTGCAATAAGATTTATCAATGAAGATAAATCTAACTTTTAGTGAACTGTGCAGTATGAGGAAAAAACATATCAGACAAGCGTCAAAAGTTCCACAATCAAAAACAACAAAGTCAAATAGAAAATCCGAGAAAGGTATTTGGTCAAAATCATATTTTGAGAAAAATCCTCCTTCCAATAATGTAGAAGAATAAAATCATTATGATTCTTGTTACCGAAAAGCAAGGAGAAGATTTGGGAGCAAATCTTCCTAAAATAAGTGAGATAAGACTTTGACTCCAATAATATATCTCTCTCCATATTTTGTGGAGATGGAGATCTTAGTTGTTAGGATTAGAATAAAGATAAGATCAGATTGTATCTCCCAAAATAAGGAGTTGGTTGGATGCATAAATTATAAATGCAACCTTCCACACTCAGATATGTAATGTTTTACCACCAAGAAATGAATATGTTCTTTTCTCTCTAATATTCTGTAGTTTTGAGTTAAGATCTCAAAGCATGGTTTAAATCCTCTTCCAAGGAATGAGTTGGCCACTCATTCTAAGGAAGATGGATCTATATATTTGTGTTTTTATTTTGTAATAATTTGTGTTTATTTCTTTTTCTGTAATTATCATCTTGTTGTGTTGTTTTTCTCTTTGTATTGTAAACATTCAGTCAGTTGTAAACTCGGGTGTTTCATTTAATTTTGCTTATTTCTAATTCAAAAATTTCAATTTATGCAAGTGTGTTTTATTCCTGCAAGTGTGATTTCCTTTATGCAAGTGTGTTTACATTTCTGCAAGTGTGCATTTAAATTTCCAAATTGTGTTTAAGGGAGTTGTTTTCCAAGATCTTCTTCTATTAATGCATATAGCCTTCGGACACCAACCAAGATTGACATTATTAATGGCGAGGATTGATGACCCTCATCAATACCATCATCACTAATGTAAGTTAAGAGCCTCTTAAGCACCTTCCTCTCAAAATCAGTCTAACTCCTCCTCCACTCAAGTCATCTACAACATCACCAAGTCAAACTAAGCAACCCTCCAAAAATCAGTCCACCCTCTTCTCCTATCAAGTCTTTTGCAGCGTTACCAATCCAAAATAAGCAACCACTCACTAAGCTAGACCAATCAACTCTAAAAGGCCTCTTTCAACTTCCACCATTCAAAATCCCTCCCCATCCTACTTTGCTTCCATTTCCAATTCATTTTGTCAAACAAACAAATACTGATGGTCAAGACACATTTCAAGCTCCGCCACCATGGCATGGTCCTACTATTACTTCTTCCTACCATTGTACCAACTCTCTCTATTTTCATGACTTGGATAACGCTCTCTACAATGGCATGGTATCTCTCGTATCATCACATAGCTCTCCATCATTAGCACACTTGGGGGCATCACACTTCCCCTTCTAGCACTATCAATTGTTTTTAACAATCTAATATCATACTTAATGCTTTAAGCTTCATGATTCATCTTTCTAAGCACTTTCAAACCCTTTGATACATGCATTATATCATCATTACCCTATTACACACTCTTGTGCCATAATGCACACTTGACTATTGAGGGCTTACTACATCCATGAACCTCAAACATTCCACATTACACGCTCCACGCTTCATGTTGCATCATTCTCACATTCAATTTTCATAGTTTCAAACCAATACCCTATGATGCACTCTAGTTCCACGATTCATACTTGATCACGAGGGTCTAAATCTGAAATGAACCTCACCCCATTCACAATTTACACTCTATACTTCATGTTCTATCTATCTAGCGTACATTTCAAACCATTTCCCGATGACACACTCTTGTTCTATGGTTCATTCTTGACTATTGAGGGGTCTTTTATAAATGAACCTCATCTCATACACATTCATACACATCTGCTCGGGGGTAAGGTACTCCTATCACATTCACATTGCATACCATTCCATCTCACTCATTCAAAACATACTGCATATCTTGGTTGCACTTACTCTTGCTTACTTATGCTCACATGTACACTTTATTTCACATGCTAGACATATACTTTATATGTCATTATATTTTCTATATACACATGCATGTTCACTTGTTCTCTAGTTGTGAATGCAAGACTTCCTACAAAGATTTACACACAACAATGATGCCTAACATTGATACCTCTTATTAGTTCCATTGAAGCTCCTGGGGCATCTACATTTACTTTCTCACACATGACAGTGTTACCATTTCATTATATACTCCTTCTCACTTTTACTAGCACACTACTTATTCTATCGATATATACATGTCTTGACATACTTTTTATCTTTCTAACATGCTAACGGTGCTTCATGTGCAACATTTTCTTGCAGAACTATTTTCCACCATGGTTGTCGATATTTTACTTGTTATTATTTGTCATTGTTTTCCATTATATGCCATTATTTTCGGGTTATGCCCTATGTCTTGTTTGATCATTTCTTGTATGCTTTTGGCCACTTTAGCCTTGATTATCTTGTGACATTGTGAGTGATGTCCCATGTTTGAAACCTAATTTTTGTAGTCTACTTTTTCTGCACTATTGCTTGTTTACATTGTCTTCTATAACATGTTTATCACTTTTTATACTAACACATGTTTCTAGCCACTTTGTTTGCATGTGCCTTGGTTTCTACCATGCACATTCCCCCGGAGGGTTTTAGTTTCAGACTAGCATAAGGTCCTCTTTTTGGGTTGCGCATCCTCCTAATGACGTTGCATGTACCCCAAACAAGGGGGCATACATTGGGTGAATTAGTCACCCAATACAACAGTACAGAGATACAATTCAGACCTACACAATACAGGAACAAAGCAATATATTGTTACACAAATGACTCAGATTTTGACTTGGGTCCTCAGTTTAGCATAGACACCAACACCCAAATACAAACACTAGCACCGGGCAATCTTGACCTTTCTTGGGTGCCTATGACGAGAGGGTCACATATAATCACTTTATTATAAAGAACATAGTTTTCAACAATTTACGAGTAGTTTATGTAGTGTGCACAACCCTCTAGTAATCAATATGCATTCTATCTTCTTTTTTTACTTTTATCAAACCGGAGCAACACGGAACAAAGCAAGATCACACCATCTGTAGTGGTGTATAAATTTGGGAACCAATCATGGATGGAGAGTAAAACCATACCTCTCTCCCCAACACTCTTTTGTCGTGGCGTGAGATTGCCCCAAAAATTATTCTTGGCATGAGATTGCCAAAAAAACCATTCTTTGCATGAGATCGCCCAAAAACTCACTCTTCTACAATAGTTCAGGACATTTTTATGTCCCTTTCACTCATCGTCGATTAAGTGCACACTTTCCAGTTATTACTTTTTCACATTTACATACTTTTACAAAGTTTTCATAATACATGACTTTGAATACTTTTTTGCTCTTCTTTTTACAGGTCTGTCCTTACAAGAAGCAACAGTCATAAGAACAACATCAAACACAACAAGTGCAACACGGTACAACATCATACGCTTTACCCCCGTGATTACTTCCTCTTTCTTAGCTTTCGTGCTTCAGTTTTATCACTCCACGCTTTCACTTGTCTCTTCGACACGCTATCACCATCACACTCTAGATGGTTATCAAGTATGCATCTCTTATCTAATTTATGTTATCAAGTATTCACTCAACAACATAAAGTGGGAGAAAATGTAGACACAAAATCATGCACTTGAGTACATATCTAGGTCCACAAACACATACTTGCATTCATATAATTCTTAAGCAAGAAAACTAGTATTTGACAACTATCTTTGGCCTTTTTGCTTTATCTTTGGTCTTCTTTCTAGTCTTTCACACCCTACAACCATGTCAATACTTTACTATTGTATCTTTTATGACTCCGACACCAAAGGCCCACCAGATGCCGGTGCCTGCCTGCGCCCTCCTCCCCTCCGGGTGCCCCCCGAATTCTTTGTATCTTACTCACCTCTTTTGGGACTCTTTTATCTTTTGGGCATCTTGTTTTCTTATGGATCGGCCTTCCAGTTGTCAATTATGAAATTCAACTAAGGGAATCATATAAATACAATGCCATGTGACCAAAATAAAGGACCAATCTCTAAGCATCTATTATCATCACCTAAGGTTGCATCCAAAGGCATCTAAAAGAATCAAAGGCATCCATATAACACTCATACAAGGGACAAGGGACTACATTTTCTGCATACACGCATAGGAGGGGAAGTTTATTTTTCCATCCACACATCTATTTACATTGGTACATCTAGCTATTACCCGCTATCACATGCACTTGCACAAGGGCCTCCTAGGGCACAATTCTATCACACACGTACAAGAACTACATGGATTCTGAGATGTAGTGTAGCACTTGGTCATAAGTTCACTTTGTCGGGTAACCTTCGGGTTAGTCCGACTCCCCATATTGCATCTTTTATTTTGGGATTTGATATAATTTGAGGGTTTTACATGTCATCTTATCTTTTTAGGTTACATGTAAATTTAGAGATCATCTAGTGACATACAAGAGACCAAAGGTGAATGTTAGCGACCACCTTGCGACACAAAAAAATCATTTTTTTAGCTTCTACATAGTCACAAGTGCTTACTAGTGGTCTCTAGCGCCTAGGTGCCCTAGTCCTGGTTCATCCGACAATTCTAGGATTTTTTGTGCTCAGTTGTGACAATTTTCCTTTCCCGATAAGTAGTTTTCCAATCCAGAATACTTCAGGATCAAGTGCGAATCAGCTAAGTCTTTTATCCTCTCTCTTGCACCTAGGGTTTTACATTTCTTTTTATTGCTTGTGTCAAATATGTACTTTAGCATTTATTTACCATACGTGACTCTACAAAGATCTTAGGATTTCAAAAAATTACATATTTGTTAAATCATGAACCTAACACTAAGTAGATCCTAACTTAGTTAAATTCAAGCAAATACATCATGATAAAGTGAAAAAGGACTTAGTTAAACCAAAAATATGAATCTATAGTTAATGCAAACCTCCTTTTGCTCTTTTGATGTGCTTTGGATGTAGGTATTTCCTTAGTGAGTTGAACATAAACCACGTATGATCAATGATTTCTCAAGTAAAGAGAAGAGATCTCATTAAGTATGACTTTATTGCCATTTTAATTCTTCTCTTACCACTCTTAGGAAGTAGAAAGGGGATGTTTACTCGATTGAACTAGCCTTCCAATAACATGAAATTATCTTCTCAAGTATAATGTATATCAAGGACATGGTGTAAGTTGGGACAAGGTGTACTAGGTTTATTATATAACTTTCCATTTTGGGAGAAGCTTGCAACCTAGTGAATGTGGGATAAAGTGAATGTAGAATTAGAAAGGGATAAGTATGATTAGAAGAGATTAATTAGATATTAGCAACTCATGGGAGTCTAGAAGGCTTAATTAATTAGTTAAGATTAATTAATAAGCCAAGTTAAACTTATAGAAGCCATTTAGAGATGATTTAGAGAGAAATTAGTAGAATTTGAGGGGTTTGAGAGGGGATTTAACCAATAAGAGGGTTTATTGATTAAATACAAGATTGAAATCTTAATTAACTAATACTTGGTTAATTAATTAAAAGTGATTTTAACTAATGAAGCAATGTTAATTGGCATCCAAGATGAGGGACAAGGCTAGTTAATTAATGACGCTTCGCTAATTGGGATCGAGACGAAGAGGAATGTTAGATAGTTAGCAAAAAAATTGAAAATTATAATGAAATGATGGGAAAGAAGATAGTTAGTGCAATTTTAATATTAAAATCATGCGGTCGGATTAGGTGCCTACACATGTTTTCACTTGGAATTTTTGTATGTTTTATGCATTCATGTTTATGTCAGTCATTTATGCTTATGAGTTGTGTTTCAGTTTATTGTGGAGATGTTTATACTTATTATTCACATTTATATGCATGCTAGGATGTTTATTTTGTTATTTTTCAGATTTGGTGTATTCACTCAGGGCCATAACACTTTCACCTCCATCTTTAGGATTAACATTTATACATAGGTAACTAATGCCTCTGCTCTATTTTAGCACATGCATGAGCTAAAATTGCAATGGATTTACTTTTTGTATTGTTTTTTGTTGTTTTAGTTCTTTTACATATAATAGTAGTGTGTCTTCTCTATACTTTAGTGCATCTACTTTATGTTTAGTGCATTTGCTTTAGTGGGCTTGTTTTGTACTTTATATCATTTTTGTCACTTTAATCTCATTTGCGGTTTTTGTTGTCGTTGTTTTAAACTACTAATCCTTGTTGTAGCATCCTTATCATGTGTCGAATATAATAAATCAAACAAACTACTAATCAAATTGTGTGATTTTAATTTTTTTGCTTAGCACTCTTTGATTATCGTGCTTTACTTATTGCACTTTACTTATTTCATTGGCTAAATCAATTATGTTTATTTATTGTATTGGATTAATCAATTCATCTACTTAATCACATTTGTACTTTGCTTGTTGTATTATTTATTCAATTCATTTAATTTTGTACTTACTTTCATGTTTGTTTGTTCCTTGTCTCAAAATATGTTTTCTCTTCTCTCACGCGTCACAAGGTGATATTGGTAATTATAAATAGTTTAGAAAATTTTTCCTTTTGTAGGGTTTAATGGCTTAGAAGTCATTACTAAGTCATTTGGACAAAACCCATGCACCACCCATGAATCAACAAGCTATATAAATTCATGGGAGGAGCTGTCATTTTTGGATAAGTAGGAGTTCTTGTGAAGTGAGGTGTGTAGTTGGTGTTAATACCCAAGCCTCAAACAACATCCCATAGGAAACTCATTTTTGGTGAAGATCTGTTGAACTGGCTAGAGTGAAGACAAGGGGGTTTTTAACCCTCTCAGCCACACCATTGGACAATACTCCTTAACTTCATAGACTTGGGCCTTATGTAACGAAAGGTATATCAAGGATGCCCCTAGAAACCTTGTTTATCCCAATGACTTAACAAAAATAGATTTTACTAAACCCTTTTACAAAGTAATTGAATATAAACAATGATGTACATATGTTAAGAGATAATATGACACAAGTAATAAAGCATAAAAGTAGAAATCTTAAGCAAGAGATATAAAAATATGAATTACCTAATATAGGCTTGGCTCGAGCTGATTTGGACTAAGAAAACTATTGAACATGCTTTGGGTAGAGTGTCGTAAATGTTCAAGATAAATTCTCCACCTCATGAATAGAGCCATACATGGGCACTTGGACTAGGGCAAGGGCGCTTGGGTACCAGATATTGCTATTGGGTGCCCGTGACTACGAAAATGGTCAAAACATGTTTTTACTATATCAAACAAGTGTCATAAATATTCTATGTTGATTGCATGTATGTCGCTCCTTGATTGCTAGAGATACACGTAACCTATAAAATAGAAGTTCACTTGTAAAACCCACAAAACCACATCAAATTTAAAAAAGAAAGATGTAATATGGGGAGTCGACTAACCTTGGTGGTCACCCGAAGAGTGAAATTATAACCAAACATTGGACTACATCTCAAACTCAATGTAGTTCTTGTGTGTGTGTGTATGAATTGTGCCCTAGGATGCCCTAGTGCAAGTTGCACTTGATAGCGGGCTAGATCTAGAATGTAGAAATGTATAGCATGTGTGGATGAAATAGAATGAACTTCCCCTTCTTATGCAGTGTATGTAGAATATGTAGTCCCTTGTCCCTTGAATGGATGTTAGATGGATGCCTTTAGTGCTCTTTAGTGCCTTTGGATGCAAGCTTAGGTGATGATAGTAATGCTTAGTTCTTGGTTTCTCATTTTGAAAACATAACTATATATTTATATGATTCCCTTATTTGAATTTCATAATTGACAACTAGAAGGCCAACCCATAAGTGAAAAATATGCCCAAAAGATAAAAGAGACCCAAAAGGAGCGAGTAAGATAAGAAAGGGTCAAGGGCACCCAGAGGGGACATGAGCTCCTATGTGTTGTTGTCCGATATTGGCACTTGTGTCCGAAGCCATAAATAAGTAAAGTACTTGATAGGGATGTAGAAAGCGAAAGTAAAATACATAAGAAAGAGGCCAAAGGTAGTTGTAAATTAGTAGTTTTCTTGCTTAGGAATCATGTAAATGCTAGTATGCTTTTAGGACCTAGAAATGTACCCAAGCGTGTGCTTTTGTGTCAACATTTTCCCCCACTTTATGTTGTTGAGTGAATAATCGATAACATAAAGTAGTTAGAAGATGTGTACTTTTTGTTCTTGGCAGAGTGTGATGGCGATAACGTGTTGAAGAGACAAGTGAAGCGTGGAATGAGTGTAAAATGAAGCGTGAAGACTAGGAAAGGAAAGTGACCCCATGGGTGAAGTGTATGTGTTGCATTGTACCTATTTTTTTCTTGTATTTACTTTTGTAGGATAATTCTTGTTGTGTATTAAGGACATGCCTACAAAATAAGAGAAAAAGAGTAGTCAAAGTTCTATGTATGATAAATCAAAGAAAAATGTGCATAAGTATGTAAAAGTGTGTAAAGGAAAGTGTTCACATGTTGTATAGGAATGTAAGGATAAAAAGATGTTCAAATACTTGTGAAGAGCGAGTTTTTGGGTGATCTCATGCTAAGATCGAGTTTTTTCGGCAATCTCACGCCAAATGTGAGTTTTTGGGTGATCTCATGCCAAGTGCGAGTTTTTGTGGGTGATCTCACGCCAATGAGCAAGTGTTGGGGAGAGAGGTCTAGTGTTACTCTCCTTCCGTAAATCTACCCAATAAGCACCACTGCAGATGGTACATCCCGATTTAGTTTATGTTTTCCCGATTATTATGAATTAGTTTTGATTGAAATGAGTGTAGGAGATTATATGTATTTTGTGACTGAAAGTCTCAGTGCTGTAATTATAAAACATCTACAAAGGATTACGTGAACCGTGAACTGTTGATATGATGAGATGACAATTGATATGTGCCCCAGACATTAGTGCCTGTGCGAGGACACGGGGGCCCAGGGGCTATTGTCGATGTTGAGCACTAGTGTATGTGTGTGCTAAGGACCCAAGTAAGATTCTAGGCCATTATGTGAGTGTCCTACTATTTTGTTTTTATAGTGTGTTATGTTGAACTATAACTTTGAGCTGCTGTAGGGGTAATTTGTTCACCCAATGTATGCCCCACTTGTTTGGGGTGTATGTGATGATTGTAGGAGTGTGTGGCCCAAAAGAGAGGGCTTGATATTCTGTTGAAGTTGATATATGTAGGGGGTAGGGGATGTGCATGGTAGAAACCAAGGCACATGAAAACAAAGTGGCTAGTAATATGTGTTAGTAGAAAAAGTAACAAGTAAGGCATGTAATAGAAGACAATGTAATCAAACAAGTATGTAAACAAAGTAGATCATGAAAATTGGGTTTCATACATGGGACATCGCTCACAATGTCACAAAACAATCAAATCTAATGCCAAAGCATACAAGTAGTGATAAAAAAGACATAGGGCATAACCCAAAATAATGACATACAATAACAAACAATTCCAAACAAAATGTATCAAATAACCATGGTGGAAAATGGTCCTACAATGTAAATGCTACACATAAAACAATCATTAATGTGTTGGAAAGATAAAAAAGTACGTCAAGACATATATGTATCAATGGAAAGTAATGTGCTAGAAAGTAGAAGTAGTAAATGATGAAATGATAACACCTATAATGTGTGAGAATGTAAAATATAGATGCCCCCAGGAGCCTTAGTGGGATTGGTAAAAGGTATAGTGCTAAACATCATTACGATGTGTAAAAATATGTAAGAAATATGAATTCACGACTAGAGACCAAGTGAACATGTATGTGTATATGATAAAGATAATGACATACCGAGTATTTGACTAACATAGTAAGTAAAGTGCAATATGTAAGTAGAATAAGCTAACAAAAGTAGATGTCACCAAGATATGAAAATGTAGTGAATGAGTGGAATAGAGTGGTATGCAATGTGTGAAGGATGGTAGGAGTATCATGTCCCCTAACAAATGTGTGTGAGATGAGGTTCATTTATAAAATACCCCTCAATAATGAAGAATGAACCATAGAATAAGAGTGTGTCATCGGGAAATGGTTTTAAAAAGAGATGCTAGAAAGATGTATCAAGAAGCACAGAGTGTGAAGAGTGAATGAGGTGAGGTTCATTTCAGATTTAGACCCTTAGCAGTCGAGTATGAACTATGGAACTAGAGTGTGTCATAGGGTAATGACAATACAATGCGTGTATCAAAGGTGTGTGAATGCTAGGAAAGATTATACATTAAACATAGAGCGTGAAAAATAGAAGTAGACACTTTGAGAGTAATAAAGGGGGTAAGAAGCTACTATTCCCCCAAGTATGTGAGTGATGTATTTCTATGCGGTGATGTGAGAAGGACCATGTAATGGTGGCATAGTTTGAAATGTGTCTCGACCATCAATGTAAGGATTAGCTTGTTTGAAAAAGAGAATTGATGCGAAGTGGAGTAGGGATCATGAATGGTGGTAACTTCTTTAGGATTGATAACACTATAGAAGACTTGAGAGGAGGGGATAAATTGATTTTAGAGGAGGTTGTTTAGTTGGAATTGGTAATGCTATAGAAGGCTTTAGAGGAGGAGGGGATGGACTTATTTTTAGAGGTTGCTTAAATGGAATGGGTTGACAGACATCTCTCTGACCGACCAACGGAGGAACATTAGTAACGATGGAATGATGCTCATTAGACATGGAAGGACCAAATTTAGGAGCCCAATGGGGATTAACAATTGGAGATGTAGCAGGGGTTGTGAAGCAAATGAAATAAAACCTTGATGTGCAAGATGCTTAATCCTTCATTTTAAATCATAACAATCATTGTCATTATGTCCATTGATTCGATGATAATTGTAAAATGGGAGACCTTGGTATTTGGCAAGCCGATAAGGAGGGTAACAATGAGTAGTTGGCAAGTTGATCAATTGGTGATTGAGGAGTTGAGGAATAATATCATGTTGCTTAGTATTTAAATCAAACTTGAGAGGTGTTGGTAGTGGTAAGACTTGAGGTTCACTGATATGAGTATGTGTAGAAGACATAGAAGTAGGATGAGATGTAGAAGAATAACAAGCATGGGCTTGAGAAGCATCCTTGAGATGTTGGATTTTAGCTTTAAGAGATGTAATTGTTGTTTCCATAGCCTAAATTTTGTCTTGAAATAAACAATGTAAAGCTTGAATGGAATCTAAGATGGGTGATGATGGATGGAAGGATTAAGACCTGTAGAGTCATCAAATAGATGATCGAAAATGGCACTTACTTGAGAGGGTGACATATTGCTAGGGAGGTACATAGTATCTAGGGATTTTTGGAGAACATCTTTTCAAGGTGGGTGTATTTAAAGCAATTGATGCAAGGAGACTTGTGATTTTTAGGAGCCATGAAAGAAGAAGGAGGATCCAAGTGTATGATCACGAGTGGGGTTTACCAAATGATTTAACAAAAATAGAATTTATTAAACCCTATTATAGAGTAACTAAATATAAACATTGATGTATAGATGTAAAGATATAATATGAAGTGAACAATAAAGCATAAAAAGTAGAAACCCTAAGCAAGATATATAGAAAAAATGACTTAGCAGATTTACGCTCGACTGGAACCGATCTCAGATTGAGAAAATTGCTAAACAAGATGGGTGGAGTGTCGTAAATGTTTAGGATAAATTCTGACCTCACGAAATTTTTTGCACATGGGCGCCTAGACTGGGGAATGGCGCTTGGGAGCTAGAGACTACTACTAGGCACTCATGACAACAAAAATGGTCGAACTTGATTTTTATTATATCATACGAGTGTCATGAAACATTCTTTGTTGATCACCTATATGTCACTCCTTTATCACCGAGATACTTGTAACATGCAAAATAGAAGTTCACCTACAAAAATCACAAAACCACTTCAATTCTAAAAAGAAAGATGCAATATGGGGAGTTGGGCTGACCCCCCGACGGTCACCCGACAGAGTGAACTTACGACCGAGCATTGCACTACATTTCATAATCCATGTAGTTCTTATATGTGTGTATGAATTGTTCCCTAGATGCCCTAGTGCAAGTTCCACTTGATGGTAGGCTAGATCTAGAATGTAGAAATGTATAACATGTGTGGATGAAATAGAATGAACTTTTCCTTCCTATGCATTATATGCAGTCCCTTGTCCCTTGAATGGATGCTAGATGGATGCCTTTAGTGCTCTTTAGTGCCTTTAGATGCAATATTAGGTGATGGTAGTAATTATTAGTGCTTGGTCCCTCATTTTTAAAACATAGCTATGTATTTATATGATTCCCTTGTTTGAATTTTGTAATTGACAATTGGAAGGATGACCCATAAGTGAAAAAGATGCCCAA
Organism: Taxus wallichiana var. yunnanensis; assembly: GCA_018340775.1. NCBI lineage: Eukaryota > Viridiplantae > Streptophyta > Pinopsida > Cupressales > Taxaceae > Taxus > Taxus wallichiana. Next base: position 980,880,525 of record CM031234.1, on the reverse strand, counting down.
AAGATAAAAGAGACCTAAAATGAGTGAGTAAGATAAGAAAGGGTCGGGGACGCCCGAGAGGGGACAAGAATGCCTAGGTGCCACTTTCCTTGCTGGGCGCTTGTGTCCAAAGCCATAAAAGATAAATAATTAAAGTACCGAATGGGTTGTAGGGTGTTTGAGGACAAAGAGAAAGTAAAAGGCGAAGAAAGAGGCCAAATATAGCTGTCAATTACTAGTTTTCTTGCTTAGGAATCATGTAAATGCTAGCATAATTTTAGGACCTAAAAATGTCCCCAAGTGCGTGATTTTTGTCTACACCTAACATAGGTGGCCATCATTATCATATGTTATGTTTTATTGACTCTAACTATATCTTATTTTAAAAACACAAGATGATAAACTCTATCTAAATGAAAACTTATTTTTCAAAACAAATATTGTGAAACTTTACTCGAGTGAAGATATCTTTTTAATGTCAAAAACCAAAAGCTCCATCCGAGTAAAACCTATTTTTTCAAAGAAAACAACCCAAACCATTACCAAAACCAACCCAACATTTCTAAACATCAAAACACAAAATTCAAGTCAATTTTTAAACATGATGGCTCTTAGAATGCAATAAATCTTTAAACATCTTGAACATAATCCCTTACCTTATGGACCTATCGATCCATCTAATGAGGAGGCTATCATCACGTATCAAAATGAAAATGAGGAGGAACATGAGTTGTTTAAAGATAATCATGACCACATAGACCAATTCATGTTCTAAAATAGGGACAATGTCCTTCTTAGATTGGTTGGGTTTGGAGCCAAACTCCCTAAGAATTTTGACCCCACATTCCTCGAAGCATTATTCACGAGGAAAAAAATAAACTTGAATCCACCTCGTACAATGAGGATCATTTAAACATAGACAACCCATCTATGTCTAAAGATAAATCAAAATTGTTTCCCAAAATAACCCTCTTGTTATTTTGGCAACATGTAGTTTCATTTTAGATTAGTATTAGGTTTTAAGGTCACTCGCATTATTGTTCTTCTCCTTTAGTTCACTCATGGTTGTGGTTCCTTTGCACACTTTTTCATGCTTTCTTTGCTTCTCCCCCTTTCCTTTCGTTCTTCGGTGCATGTTTCACGCACTCGCATTCCTCCATTTCCCTTTTATAGGCATGTTTCCTTTGTGTAATTTTTTTCTTCTATTCCGTACACTACACCTTCCTCGCGTGTTCCCACAAACTTTCCTTGCATATTTGCAAGCATTCTACATGTCTCTTATGCGTGTGTCTTTTCCTCCCTAAGTCTTGCATACTCACTCATGTGAGCTCTTATAACTTATTTTCGAGCACACTTTCCCATGTGCAATTACTTTTGCACCTTACGTGTTTTCCTCAATTTTGCAGCTTTTGTACTTTCCCTTTTCTTCTTTTGCATGCTTGCACACATGTCATTCTATCCAAAATTCTACACACCTTCCTTTGGTGGGTTATCGACTTCCTTTACGCATTTGCATGTTATTACAAGTATGTACTCCACTCCCCAAGCCCCTCGCATCCTTGTGCTCTTAGGGTTCCTTTGCATCCTTTCTCTTCTACCCTGTCAAGTCGGTATTCAATTCAGGCTTGAAACTTGGAAATTTTGCACCAATCCTAGTGCAACACATGTCCAACTTTGGAAAATTGGAATCTATTCTACTTTTTTGTAAGTGAGTATAAAAAGTACTAGCCGTGATCAAATACTTATAACGAATGGAAACGTGACATGTGGCAAAGACTCAATGTCTGCAATCAATCAAAAATCTCTGTGAGCAATCGGTCGATGTCACATATCCGGCATGTTGTTTCACGTAGTACAAATCCTCAAACAACCATATATTTTGATTCGAGATCTCTAAATCGTGTGTGGTTGGTCTCATTAGAAAGCTCTTGACATGGGATAAATCTAGGGTCTTCAAAATTGGATTTTTGTGAGATTTGGTAGGTGAAAATAGGAAAATGAAATTCAACCCATTAATGGTGAAGCTTACATGTGACTCAACCACCCAAATTTAATGAATCCTAGTATCTTTCCTTCTTCCATAAGAAAACTGACATGGGGGTAGATTTGTGAGAGTTCTATGTTGTTTTGCATTAATTTAATGCATATTTTTGTGGTTGTAGCTTCAAATTTGAGTTTCTCTCTTTTCCCTTCTCTCTCTCTTTCTCCCATTCTTCTATATATCATAAAATAATGCACATTTGAAAAGGTTGGAATCTTTTGGAATGCAAAGGCATTATCAAAAGTAGTGCATTAGTGTATTGGGTTGTAGGCCTTAGATATGAACCTCTACAGGGGATCTTTTACCTCCCTCCTTCATCATTGTAATGGACATGCATCCTTATGAAGCAATAAAATATGTGTTTTTTTTTGGCTATTATGTGCCCTAGCTTGTGTTTATTAAATTTTCTTTCCTTTCTATTGCATTTGTGGTGTGTTGTGCATGTTTGTTCTCCTTTTGCAGGATTTTTTTGTGATCCATAAAAATGAGAGTTTGAATGATTTTTTCGGACCATGGCACATGTGTTTGCCATCTCCATATTCATTTTCTCCCATTTTTATTCATCTAAAAGTGTCCTTCCCCCTCTTTTTGGTGCTATCACCTCCCCTCGCTTAGGACTTCCCCTTTCATGCATCTCTCTCTTACCTTGGTCCCTTGGAATTTTAGAGTAGGATTAGATAGCTACATTCTGTTCCTTAGGAGTAGTTTAGCATTAGGAATAGGTAGAGGAACCAACCTTCTTTGGATTTTGATCTCATCCGTAACACCCACATTACGTAGATCATCCTATGTTTCCTTGAAGCCTTGGATTAACCTAATTCAAAGCGGGTGTAATTTTGAGCTCTAATAGTTTTGGCACACCTGTTGGGATGGTATTAAAAGCATTATCCCATTCCAAAATTCTGGTGTGCCCGACGGGATGGTATTGAAAGCTTTAGATTTCGAGATATCCCATTACAACAGTCTAACCACTTTGGTGGGAAAGTTTAATGCACTTTGATGATTTGACTAGGTTTTGGTGCGTGACTTAGAATTTTAGCATTTGGAGTCTTGTTTTAACACATTTTGTGACTCCAATACCCATATCTACTAGTTTTAGCTTTCAAGGTGCCTAGTTCATGAGAAGAATAGAAACAAGACAAAGTCTAGCAACCAAGAACCTTTTAAATATTTACAATTGTCTCCAAGAAGAAGGAGAGGTAGAGTAGTGCAAAGACCCTCACCTCCTCCAAATAGAGCTCTTTCCATCCCTCCTAGTGGAAATTTTATGCACTCTTCCAAATTTCTAAGGCCCATTCCAATCATGGCACATTAGAGAAATCTTCCCTTTGCAAGTTTTAATGATGGTAGTTCTTTGGCCCTCAATGCACAACATGGCATACTAGTGGCTACACTTAAAGCATTCCTTTCATCACCGTTGAGAATCATACTACCCTTGCTGATCACATTCAAGACATTGCAAATGTATGCTCAGCTCATCTAGTCATAGAAGATGATGTTAATGTTCGGCTCCTTGTTTCTTCACTAAAGAGAAAAAATCTTCAATGGTATAGAAGTTTAAGACCTACGTCCATTCATAATTGGGATGAGCTTGGCACAACCCTTTGTAATAATTTTAAAGAAAAAGAAGACAATATATCTTTGTTATAAAAACTAACGACGATTAAGAGGGATCCCAATGAGCGTATGATTGCCTTCAATTTTAGATTTGAAAAAACATGGGACATAATTCCAACTCTCTTAAGACTATCTCCTCAAGGTGTTTATATTTATTTATTAAGAGCAATTAATTTTGGTATTGCTATTATGATACAATCCATGGGTGCTATGAAAATACCCGACGTTTATCCAATAACCATCAGGGTTGGGATTTGTCTAATACAAGATGGAAAAATAGCACCTAGGTTACCTTTGCCTTTGTTTCCTGAATTGCCTTAAGCTACTTATCCTCCCATTGCTACCATCCCTAAGAAAAATTCACAACCAATTGCCTCTACATCGTACCCTCCCCAAAGGAAAAAATAGGATGATGAAATGAAGGCCTTGATTAGAAATTTGTCTAACAAATTCATATCTTTAGAAAAAATACAATCTCAATCTTATAGATCATTTACTAACCAAGGACAACCTTCTAACCAAGGATTTAATCGAGTTATTAGCCCTTTAGAAATCAATACCCAAATTAGAAGTATGGGAAAAATTAGCAAAATGATAGATGGCAAGGTTGAAATCCACATCTTCCTCTTCAAATAGTTGCTTCTGCTCAGCCACTTCCTGCTCCTAGCTCAAGCAATTCATTGGTTCTAGTGCAAAACAATATGATACAAGAGACAAATGGTGCTTTCTATGCAATTAACCACATAATCAATATATTTATGCAAATGCATTATAAGTGCAAGCCTTTATGATTCAAAATTCTTCTAATCAACATGAACCATTCACGAAAGCACAAGCCTAACAATAAAGAATCCTAAGAGGTCAATCATAACACTAATCTTATGTTATTTGGGGTTGATGACTTTTATGCAATGAATCAAGCTATGGAAAATTCCAACAGACTGCACACTCAAGTTGTTGACAATAAAAGGTCTAAGAAGAGAGCGTTGAAACACAACCTTCATATTTTTCCAATCAAACCGAGTTTACCTCTAAGGAAGTTGGCACAAAATCAAACAATAATGGTTTATTCGTAAATGCGCACGAGGGCATGCGTGAAGTTGTGTACACACCTAACTTGGAAAATGAAGTTGCTCACTGAAATAACCTATTCCAACCTTGGAATATTCAAAAAAAGATAATGCCACACCTTAAATGCACAAGTCCATGGTCCTCTTATTCAACATTTTTGACCGTGATGAAGAAGAAAAGTGTAAATGTTACGATGTGGGATGCATTGGCTATTCCTTCACGACGTGATATCTTGCATGAACCTCTTGGCAACTCCCTCAAGCTGATCCACTTATTAAAAATACTTATGTTGCTATCAACATGTGCTAGGTAGAGGAGAAATAAGTAAGTAAAATTGTGAAAACCCCACCCTTTTATATATGTATTAGATTGTGGGAAAAATTTTGTTTCCTAATTGCATGATTGATTTAGGGGCTAACATGTTTGCAATGCCTAAAAAGATTGTTGATATCTTAGGTCTTAATTACAACCCTATTTCTAAAGGTGTTTTACAACTTGATGGCTCAACTCAAGTAACATCATAGGAGTTGTCAAAGATCTTTAGTTAACCCTTTATGCTTGTCCAAGTCTAACCATAACTCAAGATGTATCAGTCATTGATTTTCCTCCTTTGTTTTCCATTTTCCTATCAAGATATTTCATGGCCAAAGTGGGTGGTTACTTGTCTTTAGATTGGTCTCACATGCTTTTAAGAACTAGATATGACACTAGATTTACCATATAGGTTGAGATTATTTTTTGCTATCATGTTGAGTCTTATGAATTGATCTCGAAAATCAAATTTAACTAGCAATTGTGCACACACATTTCTTTGCTTTGTATTGATTTTCGATGTAAAAATTGAGCATTATATCCTTTTGTATTTTTAATAAAAGAATTAAAACTGTAAGTACTATGCAAATATTTAAAGAAATGAAGAGAATTCACCAAAGAATTGACACAAGAATTGATAACGGAGTTCGACGCTTGAGGCCTACGTCTCTGGGTCCGAATTGAATGGGACCGATCTATTAAAATCTTGATAATAATTCTTTACAAAGAATTCTAAAAATTATGACCTTCTCACAGTCTTCCTCTATCAAATATAACAGAGGTTGCTTTTACGTTCCAAAAATTCCATTCCTAGCTCAAGTTATGAGCATTTCAATATTTTTGCACAAATCCGAATGCTATTCAAATAAAATAACACTCCTTTTATAATGTTTCCAAGCGGCTGGCTCAATGGTTAGGCGCCTAAAATTTTACATGGGAGGTTAGCAGTTCAAATCCCCTCCACTTCCCTCTCCTTCTCCTTAGGCGAATTTGTAGAGATTTATCCCACATTTTGGGTGCATGAAAGAAGGAAGGCATTTAATAATGCAAAGGGGGGCGCTTTTGTATTGGCTTTAGAGCCACCTTAGCCACTTAGGATGTGGGCGCCTTGGTGGATGGATAAGTGTTGTGCATGGATATGCATTGACATAGTTTTAGGTGCCTTTTTAATAATGATTGAGGAGGTTTAAATTAAATGCGTGGAATATGGAATTGGTCTTTGGTTTAATATGCTCTTATCAATTAGTCCCACATGCATAGAAAAATGAAATTAGAGGCATATATATACACAAGTTGGTATAATGATAATATGAGAAGGAGGCCAAGACACCCCTCCATAATCAAGTGTGTCGAACTCTGGCTGAGGGCCCCACCAGTAAATAGCGGGGTCCATTTGTCCACAAACGAGTGTCCAAGACCGGTGTTCCAAAACCACTTTTAGTCTGTCACACACAATTGTCCACGTGTCGCAATATGATTGAAACACTTGGCAAGTGTGCACATGTCCAACCTGCACAAAACTCCCAAATTTTTCCAGTTGCCTGAAAATTTCAGCGGGCTATAACTTTTGCAAACGAGCTCCGTTTCTTGCAAACAAGATATCGACGGAATCGTATAATTTTTCTCCATGCTTTAAAAATGATTGCAACTTATTCTAAGAAGATCTTAGATTGGTGTTTCTCTGTGAGGATCCTCTGGATCATTCCTCCCCACTGAGAAACTTTTGGACCCCAAAAGTCAACTTAATTGGTGAATAGGTGAGGGTATTTCTCCCTCACCTTTCCGTTTCCATCCATTTAGCCTTGTTCGGATGCATGCCTTTGAACCCAACACGAAGATACTCAATATCACCCCTTCACGAAGTTCTTACTTTCCTATCCAAAATGATGTCTTCCTGCAACTCATCAAGATACTCAAGAGCAAAATCATCAATGGAAGGCATTATGTTAGCATCATCATGATCAACAATCATAGGCGGTTCATACAATCTTAAATTCTCAACATTTTCCCAAGGCCTTGTTGGACAGGAAGAGGAGTGTAAAGTCCTAATTTCCGGTTACTTGGCTTGCTTGTGGCACAAAGAACACATCCCTTAATATACCTGTTTACATGTTCATGCATTCTAGGCCAATAACAATATTTCTATAAATGTGCAACTGTCTTACTAACACCAAAATGCCCCGAAATAAGAGAAGTATATGCTTCCCTAATCATATGCACATGTTCATTTTCTGGAATACAAAGTTTACTAGAATGATATAACAATCCTTCATGCAAATGATAATCTTTTTCTCCTACTTGTTTCCCGCTTACTAGATCCTCATACACTTATCTAAAATCAACATCATTTACATATTGTTCCTTGTAACTAACATGAGCCAAAGAACTATGCTGCAAAAGAATAGATGCTACTACCACTGGTGGTCTAGATAACATGTCGGCAACCTTGTTTTGAATACCTTTTTTATACCTGATTACAAGGTGAAATTGTTGCGAAAATCCCATCCACCAAAATGTCTAGACTCATCTGCAATTTGGTTTGTGTTTGTAATTATTAAAGAGGTTGATGGTCGATGTATAATTGTTTCTTTTCCCATTAAATAATGCTTCCACTTTTTAACACTTTGAACCAAAGCATACAACTCTTTATCATAAGTTGGATAGTTTCTTACCGCACTTGTAAAGGTTTTTAATGGTAACACACTCGGTCATTTTGTTCCGTATCAAAACTGCCCCCATTGCGTAGTCACTAGCATCTGTCTCAATCTCAAATGAATGTTGTAAATCTAGAAGTGCCAAGATTGGAGTGGTACTTATCTTCTCTTTCATTGTATCAAAGGCTTTCTATTGTTTTCCTCCCCACTGAAAGACCTGTTTAATACTTATCAAATCATGCAAAGGAGATGCAATATATGAGAAGTTAGCAATAAATTTTCTCTAGTACTGAACTGCACCTAGAAAACTCCTAACTTCCGTCACATTAGTGGGTCTAGGCCATTTCACAATAACCTCTATTTTTGTAGGATCAATTCTCAATTCTCCATTTCCTACAATATAACCCAAGTAAATTAAAGATGTTTTTCCAAATTCACATTTTGACATCTTCAAATACAATTTCTCTTTCCTTAGTGCATCTAAGACTTTCTGGATGTGTTTAACATGTTCATCCCATGACTTACTGAAAATAAGAATATCATCTAAGTAGACAATAACGAAATTATCAATGAATGGTCTAAAGATTTCATTCATAACTCTCATGAATGTTGCCGGTGCATTGCACAAACCAAAAGGCATCACTAACCATTCAAACAATCCTTGTTTCGTTTTAAAAGTAGTTTTCCAAACATCACCTTCTACAATTCTTACTTGGTGATAACCACTTCTTAAGTCTAACTTAGTGAAATAAATTGCATTCTTTAATTGATCCAATAAATCATCTATTCTAGGAAGAGGGTAACGATTCTTTATGGTAATCTTGTTTAAAGCATGGAAATCAACACACATTCGCCAAGTTCCATCCTTCTTAGGAACCAATATAATTGGCGAACCACATGGGGATGTACTTGGATGAATTATACCTTGAGCCAAAAGTTCCATTACCTGTCTCTTGATTTCCTCATTCTCTACTACTGACAACATGTACATTCCGATATTGGGAAGAGGTGCATCCTAAAGCAATTGTATCTCATGTTGAACCCCTCTTTTGGGAGGTAGACCTTGTGGATCCTGAAAAACATCATCAAAATGAGAAACAATTTTTACCAATTCATCCTTATGTTTCAGATCGCAAGTCTCAAAAGCCATCTCATGTTCTTTTTCTTTGGCTTTGACCACCATGAGCACAAAAATTTTTGCTTGAGTTTACAAGCCTTTTCATTTGACCTGTAGTTACCAAGGATAGATTATTCTTTTCATGGTGAGCTCTAACAATAAACTCAATTCCATCCTTTACAAGCAAATATTTATTTTCTTCCCTATAGAAGATTGCTTTACGATCATACAAATAAGGACTTCCCAAAACCACCCCACAAATATCCAAAGGAACTACATCCAATTCAACCTCATCTATAAACTTGTCTGTAATGGCAAATCTGAAAGTACAAGTTTTAGTTACTTGCAATTTTGCATCATCACAAACCCAACCCAAAGGATAAGGCTTAGGATGTGGTTTAGTTTTGAGTCCTAATTTCTTAACAACCTCCTCAGAAATTAGATTAGCTTGAGATCCACTATCAAAAAGAGTATCAATTTTCGTATGCTTTGAAATTACTCTAATGTGGAAAAGCTCATTCCTTTTCTTATCATCATGTATAGTTTGTTTACTAGAAGAAGATGCAACATTTGTAGTACTATTGTTGGAAATTGAAAGAGTTGATTTACCTTGAAAACTCATAGTTGTGATTTTGGTTTCATCACCTGAATCAGAACCAAGATCATGCACTACAGTGTTTGTTTTCTTTTCTTTTCCTTTCTTAACCATCCATTTAGGCTTCTTTTCAGGATGTAATTTCCAACATTTAGACTCATCATGGTTTTTTTACAATGATTACAAAATGGTTTTTCATCTTCCTTCTTAATAGTAGAGTTTGTTTTATGCTTACCCTTTCCTTTTCCTTGTTCTTTCGAACCTTTTCCTTCAAATTGCTTGTTCTTTTGATTAAAAGAAGAGAAAGAGGAATCCTTTGTCATTTTCCCTCGTGCTTCCAAATGGGTTGCTTGAACACATACTGCATCAAGATTAGTAGGACCTAAAACAAGTATCATATGCCTTAGATAACTATGTAATCCACCAATATATTTGAGCAATGTTTCTTCTGTGTTTAGGGAAATTCCCAAAATTAGAGCCCTTTTCCTAAATTCTTGTGTGTATTCTTGAACACTTTGTCCCTTAGTTTGTCTTAATGTTTTCCAATCCATCATAGCTTGTTGCTTATAACCAAGAGGATAAAATTGTTGCCTAAGATTTGAAACAAATTCAGACCAAGAAGTGATTTCTATACCTTTGGTTTCTTCCACTTCCTGAAGCTTACTCTCCCACCAAATGAGTGTTGTGCCACCCATCCGAAGAGTTGCCAAATGAATCTTTGCTTCATCATCAACAATTCTCTGAACCCTGCAATATACTTCTATTTGCTTGACCCAGTTATCCAACTTCTATACATTTAGCTCTCCAGTATACATAGGAAATTCAAACTTGATATCTAACTTTAGTGAAGGAAAATTAGATTTTAAAGAGTCTCTTTTTGGAATATCAGAACTAGAGATTTCTTCTTTCTTACCTTCTCTAGTTCCCTTTTCCCTTTGTCTATCTTGGTACATTTCTTCCACCATTTCCTTCATCTGTAGGAATGATTGACGAAAGTTTTCTTCCTCTCGATCCGCCATTAGTAGGACTTCGAGATTGTCTGGTACCAATTTTGGGATCTCCTTTAACTAACTCTCCTTCACCCTTCTTAGATCGAGACCTTGTTAACATCCAACACACAACTTGCAATCCAAAACACATTAATCTGAACCAAAAATCAGTCAAAACCAGCTCTGATACCAATGATCTGAAAATCAAATTTAACTAGCAATTGTGCACACACATTTCTTTGCTTTGTATTGATTTTCGATGTAAAAATTGAGCATTATATCCTTTTGTATTTTTAATAAAAGAATTAAAACTACAAGTATTGTGCAGTTATTTAAAGAAATGAAGAGAATTCACCAGAATTTGACACAAGAATTGATAACGGAGTTCGGCGCTTGAGGCTTATGTCTCCGGGTCCGGTTGAATGGGACCGATCTATTAAAATTTTGAAAATATTTCTACAAAATTCTGACCTTCTCACAGTCTTCCTCTATAAAAATAACAGGGGTTGCTTTTTACATCTCCTCAAAATTCCATTCCTAGCTCAAGTTATGAGCATTTCAATATTTTTGCACAGACCCGAATGCTATTCAAATAAAATAACACTCCTTTTATAATGTTTCCAAGCGGCTGGCTCAACGGTTAGGTGCCTAAAATTTTGCATGGGAGGTTAGCAGTTCAAATCCCCTCCACTTCCCTCTCCTTCTCCTTAGGTGGATTTGTAGAGATTTATCCCACATTGTGGGTGCATGAAAGAAGGAAGGCATTTAATAATGCAAAGGGGGTGCTTTTGTATTGGATTTAGAGCCACCTTAGCCGCTTAGGATGTGGGCGCCTTGGTGGATGGATAAGTGTTGTGCATGGATATGCATTGACATAGTTTTAGGCACCTTTTTTAATAATGATTGAGGAGGTTTAAATTAAATGCGTGGAATATGGAGGTAGTTAAATAATGCGCACGGAATATGGAATTGGTCTTTGGTTTAATATGCTCTTATCAATTAGTCCCACATGCATAGAAAAATGCAATCAGAGGCATATATATATACACAAGTTGGTATAATGATAATATGAGAAGGAGGCCAAGACACCCCTCCATAATCAAGTGTGTCAAACCTGGCTGAGGGCCCCCAGCTAGTAAATAGCGGGGTCCATTTGTCCACGAACGAGTGTCCAAGACCGGTGTTCCAAAACCACTTTTAGTTTGTCACACAATTTTCCACGTGTCACAATATGATTGAAACACTTGGCAAGTGTGCACATGTCCAACCTGCACAAAACTCCCAAATTTTGCAGGTTGCCCAAAAATTTCAGCGGCTATAACTTTTGCAAACGAGCTCCATTTCCTGCAAACAAGATATCGATGGAATCATATAATTTTTCTCCATGCTTTAAAAATGACTAAAAATTATTCTAAGAATATCTTAGATCGGTGTTTCTCTGTGAGGATCCTCTGGATCATTCCTCCCCACTGAGAAACTTTTGGACCCCAAAAGTCAACTTAATTGGTGAATAGGTGAGGGTATTTCTCCCTCACCTTTCCGGTTTCCATCCATTTAGCCTTGTTCGGATGCATGCCTTTGAACCCAACACGAAGATACTCAATATCACCCCTTTGTGAAGTTCTTACTTTCTTGTCCAAAATGATGTCTTCCTATAACTCATCAAGATACTCAAGAGCAAAATCATCAATGGAAGGCATTATGTTAGCATCATCATGATCAACAATCATAGGTGGTTCATACAATCTTAAATTATCAACATTTACAACTAAGTAGATTTGCATATATGGAGGTAAATCCAACCGGAAAGCGTTGTTACCAATTTTTTCCAATATTTGGAATGGACCATACCATATAGGTTTCAATTTTTACCTTCACCGTCAGTCTTTCCTTGCTAATGTGAAGCCAAACTGAATCACCAACTTTGAACTTGTGATCAGTTCTATGTTTATCATGCCTAGCTTTGTACTTAGCTTGACTTTTCTCCAATTGTTCATGGACATACTGATGAACCTGTTGTATTCTCTGCACAAATATTTTAGCCTTGTCAGAATCACTTGAACCATTAACAACAGTTTCATGTCCATAATATACATCTAATGGAGAATTAGGCAGATATCCATAACAAGTCTCAAATGGAGACTTCAAAGTAGAAGAATGTAAGGCACGATTATAAGCATGTTGCACATAATAAAGATGTTCATCCCACAATTTAGGATGTTTGCTACTATAGCCCCTAAGTAATTATACCACCGTGCGCTTTACAACCTCTGTTTGACCATCGATGCTGTGGATGAAAAGCGAGTGCTCTTTTTCGCCAGTGTCCATTAACCCCCACAATGTTGACCAAAATTCCCCAAGAAATCTAGAATCCCAATCAGATATAATTGAAGTAGGTAAACCAAAATGAACCTAAACAAATCGTAAAAAAATGTGCAGCTTCCCTCACCAGCTTATTTGTTTAGTACATGGAACCAACACACACATTTTGCTAAATCTATCCACTACCACATATAAGTAATCATGTTTCTTCCGTGTCATGGGCAAGCCTCCTACAAAGTCCATGGAAACACTTTCCCAAGGCCTTGTTGGAACAGGAAGAGGAGTGTAAAGTCCTAATTTCCTGTTACTTGGCTTGCTTGTGGCACAAAGAACACATCCCTTAATATACATGTTTACATGTTCATGCATTCTAGGCCAATAACAATATTTCTGTAAATGTGCAACTATCTTACTAACACCAAAATGCCTGAAATAAGAGAAGTATGTGCTTCCCTAATCATATGCACACGTTCATTTTCTGGAATACAAAGTTTACCAGAATGATATAACAATCCTTCATGCAAATGATAATATTTTTCTCCTACTTGTTTCCCGCTTACTAGATCCTCATACACTTATCTAAAATCAACATCATTTACATATTGTTCCTTGCAACTAACATGAGCCAAATAACTATGCTGCAAAAGAATAGATGCTACTACCACTAGTGGTCTAGATAACATGTCGGAAACCTTGTTTTGAATACCTTTTTTATACCTGATTACAAGGTGAAATTGTTGCAAAAATCCCATCCACCTGAAATGTCTAGACTGCTGCAATTTGGTTTGTGTTTGTGAGTACTGAAGAGGTTGATGGTTAGTATGTATTATTGTTTCTTTTCCCATTAAATAATGCTTCCACTTTTTAACACTTTGAACCAAAGCATACAACTCTTTATCATAAGTTGGATAGTTTCTTACCGCACTTGTAAAGGTTTCTGAATGGTAACACACTGGTCATTGAGTCTTATGAACCTTCTCCTCTCCAATATAAGCTGTCTCATAAAAGAGGACCAAACACATGAATCACTTTTAGAGGAGCATCCTATTCCTCCTTCAATCCCCGATCTTTTATTATATGAATGGGACAAGGAACACTATGAATTTGATCCTTATGACACAATTTTGGAAATTGGTCTTGGAACATCTTGCATTCTTGAACAAGAATCTATTTTACCAATGCCACTCAAGAAATAAAAGGGTAATACTTATGGACTATGGAAGATGTTTTAGATGGTTTTATAATAAGGAATGGAGTTGGCAAAGGTATTGTTTTAATCTCTCCAATGAATGAAAGGTTCGTATTTGTGCATAGATTAATTTTTTCATGTTCTAACAACGTGGTTGAGTATGAGGCATTGGTGCATGGTATTCTTATTACTGAAAAAGAGACAAATCAAAGCCTTTAAAATATTTGGAGACATTTAATTGGTCATCCATTAAGTGAGGAACAAGTGTGCTACAAAGAATAAGATTTTGAGAGATTATAAACATAGAGCTTGGGACCTCTTGGAGAGATTTTATGTTATTAATCTACAAGAAGTACTAAGAAAATCAAACAAAGAAGTAAATCAAATGGCAGACCTTGGTTCACAATTCTCACCTATAGAGGACTTTATTAAAGGAAATCAACAATGTATCAAGTTGGTAATCAAGCCATCAATTCCAGATAATGAAATCAGCTAGTAGGTGTTTGACAGTGATGATGAAAAAATTGTGCAATTCATCTAAAATGAAGCCAAGTTCTCCTCAAGAATGCAATCTGATTTGCATAACAACTATGATGATCAAGTTATTCAACTAAGAAAAAACAAACTACCAAAAGTATTGGTCACTCTTGAGCACATTTTTAGTACTAATGATGAGTTCGAGGTAAAGAAAAGAACATATCGAAGGGCAAGATGACTTGCCAACTAGTCACTATTGCATAAGGCAAGGAGTTGTTGCTTGGAAAGGTATGAAAATAAGGTGAAAAACAAGCCTTTATCTCCTTGTGTTACAAGTATAGCGATTTATTTTCATTGGAGTATGAAGATCTCACATGGTTTGATCTAAACACAATTCAAAATTCCATTGATCTTCATCCTAATATCAAGCCGATTAGACAAAAGAATAAACCTATCAATCCCAAGATAGAGACCCTCATTAGGAAAGAATTGTCCAAGATGATTGAGGAAAAAATACTTTTTCCTATGAAGTACTCTACTTGGGTGGAAAATCTAGTTCCTATGAGAAAGAAGAATGGTTAAATAAGACTTTGTGTTGATTTAAGGGACTTGAATAAAGCTTCGTTAAGGGATCATTATGTATTGCCACCAATGGAACAAATTTTACAAACCGTAGTAGGTTTTGAGAAGGTTTTCTAAACTTGATGGTTGTTCAATATTCGATCAAATCATGGTCAAATAAGAAGATCAATTCAAGACCGCATCGGAAAATGCCATTTGGTTTCTCAAATGTAGGTGCTACATTTCAAAGAGTGATGGACATTTCCTTTAGAGGATATATTAATGAATTCATCCTTGTCTACTTAGATGATATTACCATTTTCTCAAAGTAAAGTAAAGATCATATCATTCATCTTGAAAGAGTATTTGAGAGATGCAGAGAATTTGGGGCATCTCTTAACCCCAAGAAATGTAATTTTGTAGTTCCTCAAGGAAATATTTTTAGCCACATTGTTTCAAAATATGGTATTTCCATTGATATAGAAATAATCTCAAATATTATTTCTCTTTATTTTACTATTCACAATAAAGAATTGTAATAATTCCTTGGAAAAATTAACTTTTTAGGAGGTTCATTCCTAATTTTATAGAATTGGTTAGGCCTATCACTCGATGTTAAAAAGGGATTTAGTATTCAAATGGATAGTTGAAGGAAAATAAAGCTTAACCAAGATCAAGGAGGAAATTTCTCAAGCTCATACACTTGTCAATCATGATTAAAGGATTTTATCCTATATACATATGGAGTTGATACCAATGTTGAGGTTATCTTAACTCAACAAAATGATCAAGGATTGGAATAACCAATGGCCTTATTCATTCAAATATTGAAGAATTATGAAGTGAAATATAGTCACATAGAAAAATGGGTCTTCGCCATCATGTGCACACTAAATAAATTCAAGAGTATGTTTGCCACTAATCACGTTAAATTTATAGTTTCACACTCTAGTGTGAGAGACTTAATTATGGGAGTATAAATCAATGAGAAAAGAGATAGGTGGGTGACCAAAATCATGGAGTATAATGTGACTATTAAAGCCCCGAAGTTGGTAAGAGGAAGAGCACTTGTGAGCAACTAGATTTTGATGCTCAAGATGATCAAGAAACCTATTTCTTCATGGATGAAGAGCTTCTGCGTGCATCTTCTTGAAACTAAGCAAGGTAGAGAAAACTTACCCAATGCACATAGCTAGATTGATGCAATGAAAATATTCTTGTCTATTAGTGCATACTCTCTGGCGTAAGTAAATAAAAAGAAGACATATGAGACTCGCAATGCATTCCTTATGCATTAATTGATTGAATTCTCTTTAAAAGAAACATTGATGGAATGTTATTGAGATGTATTGAAGGTTCACATGTGAACAAAGTATCAAAAGAATTTCATGATGGTATTTCCAGTGGACACTTCTCTGCCAAATCCATTGTAATGAAGATTATGAAGGCATGATACTTCGGCCTACTTTATTTGTTGATGCGCACAAATGGGTAAAAATGCAACGAATGCACTTTCTTTAGAGACAAGAAAAATTCAGCTGCCTTTCCACTTCATCGAATCCAAAATAATCATTCATTCTCATAATGGGGTCTTGAATTCATTGGCATGATTAACCCTCATTCAAGTGCCGACCATAAATGGGTTTTGACATCAAAAAATTACTTCACCAGGTGGATAGAATTTGTGGCAATCAAGGAAGCAACTGAATTGAATATCCTTAAATTCCTTGAAGACACCGTGAAAAGGTTTATAATTCCTCAAAAAATCATCTCTTATAATGCAAATTCCTTCCTAAACACCAAAATTTCTGATTGGGCTCTTAGACTTAAAATCTACTTGAAGTCTTCTTCCAACTACTACCCTCAAGGGAATGCTTTGGAAAAATTTACCAACAAGAACTTGATGAAAATCATGAAAAGAATGATGGATATCAACCAAAGGAAATGGCATACTAAGGTGGGGCATGCACTTTGGGATGATAAAATCACAATGAAGAAGGTAATTGGCACTTTACCTTACAAAATTGTTTATGGAATAAAAGTTGGGCAGCCTTTATCTTTAGAATTTCCTTCACTAGAATTGGCCCAACAGTTGGAATTTGAAGATGCAAATCAAAGGGAAATCGGGATGGAAAAACTCATTGAACTTGAGGAATTAAGAAATTCTACCAGGATCAAACTAGAAGCAAATCAAAGATCAACCAAGTAGTTGTTTGATAGGAAGGCTAGATCTCGGGTTTTACAAGATGGGGACTTAGTCTTAAAATGTGATGCAAGTGGAGCAAAACCAGGCACCACTCTAAGTTTGATGCTTTTTGGAGTGGGCCATACATCATCACGACTTGTAAAGAAGATAATTGTTTTGATTTGTCTCAACTTGATGGAAATTCATTACAAATCTCAGAAAATGGGATCTACCTCAAGCATTCTTATTAAGTTATTTCATTACATCTTGTACACATTACAATAATTTCAATTCCTCCAAGTGCCTTGCGCATAATGTGTTCTTGATAGTATAGGTTTCCTTTCTTTCACACACTCTTACATGCAAACTTTTTTTGTTACTTCTAGATGTTGGTCTTTGTTGCACATAATTATGAAGGTTTCACAGGAGGGCGTGTTTCAGAAAAGTGCATCATGGTACCCTTTTAGTTTGTAAGCTTTATCATGTGGGGGAAAAACTAAAAGTTCTCACACATTCTCCCAAGATGGTGGTGGAAAGTCTATTGTAGGATAGTTACACATTTTCATTAAATTTTAAGTCAAAATATTTTCATGTTTGGATCAATCAGATCAATATAGATTCCAAGTGGTGCTTCATTCAACTTGAGGGGTGAATTCTTCTAGTTACATATCAGGTCTCACATTCTAGGTGGCTGACGCCATGCCCAATGGATGCTTCAAGGCTAATAATCTTGATATTTAGTAGGAAAATATACTCAAAAGTCACCAAACTGATGCCCAAAATAACCCCCTTGGTTATTTTGGTAATATGCATTTTCATTTTGGCTTTGGTTTCAAGTTTTAGGCTATGTGCATTGATGGTCTTCTCCTTTATTAAAATCTCATGGTTGTAGTTCCTTCGCACACTTTAGCATGCTTTATGCACTTCTTCCCCTTTCCCTCACCTTCTTCAGCACATATTTTGATCACTCGTATTCCTCCCTTTACCCTTTTATAGGTTTCTTCCTTTTCATGCTTTTTTACTTCTATCCCAAATAATGCACATTCCCTCGCGAGTGCAATTGCATGGATTTCCTTGCATCTTTGTAAGCTTTCTACATGCCTCTTTCACACATTTTTTCCTCCCTAAGTCCCGTGCATTCTCTCATGTGTTTTCTTAGATATTCTTTCCATGTATTCTTTCCCTTACACAATTACTTTCGCACCTTGCATAAATTCCCTTACACACTTGCTTTCATGCCTTACACGCTTTCCCTTTTTTCTTGGCATGCTTGCATGCACATCATTCCGTTCAAAATTCTGCACATTCCTTTCGCAGTATTCAAAATTACTTTACACATTTGCATGCTATTGTAAGTATGCACCCCTCCCCTAAGCCCCACACACGCTCCCACACATGTTTGTGAGATTCCTTTGCACCCTTTCATCCTTTTATAATCTTTCTCTTCTACCTCGAACTTGTGCACATGCACTTTAGGCTTAAACCTCCACACCAATCCTATTGTGACACATGTCCAATTCTAGGAACTTGGAATATATTTGAAAGTAATAAAGTGCCAGGTTGTGATCAAATCCTCACAACGAATATAAACGTGTTATGTTGCGAGAGACTCAATGCCTACGATCGACCATCAAATATTTGTGAGCAATCGATTGATGTCACATGTTTGGCATGTTATTTTTGCATCACAAATATTCAAACAACCATACATTTTAAATCGAGCTTCAAATTAGGTGCAATGGTCTTTTTGGAAATCTCTTGATGTGGGATGAAATATAGGGTCTTCAAAATCAAATTTTAGTGAGATTTGATAGGTGAAAACAGGAAAACACAATTCATCCCATCAATGTGTAGTTATAAGTGACTCAACCACCCATATTTAATGAATTATGGTCTCTTTCCTTCTTTCACAATCAAAATGACGTGGGGATGGATTTGAAAGAGTTCCATGTTGTTTTGCGGTAAGTTAATGCATGTTGTTGGTGATTTAATATAAATAGAACTAAATCTAATTATAGAGTAACTACTGTAATGAATGATGTATAAATTCTAATATACAGTAAGACATAAGCAAATAAGCATGTAAAAATATTAAACCCTAAGAAAGAAAGGGAGATAGAGAGACTTAGCTATTTCTTTCGAGCAGATCTTAAAGTGATCTGGGTAGGTGAATAGCTGAAACAAACTAGGTAGACTATACCAAATTCTCTCTAAAGGTTATGAGATTCAAGAATGTCTTGGAAAGGAGCACCCATGGGAGGATAGGAGCATATGGGTGCTACTTGTCTATTCTGGTGCTAGTGATTGTGTGAATAATCTAGATATGGCCTCTTTTGTGCGGGAGGAGCTTTCTTTGCTCGTCTTTATTTATCACTCTGGTTTCACTCATTGATCGACGAATGTACCTCTAACCTAAATAACAAGTTTTCTACCTACACATGTTAACAAACCACATCAAATATAATAAAAATGATGTAGAATGTGGAGTTAGAATGACCCCAACAGTCACCCGAAGAGTGAACTTAGTACCGAGTGTTGTGCTTCATATTAGAATCCATGTAGTTCTTTGTATAAGTGTGTGTAATGATGCCCTATGATGCCCTTGTGTGAGTTGCAAAATGATAGTGGGTTAGATCTAGTATGTAGAAAATGCAGAGAATGTGTGAGATGAAGTAAAATAAACTTCCCCTCCTATGTTGTGTATGTAGAAAAATATAATCCTTGTCTCTTGAATAAGTGTGCTCGATGGATGCTTTGAAGTGATTTTGTGCCTTTGGATGCAAACTTAGGTGATAATATGTAATGTTTAGTATGTGTTCCCTTATTTTGAAAGCATAATTGTGTATTTATATGATTCACTTGCTTGAACTTCATAATTGACAACTAGAAGGCCAAACCAAGGTACTAAAAAGTAATTAAGAAGCGAAAGGGGTCCAAAAGGATAAGAAAAAGGTAAAGAAGGACAAGAGTGCCTAGGACGACAAGAGCACCTTACACTAGTGTCCCAATTAGGTGCTAGTGTTTAAGGCCATAAAAAGATAAAACTGTTAAGTTTCGGCAAGAGTACGAGATATATAAAGCCAATAAAAATGCAGAAGACAAAGCAAAAGGCTAAAGGGAGTTGTCAATTACTAGTTTTCTTGCTTAGGAATCATGTAAATGTTAGCATGATTTTAGGACCTAGAAATGTACCCAAGTGCATAGATTTTGTGTCTACATTATACCCCCACTTTATAATGTTTAGTGAAAAATTGATAACATAAAGCGAGATAGAAGATGCGCACATTATGATCTT
This sequence comes from Taxus wallichiana var. yunnanensis, assembly GCA_018340775.1. NCBI lineage: Eukaryota > Viridiplantae > Streptophyta > Pinopsida > Cupressales > Taxaceae > Taxus > Taxus wallichiana. The sequence goes on along the minus strand of CM031234.1, from coordinate 980,860,121 downwards.
GTAGAGAAGAGTGTTTTTGATAAGGTGCCGAGTGGACAAGTGAAGTGTGAAGTGATCGTAAAGTGAAGCATGGAGACTAGGAAAGGGAAGTGGACCCTAAGGGTGAATCCTATGTGTAGTAATGTGTTGCTAGAGCTTGTGTGAGATACTTCTTGTTGCGTATTAAGGATGGACCTATAAAGAAGAGTGAAAAATTAGTCAAAGTTTCGTATATGAGAAATCAAAGTAACATGTGTATAAGTAAGTAAAAGTGTGAAAGTATGTAAAAGGAAAGTGTGCACTGATATGTAAGAGAGTATGAGATAGAAAGTTTTCTTGATTTTCTTGGAGATGCTTTGCTAAATTTTTACCAAATGGTGAGGTTTTTGGGTGATTTCACGCCAAGAGTGATTTTTGGGGTGATCTCACACCAAGTGCAAGTTTTTTAGGCGATCTCATGCCAAGTGCTAGTTTTGGGTGATCTCATGCCAAGAAAAGAGTGTTGGGGAGAGAGGTATTATTTTTCTATCCTTCCATGATGCTTCCCGAATAAGCACCACTACAAATGGCAGATCATGATTTGTTCCGATTAGTCCTGATTAGTCCCGATTGTAATTGAAATGTAATGATAAAGTGAATTTTTTCACTGGAGGAAAGTGCCTACTACTTTTGTAGAATTGTTCTAAAGCTCTGGAGATCATGCTGAACTATGAAATTGACCATTTATGCCCCAAAGACATTAGTGCCTGAGGGGACACAAGCACCAAACACTACTATCTACTATTGGGCACTAGTGTCCACTCTGTGTATGAGGTTCAAGTCTTATTCTAGACCATATTGTGATTGTATTCCTATGCTGATTCTATACTGTACTAATTTGTAATATAGTTCTGAGTTGTTGTAGGGGTGATTTGTTCACCCAATAGATACCCCCTCATTTGGGGTGCATGTGACAATTGTAGGAGAATGCGGTCCAAAGGAGAGGACCTTGATTTGATATGCATATTTGAAATGGAGATACCTGCAGGGGGTAGGGGATGTGCATAATAGAAACAAAACACATGAAAACAAGAGAGGCTAAGACAAGTGTTAGTAGTAAAAGTAGCTAGCATGAAATATGAGATAATATAGCAAGCAAGTGTGAAAACTAGATAGACACCGAGAGGTGGGTTTCATACATAGGATATCACTCACAATGTCACAAGATAATTAGGGCCGAAGTGGATAAAGGCATATAATGATCAAATAAGACATAGGGCATAACCTTCAAACAATAAAATACAATAACAAATAATATAAAATAAAATGTATCACATAACCATGGTTATATATAGTCCTACAAGGAAAATTCTACACATGAATCACCCATTAGCATGTTAGAAAGATAAATAGTATGTCAAAGCGTGTATATATTAGCAAAAAGCAAGTGTTAGTAAGAAGAAGTAGTAAATGATGAAACAATAAAACATGTAGTGTGTGAGAGTAGTCAAGGTAGATTCCCCCATGAACCTTAGCGGAATGGAAAGGGATTTTCTAACATCGAGCATCATGCATCTTATAAGGAGTTATACAATATCTACATTCACTTCTAGAGACCAAGTGAACGTGCATGTGTATATGATAAAGATAATGACATACTGAGTATCCGTCTAACATAGTAAGTAAAGTGCAAGATGTAAGTAGTATAAGCTAGCAAAAATAAATGCAACCAAGATATACAAATGTTGTATGAGTGTAATGGTGTGATATGTAATGTGTGATGATGATAGGAGAAACATTGCCCCCCAGTGGATGTGCATGAGATGAGGTTCATTTATAAATGCTCCCTCAACAGTAAATAATGAACCATAGAACAAGAGTGTGTCATTGGGAAATGAGTGTATTGTAGATGCTAGAAATATATATCATGAAACACAGAGCATGAAGTGTGTAGCAAGAGTAGGTGATGTGAGGTTCATAAATGAAGTGTGCCCTCAACAGTCAAGTGTGAACCATAACACTAAAGTACGTCATTGGGAAATGAATAAGGAACTCTATTTAAGCATAATATCATTTGAGATTCATGAAATTGAGGCGATTGCCAAGAAGAGTGGTGAATCGGTATATGCCACGACCTAACTTGTCTATTATGACATAATGGCCAAGCCTATTAGGTTTGACCTTGCCATTGAATTGAGCATCTACATTAGTATTCTTCTTTAAGAACAAGATCATCGATATTGAATTTACGTGGACATATTTTATTATTATAAGCTTGTGCAATGCATGCTTGATATACTTGAAGATGCTCCAAGGCTTGTACATGGTGAGAGTCAAAAATTTCAAGCTCGTATAATCGATTGTCATGGTATTCGTTATATTTTAGAATTCCTTTAAGGGACACCCGTAATGAGGGAATTTCAAGTTCTAAAGGAATGCCAACCTTGTTGTTGAAGACAATTGAAAAGGGCGTAGCGTTAGTGGGAGTATGAATGATGATGTGGTAAGACCAAAGAGCATAGAAATTTTGATTACGTCATTCACTCTTGGAAGTATCAATAGTTTTGTGTAAGATCTTGAAAATGGTTTTATTAGTAGCTTTGGCTTGGCCATTGCCCTATGGGTAATAAGGAGTAGAAAATGTTTTCTTAATTTTGAACTTGGCACAAAGTCATTTAACATCCTTATTTTTGAAAGGAGAGCCATTATTAATGATTATAGTGGATGGTACACCGAAGCGTGTGATTATGTGAGTAGTAATGAATTGAAATATATCAGTACCAGTAGTGGTTTGCAAGGGCACCACTTCGACCCATTTAGTAAAGTATTCAATAGTGGTAATAATGAACTTGTGGCCATCAACTGATTTTGGATTGACTTTTCCAATGAGATCAAAACCCCATAGGGAAAATGGCCATGATGAGGCAATGGGTTAGAGCTCGTATGTAGGCATGTGGTGGAGATTGTTGTGCTTTTAACATTTGTCATAATGAGTGGCATATTCCTAAAAATATTTCTCCATGGTGGGCCAATAATACCCCTGTCATAAAAGTTTTTGAGACATTGCTTTGTCTAAGAAGTAACGCCACGAGAGACTATCATGGATGTGGGAAATAACTAATGGAATATCATCGACACCTAAACAACGTAAAAAGCTACCATCGAGTAACCTTTTTAAAAAATGAGGCCCCAATAATTACATAGCATGTGGCTTCCCACCGTAATTGGCAAGCTTCATGAGGTTGTAAGTTAGAAGGGATGGTTTATTGATATAGGAAATTAAATATTGGGGTAAACCATTTAGTATTGTTATGGCTGCGTGTAATAGCACAAGATTCTAAGACTAGACCATTGGTGGAGGGATGGTGTGGGCGGAGGACTATAAAAGTGGAATGATCATCAGTGATATCTTATGGGATGAGAGAGTGACACGGCCATGGTGTCTACATGATGATTATATTTACGAGGGATGACAATAATAGAATAGGAGTCAAAGGTGGCCAATATAGATTTGACAAGGTCATTTTTATAGACACTAAATCATGCACTTGGGTACATTTCTAGGTCCTAATCACATACTTGCATTTATATGCTTCCTAAGCGAGAAAAGTACTAATTGACTAGTTTATTTGGCCTCTTTTATTTCTTTATGGTTTTATTCTTGGTCTTACACATCCCACTGCCTAGTCTGACCTTCATCACTTCATTTTCTTTGAGTTTGGACACCAACACCAAGCCAAAATGCCAGCACCCAGCGCTCCCATCCCCTCTAGGCACCACCGACCTCTTTGTATCTTAGTCGACTCTTTTGGGCCTCTTCTAGATGTTAGGCATCTTGATTTCTTATGGGTCGGCCTTTTAGTGGTTAATTACGAAATTCAAACAAGGGAATCATATAAATACAAAGCTATATGATCATAATAAGGGAATAAGTTCTAAGCATCTATTATCATCACCTAAGGTTGTATCCAAAGACATTACTAAGAGTATCAAAGCATCCATCTAGATTCATTCAAGGGATAAGGGACTACAATTTTCTGCATGCATTTCATAGGAGGGGAAGTTCATTTTGACATCTACACATCTACTTACATTTCTACATCTAGCTATTGCTTGCTATCAAGTGCATCTTGAATGATAGATTCCTAAGACACGATTCTTACACACACACATGAGAACTACATGGAGTATGAAATGTAGTGCAATGCCCAAATCATAGGTACACTCAGTTGGGTGACCACTGGGGTTAGTATGACTCTCCACTTGCATATTTTTTTTTTAGGATTTGATGTATTTTAGGGTTTTGTACGAGGTATTTTGTTTTGCGGGTTATAGGCAACATCTGCAGACATAGTGTGACGCATAGGAAATCAACAACGAGGGTTAGTAATTATCTTACAACACTTTGTGAAAACTAGTTTATGATATTTTGGGTAGTCACAGGCACCCGAGATAGGGTCTCGACACCTAGGCACCCAAGATACCATCCCGGTGCCCTGGTCAGCCTATTCTAGCAATCGTACAATTTTTTTGAGCACGATGATGAAAATATATAATCATTTTCCATCAATTTTACAGCTTTGTACACTTTGGGATTTATTGTGAATCAACGAAGTATTCTTTCCTCCTTCTTGCACTTAGGGTTTCAATTTATGATTTGTTTATTTCTTGTGTTATATTTGTACTTTACTATTTTATCTATTACATGTGGCTCTGAAATATACTCTAGGGTTTTACAAAATTCAATATTTTTAAAATCATTTGGTGAACCCATCGCTTGACTCCAACCTTTTTCTAGGGTTTTCTTCTTATTCCCGTCACCCATAGTGGTTGTTTTGGGTCTCTTGAACATTTAGAGCTCCCTCCATCTACCCGTTAGGTTTCCAAATCAATGAATGAAATGGATAACCCCTTTTCTAACTCTAAAAATGTTCCTCTTGAAAACATTGAAACATCTAATAGTGAGCAATCATATGATGAGGACACCAATGTTGATCAAGAACAATTAGACAAGCTTACCAATTTTTGTCAAGCTTTATGTGATAATCCTACACATCTTCTGCATATTCTCCATGCTTTGATGAATGCTAAAAACTCTTGAGATGCTACTTCTACACCCCTTATTGGTTCTTCCTCGGCTGCCATGGCCTCCACCCAAACCCTTCATATTCCTACTTCCATTCCCACTACTACCACTCCCATAATTCAACCTAATGCTTCTATTGCACAACCCAGATCTTCTTCAAACACTCATGATTTAACTTCTTTATATTAGGATCTGCAGACTCAAATTCATCAACTTCAAATGGCTACCTCTCACACACCTTCATCTCTTAATTCCTCTTTACTACAAATTCCTTTCACACCCACCATTTTAGTGATACACTTCCTCTAAATTTTTCACCCCCAAGCTACCCACCTTTAATGGCCATGGTGACCTTAAAGAGCATCTCTAAGCATTTCACATAGCATTTCTAGACTACACATACAACTATAATTTATTAGCTAAGCTCTTTCTTAGAAGCCTCCAAGATTATGCAATGTGTTTGTTCTATGATCCAACTACTCATTCAAGAACATCATTCATGCATTTAGTCAATGATTTTCTTGCTCATTTTTCAATCAATATCAGCTTAAAGATATCATATGCTCAACTCACATAAATTAAAAAAATATCTAATTAGCATCTAGCAAATTTTGTCTTATGTTACACAAACAACCTAGCTAGGATGACTAATGTACTCACTGATTTAGAATTGCAAGATCTATTTGTTCAAAGTATCTTATCTCCACTACAGGAGAGCATCATATTTGATACCTCTCCTTCATTTTATCATCTTTACCACACTCTTAAGTTACGTGAAAGAAAAATTCTTACTATGGGAAAACTTAAGTATTAAGATCAAGCTTTACCATGTTCTACTCAGGTTTAAGCAAAACACCCTTCAAGCCATCTACGAAACCTAGTGAAGGAAAATTTACTGTTACTGTTGTGTCTACTCCTGATAAGATTAAATGGAAACCACCTAAGCATACATTTACTAAATTGACTTGTATTCCACATATTCTATTTCTGAAACTTATCGAGAGCAATCTTATTACACTTCCCCTCCACTTAATCTAGATCCACCTTGTCCAAAAGGTCACAATTACAACAAAAACTTTCGATGCAATTATCATCAATGCATTGGGAATTCTACTAATCATTTTTTCAAATTAAGACATCTTATTCAAGATCTAATCGACAACAATACAATTGAGCTTTTAGAGCCTTCGGCATCTATCCTAGTCAATAAGAATAAAAATCTTAAAATCTTCAATAATCCTCTACCTAATCATGAGAAATAAGATGCAAAATATTTAGTTAATCATGCATATTACGCTGTCCCTCCTCCATCATCGAGACCTCTTGATTTTATAGTTGCTCATGCTGATTTATCTCACCTTTCATTGCATTTTATGACCACAATCATCATGCTACATTCTCTTCTGATCACTTAGACATCAATTTTTCTATTGGATCTATTTTTATCAATAACACCATGGTTGATCCATCATTTTTCATAAGCATCTATTGCACTTCTTGTCACTATCATATATCCACTCTCATATATTTCATATCCGCCTCTGAATCTTATGACTATGTCAAGCTTCTAATTACAATCGGTCCTCTCACCATGCTTGTGCCTTTCCTTATGAAACCTAGCGTAAAAAAATGTGACATGCTCTTAGGTCTTCCTTGGCTCCTCGTCGCTCAAGGAATCATTTCCATGAATCACCTATGTCTCAAATCCATTCATAATAAGCAAGTCATCACTGTCAAAGGAGCCACACCATGCACACCATGGCCTCAGCCTCCTCTTGAGGTGGTGTTAGCATATGGATTTGCACGCATGCAAATGACATGCAACAGTGTGGGAATGAAGTCACTCCTCAATGAAGGTGAGGCTGCCTTTATTGAAAACCAAAAATGTATTTACATTTGTACATTCAAAATTACATGTGGGGGTGTTTTGGAACATCAATGGAAAGAAAAGTGAATGCGAGAGATGGAATGAAATGAAGGAAAGAGAGGAATGGAATGAACTGAAATAACATGTAAGAGTTAGGTAAAAACAGAGCCTAATATTGCATGAAGAGGAAAGGTGAATAACCAACACAAATAAAACAGAGTTTGAGTTAGCCAAACAAGAATGTGTAAAAGGAAACACACATGAGCAAGTAGATAATCAGAGCTTGATCACTATGAACTAGAACAACAGATTAATAACGTTGAAAATAAGATCAAAGACAATATTTGCATGCAAAATTCAAACATTAACATCTAATGAACATAAGAACATCAAATGCTATAAGAGATAATGAATGGGACACAAAGTTCATATTTTATTAACTCTAAAATGTCTTCTCAAAAGAACACAAAGTTTCTTTCTTTGAAGTAAAGCTTGCATACAAAAGTATTTTCTTCTCCTCTCTCAAAGTCACCTTTACAAATGAGCCCCTCACCTCCTTTTATAACCCAAAAGTTGGTTACAAAGTAGTTAGGGTTTAACATGATCATTAAATAAGGCACCTAAGTGACCTTTGAATTTTTCTAACCAACTTTATTAAAGACAACCAAAAATAGAAATCACTTAAGTTACCCACAATTTCCGAAAAAAAATAACAACATCCTTTTCTTAAAAATCCACTTTTTAAAATATACAATAATAACCAGTGCCTTATCCATTGAAATGGGGTCCGCCTATCTCAAGCATATGAGAAATGGACTCTCCCACTTCGTTAGATACCAAGAAAATTATCCCCCTAAACTGTCGGTGAAATTAGGATCTGCCGCTTTTTCCAGTTGAAAGGATCTAAACCTTCCCAAAGTTTCAAACATTTTTCTTCTTCTGGAGGTTCATTTGGTCGAAGAATAGCCTCACAAAATACCTACAATTCAAGAATCCTACTTGGCATATCATTTAAATTAACAATTTTGGATTGAGCATTCTCAAATAAGTTCTTTAATTTGATGCACCGCTCCATTGAAACTGACGAGAAATTATTGGTGGGAGTGTACATGTCCTTAAACAATTGTGAAAATTGCTCTTCCACCTACTCCGATGAACACCTTTGATTATGCTCATTTACAAGGTTGCAAGGAATCTCAGCTATGAATTCTTGAATCAAGGAGAGTGAAGTGAAGGCTTCATTACACATGCTCTCATAATGGATCATAGAATCCTCGAGAAGCATCTTCCTTGATTTGAGATGTAGACACCAAAGAAAACGTGTCCCTCGATGTTCAAATTTGAGAATTCCTTCAATGGCTAAAACTAAGGATTCCATACTTGTCATCTCTTGCAAACTGGGCAATATCTCATCCAAATTTGATATATTAGAAACAAAATTTTCTTTGAAAGAAAGAATTGGATCAAGATACGCACTGACATCTTCATGAAGCTTAACCGCGGTCTTGATCATCCCTTGGCCTAAAACGAGAATCTCTGAAAGCCAAGTTTTAGTGACATGGCCTAATGTGTTTATTTATTTTGACAAATTGAGAGTTTCTTCATCAGGGGAGCCACTACATCAAGTATTGGGAAAGTGGATGATATGGGATTTATCAAATGTTGAACATATTCCACCAATTGATTTTTTTTGGCCTTGAGCTGAGATTTTTGAGACTTATATTTCTCAAGTCTCTTTAGCATGATATCAATTAAATCTCGAGCCATCGCCATGTCACTTTCTAATTTAGACCTCCCAAGTCCAAGTCTGGAAACTTCATAATCAACAGGTGTCATGACATCACTCTCCTTATTAACTTGTGGGATGGTGAGATCTGTAAATATATTTCTATCATTATCCACCATTATTTGAGAAAATACCTTAGGCTTCTTTGGAATGACATCGTTTGAAAGTTTGAAAAGGGTATTAAAATCAATGTCAGTTGCCTTGACAACCCTCTTCCTTTTCTTAACCTCGGAATCAACCCAGAAGGAGTATCATGCACTATTTTTGCATACAAAATCCTAGAGCTCAAATCAATATTCTCATTGTTCTCGACATCATGAGATCCTACTTGAATCCTATCTATGACCTCAATTTGAGGAGAAACAACCTCAATATCCACCTCCTAATTATTTGGGAGATTTTGGGAAATCCCTTCATGAACTACATGCTCCGAAGTGTTTGATATTTTAACTACCTGCACCTGAGTGGATGCTTGTTCGAAGCATGGCTGAGGATCATTTTCCACGAGCTTCTGAGCACTATTAACAATGTGGGTAGAAGAATCTCTACTCGAGGTAGAAAATCCTGATACACGCTCTCTTCCTTCTTCGGGTTAGGATCTTTATATTTTTCTCCTCGTGACACGTTACTTGGCGAAGTGGATTTTAGCAACCACTCCTTTCTTGCTTATTGTGTATGATTGGATGGTATAGAGGTTGATCGAGAAGAGGCTTTGGTTGAATGAAGGCCTCCTTGTGTTGAAAATTTTTGTGATCCTGAAGCATGATCTTGAATTGATTGTAACTTGGAAAGTTCTTTGTCGTACCAAGATATGCTTCTTTCAATAATCGGTTGGTTCTTATTATCAAGAGAAAATTCATCTCTTTTGGTCTAGTCAATTTGAGGCAATAGGGTAAAAGCGACTGCATCATATGAGGGATCAATGACATCTTCATCATCATTTATGAATGAATCGAGAGGGTTCTTGATGCGGAAGGCCTTGATCTAAGCAAGTGTTAGGTGAGAAAACTCTTGTCTTCTTACTTCATATTCATCTGAACAAATAGCCCAAAAATATTCCATGGTAGGGTTATGTTGATACTTTTCTCCAAGAATCTTTTGCATATATCCATTGATATCAAATTGGGCTCTCTTCACATATGGATGGATTGTAATGAGAGCAAACTCTTTTTCCATGAGTTGTGCACTGAAAAGATTTGGACATTGGTATTCCCCGATTTGGATTGGGAAATGAATTCCTGAACGGTGCTTGTCACTGAGAAGACAATGAACTTGGAATAGTTGTCGTGCAAGTTCCATTAATGCCCATTTGTCACTGACGTACTTAGGAAGCTTCCACGGAGTACCAGCAAAGCCACTCATGCAAATATAGGAAAAGGATGAAAATCAAATAAACCTTGTTCCCCATTGGGAAATGACATTCATGGCTTCTTTAGAAAATCTTTCCTTTGCATTCTGAATTAGGTTCCAAATCACGCGGAAGGTGAATGCATCGTTGACTCTTCTTAAATGGTGAGAACTATTTTTGAAACTGAGTTATGAGTAATAATGAAAAACACTATTTGACAGCCCCATGACTCCTCTCGTTTCAAGTCCTAAAATAGCTTTCTTCTTACTACTACATAAGTTAGATACGATGTCATGTAGAAGCATCTAATCATCTTAACTTCTATCAATTGTTTGTGAAGGGTGTTATCGATGACGGTGGCCCAATCCACAAATTATTTTTTTGGCAAGGATGATACAGATAAACTGATACATCCATGGGTGGAAAATCCTAGCAGAGGGTAAACCAAAACTTGACTTAGGAGAGTAATCATGTCCCCGATTTCTTCCATGAACTCAACGTGGTATAGTTCTTTGGGAAGCCTATCAATTCAAGGCCTCTTGGTCACTAACTAGTTGTTATTAACCATCTTGCTCCATCTCAGGGGTTCCTCATCCCAAAATTCTTGCGCTAACTGGTGAGTGATATCCACATTCTTAGGAAAGTCAGGTATGCCGAGCAATTCCTCAATGTGCTCTGGGGTGATTAGGAGGAAGGGATCGTGATTATATTTAAAAATTCCTTATCTCTCAGGATCATAGTGCTCAGCACAAGTGATAACCAACTCTAGACACTACACCGAGACAGGAAATGCTGCTACTTGAGGTAGACCACTATGGTAAAGCCTATCCGAGAATATGGTTTTGCCTTCAGTTTTCACCCGTTCACAAAATTGTTGCACATTGATGTGACCCATATTTGTATCAGTTATATTGTCGTATGTTGATTTGATAGAACTAGGAGGAATGATTCCTTGGAATTCATACTTGAGTGCGAGACTTATTCAATTTCTCCACTGGCTTCCTCGATCTTCCTGCAGATTTGTTAGATTTCTCGGCCATTATGAATTTCACAGAAGAATGACTTGGGCACGTAAAACAATGCAAGTAGGGTCGGGTCTCAGTCTCCGAAACCCCGTCAATGCAAGAAAAATGTGACTCGCTTTAATTTTATTATTATTATTATTTTAAAAATAATAATAATAATAAGTCCCGGTTACACAATTTTTTTAATACAAATATATCGAGACTAAGCTCGAGTTCCAAATCTGGCGATACAATGATAAATATATTTTAAATTAAAATCTCTTGATTTTATTTAATTTGACAGAGCAAATTCTCCTTGGTATGCGTGAAAATCACCAGATTTTAATGATCCCGCAATTTGATATTTTCTTCTTCCTTGCAATCTTCTGATCGATGCGTGGGTATACTTGTTTAATTCTTTTGTAAATGCATTGAAACTTCTGGACTATCTTCTCCTTTAAACTGCCTTTTCAATATTTTATTCCTGGGTGAATGTATAGAGACTTCTTTGTTCACTTTGCTTTTTTTCTAACGTGATTTCTCTGGCATGGATAATGTTCTTCCTGAAAGAGGTGTGGGAATGGAGAAGCTTCTCTTCCTTTGGCTGCGTGGAGATCTTGTTTTTGCTGTCCTCCTTCTTGCAAAGGTGTGGAAATATTGTTCTTTTCTTTTTGTTTAAAAATTTATTCCCTCCTCTCCCACATGGCCTATTTTCTTCCTTTCTAGGTGTCTAAAATTGTTCTTTGCTATAGACTTTGACTGCATGAAGATCTTCTCATAAAACCAAAATAAAGAACTTTCCTTGACCTGCGTGGATAGACCTGGTGGGTGCGTGGGAAAGCTGCATGAGCTCTTAAGTTGTTCCTTTCTCCAATGTGTGGTGTTTGACTTCCTCCTGGCTGGGCATTGGAAAATCAGTTCTTTGCCATTTTCTTATTTTTGGACTGTTCTTTCCTTTGCTTTGGCCTATGTGTGGTGAATGCACAACCTCTTGTGTGGAAATTATCTTTATGATTAATGTGTGGTCTTTCCCTTCTAGGCTATGCGTGGAATCTCCTTAGGCCTACGTGTGGAGAGCTTGGAATATTTTGTCTTGAAACTTGCTTTATTTCCTTTCCTATTTCCTGTTGTTTTCCCTCCTAGGCGTTAGAAAATCTGTTCTTTGTTGTCCCCTTGGCTGTGTTCTCTCTCTTTTTTTTTTGCATAAAGCTTTCTATGACTATCCTCTTGTATTTCTCCTTCATAATGGCATTCACAGGTTTGAGGAATGTGATAAAAATATTATTATGTTCCTTAGAAGAAGTGAGAAGCAATTTTAGAAATTCTCATACGACTCTTTCCAACGAGTCTGATGGAGGAATTTATGAAGGTTAAACCACTTCCCTCTTCCCGGGTAGTGGAATTAATTGCTAGGGGAAATGGGGAAAGCAACGACCAATTGCCAATGGGAATGGAAAAGTGGGCTGGCAATCTCTGTTCAATTTCCCCATGTGGGAAATTGGGAGATTTCTTGCCCGTTTGCCAATTTATTAATTTGGAAATTGTGAAAAGAAATCCCACAAGTGGGAATTTAAAACAATTTTTCCAGGAAAGGGGAAATCCGGGCCTGGGAAGCCAATTTGGCATTCCTGGCAATGGGAAGCAGAAGCTTATTTTTCCCCGGCAATTAAAATAAAACTTGTCGAATGAATTTTAATTAATATTTATTTAATTAAATACTCCAAAATTATTAAAAATTAATTTTATCAAACAAAGAGTAATTAATTAATTAATTTTAACGTAGTTTAATGCCTGGTGGGAGGAGTTCTCACCCAAAAGGATGAAACGAAGACTGAAATGATCATAAAAATGAGATGGTTGTGATGAAAGTGACAAACCACGCAAAGTAACAAATTTTGAAAAATTTCAAAATTTTCATTTTCATTTTATTTATTTATTTTTATTTTTATTTTTTTATAAATTTTGCGCAGTCAAAATTAGTTGATAACAATGGCCATTGCACTCGCTTAGAGCATCTTGGTCCCCTAGTCCTCAAAAATCTAAAGAAAAATCTCCTCCTAGCTCTCCTAATCATGCACATCTTACTCGAGATTCATTCGTATATTAGTCCATCTCATCATCCTAGGCCTACTACTCGAAAAATCCTTCATCTAGGTGTACATAACCTCATCAGTCTCCTTCATTAAGGTGCACATCACCTTGTCGATATCCTTCATCTAGATACACATCATCTCATTGGCCTCCTTCATCTAGGTATACCTCACCTTCACAGTCTCCATCCTATAGGTGTTCACTACCTCAAATTCCATTGCATGTACATAGTCAGTATCATTCACTTTCATCTTTAGAGCATGATCACACATATTTATCTCCTCATACATTGGGTGGAGGACCCTTTCCCTTTACTTTTATTAGATAGCTTTCTCATACTCATACACTTGGGGCATCACACTTATTCTCCCCCCTTATAGAATTCTCGGTGTCTCTCATTTCGCTATCACGCTTAGTCTTTCTTCTCCATATTACACAACTTGTACCATCACTACCCGATGACTCACTCTTGTGCTATGGTTCACACTTGGATGTTGAGGGCATACTACATACATGAAACTTACACTACACGCTTCTATGCTTGATGCATTAACGACACATATTTCTAGCATCACACTCTTGCACAACACACTTCCCGATGACGTACTCTAGTTCCATGGTTCATACTCGAATGCTGAGGGTCTAAATTTGATATTAACCTCACCACATTCATTCATGTTCTTTATGCTTTATGCTTCATTGATTATATCTTTCTAGCGCATGCAATTTAAACCACCTCTCGATGATGCACTCTTGTTCTATGGTTTATTATTGATCATGCGAGGGGTATTTTATAAATGAACCTCATTTCAATCATGCTCATTCACATCCACTCGGGGAACATTTCTCCTATCACATTCACATTGCATATCATTCCATCTCACTCACTCACAACATATAACATATCTTGGTTGCATTTACTTATGCTTACATGTACACTTTGATTACTATGCTAGTTAGATATTTTGTATGTCATTATATTTTCTATAAACACATGCGAGATCACTTATTCTCTAGTTATGAAGTTAGAATTTACACGGTATTTTCACACAACATGGATGCTTGGAAAAGTACCTCTTAGCGAAATCCCATTGAGGCTCCCGGGGCATCTACATTCATACACACTACATTTTCTATCATTTTATAATATGTCACTTTCCACCTTTACTAACACACTTCTCTATTGTTATATACACGTATTGATATAATTTTTATATTTCTAACATTCTAACGGATTCTTCATGTGAAACATTTTCTTTAGAAACTATTTTCCACCATGTTTATATGATACTTTGCTTTGCTCTTGTTTTCCATTATTTTCCATTGTTTGTGGGCGTTGCCCCATATCTTGCTTGTTCATTGCTTGTATGATTTTGGTGCTTCGGCCTTGATTGTCTTGTGACATTGTGAGTGATGTCCCATGTTTGCAACCTGATTTTTGTGGTCTACATTGTCTTCTTTCTCGTTAGATAACACATTATATTCCATATGCATATTTATCTTGTTTGCACTAACACATGTTTTTAGCCACTTGTTTGCACGTGCCTTGGTTTCTACCAAGCACATTACCCCCCTGCATGGAATTAATTTCACATTAGCATCTGTTCCTCTTCTTTGAGCCACATTATCCTAAAGAACGTTACATGCACCAAACAAGGGGGGCATACATTGGGTGAATTAGTCACCCCATTCAAAACACAAAGTCATAGTTTATACATGCACAATACATGAACAAAACAATATTTAGTCACGAAATGATCCCTAATTTAAATTGGGTCCTCAACATAGAACAAAATCCAAATCCTAGATATAGAAATGAGTACTTGGGAGCTCCTGACCCTTCCTAGGTGCCTATGATTTTCTTAGATTGGCACATTTTATAACAATTTACACATGGTTTTTGCATGAGAACAAACACAATCCTTCAACAATTAGAATGTAGTCTATCTCCTTTTTCTATTTACGTTAGATTGAATCGGATCAAAGCGGATCACACAATCTATAATGGTGTATAAATTTTGGGAAGCGATCGAAGATGGAGAATAACGCTAGACCTTTCTCCCAAACAATTCTTCTGTTGTGGTATAAGATCACCTCAAAAGATCACTCTTGGTGTGAGATCACCCAAAAACTCGCCCTCTACAAAAATCCATGGCACTTTCTATCTTTTTCACTCATCACGGATCAGGTGCACATGTTCCCTTTTACTACTTTTTCACATTTTACACACTTTTTACATATTTGGATCAAATTTTACATATACACATATTTGACTACTCTTTTTCTCTTCTCTTTGCAGGTTTGTCCTTATGGGAAGTAATAGTCACATAAGAAAACACATCAAACATCGAGCATGATAATGCCAATAGCTATAACATGACACATCGCATATGCTTCACCCCCTAGGGTCACTTCCTCTTCCTTAGCTTCTACACTTCATTTGTTATCACTTCATGATTTTTTTCTCTCTCATAATGATTTCACCATCGATCTACATGGTTATTAGGTATGTATATCTTATCTACTTTATATTATGAATCATTCACTCAATAAAATAAAGTGGGGGAAAATGTAGACACTAAATCACACACTTGAGTAAATTTCTAGGTCCTAATCACATACTTGCATTCATATGATTCCTAAGAAAGAATACTACCAATTGAGTACTTTCTTTGGCCTCTTTGCTTTCTTTATGGTTTCCTTCTTGGTCTTACACACCCCACTGCCTAGTCTAACCTAAGTCACTTTAGTTTCTTTGAGTTTAGAAACCAGTGCCCAACCAGTACGCCAATGCCCATGCACTCTTGTCTCCTCTGGGAAACCTCGACCTCTTTTTATCTCACTCACCTATTTTTGGCCTCTTCTAGCTGTTGGACATCTTGATTTATTATGGGTCATAATTTTAGCGGTTAATTATAAAATTTAAACAAGAGAATAATATAAATACAAAACTATGTAATCATAATAAGGGACCAAGCTCTAAGCATCTACTATCATCACCTAAGGTTGCATCCAAAGGCATTGCTAAGAGCATTAAAGCATCCATCTAGCTATAATTCAAGGGATAAGGGACTAAACTATTTTTCATACATTTCATAGGAGGAGAAGTTCATTTTGACATCTACACATCTACTTACATTTCTACATTTAGCTATTGCTTGCTATCAAGTGCATCTTACACGAGAGCTTCCTAGGACACAATTCTTACACACAAACACAATAACTACATGGAGTTTGAAATGTAGTGCAGTACCTAGATCATATGTACACTCAGTTGGGTGACCGCCGGGGTCAGTATGAATCTCGATTTGCATTTTTTCCTTTTTAGGATTTTATGTATTTTGGGGTTTTGCAAGAGGTCTTTTATTTTGCAGGTTACAAGGGACATCTGCGGACATAGTGTGACAGACAGGAAATCAACAAAGAGGGTTAGTAACCATCTTGCGACATTGTGAAAACCATTTTCTCGCTTTTGGGTGGTCACAGTGCCGAAACAGGGTCTATGGTGCTTAAGTGCCCCATTACCATCCTGGCGCCCGGTCCAACCTATTTTGGCAATCACACAATTTTCTGAGCATGGTGACAATAATCTATAATCTTGTTACATCAATTTTATAGCTCCATACACTTCAGATTTATTACAAATTAGCTAAGTCTTTTTCCTCCCTCTCACACTTAGGGTTTCAATTTATCATTTTCTTATTGCTTGTGTCATATCTATGCTTTATTGTTTTATCTATTACATGTGACTTTGAAATATCCTCCAGGGTTTTACAAAATACAATATTTGTTAAATCAATTATAGGGGATGAATTGCTCCTCTTTGGTTTGGCATGTGTCATTTCCTCATATTGACAGGGTTCTTCATCAAATTTTGGATAAGCTGTAAACATCAAGTAGAAGCCGCAAATCCTAAGAGAAGCCGCAGAGGATTAGAGGAAGTCACATATAAAATGATGAAACTAAAATATACTTGGAAAATCCACCGAAGACTAAGGAAAGATGCAATACACTACAGGGAGCCACGAAAGCTGACACAAAGCTACAAAACAAAGCCAGAATAGAATAAAAGCTGAAAGAGGTGTGATCAAAAGGAATTGAATTTTGGAATACTTGTATGAAAGATATTTGTTGTAATTAATCTATTGTATATTGGAGTGTGCCACCGAAATATATGTGAGCATCACAAAAATTATATGAGAGAATAGAGAGAATTTGTGTATGAGAATGAGACTAATGTAATGAATATTTAAATATGAATGAGGATTGATGTTTGGAGAAAAAAATTGTTATGCATGTTTACATTCTTTTTGTTCACAAGTTAGAGTAGTTTACTTTTCCCACGTACATCACTAACAATAGGTCAAATTTCCTAAGTCTCACACTATGTTGTTGAGGTTTAGAGTCAACATTTGGTGTCGAGCTCAAGTTCATGTTTTTAGGCATATGTCGGAAACATATCACCGCCAGATATTGAAACCCACATTAATAGAAATTAAGGATTGGTGGGAAATTCATCTTCAGAAATTTGGTAAAGGAGAAGCCAAACGACTGAAAGCATCATATAAAGTAGTATAATCAAAAGTTCTAGGAGAATATAAAGAATATTTTTGGTCACAGTTTCCACATCTGTTGTGGCGTTACATATTAGCACACACTAAGAGAACAGAGTGGTCACGATTAAACTTGAGAGAACCATTTGAATGGACTGCAATAAAATTAACTATACTTAATCACCTTGATGAGCCTTGGACTAGAACACTCAACTACTGCTTTAGTACGAAAGTTAATTTGATTCATATATAATAACTTGGGCCATACAAGGTTGGACTAGTTTCGACCATAAGAAAGGTGAAATCTTAAGTGGAGTAAGAGTCCATTTTCTCAAATTAGCTCCATTTTTAATTAAGGTTTTGATTTTATAAAAAGGTTTAATCGAAGCGTGGAAAAGTTCCTTTAAGGGACAAACACTACTGGATGGTGTATGTGAAGGGGGTGATCCAAGAGACATAACTTATCAAAATTAATGGGGTGATGGTTGGGATAACATAAATATGATGACATGAAGAAAAGAAAAATTACATAGTTGGCAAAAATAAGATTAGGATAATTAAAGAGAAGTTAGTATCTTAACAAAACCAATCAAAATGAAGAGGATGGAAGAGAGAGCTAGAATAGCTGTAGAAAAGGAGTTAGAGAAGAAGATAGAGAAATAAAGATTAGCAAGAGAGGAAAGAGCAAAGAAATTGAATGAGAGAAGAAAAATCAAATAAAGTTAAGAAAGTAGAGAAGAAAGAAACACCCACTTTAAGTGGAGGTCAACAAGTGGATAACTTGGAAATGGAGGTGGACATACAAAGTCTTACTATAGTACCCACAATAAGAGAAGACCAACTTGTTTGGGTTACCCCACGAACCCCGCGGGTCAATATTCCATAGATAATCCAATTCAACAATCGATAACAAGGAAAGGTATTCTAATGAGAGATTTACAACATGTTATTAGGAGGCTTAGAACCAACTTTTAAGAAGGTACTAGAAGTAGAATTTTGGGAAGAGGAGGAAAGAAAAACACCTTTACTAATTAAAGTGAAAGGTGAAGAGGAAGGAAAAGTTACTGGTATGAAAGAATTGATTGAAGAATTTGGAGAAAAATAAAAATAGTAGATGAGGAAAATGAAGAAAAGGATATTGTTGAGAAACAAGGAGAAAAGGAAAAAAAAAAGAAGAAGAAGAAGTGATGAAGGATTAGAGGATAATTATAGATTAAGGAGTAGTAAAGGAAGGAAGTTATTCATAGAAGAGGAGAATTATGAAAAGTCACCAACTAAGGATGCATCCCCCAACCACCACACGAGCCCAAAGGAGATGACCCCCGGATCGGTCACCATTCCAAGTGTCGCTTGAAACACCAATTCAAAAGATAGAAAAAGGAGAAAGCTTGGAAGAAAGATATCATCAATTGTAAGAAGAGAGTTAGAAGAGACAAGAAATTGTAAGAGAATTCAGAGAATTATTAGGAGAGTTATATTTTGACATTGAATTAGCAAGAGACAAAGGAAGAAAGAATAACTTGAAAAAGGTTTAGAATCAATCAAAGAAGGTGAAACCAGTGAAGCAACAACCAATTAGTCAGCCCCAAGTACATCCTCAACCAATTAAGATGGCACAAAAATTCAAGTTACCAGTATTTGGCACAAATACAAATGATGTTGTAGAACATTTATTCATATTGGATTCTCAATAAAAGAGTAGAAACGTCATAGACAACAATTTACAAAGTTACATGAATTTATAGGCACTCTGAGAGATGATGCACTACGATGGTATATGAAGATGAATGCCCAAGGAACTAAGGATTGGGATACCATTGAAAAAGAATTCAGGACAGACTTCCATTTTCCTAAAGCACCATCAGAAGGGGTGAGTAAGATGAGAGAACTGGTTCAAAGAGAAAATGAGGCAATCAAATATTTCAACTATAGGTTAAAAATTGTGACAAGGAAATTAGAAGAACATCTCATAGATAAAAACATATCAAATGGTTCACTTGTGGCTCCTCCCTTACATCAGAGGAACATTGGATGGAAAACCTTTCAATACACTCTTAGAGGCAATAGAGATGGCTATTAGACTAGAGGCCCAACCATGGCACAGAGAAGGAGAAACCTCACTAAAAATATAATTGGAGAGAGTACAATTGGAGTTAGAAAATTTGAAACTCCAACAAGAAATTCAGAGGAATGAAGACCTTAAGAACAATTCACCTCCAAGAAATAACGTAAGGCCTAATATTTGGTGTGTAGTATTGATCCAAAAATGGGTGCTTAATCCAACACTTTTAATCATTTCAAAGGATCATTAATTTTTAATCAACTTAAAAGGCCTTAATACTCCAAAATATTGATTAAAATCTGATTTAGGACTAATTTAAAAACTGAAATTAAGTTTGTAATTTACTTGAAATTTCAATGTTTGATTAAAGCTCCAAATTGATCATTGTTTCTAATTCAACTGATTTTCAAAGTTATCAAAATTGATTATATTTGCATCCAAATTCTTTTTAAGCACTTAATTAATTGCAAATATCAGAAAACTGAAAATAAAAATCAGAAACGACACAAAATTGTTTACGGGGTTTGGAATTCCTATGTCCCCGGGTTCGTTGTGAACCAATCCATTAATAATGTTAAAAATGAAAATACAATAACCTTTACATTTAACCAATAATGAACCAAAACCTAAAAATTATGAAATGCTACCTTGAAAGGAATTTAACGTACCTCAAGACATGTCCTTCACCTTCCGAATCACGTGCAACCGTGTTTCCACGAGGTTCTACACCTTTTTGTGACTTTAAAAACAAAAAATACCATCACAAAATATCTAAAATGTGAATTTTATCACACCATTATAATCTTCTTAAAATTTTGAGCAACTTTCATGTTTACTTCAAGCTCTAGTTTTGAGTTCCGTGCCTCAAAAATTAGGTTTTCAAAAACAGGCCCCTTACTACCTTGGTATAGACCAACAACCTGTCTCTATAAAACCCTTCGAGCTTGTTTTTATACACCACCAAGAAATTTTATGGGTTGGTTTGAGCAATCTGCGTTAGTGAGGGATATGTTCACGGTTCAATCCCCGCCCACCTTTTGTGTCGCTTGATTTTCTTTGATCCAGTGGGTGAAATCCCACATTTATCGTGGGGGCACGACAGTTTGTTTTTTTAAAGGCAAGGCCCAAGCGATGTTGACATGGCAGTCATCCACTGTCCCACTAAATAGTATGAAGTATGGTTATAGATAATATAGATAAGCCTAAGTTGATAGACACTTTGGGTTTGCAGAGATATATGCACTATTATATGGCCAAATAGGTAAGGCCGAACCATTACCCAAACAATATGGAGATAAGCCCAAACATGGTGGATATGTAGCTCGGTGTGATCAACTCTGTGGGGATTTGATCACCCCATCGAGCTAATAGATAGCTCACCCTATAATGCATCATAGGAATATAAGGTAATAATTCAACTCTCCAAACATATAGTCCCACATTGGAGGAGTTAGGAAAATATGTGGCATATATAATTAAAATTATGATAACGATATGAAAAGGTGGCAAAGCCACCCTCCTATAAAAGAGTGTGCCAAACCTAGTTGAGGGCCCCCAACCAACAAATAGTGGGGCCCACCAATTTTTCATGTGTTAAAGACCAGAGGTGCTCAAAACACAAATTTTAACCTTTTTCACCTTTTGCCAAATTGGTATGTGTTAATGTCTAACTTGCCAGGTTGACCATCTTGGACCATTTTCAAACCAAATCTTTGACTGTGATAACTTTTGCATCTAGACTCCATTCTGGAGTGCTTCATACCGTTGGAAAGGTCTTAAAATGATCTACAACATGGTCATGGTTTAGGGAGGTTTAGGAAACTTTACAACACTCTAAAGTCCTTCGGATCAAGTATGCTATGTAGAAGGTCATAGTAAGTCTAACTGTCCTTACCTAGAAAAAGAAAAAAGGAGTTACAACTATTAGACAACATTTATCACAAAGAGCCTCTTCTTGTAGCTCAGGAGAAAAGAACATGGTGTGACATTTGTAGATTATGGGACCAACACACTCAGGATGCTTGTCCTTTATTAGAGGTAGCTCCACCCACTAACCAATTAATGTACTACACAACTTGTGGTTCTTATAACCATTATCACCATACATGCCCTTCCAGTAGAGGCACTAGAAGACTTAAAGGAATATAATACCCATAGGGCCATGATAGCAAGACAAAATACAACACCTAAACCTCCCCCTCCCTCACAACCAACACCCACACTTAACCCACCACCTTCCCAACCAACAATTACTTCCCCTCAATATCAAAATCGGTAAGGTGGACAACCTCACTGAGAGGCAAATATCAGGGGAATAACTACAATCCTAATTATCAAGGATACAATAATGGAGGATACCATAGAGGTTACAAAGGAGGTTACGAGGGGTTACAAAGGAGGATATTGGGGAGGATATGATAATTATCAAGGAGGAAGAGGATACTAAGGATATAATGGATATCAAGGAAGAGATAACCAAGGAGGTGGCTATAAGAATAGAAGACCCATGAATTGTTATAAGTGTGGACAAGATGGGAACTTAGCTAGAAATTTCTCATAGCCTAACCCTTATAGTTTCTATCATAAAAGAGGTCGCGATTATTTCAGTGTGCAAAACAACTCAATTATAGAGGAATGGAGGCATAAAAACAAAGGAATGGGAAGAGACACACAAAAGAGTATCCAACACATTACAAATATACCATGGGATGATGAGGCAATAGAAAAAGACAAGGAGAGAGTGTCTAGCTCAAGGAGTAGACCAAAAATGAGGATAAGGAGGAAACAAAAGAAAACTATTTGAGAAGGAAAGCAGCCAAATCAATTAAAAGTGTTGAAGAACCAAGATATAGGGCCGCAATTACTACTAGAAGTGCCACAAGGAAGGAATTTACACCTAGAAAGAAGAAAATAATTAGACTACCCTAGGAAGAAAGTTCATCTAGTGGAGAAGAATGGGATTTTAAAGACATCATGCAAGACCTTCATAAGAAAGAGGTGGAAAAAAGTAGAGAGGTAGTAAAGAAGTAACAAACCCAAGAAGAGATAGAAAATAATTATTTTTAAGGAAGAAGAGATCACTGCTTTAAAGGAGATAGCTATACTAACAATCAATCATGGGCTTATAGATAAATTAAAACAATTCAATAAATATTGGAATAAGGAAAAAAGTTTTAATGTTCGAAGGATTGAAGTAGGACCTCATCAGAAGAAAAGAAATATATTTTGTACTCAACAAACATGGTGGAAATCCACCATCTACTTGGATGTAGACATATTTGACACCACTATTACCAAATTTTTGCTTGATCTTGGCACAAATGTCAACATGATGTCAAAAAATACGTGGGAGAGACTAGGCAAGCCTCCCTTGGAACCCACCAAATACTTCATTGGATTAGTAGATGGATCATCAAGACAACCATTAGGAGCATTAAAGAATGTTGAAGTAAACTTTATGGGAATCAAGAAGTTAGTAAACTTTGAAGTTGTTGAGAATGTGGCTTTAAATCCATCTTATAATGTCATTCTAGCTTTAGAATGGTTTTTGATTGTAATGGATGTTTAAATTCGGAAGAGAGGAGGAAGTCACAACGATAGAAGATGGAATTTGCATACATGTACCATTGCATGTAGGGATGAGTGTTGTAGGGGTTGAAGAAGTGTGGCATGATACAAAAGGATAAGATTTCGATGACATCCAAGGAGTATATGCCTTAAACAATTTTTCTAATATTGAGAAGGATTTTAAACCAAATTCAGATGGAGAAATATTAGTTAAACTGAGTCTACAACTAAAAGTTCAGATAATGTTATAGAATCATTGATACATGGATTACCAGAATTTAGAAAAAGAAAATTATACTATGCAAGAAGAGAACCACCGTGGGTTATTACATTAGATAATGATGATGCCGTGAATGATATTTTTGAAAGGAACAATAAGAATATTGTTCCAAGCCGAGATCTCGAGCGATAATAACACACCACATTAGATTTACAAAATAGAAGAGCTAAAATACCATATATGGAAATCCATCATAATCCATAATGCTCAATACATTACAATATAATGACTTGAATTATTCAATAAGAAAGATGTACATATAGGAGGAGGGAAGTGCAACTACTACCTAAATTAGTGGTGAATAACTCCCACTAACTGATACTGGTAGTTAAGTTAACTCCAAAAGACTAGTAAGCTAACTCCACATAACTGAGAAGCTAACTCAATACAACTAGTAAGCTAACTCCACACAACTAGTACACCTAAGCAAGCTAACCTAACAAGTGTAGGGCTAACACAAGTGTAAGAATTATCCTGATAAATAAATAAAAGGATAAATAATAACCTACACTAACACCCTCCCGTAAGCATAGCTTAGGTGGAAAAAAATAAGGTGGGTCCTGGCAACAAGGCCTAATGAGGTACCCATGTACAACAACTGGGAAAATTAGACACCGCAAGGTACCCAAAACCAGTAATAACAAAGTAGAGAGGGAAAAATCCTGCTGCAAGATATCCTCAAAAGCTCGGCTCCAAAAACTCATACAATGCTTTGAAGAAGTGTGGTGTGCACTATGGTCTGAATCCATTTCTCGATCATATAACTCAAAAACAACTGACACTGGGCTTCACTAGAATAGCTCCATGTAAGGATACTGTCAATGGAGTGATGTTAAAAGTGAAAAACAAACACCAAACATAATTTGATCAACTACTACAAATAGGTGTGCCACGATCCAAGAATAACCAAGGCAACAAGGTGGACATGAGATCCAAATAAATAGGAGTGCCACGATCAAAGAAAAGCCAAGGTAACAAGGCAAGGACACAAAACTTGAAGAAGTAGCATCAACACCACACCCTCCGATACTACATAATGGGTAGAGTGACACCACATATCTGTATGAGTTGTCAAAATCAACTACTCAAACATTGACAAACTAACACTGGGCTCCACCAAAATCACTCCCCCACAAGAGAGACTATCAACATGCAAAAAAAGTGTTGAAAATACAGATCCAAAATATCTCAACAAATAAGAGAGATATAAATGTATACACCCATAGATACAAGAATGTGATACCAAAAAGTTTAGGACCCAAAAGTGAAGGAAAACCCAATGCCTAAGATGAAATGCCATTAAAACCAATTTTATCATTGACACCATTTGAAAAGTGGGCTATAGACTTCATTGGACCAATTAAACCCGTCACAAGACATTCTCAAGAAAGGTTCATAATAACGGGACAAAATATTTAACAAGATGGGCGAAAGCTATCCCAACTAAGGATTGTACTGCTAAGACCACTGCTAGATTCATCTATGAAAATATCATTATGCAGTTTGGATGCCCTTTGAGTATTACAAGTGATCAAGGAAAACATTTTGTAAATGCTATTATCAAATAATTATTAAATAACTTCATGATAACCCCATATGTTGTACCATCCACAAGTGAATGAGACAATCAAAGTATTTAACAAGGTATTGGAGAAGGTGCTTATGAAGATATGTTCATTACAACAAGCGGATTGGGATTTGAAGATACATATAGCCTTATGGGCTTACCGCACCACATACAAAAGGTTGAAAAAATACTCTCCTTTTAGATTGGTTTATGGACTAGAAGCCGTGGTCCCTATAGATTTTGTACTCCCAAGTTTAAGGGTGGCAGTAACATTTAGAATGAATGAAGATGCTTCACTACATGAAAGATTGATTGAACTAGAAAAATTGGATGAGAAGAGGTTTTTAGTAGCATACAACCAAACCCAAGAAAAGAGAAGACAAAAAGCTTGGCATGACCACCACATCAAAAGAAAAGAGTTTGACATTGGAGATCAGTGCTTCTCTATGACAATAAATGGAAACATCTAGGAAAACTAAAGGTGAGATGGCTAGGACCTTATATTATTAAAGACATATTATCCTTAGGAGCAACAAATCTTCAGACACTACAATTGAAATAACTACCAGGCTATGTGAATGGTGCAAGACTAAAAAGATATTATACTTAAAACTTAAAAAAAAAAAAAGAGAAAGAAAAAGAAAACAAAAAGGAGCAAAAAGAAAACAAAAACAAAAATAAAAATGTAGCCTATGTGAAAAGCAAGAATTCGGAGGATAGGAAAAGGGGTAGGATGAAAACCTGCAAGGGCATCCTTACTCTAATAAATATAAGAAAGCGAGAAAAACAAAAAGAAGGAAGAATTGTGGAGGGAGAATACCGCATAATAAAGAAAAACAAAAAGAAGGAAAAACCACGGAGGGAGCATAATTGCGCAATAAAGCAAAACAAAAAGAAAAAAGAAGAACTCGCAGAGGAAGGGGACTTGCGTAATAACACAAGAAAAAATGCGGTATGAGGAAAACCACAAAATGAAGGAATGAAGAAAAGTTATAAAATGAAGAATGAAGAAAAAACATAAAATGAACGAATGTGAGGTTGGCTAGCCATGAGATGAAGAAAATTATGAAATAAGAAAAAATCATTGAATGATGGTAAATATGTGGAACACGAAAGACATGGAACACATGAAATACACAAAATGAAGGAAAATATGTGGAGCACAGATAATATGTGAAATAAATAACATAAGTCAGTAGAAGAAACAAAAACTATCTCGCCAAAAATGTAATAAATATGTTTAGTACAAGGAGGAAGGATATAAAAGGCATCATTTTTAAATGAACAAAGGCACCAAAAGATAAAGGAAAGAAATAAGTATTTATCAGCGTAGTGTAAAAAAAAAGAGCTAGGGAAAACTAGGGAAAATTGAGAAGAAAACATGGATACTCCAATTGAGGTTACACAAGATGAGCTCCCAAAACCATTTTTTCACAAGCGGTCACTCAAATCAAACAAACATGATCCTAAGGGAGCTTTCTCACATATTCCATTTAAAGTTTCCCATGCGCGGGATTTGCATAAATAAATTCACTCTTAGATAGCCGAATACAATCATGCGCGACTCGAAGTAAACATAACATTACTCTTGGAAGAAGACCCCAATATAAAGGAACTGGTGTATAAGAAGACTACCAAAGTGATCAATGAATTGAAGATCAATGCATGGAGTAGAATTCCATATTTTTTGAGGGCAGATCATGCAATTAGGGTTCTTCTGAGTTGACTACATAACTAGATGTTGTATTTGGATCAACCATACCCTATTAACACATAATTCATGGCTAGGGTTACATGATTATGGGCACAAGGACACTCATGATTACAAAGAAGAAGACAACAATGAAAGACACAACGTGGGTGATGGGAGTGACGAAGACAAAGCACGGGGTATGTATAGCGGATATAAAAAATCATGCATTAAGGTATGCCACTAAAGCTATATGCTTAAAAATTTATCATACTAATCGAGAAGATGGCACCCACAGGATTAGCGCACAAATAGCCCTAGATATGGTAAATTCCCACTCATAGTATAACCTAACTAAAGTTCTTGCCTCATTATTTAATGAAAACGTCAGAAAATAAAATAAGGAAAATATACTTTTCTATGGGTCCATATTGATATGCCTAGCTATGTACTTTACAAAAACCCTTCCCCACAAATAAGAATTGGTAGAATGGTAGTAAGATACATTGGTGGTTGAGAAAAATTGGGAACACATGAATAGTTTAGATGTGGTCACCCAAATTACTTCGTTATTGGGATGGGTAAAAACAATAAGGTAGATAATTGGAAACAGGCCCCAGTGTTTTAGAAAAAATTGTGGCAAAATATGCACATGAGGTAATATTTATTGCAGACATTGATTATACCTTCCTTAGGCCTATAATTCCATGTACATCCCATATACCCCCACTTCCATATGAATCTTCCGATGAATTAGTAACTACCTTAATAGAAGTAATAAAGAATTATCATGTGGACCTCAGAAAACCAAAACTTCCAAATTTTGATCAAGTTATTGAAGAGTATAGGAAAACGTACCCAACTCAATATGGCAAAACAAAAGTAAGAAAAGGAGGTCCTAAAACATATAAAATGAAAAAAGGCCATACTGATTTAACACCTACCACCCAACACCAAAAAACATTAGCAACCAAAGAAAAACTAAAACAAGTTCAAGTCAGTGAAGAAGAAGAAGACAAAAGATTCTCAAGATATAGAAGAAATTTATGAGTTAGAAGAGGAGAAAAATCTATCTCCCCCACCATCACAAGAACAGATAGGGCCCTAATTTTCAAAAGAGGCAGAAACATGGATATAAACAACTTTGACAAAGATAGCCTATGGGTACTATAAGAAATATCTATCTCCTGGTGGTATATCACAAGTAGCTTAAGAATATGAAGCCAATATAAGAAGGGAACGTACGGCTATAACAGAAGACATAAAATGATACTTGGAAAAATTTGGTTTGGTAATAGGAGATATCATTCACTTACTTCCACCTAAATTAGTCAAGGAAATCCAAGAACAAGTAGAAGTATAAGAAACAAACCAACTTCAAACTCTTCAACAAGAACACACACAACTTAAGCACAAGAAAAAGAAAACTCCGCGGATCTACATTGAATAAGAAGTAGAAGAATTAATTGGCTTACTCATTAAAGACATAGAAGAGGAAGCCACAAAGGCTATAGTTGATAAATATGAAATTTCAAAAACAGAGATGGAGGAAAAGAAGAAAAACATATAGAAGAAGAAAAACAAAAAGCTACGTATGAAGCTAAGAAAAAGAAAATAAAACCCAAAAAATAGAAAGAACAAGAAGAAAAATGAAATCATTTAGAAGCGATTCTGAAGATAGCTGAAGAAGAGCAAAAGAAAAAGACAATAAAGGATGCGAGAAAAGAAGAAGAAAGAAGAAATAAAGAAAAAGAACTAGAAAAATAGAAAAAGAACAAGAAGAGGAAACAAAGAAACAAGCAGAGGAAGTAGAACAAAAAAAGAAAGAACAGAAGGCATAAGAAAAGAAGAAAAATATATAAGAAGAAAGAAGAGAGAAAGAAAATAAATATGAAGAAGAGAAAAAGGAAAAAGAAAAGAAAGAAAAAGAGGAGGTAGAACATAAAGATAAGGAGGAGAAAGAAAAGAAAGAGAAAGAATAAGAAGAACAAAAGATGAAGTTTGAAAAAAAAGAAGAAGGAGAAGGAGGAAAAAGAAAGGAAGGAAAAACAAGAAAAAAAAAAAGAAAGATAAAGAAGAATATGAGAAGAAAGAAAAAGATAAGAAGGAACAAGAAGAAAAGGAAAAAATGAGGAAGAAAGAAAATCAGAACAAGAGAAGAAAGAAAAAGAGGTAGAAGAGAAGAATAAAAATGAAGAACTAAAGAAACAAGGAGAACAAAAGAACACAGTACCATCAGCACCAACCACAGAAACATCTACAAGTATGGTACCCACACAAGCACCAAGGGATTCACTAGAAAAAATCAAGTTGGCACTACAACAAAGAAAAAAATACCAATCTATATAGTTGCAGCAAGGGGTAGTAGAACAAACCATGGAGGGCTTCAAGGTGCACTTAGACAAACTCTCCCCTTACAGAAGACAACCTGTGGTCAAATATTGGAACAAAGTGCTAAACAAGACTGGATGCAATGGTGCATAGAGTTGGAAGAAGCTATGTAGAAGATTTTATCCTCCATCCAAATAGCAAAACCACACATCACCACTGATCCAAATCTACAAGTAGAAGTGGCTACAGAGAAGGTAGTAAGTGACATTTTAAAAGAAGGCAAAGTCAATTTTGAATCGAAAAGAAGAAAATCCATGAGAGTGTTGTGGAAGAGTATAAACAACAAATCCTTAAGCCACAAAATTTGGAGAATCAGAAAAGAAGGAAAGAAATACAAGCCGCAGTGACTAAGTTGGAGACAAAGTTGCAAAATGTCATGACCTATTATACTTATACAATCGGATGGCCTAGTGAAACTTAGAAAGAAAAAGTAGAGCTAGAAAAGTTGGAACAACAAATTCATATAACATCAACAACATATGATATCAACCAGGATAAAGATGGAACCCAACGAAGGAAAATTGTTGAGTTGACAAAGAGCTATCAAACAAAGCAAAGGGCACGGTCTGAAAAGATAATGGATATGCAAGAGTGTAACACACCATTGGATAGAGCCATTATTAGAATGCAACAAGATCTCACAACCACCCAAAATAGATGGGGTCAAGTGCAAGCAAAGTCAACACCATCTGACATTATTCAGTTGATCCAGGAGAACTCACAACTACAAGAGTGGACAAAGTAGATAGATGCACATATAGAGTTGTGGTATACTTTTGAGAAGAAAATTACACCCCAGATTACTAAGTACATCCCCTTAGCCCCACCATAAAGAAGAGTAAGAGGTAGGGCGTCCCACAAACCTAGTCGGGTGAGTCGAGCGAAGGAATTCTTCTTTACATCAGAATCTAATTTTCTGGGGGTTGATGCCTTCACCATCCCAATTTGGCATCCCATAAGTCTAGTCGGGTGAGTCGAGTGAGTGAACCTTTCCTATGCCAGATGTCTAAGTTCTAGGGGTTGATGCCTACATAACATTTTTGGAGAGTTTTTTTGAGAAAAGGATAGGGTTCTTCATCAATTTTTGTCTCGAGGACAAGACAAGGTTTAAGTTAGGGGATGATGTTGATAGGGTTCTTCATCAAATTTTGAATAAGCTGCAGACATCAGGCAGAAGCTGCCAAATCCTAGAAGAAGCCATATAGGATTAGAGGAATCCACACATAAAAGGAAGAAACCACATATAAAGGGAAGAAACCATGTATAAAAGGATGAAACCACGTATAAAAGGATGAAGCCGCATGCGGTATATACTACAAAAAGCTACCAAAGACTAAGGAAAGATTTGATACAATGTAGGTAGCATAGTAAGCCGACACAAAGATGTAGAACAAAGCCATAATATAATAGAAGCTGAAATAGGTGTGATCAAAAGGAAGTGACTTTTGGAATATTTTATATGAAATATATTTATTGTAATTAATCTATTGTATATGGGTGTGTGTCACAAGAAATATATGTGAGCATCACCAGAATTATATGAGAGAATAGAGAGGATTTTTGTATGAGAATGAGACTAATGTAATGAATATTGAAATATGAATGAGAATTGATGTTTGGAGCAAAGTTTGTTATGCATGTTTACATTCTTTC
Organism: Taxus wallichiana var. yunnanensis; assembly: GCA_018340775.1. NCBI lineage: Eukaryota > Viridiplantae > Streptophyta > Pinopsida > Cupressales > Taxaceae > Taxus > Taxus wallichiana. The sequence continues at coordinate 980,829,218 of CM031234.1, read as the reverse complement.
TGTTCACAAGTTAGAGTAGTTTACTTTCCCCCATACATCACTAGCAATAGGTCGAACTTCCTAAATCTCACACTGCTGTCGAGGTTTAGGGTCAACACCTTGATTAAAAATTAGTTGAGAGTTTCCATGCATATGGATATTACAAATAAGAAACTTGCAGTGACAAAGTGAGACCAAGGATAAGAGCTTCGCATTAACGATATTATTGGTACAAAAAAATCCTAAGCGGTAGGAAAAAGGGAGATAATCACCATGAGGGGTGATGAATAATATACCAACTTTGGTGCCCAAGGTGCAACGAGTTCCATCCAAGTACATGGTCCATATATCAATATCAATTATATAAGTGGTAAAGTCATCATGGAAAGAGTCGCAGATAGGAGAAGGATTAGGTAGTGGAGCATTAACTAACCGATCAACAATGACATTCCCTTTATGGATTTTTATGGGATAAACTTGAACTTAAATTCTATGAGTAACATTACCCATTGGGCAAGGCGACCGGAGAGATGTGTTTGAGATAGTAAATATCGTAAAGGGTCAACTTTGGTGATAATATGGATCTCTTGGTTGAGAAGATAATGTCATAATTTATCCCCGAAAAAGACAAGGCCAAGGCATAATTTCTCAATATAACCATAGTTGCACTCATAAGGGAGTAAAGTATGACTAAATGTAATAGAAAACCCGTTTGCGGTTAGCATCATCGTGTTGTGTAATAAGGGCTCCCAAAGTGTAAAATGTAGAAGAGATATATAAGAGGAAGGGGCAATTAGCCATTGGAGGCAAAAAAAAGCTGGAGGATTCAATAAATAATTTTTGATATCCTTGAAAACACAGTGAAAATGATCATCCCAGAAAAACTTAGTGTCCTTTTTCATGAGGTGCATGAAAGGATGGGTTTTGTCAGCTAACTGAGCAATGAAGCAAAGTGTGTAGCCTGGATTTTTCCTTGGAGGGAACATAGTTGATGAAGATTTCATGGGGAGGCATGTTGACTATGAAAATATCTTCTTAGGATCAATCTCAATTCCTCGTTGAGAAATGATATAACCAAGGAGTTTTCTAGTCATAACCCCAAAAACACATTTTTTAGCATTTAAGCATACATTGTATTATCCTAAGTGTGTAAATAGTGTGCATAGATCAATAACATGAGTGGTGCGTTTGTGAGATTTCACGAGTATATCATCAATGTAGTCTTCAAGGATTTTATGGATATGATCGTGAAAGATGTGAGTCATAGCACATTGATAGGTGGCACCAACATTCTTAAGGCCAAAGGGCATAACAGTATAACAAAAGGTACCCCATGGCGTACTAAATGATGTTTTTCCCGATTGGCGGGGTTGATTTTAATTTGATTGTATCTAACAGTGAAGTCATCAATGAAGGTGTCCATAAAAGAAAGAAGTTCGTATTTGGCGATGGAATCAACTATACCATCTATGTGTGGTAAAGGAAAATTATCCTTGGGGAAAGAATTGTTAAGATTGTGAAATTCGATACAACAACAAACCTTTTCATCTAGTTTCATAATAAGAACAATATTAGAGACCCATTTGGGGTTGTCCATATCACAGATGAAGCTTGCATCCAATAATCGTATTTCTTCCTTGAATAATAGTGTAACTTTAGGATATATTTTTCTAATTTTATGTTGAACTGGTTTGGATCTAGGGTTAAGGACTATGTTATGCATGGCAACAAAAGGATCTATACCTGACATATCACTATAATCCCATGTAAATACATCTACAAAGTTGTGAAGCACTTGCTTAATGTCAACTTGTTTTGAGGGGGTAAGAGAAGCACCTAAGAGAACAATATGGGGGTTGTCCTGGGTACTAAGGTTGTATTGAATAGTTTCTTCATTTAAAAGTGTAGAGTGATCTTCAATATAGGGATCGATAGGAATAGTATCAGGAGTATCAGTATTGGTAGTGGGAGGAGATGATTCACCAAAGTAAGTTGTAGCGTTAAGTACATATGGAGAGAATTTTTATGATGATAAGGGGAGGTGGTCATAAGTACCTATGTGTTCTAATAAAGCATCATCAATACAAAATGTATCTAATGCAAGCCAAGTGGGAGAAACGAAATCATCAATGAGCTCAGGGTATAATAGAGTGAGGTGAGGAGTGTGTGAAATATTGCAAACTTTAGGGGGAGATGGGGTGGTATAGCCGATGCCTAGCTTGGTGGATTGTGTGGGGATGGAAAGAGGCTTTATGATTCAATTTCCATCCTTTCCTAACCCGGTGCCAATGAAGCCATAATGAAGCATATATTGATATCTAGGATCATATTTTGTAAAAGTGGGTGAGGAAGTGTTGGAAAGAGTGGTAGCAAGTGAGTGATCTATGATGTTGTAGAAAGAAAATGGGGAGGGATCAACTAGGGCTTTATAGACCACACCTTGATACAATAATTTAAGCCACGTATGAAGGGTTGAAAGAACCACATGCATAACATGGATCTAAGGCCATCGAGGATAATGTTATAATTAATATTATTGGGCATGACGTGACATGAGATAGGAAAAGTGCATGGTCCAACAGTAATGGGGAGGGTGATTGTGCCTAAGACCCATTTGGGAATGTTATCAAAGCCACAAATAGAAACAAACGAGGGAAGCAAGGAGGCTTGAAAGGCCAATTTAGTGGAGGAATGATAGATTACAAATATTGAGACTGGATCCATTATCCACTAAGGCTCACTTAAACCCTACGTTATTGATACAAACATGAATATAAAAAGGGGGATCATTATCTAAAATATATTGAGATAATATTTACAGATGTAAAAGTAATATTTTCTTCCTTAAAAGATAATGTTGTAGTAAATTTATGATACACATATTTAGGGAAGTATGAAGATGAATATAAGTGTTGGACATAAAATATTGGATTTTATTTTGACATTTAAGATTGGCCTGCAAAAAGGTAGGGATGGAGACACTCATGGTAACAAGATCCTAGGGTATCAAAGTGGGAAACAAAGAAATAACTAAGAGTGTTCAAATGAGGGTATGGGTTCACCAAATGATTTAATATAAATAGAATTAAATATAATTACAGAGTAACTATCAGTAATGAATGATGCATAAATGCTAATATACGGAAGATATAAAAAAAAGCATGTACAAATATGAAACCCTAAGCAAGAGAGGGAGATAAAGAGACTTAACTGATTTTTGAGTAGTTTGGAAGTGATTTGGGTAAGTGAATAGCTGAAACAGAGAGAAGAGTGTCATAAATTCTTGGTCAAGGTTCTAAGACTCAAGAACGTGTCGAAAGGAGTACCCATCGGAGGAAAGAGCGTCTGGATGCTAGTTTCTATGTGACAAATCTAAATTTGGCCTCTTATGTGTAGGAGGAGCTTTGTTACTAGTCTTTGTTTGTCATTCTAGTTTCACTCCTTGATCACCAAATGTACATGTAACCTGCAAAACAAGTTGTCTACCTGTACATGTCCATAAACCAAATCAAATCTAATAAAAAAGATGCAGAATGTGGATTTAGACTAACCCCAGTGGTCACTTGAAGAGTGAACTTAGTACCAAGCATTGCACTACATCTTATACTCCTTATAGTTCTTTGTGTTATTATGCCCTAGGACACCCTTGTGCAAGTTGCCTGATGATAGCAAAGCTAGATATAGAATGTAGTAAATGTATAGAATGTGTGGGATAAAATAGAATAAACTTCCCCCTATGTTGTGTTTGCAGAAGAATGAACCTTGTCCCTTGAATGAATGTTCTATATGGATGCTTTGAAGTGCTTTTGTGCCTTTGAATGTAAGATTAGGTGATAACATGTAATGCTTAGTGCTTGGTCGCTTATTTTGAAAGCATAATTGTGTATTTATATGATTCCCTTGTTTAAATTTTTTAATTGACAAGTGGAAGAATGACCCAAGGTAGTAAAAAGTAATTAGGAAGAGAAAGGGGTCCAAAAGGATAATAAAAAGGTAAATAAGGACAAGAGCACCCAGAGGATAGGAGCGCTGGTGCTAGTGTCCCAATCGTGCGCTAGTGTCCAAGGCCATAGAAAGATAAAAATTCAAGTGTCGAAAAGAATAAAAATGTATAAAGCCAATAAAAATGTAGAAGACAAAGAAAAAGGCTAAAGGGAGTTGTCAATTACTAGTTTTCTTGCTTAGAAATCATGTAAATGCTAGCATGCTTTTAGGACCTAGAAATGTACCCAAGTGCAAAGATTTTATGTCTACAGCTTGTTGGTTGTAGCTTCAAATATGTGTTTCCATCTCTTTTCACTCATCTCTCTCTCTCTCTCTCTCTCTCTCTCCCATCCTTCTATATATTGTAAAATAATGCTCATTTAAAAAGGTTGGACTCTCTTAGAATGCAAAGGCATTATTCAAAGTAGTGCATTAGTGTTTTGGCTTGCAGGCTTAGATCTGGACCTTTATAGGGTGATTTTAGCCTCCTTCCTTCATTGTAATGGAATGCACAACCTTTTGAGTAATAAAATTTGTGATTTGTGAATATTATCTTCCCTATCATGTGTTTATTGCATCTTATTCCCTTTTATTGCATTTATGGTGTGTTGTACATGTTTATTCTCCTTTTGTAGGGTTTATTTTTTTGTGCTCCATAAAAATGAGAGTTTGAATGATGTTATTGACTATGGCACATGTGTCTACCCTCTCCTTCTTCATTTTCCTCCCATTTTTACTCATCTAAGAGTGTCCTTCCCTCTCTTTCTGGTCTTATCACCTCCCTCGCCTCGGGACTTACCCTTTCATGCATATGTCTCTTACCCTAGTCCCTTAGAATGTTAGAGTAGGATTAGATAGTTTAATTCCCTTACTTAGGAGTAGTTTAGCATTAGGAATAGCTAGGGGAACCAACCTTATTTGGAGGTTGATCTCATCTTTCAACACCCACATTACAGATATCATCCCATGTTTCCTTAAAGCCATAGGTCATCCTGATTCAGGTGTGGGTGCAATTTTGAGATCTAACAAAAACCTAATGTGGAGTCTACCACAAAATAGCCTCAAGATATCACATAATCAAAAACACAAAAATCCCTAAAATCAATAGTAATCACGATTGGGAGAAAGAGGTTGAAGACCAACTACATATTCCTCACAATGAGAATGCAATGATTCAAGCTCAAATCTAAAATATGTCACCAATTGGCCAATCTAGCTTCTCATGTAAACACTAACAAATAAAAAACTTCATATGAAACATAAAAATCAAACAACCAGGGCCATGATCCCACCTAATCCAATCACATCTTCCTCCATCAATGCTAGCTCATGACAAGTCATTCACATAAGAATGTTAATAAATGAAGGATGCTTTGCATGGCTTACATGAGAACAAGCATGGTCACATAAAAGTGTAAATTTGAGGAGCTATGTACCTATCATTTGATAAAGAGATGTTGTGTTTTTCCTTTCCCTCAAAATTTTGATGATCTAAAATTCTACAAATACCGCAAAAAGGATGATCCTAAGGATCATGTCAAGGACTTCTTCATGGCTTGCAAAAAGTAACATATTCGTAGAACTATATTTTACGACTATGACCTTGTAGTTGAGGTGGGAAAGATCTTGAATGGTTCTTGCACCTTCCTAAGGGCCCCTCATTACCTTCATAAATCTATTAGAGAAGTTTTTCATACACTTATCTTTCAACATAAACACTACAAACCCACCATGTTCGACCTCTGTAACACTAAACAACAAAATAATGAAAAATTCCCAATATTCTTACAATGGTGGAGAGGCTTGGTGAGTCATTTTTCTTATTCAATCTATAAAAATAATGGTTAACATATTTTTTCTAACCTATGTTCTAGAGATATACTTCCACCTTTAAATGCACCGTGTCAACACATTTGAGGAGGTTATTGAAAAGGGAATACATATGGAAAATACCTCCTTGCAATGGGTAATCTTAAACAATCCAACTGAGATTATGAAAAAAACAAACTTATAAACACAGTTATTTATTAATAATAAGAATGTTGTAAATGACAGAGCCATAGACTCCAATCATATATAAGCAGCTTAAAAAAACCCCTAGGTAAGTTACTATCTCTTAAGGGTTACTCAAGAATAAATGTAGTGAGTACACACCCCTAGGTAGGTTACTATCTATCATCTTATGTTATCTTAAAATAGATAACATATCCAAACACAAATCCATTTGATGAGACTAAACCCAAACCTGCATGGTATAGAGAAATTATATACTATGTCTACCATCATGTTAAAGTTCATGCAATAAATAGGTGTATGAAAGTCAAAAAATATATTGAGAACTTACTTAATCATGTGGATATTGAACTATATGAACAAGACACCCCCAAATATCAAAATACCAAGCTCGTGATATATTATGATCATTTCCTTAAATATGAGGAAAAAAATTCTAGATTGAGGTTAGACATCCTAAGATAATAATACTAATCATGTCATTGTAAAAGATTGCTATCCTTTTGATTCTCTCATTGGATTCATTTATCTAATTGAAAATACTATCACAACCATCAAAGTCAAAAAGTAATAATACATTGTTACAACACAATAAAATCACATCAATGTACCATGACCTCATTTACCTACTCATTTATGAGGGAGATACGATCTTCTAAAATAACTTGAGAAGACTCCAACATAGATATCCATATTGGATCTTCTCAAAATATTTAGTGTTAATAAGTGCATCCTCTATAAAACCTTGTAGAAGTCAAGATTTCCTAATGACATTGACCGCACACTCTTGAAGCCATGGTTGCACAAATCACCCTATCATAACAAATCATATTTAGCCAATGTGATACTCCTTAAGATAATCAAATCCAAAATATCCCCTATCTATTGAATCTCATTACCCACTTTAAAATTAAAAGGTTGTTTTTGGACAATGGATCAGGATCAAACATTTACATTTAAATTTCATTAAACATCTAGGTCACCTCGATACAACATTATAATTGAATGTCATCACCATAAAAGCATATGACAATCTTGAGTGATAATCTGCAAGAATCATCAATCCTCACCTTGAAACTCAATTTCATATGATCAATTTGGATATTTCCTTTAACATTATCCTCATCTACCCAAAAATTCATATCATATAGGTCATTCCCTTCACATACCATCAATGCATCAAACTCTAATATCATGGCCAAAAATCACAATCCCTGATGATCCTCAACCCCTCCAACACTAGATAATTTGAAGGATGTTATCACAAGGCATATGTCGACCAAACATGGAAATTAGTTTCAAAGAACAATCAAATGCTTCCACCTCCCACATTCACCTTGATGCATTACCCTCTTCATCCCAAATCCTAAGTATTACATATTCAACAAATATCACCCTTGGTATCCATATCTAAGATCATCAACATCAACTACAGAGAATATGAACTCCATCATGCCCTCCTTGTTGGTAATCTTCTCCTATCACCTCAAATTTGTGGTACGATTGACACTATTAAAAAAAAGAGACCAAATTTTCATAGCTTTGGAAGTTTTGTGGAAGGAAAAAATTAATATTATGGCATTGACATTAAACCGTATAGTGGTAAACCCAATGAAATTAGTGCCACCTCTTTAGATAGAAAAGATGACTCTTCGACATTAAAATAGGGTCCCGTTATAGTCATTATGAGGATCTTGCCTCAACTAAACTCTTAACTGATAATTTCATTCTCACCCTTTTCAAAACCTATCACGACCTAAACTTATAGTACCCCTCCCTCATTATTTGGGACCTTATGCTATTAGGCCTTGCCATTTAGTATGAAAATATAGCAACCACTTATCAACGAGCCATGGAAATCATCTTCCATGATATACTACATAAAATTGCAGAATATTATGTTGATGAAATACTTGGAAAATATAAAACCAATGTAGACAAAGCCAAAAATCCTAGGATGGATTTTTAAATAATTAAGAGAGTATAATGTTTGTTTAAATCCCAAAAAGTTTATTTCTAGTGTTACATCAGGTAAATTGTTGGGGTTCATTTTGTCACAAAGAGTTATAGAGTTGGATATGACGTAAGAGCATCAATTTTCAAGCATGGAAATCGTAGATAGGTGTCTTGTGGTCATAAGAGTGTTGTAAGAGTGTTTCCCTCCATTTCTTCATTTGTTCAAATTCAAAATTATATGTAAGTTGTAATAGTGAAAGTAAAAGAATATTTTAATGAGTTGTCAATAGTCAAGTTTGACTAAGGGTGGTTATAGGTGTAAATAAGCTCATGAAAACCATGTAAGTAAAATTTGTTGTACACGAGTTCATGCGTTGTATTGGGATGATATCTATCATGTTGTCATGTTTAGTATGTTGTTGAGTAAAAATAGGTATGGTTGAGCAATGTTAGGAGTTATTTTAGGGGGTTTAATTTGAGAAAATCCATCTTTAGCTGAGGATTTTGAATGAAAACTAGTTGTAATGTTGAATTGAAGGATGAATATGCATGAGTGTGGATTGGGAAGAAATTTACAGTGTGATTTTAATTTTTAAGTGTTTCTTTAATTCTAGCAATAAACCTTGTGACAGGGGAAACAACCAAGAAATATCACAATCAAGATTAGAGGGAATTTTCTCTTCCTACTATCACCTCAAAAATTAAAGTAGGTCATCATAAGGAAATCAAAATTTATCAAAAGTTTTTATAGTCAAAAATAAGGTTTTTATAGCTAATTGAAGGTTCACGGCCCAAACTAGGGAAAGACTTACAAAGTTTCTACATGGTGAAATTTGCTCAAAATTACAAGATATATGTGTCCCCGTTAGAGGAATAATCCTGCAACATTTTATTTCTTGATCACTCATGTGGAGGAATTTGTTGATGACAACCATCAGGCAGATCCCGAATGGAACAAAACAATGCACAAAGTTGAAGAAAATGTTAGAAATTAGGTGAAATTCAATGTTTCAAGATCCCAAACTTTTGGTGAAGGATAATGAAGGAATTTAGAAGGTGAATACAATATTTTTAAGGTGAATTTAATCCATTACATCTTTTTTGTTACACATTACCACCAAACTAGGCCTAATAAGACCGCCCTTACCCCATTTTCTTTACTTTTGAGAAAAGAAACCCTAGTCAAAACTTGTAGATGGTAACTAAACCCTAAAGGGTATGTTGAATGAGTATTGGGCTTAAGATAATTAATATATAGATATATATATATATAGGAAATGAATGCCTAAGTAAACCTAATAGATTATAAAATAAGAATACCAAGGTTACATGGTTACATAATTGAATAAGGAACTTTGAGGCACCTTGACATCAATTATGGTATTAGAGAAGAACAAGAAGACTTGATGAAGTCAGAAAGAGTTGATTTCAAGAAGTGATAGAAAAGGAAAGAAAAAGGTTGTTTGAGAAGATAAAAGACATGACATCCAAAACAAGAGTAGGAGGAAGAACAGGTGGAACAAGAGCTACCCAATCCCAACTCATGGAAGAGATTAAGAGTCTCGGGAAAGAATTTAAGATGTTGAGATGTCTCAAAGGAGAGGCATTGAGAAAGGAGATGTTAGTGAAGAAGAGACAAAGGTAGAGGAATTAGATGTGGATTTAGTTTCTCTAAAAGACATGGTAGAAGAGAGATTAATGAAGGCCATTATGGGAGCTAGTTCTAAGCCTAAGATGGAGATCACTATGGATGAAGGCAACCTAAAACCTAAAGAACTTATTGATTAGATTTATGTAATGGATAATTACTTTGAATATGAAGAAGTGGAAGATGATAAGAAGGTCAAGTTTTTGTCACTAGATTGAAGAGCCATGCATCCATTTGGTGGGATGGAATGTAGAAGGAAAGAATAAGAAAAGGGAAAACCAAGATCAAAGATTGGAATAAGATGGTTGCAAATTTGAAAGGAAAGTTTTTTCCTAAAGGATATCGAACTAGTCCATTCAATTCACTTCAAAATCTAAGGTAAAAAGATATGTTTGTAAAAGATTACATTGAAGAATTTTATAGGTTGACTATAAGAGCAGGGCATATAGAAGATGATTTGGAAAAGGTGGAAAGATACCTAAATGGTTTGAAATTTTCTATTCAAGATGAGATCAACATTTTTTCTCCTAAATTAGTTGATGAAGCTTATCAATTGGCACTCAAGGTGGAAGAGAATATTTCAAGGAAGAAAACTTCATATACAAGAGGAAGGGGCATACATTTTAGATGTAGGGGATAAGCAAGAAATAGGAGGTAGCTACAGGTCATACCAAGAAGAAGCTAACAACTCACAAAGCTCAAGAGGAGGCTATGCACCAAGAGGAAGAAGACCTTACCAAAGAGGAAGAGGAAGATTCTTGGGTAAGTGTTTTAGATGCAATAAATATGTAGGTCATAGGTCTTATGAGTGTCCTAAAACCCCTCAACTAGTCAAGAAAGAGGTGCTCATGTGGCTCAAGGTGAAGAGGAGGAAGAAATGGAAGAACCAGAGGTTCATGAAGACTTACCAAAAGTTGGTGAATCACTCTTGATGAAGAGGATCTTACTCAAACCAAACAAAGAAGTCATGGAACCACCTCAAAGGAAGAATTTTTTTAGGACTACATGCAAGAGAAAAGGAAAATGCAAAAATTCATCATAGATAGTGGGAGTACAGACAATCTTGTCTCAACAGAGATGGTGGAGAAACTAGGCTTGGAAAAGGTAATGCATCCTACTCCCTACAAAGTGTCATGGTTACAAAAAGGACATCAACTTTTGGTTAATGAACAATGCAAGGTAGATTTTCAAATAGGAACTTATAAGGATCAAATAATATGTGATGTTATGCCCATGGATGCTTGCCACATTCTACTTGGGAGACCATGGAAATATGATAAAAGGTAGTGCATGATGGAAGACATAACACCTACACCTTTGAGAAAGATGGAAAGAAACATGTTCTTACACCATTGAAAGGAGAGCATGCTATTGTTGAATCAAGCTCTATAGTGCTGATAATGAGTGGTAAAGAGTTCCTACATCAAATGAAGAAGGAAGAGGTAAATTTTGCTTTAGTAGGTAAGCCTAAAAGTGTTGTTACCAATACAAAGTTGACTGATTTTCCTCAAGAAATCCAAGATATGTTGAATGAGTATGTGGATATTGTAGTAGATGATATTCTTGATGAATTACCTCCAATTAGAAGCATTATCCATCACATAGACTTGATTCTAGTGATAATCTTCCAAACAAGGCTACTTACAAGATGACTCCAAAGGAAAATGAAGAGATCAAGAGACATGTACAAGAATTGTTGGAGAAAGGGCTGATAAGGGAGAGTTTAAGTCCTTGTGTTGTTCCTACAATTTTGAGTCCTAAGAAGGATGGAGGATGGATAATGTGCATAAATTCTAGAGCAATCAATAAGATCACTATCAGGTATAGATTCCCATTGCCAAGAATTGATGATTTGTTGGATTGTTTAAGTGGAGCTAAGTATTTTTCTAAGATATATTTGAAAAGTGGCTATCATCATATTAGGATTAGAGAGGGTGATGAATGGAAAACAACTTTTAAGACAAATGATGGGATTTATGAGTGGCTAGTTATGCCATTTGGCTTAACAAATGCTCCAAGCACTTTCATGAGACTTATGAATGAAGTGCTTAAGGATTTCATAGGTAAATTTGTTATAGTCTATTTGGATGACATTTTGGTATATATTCAATCAAAATAAGAGCATCTTAAGCATTTAAGATTGGTCCTTGAAAATTTGCATGAAGAAAAACTACTAATCAATCTTAAAAAGTGTACTTTCTTGAAGACATAACTAATATATTTGGGGTTTGTGATCTCACAAGAAGGATTGAAGATGGATAAGGAGAAGATAAATGAAATCATTGAGTGACTTACTCCTAAAAGTGTATTTTGTTGGTGTGTGTTATTTTCCACATCATTAGGTGAGTCATCTCACTTAGGTGAGATCGTAGGTCCATGTGTCATTTAGGGGTCATTATGAGATTCCCTTACGTGTCAGTGCATCAGCGCGTTAGTGCGTCAGCACGTCAGTGTGTCAATGCGTCATATGCATCATTGGGAGTTACACTTCTATTCTGGGAATGTAACTCCATCTCTCTACTCGAGTTGTCATGATTGCAACACTGGGGGTTACTCAACACCTCCTATATGTACATGTCTTTTGATCTATGAGATAGAGGAGAGTTTTATGGCTTAACCAGGTTCTGTCCATTTTTCAAATCTTTGCATGCACATTTGGTTGATGCTCGCTCCTCCCGAGATCTCTTCACGTTTCCATTTGCACGTCTGTTGATGTGCACGTCATCACTCATGATCCTCACTTGCGGGTTTTAAACCCTCTTTCATGGTATCAGAGTGGATCTTGTGGATCTATGCACTCTTGGCGTTGCTTGTGTGCTTTCCAACTTCGGTGTGATATACAATTTCGTTGCATGTGTCGTAATGGATATTCCGATCGTGCTCTACTTGCATTGATTTCGGGCTTCACACCTCTTGTTACGTTATTCATGTGCTCGTGGATGTTTCTCGAGTGTTCATGGATTTCTAGGGGTTGTATGCAGCTTTGGTGTCTTGTTACAGTCTCTGGTTACTTTTTTGGAGTGTTTTATTGTTTCAGATCTGAGTTTTCATGTGCTTTGGTTCTACTAAGTTTCAGTGGTGGGAAGGTCCTATTCTTACCCAACTCTGCCACCGGGATCGATCATTGCTCACTCAACATGCATCCTTCATTACTATGATATAATCAAGCTTCATCTCTATGTGGTCAACGTTATTTGGCTCATGCATGCTCTCTCAAACCTCTCGGCACTCTGCCTATATTACCTGGTAGATCGGGTTTCATCCTCTCACGTTTTTGTACTGGTTGTTTGGCTCGTGCTTGTTTTAGCACCTTGGCCATTGGTTTGACCACTTTCTGCATGCTCCAACATTATTGCAGCTCTGCACAACCATCATCTCCAAAGTGATCAGCCCTTTTTTGGGTTCAAAAGCTGGGGTTTTAATCTACGGCTCGCTTTTGCCCCCGAGTGGTCATTTTGCCTGGTTATTGTGTTCTCGGTGCTATTCTACCTCCCCCCGTGTCCTGGTTTCCGGATCGTTTTTTGAATCCTTGGAATTTTTTTGCATGCAGCACCATTTTTAAACTTGTGCTAGGGCTCAGACGTGTTTTCTTTGCGGAGAGCGCCATATCCAACTCAACTCGCCCTTCCACCTTGCTGCCTCGTTTTTTGTGTTTTCTGGTGTTCTCTTCCCATGTATAGGGTCCTTTCCATTGCGGATTCACTACTCATGGGTCCTAGTTGAGGAAAAGATTCCCGTGAAATGGTCAAAGGGGTGTTCACCCACTTCTTTGGCAGTTCTCCATGCACACTGCAAAACATCGGTTACTCCAAGCACGTGGACCACACCTCCTGATCACGTGGCACCTTCACTCCCTTTTAGATATTGTTTGTGGTTAAAACAATCTCTATTTTTAATGTTTTAAGATTAAAAAACATTTTCATGGAATTTTAATAATTCTGGGCTGCATTTTTGCTTGTAATTTAATCCCTTCCTACGCATGTTGAAGATGGAGGGCGAGGTCCGGGGTTGGCAGGAGGCTAATCCCCCTCGCAAGCAAAACAAACTATGCCTAAAATTTGATGCCGTTTCCAACGAGTAGTCACATGATACCCTTTGCACCCATTTCATGCACTTTTTTAATCAGTTTGCAGCGTTTATTGACTTTTTCCATTAGTTGCGGGAATTGTATTTGTGCCATAACTTTTGACTCACTGCTCATTTTTGAGCACTTCCTTGGTCAAAGTTGCATGATTTTTCACACATTACATGATGAAATTGTCAATTTTGTAAACACACTACTTTTATAAAGTGCCACATTCTGGGGGTGACTGTACTCTTGGGCCTTCACATGCAGACACATTATTGGCCGAGTCCGACGTCTTGCTTTTGTGCATCTTGCATTTTGCATCATGGAGAGTGCTCTTTCTAGACTTGAGTGTCGTAGGATCACCTTACAACCTCCACCACTTCTCATCGGGAGAGGGAACTATTCAATTGGCATGCTTCCATGGAACGTTACTTCACCCACGAGGGTCTTTTACCCTTCTTGCTTGGGCCGCCTCTCGCACTCCACCGATCATCATCATCTGGAGAACTTCCTTGACACTTGTGACCATGTCTTTGGTCACATGATGATGCATGTCATGCTGCTCTCTCTGGTTTCATGTGGTAGACTCAGATCCACCTCACCATGTCTGGAGCATTCTTTAGTCCTTGTATGGAGACCCTTCACATACGCCACCATTATTCTTGCTTTGCTAATTTAATTATCTCCTCCATTTCTTCATGTGATGATAACTCCACCGACACATGCTCACTTGGTTCTACTTCTGATGATGAGGATTGTGCATCCATTCGATGCAAAGAACATTAAAGAGGACTTGTCTCCTCTTTCTCTTACTATTCCAGACATTGTTGTCACCCCCCACATCTCATCATATATCAAGAAGTCCCCTACTAGGTCTCACACAGTCATCACACCACCTCCTTTCCACTTCTAGTGTGTGAGGCCCCTTACAATCCTCTACCTTCATTGGATGACTCCTACCTATCTGACATCGCTCTTCTGTTTGTTGAGCCCCCTCATTGGGACGAGTATCTCCTTGACCTTAGTCATCTTTTCGCAGAGTCTACTTGTGATGCACTACAGGTCCCTCATCCATCTACAGGTGTTATAGAGGAGATTATCATCTCTATTGTTGGGAGTGCCTGTGATGCGAATCACAACACCCTAGACGTTGATCGATTTCTAGGTTGATCACTCTAGCATCCAAAGGTGTGATTGCACAACATTGAATCCTTTCTCTAAGTGTGGGACTTGTACAAATGAGAAAGGAATCTCTAGAGAAGGCTAGTTCCTCTTCCTAAACTACCTGCCACAAGCTATTCCAAAGGCAGTGCAAGCTAATCTAAACCTAATCTAACCATGCCAAGGAGACAGAGAGAGAGAAAAAGGAAAAAACAGAGCCTACACTAAAACGGTGATACACCAGAGAAGGAAAATGTTGAACATCTATCAAAACTGCCATGGGACAAGGAGAGGTGAGCAATGGGAAGGATGGACAGATGCACCACGAGCCCAAGGATAGATTTCACACGAGAAAATGTCCCAAAACTCCATGAACACACTTCTCAAACTTGCAATGAACATTCAAACGTGCACAAATACCTATAATGAAGAGAGGCAAGAAGAGAACAAGCAAAAGAACGAGCGGTGGGATGGACAGATGCATCACGAAACACGTTTTGTTGCTTCGAAGTTTTCACAGAACATCATTTTAATAATAAGAGGTAAAAACACCATTACAGAGTAGGGGAGGAGGTTTGAACTCCATTTTCAACCCTGGAGAAGAAAAGAAGGGAGCGACAGAGCTGAAAAGATGAACCACCCTTTTAAAATGAGCCAAATCTGGCTTTATACAATGCATGGGTCGAGCCCAGGAGAGAGAAACACAGGAAAACATGCAAGCAGCCCAACCATTGACCAAAACGCATTCTTCATTAAAATCGGTGGTTGAAACATCACTTCTGGCCATGCTGAAGAAGAATGCAACCCATGTGCATTAAAACTGGTTGTTAAAACGCGATTCACGCCCATCTTTGAAGAAGAATGCGACCCATGTGCATTAAAATCGGTTGTTGAAACGTCAGTTCTGGCCATTACCACGTGCCAGAGACGTTTCTTAATTTTCTCTCTCCAAACTGAACCAAAATGTAAGATTGACCTTGAATCGTGTAGATAATTTCACCAGCTTTCCATTGATATAAAGAACGTGAAAATCTGAGCTTTGGATCGAAAGTTATGGCGATCTGAAGATTTAGGGCAAAAAAAAGGCCAAAACGGATATTTGAATTTTTTCCCGCGCTCTGCCACTTGGATGACACGTGTCGGGTGCTGATTGGATGAGAAATTCTCTCTCCTTCCCTTTCCATGGGTTTTCCTTGAAAATTTTGACTTTTCTTACACTTTGGAAAAATTTTCATTTTCCCCCGCGCCCCACCACTTGGGACACATGGCGTGATCTGGTTAGAGGACAGGGGCACGGGGTCATCCTCATCTTTTAATTTTTTGGCCCAAGACTTTTGTCAAATTTTCCTAAGTCTTTCCCTAGCTCTCGAACTCCCCGCCTTAGGACACGTGTCCTGTGTCTATTGGCTTGGGCCGACCCTTCAAACCTTGCCCTTTGAAATTTTTGGCCAAAAAACACTTAACCAATTTCCATTGCGCTTCCCCTTCTGACACGTGGCACGTTCTGATTCATCCACGAGCCTCCTTGTCTCTTTTCAGCCACTTCACCTTTTCGCATCCCACACGTACTTTTGGCCCGGATGTCCCAAACGAAAGTCCTCTGTTTCGGCCGAACCGGCTGGTTCGCGTCCTCCACGTACTCTTGTCCCAATGTCCTGGATCGCTTGGGACAAATATCTCCGAATCTGCACTGAAATGGGTGACTTGCGCTAAACCGGCCGATCCGCGTCCTTCATGTACTTTTGTCCCGGATGTCCCAACCGCACGAAATGAAGACTTAGATATTTTCTTCATTTTTTGGCGAGTTCGATTTTTCAAGCGTCCGCGCGTCTCGAAGCGTCTCAACTCGTCCCGTGACCGCCTGGATCGGGACTTAGCCGATTTTCTTGCTTTTTTCGGCCCCAAGCTTAATTTCTGCAATTTTTTCACCTTTTCTAACCTGTTGGGTTTTCTTCTTGGATGGGAGAGTTAGAAAGAAGCTGAGGGGCCCCAAAAAAACATGATTTTGGGCCTTGAATCAATCTTACTTGCTCGAGACCGAATAATCTGATGCATGTTATCAAAATTACCCTAGGGGTGAATTTTGGATAACAGTTTTGGCGACTCAGCGGGGTCATCTGCCTGCTAGATGAAGTTACCAGTTGCCTGAAGCATCCATTGGGCATGGAGTCATGAGTTGTAACCTGCAAACTGATCTGAACTTTGAAAACCTCCTCTCTGAGCCACTTGGAAACCCACTGAAATGGAGTCGTTCTCACCAAATTCCACTGAAATGGACTATGCAAGAGCAAAACCAGCACCACAAAAACTATGTACAAAACTGAAAATCATACATGCTCCAAATGGAACATGCAGAGTGTGCACAAGCACTTCTTCTGCTGAAAGCAAACCTACCTACTCTACTCTAACTGGAAGCAAAGGCAAGCTAAACAAACCCTGCAATTGGTTGTGAGAAATAGCTTCCCTTTCTCAAAAGTGGTAGCCATGCAAATGATTTGGAGCTGAGTATGGCTGATTGGATGAGTGGAAAATCAACAAGAAGCTGGTCTTCCACCCAAATCATCAAGGTATCAGCTGAAGGTGAATCCAATACCTCTTTTAGTTTCTCTACATTTGGATTGAAGAGGTATGACAACTGATCCTTGGTACTTTGTAGCTCACCCTCATGCTCAGAAGCAAGCATGACTAGTTGTGACTTCTCCTTTGGCTCCAATGAAGCCAAATACCTGATTGGGCAAGGTCTGATCTGTTTGATATGCCCATAGCTCTGATTTTCAACTCCAAAAATGGAGTCTTCTTGTAGACCCTCTGAATGGATGGTGTGGAAGAAATGGTGAAATTCCTCTGTCCTTTCTCTTCCTCCAATGAAGGACATGAAAGATTAAAATCTTCCAATCTTGGTTCCAAAGAGCTGCTATAAGATGCAGGCTGCTGCAAATGAATGTTCTCCTTCATGACAGCAGACTCAAGTGTTTGGAATGTGGATGATGAAAGAGAGAATGGTGGAAACTCAACCGGCTCTTCTCCATCAAAACAGTCCTCCAAATCTGACAGATAAGCTGCCTCATTGTTGTCCTGCTGCAAATGCTCAACTTCCTCCATGGTGTCTTCTTGATCTGTAACTTGACCACCATGGTTTCTTTCACCCTCCAACATTGAGTTTGAGAGATCAAACTCCTCTTGAACTAGAACTTGAGAGAGGTGAAGTAGAAAGAAGAACTGAAGGTTCTCCGTAGCTTGCTTTGTGCTCAAAGCCCTTGGATCTACAATTTTCTCCTCCACAACTAGAATGTGCTCCTCTTCTTTTGGATCTGGAGCAGCTTCTCCTTTCTCTACTACTTGAAGACAATCTTGCTCTTGATAGAACTCTTCCTCTAGCACGAAGTTTGTCAAGTCAAACTCTTCGATCTGCTGCTCTAGAGGACAAGTTGGGACTGCAAGATCTTCTTCTGAGCTTTCTTCCTTTATGGCTGATTGTGTAACTTGAATTGAATCAACATTCCCTTCAAATAGAGTGCCAACATGGACACTACTTTCTGAGCAAACTGACTGCTGATCTGCTTCTTCTTTTTGCTCTTCTTCTGCTGCCACAAAATTAGTCTTAACCACCATTTGTTCAACCTTAGCCTCTTCTGTAGGTTTAACTATCAAGGGGATCTTTGTCATCCCAAATTTGGCAGCCCAAACCCTCAAGTTGTCTATCATTTCTTTTCTGTTGGGCTCCTCTTCTTGCTATCCTTCATGGCCGATTTTTGCAATTTCTTCTTCCCCACATGGAATTGGGAATGCAAGAGGAGGGATGGGTTGTAACTCAATTGATTTGGAATTTTTTTGTGGTGGTGGAGGTAGAAACTCTTGTTTCTTTGGAGGAGGGGGTATTTCTGTTAGCTCTTGTGGAGGGGATGACTGTTTGGAAGGAAAAAGGAAAGAAGAATTGAGGTGTGGTGGAAGACTGAGAGGTGGAGACATGGGATCAACATTTGGGACAACAGATGGGGAGTTTAGAATTTGTAATTCCAAATGAGATGGTGCTACTTGAGTAATGGGAAGAGAAAAACCAGATGATGGTGTAGAACTTACCCATTGACAAGGTTGTTCAACAACAAGTGTATAGGCCTCTATTTCTGTTGTCCATTGTGCAAGTTGGGGCAGCATCTTCATCATGAAGTCCAGCTTCTCCTGAGGGTTGAAGTGTCTTGGAAAAGGGCCTCCCCATGGACAAGGAGTCCTACAACCAATTTTGAAAGCTCTCATTTGATTTGTTGCTCTGATCGCACCATCTTTACCTCCATCTTTTGGATTTTCTCAAACATGACCAACATCTTGCATCCGATTGTCTTCATTATATGCATACTCTTGCTCTTGAAAGCTCCACAAATAGGACTGATTTTGACATTGCTACTATTGATGTGAATTCCATGATGGAAATGAAGTCATGATTGCACAACTTCATGGAATGGAAAAGAATGAAAGAGATGGAAAGAAAGATGGATGGGAATGGATGAAAAATAGGTCTGCAACTTTAGAAATGGGTTGTTGATCAGATGGAGTCGCCAGATGTGTTTGCAAGTGCCTCCAAAGGCTGAAATCTTCACAGGAACACACCAACCTACAAAAGATGAAGTGGAAGACCTCTAAGGTCCCACCGGTGTGCCAAAAATGTTGATGCAGAATCACAACACCCCTGGACGTTGATCAGATTTCTAGGTTGATCACTCTAGCATCTAGTGTGATTGCACAACATTGAATCCTTTCTCTAAGTGTGGGACTTGTAAAAATGAGAAAGGAATCTCCAGAGAAGGCTAGTTCCTCTTCCTAAACTACCTGCCACAAGCTATTCCAGTGTAGGCAAGCTAATCTAAACCTAATCTAACCATGCCAAGGAGACAGAGAGAGAGAGAAAAGGGAAAAACAAAGCCTACACTAAAACGGTGATACACCAGAGAAGGAAAATGTTGAACATCTATCAAAACTACCATGGGACAAGGAGAGGTGAGCAATGGGAAGGATGGACAGATGCATCATAGGCCCAAGGATAGATTTCACACAGAAAATGTCCCAAAACTCCATGAACATAGCTCCAAACCTGCAATGAACATTCAAACGTGCACAAATACCTACAATGAAGAGAGGAAAGAAGAGAACAAGCAAAAGAACGAGCAGGGATGGACAGATGCATCACGAAACACGTTTTGTTGCTTTTAAGTTTGCCTGCATTTAACATCATTTCAATAGTAAGAGGCAAAAATGACATTACAGAGAAGGGGAGGAGGTTCGAACTCCATTTTCAACCCTGGAGAAGAAAAGAAGGGAGTGGTAGAGCTGAAAAGATGAACCACCCTTTTAAAATGAGCCAAATTTGGCTTTATACAATGCATGGGTCGAGCCCAGGAGAGAGAAACGCAGGAAAACATGTAAGTAGCCCAACCATTGACCAAAACACATTCTTCATTAAAATCGGTAGTTAAAACATCACTTCTAGCCATGCTGAAGAAGAATGCGACCCATGTGCATTAAAACTAGTTGTTGAAATGCGTCGCTTCTGGCCATGTTGAAGAAGAATGCGACCCATGTGCATTAAAATTGGTTGTTGAAACGTCAGTTCTGGCCATTACCACGCGCCAGAGATGTTTCTTGATTTTCTCTCTCCAAACTGAACCAAAATGCAATATTGACCTTGGAATCGTGTAGAGAATTTTTCTAGCTTTCCATTGATATAAAGAACGTGAAAATCCGAGCTCTGGATCGAAAGTTATGGCGATTTGAAGATTTAGGGAAAAAAATAGGCCAAAATGGATATTTGAATTTTTCCCACGCTCTGCCACTTGGATGACACATGTCGGGCACTGATTGGATGAGTAATTCTCTCTCCTTCCCTTTCCGTAGGTTTTCCTTGAAGATTTTGACTTTTCTCTTTGGAAAAATTTTCATTTTCCCCCCACACCTCGCCACTTGGGACACGTGGCGTGATCTGGCCGGGAGGACAGGGGCGCGGGGTCATCCTTGTCTTTTAATTTTTTGGCCCAAGACTTTTGTCAAAATTTCCTAAGTCTTTCCTCGCTCCGAACTCCCTACCTTAGGACACGTGTCCTGTGTTTATTGGCTCAGGCCGACCCTTCAAACCTTGCCCTTTGAAATTTTTGGCCAAAAAATACTTAGCCAATTTCCATTCGCGCTTCCCCTTCCGACACGTGGCACGCTTTTGATTCGTCCACAGGCCTCCTTGTCTCTTTTCGGCCACTTCACCTTTTCGCGTCCCACACATACTTTTGGCCCGGATGTCCCAAATGAAAGTCCTCTGTTTCGGCCGAACCGGCCGGTTCGTGTCCTCTGCGTACTCTTGTCCCAATTGTCCCGGACTACCTGGGACAAATATCTCCAAACCACCCGAAATGGACTGACTTGCACCAAACCGGCTGATCCGCGTCCTTCGCGTACTTTTGTCCCAGACGTCCCAATCATGTGAAAACGAAGACTTAGACATTTTCTTCATTTTTTCAGCTGGTTCGGCTTTTCATGTCCCGCGTGTCCCGACATCCCAATGTCCCTTGACCGCCTCGATCGGGGACTTAGCTGATTTTCTTGCTTTTTTCAGCCCCAAGCTTAATTTCTACAAATTTTTCACCTTTTCTAACCTGTTGGGTTTTCTTCTTGGATGGGAGAGTTAGAAAGAAGCCGAGGGGCCCCAAAAACATGATTTTGGGCCTTGAATCAATCTTACTTGCTTTCGGGACCGAATAATCGATGCATGTTATCAAAATTACCCAGGGGTGAATTTTGATAACAAAGTGCCTTCCCAGAATCATGTCACTTCCACATTTCCAGAGACCTTCATTGATCCACCCTTAGCTGTGGATCCATTTTCTATTGTGGAGGATGTTTTGTTCCCTTCACATCACTTGGACATCCTTTCTGCGGGTGTTCCTCTTCACTCTGATAGTTCTACGCACGTGGCATTACCTTCGGTTCCTTGGCACTCACTTGCTAGACCTATGCCACACTTTCGTGCACCCGGACTCGAGTTCTTCATGTTTACCGCCTTGAGCTCCTTTGTGGAGTGGGAAAGATTCTAGCACATCATTTTTGTCCTTCCTAAGGGCAGGCACACAATTCGTTGTGGGTGGCTCTTCTTTAGTCCAGAGGTAGAGGATCTCATCATCGACATTCTTCTGGGAGACTTCATAGAGTTCTGAGTTCGGATCCATCCATGACATCTTCTACATTCCTCTCGTCTCCTCGTCTTCTCTCTTCTTCTTCTTTAGAGAGTTTTCCTCTTTGTACATGGGTACCTTTTCGGCTCATCTAGAGCTAGGACCCGTCTTTGGAATCTTTCTTATATTAGAGAGTGTTTTGTTCTCTTGTGGTGGATGTTTTTCCCACTTTGGGTTTTCCTTCACCGCTTGTAACTTCTTTCTTGTACATGAGTACCTCATCGGGCTTTGTGTTGGGATCCATTTCTCATTTCGACTTGCTTGCTTCATCCTAAGTTATGATGAAGGGGGTGTTGGTGTGTGTTATTTTCCACATCATTAGGTGAGTCATCTCACTTAGGTGAGATCGTAGGTCCATGTGTCATTTAGGGGTCATTATGAGATTCCCTTATGCATCAGTGCATCAACGCGTCAGCACATTAGTGTGTTAGTGCATCATATGCATCATTGGGAGTTACACTTCTATTATGGGAATGTAACTCCCCCTCTCTACTCAAGTTTTCATGATTACAGCACTGGGGGTTACTCAACACCTCCTATATGTACACGTCTTTTGATCTATGAGATAGAGGAGAGTTTTATGGCTTAACCAGTTTTGCCCATGTTTCAAATCTTTGCATGCACATTCGGTTGATGCTCACTCCTCCCGAGATCTCTTCACGCTGCCATTCACACATCCATTGATGTGCATGTTGTCCCTCGTGATCCTCACTTGCGGGTTTTAAACCCTCTTTCATATTTGAGGTAAGAAGCTTTCATAGTTTGGCTAGCTTCTATAGAAAACTTATAAGAAATTTTAGTGGGATTTGTGCTCAATAGTGGATACAATTAGAGGAGATAAGAAATAATTTCAATGGACTGAGGCTGCTAATAAGAGTTTTCAGTTTCTTAAGAAGAAGATAACAAAGGAACCAATCTTGTCCTTACCTGATTTTACTAAGCTTTTCCAAGTTGAATGTGATGCTAGTGGGAATGCTATAGGTGTTGTTTTAACCCAAGAAGGAAAGCCAAATGTTTACATTAGTGAAAACATTAATGATGAAAAGAAGAGGTATTCCATATATGACAAAGAATTCTATGCCATCATACAGGCAATTGAAGAAGTGGAGACACTATCTCATGCCTAAAGAGTTTGTTTTTTAGTGATAATCATGCTTTACAATTTGTGACTAATCAACATAAGTTAAGTCAAAGGCATGTCAAATGGATTGAATTTTTGTAAATTTTTACTTTTGTTATCAAGAATAAGAGTGGTAAATCTAAAAAATTTGCAGATGCTTTGAGTAGAAGGAGCTTGATCATGCAGGAATCTCAAGTGAGCATATTGGGATTTGATGATCTAAAAGAGATGTACAAAGAAGATGCTGATTTCAAAGAAGCCTATGAAGCATGCATGGATCCTCTTAGTAGAGATAGAAGTCCTTGGATGTATTTCATGATACAAGAAGGTATGTTATTCAAGGGAAACCAATTATGTATACAAGGAAGATTAATGAGAGAGAATTTCTTTGAAGGAAAAGCATAATGACAGTTTAATAGGACATTTTGGAAAAAACAAGACACTAGCTCAAATAAGTGCACATTACTATTGGAAAAGTATGATTAGTGATGTTAATAAGTTTGTAGAGATGTGTAAAGTGTGTCAACCTGTAAAGGGAAGTAGTCAAAATGTAGGTTTGTATTAGCCATTGCCAATTCCCAACATGCCATGGGATTTAGTAAGTATGGAATTTGTACTTGGTTTTCCAAGAACTCAAAAATGGAATGATTCAATATTTTTGGTAGTTGATATATTATCTAAGATGGCTCATTTCATTCCATTTACTAATAAAATTTATGCTACTAACATTGAAAATCTCTTTTTTAAGGAGATATTCATATTGCACGGGCTTCCTAGAATCATTGTTTTTGACAAGGACACTAAGTTTGTTGGTCACTTTTAGAGAACTCTATGGAAGAAATTGTGAAAAATTTAAGCTTCAACTTAGCCTATCATCCAAAAATATGGTTAGACTGAGGTAGTGAATAGAATCCTTGGAAACATCTTGAGAAGCTTGGTAAGTATGCATCCAAAACAATGGGATTTGGTACTAGCTCAAGCTGAGTTTGCATATAATGACTCACCAAATAGAATTAAAAGTTTGAGTCCATTTAATTTTTTATGGAATGAACCCTAGAGGTGTGTATGAACTGATAAATTTAGGAGAAATGGAAGTAAGAAGTGTTGATGGTGAAGAATTTGCTAGTGCAATGCTAGATTTACATGAACAAGTGAAGAAAACTCTTGAAGAGAATACCATCAAGTACAAAAGAAGGGCATATCAAAAGAGGAGAGAGGTTAATTTCAATGTTGGGGACCTTTTTCTTGCTCATCTCAGAAAGAAAAGGTTTCCTAAGGGTGAGTATAACAAGCTCAAGCCAAAGAAGATAGGTCCTTGTAGGATTTTAAGAAGATTTTCAAGCAATGCATATGAAATTGAGCTTCCAAAAGGAGTTGGAATATCTCCTATATTTAATGTTGCAGATCTATACCCATATAAAGGTGAAGAAAAAATAGTACAAGTGTTTGAACCAGATGAAGAGCAGGTCATTACATGGGAGCAACAGTTTCCCAAGGAAACACCAAGACAACTTGAGGCAATTTTGGACAAGAAGGTGATTAAGAAGACAAGGGACAAGGAGTAATTTTAGTACTTGGTCAAATGGAAGGAAAAACCAGTTGAAGACTCAACATGGATGACTGAAAGTGAACTTATCAAACAGGGTACAAGTGTGGACAAGTTGATGCATGGTGAAAAATGATGAATACTTATTTTTGTTGCTTGGTAGTATGATGCAAGAGCATTAATTTGTAAGCATGAGAATTGTAGATAATGTAGAAAAAAAATCACACACTTTGACTCATTATCTAGGCTCGATTACATACTACCATTCATATGGTTCCTAAGTAAGAAAAGTAATAATTAACTAATGTCTTTGGCCACCTTTCTTTGCTTTATGATTTTTCTTTCAGTCTTGCACTCTTACTTGCTCAGTTTGTCTTTTCACCTTTTGGCATTTTCCATTCTAGACACTAGTGCCCAACCAGGATGCCAACACTAGGCACCCCCACCCCCTCTGGGTACCCTTGTCCTCTTTGTACTTTGGTCACACTTTATGGGTCCTTTCTAGCCGTTTAAGCATCTTATCTTTTTGGTATCAGATTTTTTGGGGTTAATTATGAAATTAAAGCAAGGGAATCATATAAATATAAAGTTATGAGATCATAATAAGGGAACAAACACTAAACATATACTATCTCCACCTAAGGTAGCATCCATAAAAGGCATCTATAGTTTCATTTACATCCATCTAGCTCCATTACAAGGGACAAAAGGGTGGTTCGGATGCATCACACTTCATAGGAGGGGAGTCTATTGTTTCCATGGACACATTATTTACATTTTACATTTAGATACTTGCTTAACACTTCAAGTGTGACCTGACACAAGAGAAACCTAGGGCACAATTCCTCACACACATAGATCTACATTGGGTTTGAAATATCATGTAGCGCTCAGTGATAAGTCCATATTTTTGGTAGGTGAGAATAATCGACTCCTTTATTTGTATCTTTACTTTTTAGGGTTTGATGCTTTGTTTGCGGTTTTCTAGGTGATTCATTCATTCCAGTTTTGAGATATTTGGCGAATTCAATGACATACACATAACAAAAGGTGAATAAGTGAAAACCTCTTGTGACACCTTAGAGGAGATTTTCTCAAGCATCTACATAGACCAGGGTGCTTAAAATCTAGACTAGGGCACCCACATGTGCCCCTATCCTTCTCTAGGTGCCCCAGTCCAGTCAAATTTTCTGGATCTACATTTTTCCAGGCTTCTATGCAATGGCCCTCTATCTCTGTTCAACTTGTGTCCACTTTGTGATAGAATGCAACAACCTCTACAAATCAGCTAAGGCTCTTATAACCCTCTTTGTACATTAGGGTTTCATATTTTCATTACTTAGTTTCTTGGGTATCATTTCATTATTTGAGTATTCATTTCTTTACTCCAAACTTGTATTAGATTTGGCTATTATATTCCATATTTATCTTAATCATTTTGGTGAAGCCAAATGCTTTCATGCTTAGGATCCTCATTTTCCCTCTATCATGGGTTGTAACATTCCTCAAATTTATTTTTCTGATTTAATTAAGATGCATCCTAATTTCATGGTTTTTCTATAAAAAACCTTAAACACCATATATCTTCCTAAAGATACGCCGCCATATGAAATAAGTCATATCTTCGATCACGTATTTGACATCCCTAGTATTAGTGATCCTCCATCTAATCAATCCATGTTGGACTCAATTCAAGCTTTGTAATATTTATCCCAAGAAAAATTTAAGGCAATAGAATCCATGATTACATCTCTCAAATCTGAAATCCAACATCTTAAGAACGCTTCTTAGGCTCATGTTTTTCTCTTTCTACATCTCATCTTCATTCTATGTCTACTACATGTGCTCATATCAATGAGCCTCAAGTCATACCATTACTAAAGCTTCACTCCTTTGATCGTAATGCTAAGTAACATGACATTCTTACTAAGCTCCTTAGTCATCAATTGATCACTTTACCACCTACTCATTACTATCCTCCTTATTGGCTAGAAAAATATCAAGGTCATCCATATTGCAATTATCATCAAATCAATGGACATAATGAAAATGATTTCTATGCTTTACAATGAAGAATAAAACATCTTGAGTGTCAAGGATTTATCTCATTCACTGCACAACATTCTATTGCATGCCCATCTACACTTTTTGCATCCCAATGGGTTCCTAAATCTGATTTGTGTATGTCTAATGAGCTCCACACCATCACTTCTAATGTTTGTTCCATGGAAATTCAAAGTATGCACGCACCTCTCAAAATCAATCAGCCTTATTCTCCTATTAAGTCTTCTACATTAGTGTCATCCATACCAAAAAATTTGCTACCATTCAAGGCTTCTCCCCATCCCATTCCACACTTCCAATTCCTATTAATTTTTTCAAAGCAACCGATCCTCCTACTGATATCCAAGACACATTTATGCCACTATCACATGATCCTGTTTTGCTTTTGCCACACATTCTTCCACCACTTCATGCAAACTTGGTCTCTAGTAGGAAAATCTTGTCACCTTACATCCTAATGATACACTCATGTTCTTACCGGTTCTTACATGAATGTTGAGGCATCTCTCGGAGGAATGACGAAGATCTGGAAGGAATCCATGAGCATCAAAATGTTGCACTTAACCGCAAAATGATGTAGCTTCAAGATCGAAGCAAGAAATCACCCATGAGAGCAATGTGCATGCATTAAGGGAAAAATGGCTCAAATCCCATACTCCATTCCATTGTATTGCTCAAGATGAAAGGGTGTACATATAGTAGTGGGGTGTGTAACTCCCCCACAAATGTAGCCATCAAGAGGTGGGAGTTACATTCCCGAATAATCGGTCAAATGTAACTCCTATGACACTCTATGATGCGTGTAAGGCCATAATGACACCCTAGGACACCTAAGCATGGTGAATCACCTATGTGGAGGAATCCCATGTACTTAAGATATGTGCATGGTAAATATCCTACACTAACACCCCCTAAAGCATAGCTTAGGTGGACACATAAATGAAAACAAGGAGAAGTGGGTCCTGACAACAAGCTTGAGAAGGTACTGCGCGTACAAAAACTCTCGAAAAGTGGAGTAAAAGGAGAAAACCTAGTGGGAAAAACTTCCCCCAAAGAGAGACAAGTCCACTCTACGTAATCTAAGAAAGATGCCAAAGATGGGTCCCGACCACATACGAGCCTATAAAGGTACTCAGTACAAAGAGGCAATCTCTCATAAAGAAGAAGAAGAGAGAAGAAGAAGAGGGAGACGAGAGGAATGTAGAGATGCCATGGACAAATTTGAACTCTGCAGCTCTAAGAGGTCTCCTAGAAGAATGTCGATCACGAGATCCTCTACCTCTGGGTGAACAAGAGCTACCAACACTAAACCGTGTGCCTAACCTTAGGAAGGAAATAAATGACGTGCTAGAAGTCTACCCACTCCGTGAAGGAAACTAAAGGTAGCAACATGAAGAACTCTGAGTATGGTCCATGAAAGTGTGACATAGGTCTAACAAGTGAGTGCCAAGGAACTGAAGGTAATGCCACGTGCATAGAACGCCGAGTGAAGAAGAGGAAAACTCTGTAGATGGATGAGGAACCTGTAGTACATCACAAGTGTACTCTGTGAAAAGACAACTAAGGTCAGGCAGATACTCATCCCAATGAGGGGGCTCAACAAATAGAAGAGTAATGTCAGATAGGTATGAGTCATCTAATGAAGGTAGAGGAGTGAAAGGGGCCTCACACATTGAAGGTGGAAAAGAGGCGGGTGTGATGACTGTATGATACTATATAGGAGACTGCTCGATATCTGATGAGATGTGGGATGTGTCAACACTCTCTAGAATAGTGAGAGGAGGAGAAGAGTCCTCTACAGTACTCTTGACACCGAACTAGGTGCACAATCCTCATCATCAAGTAAAAACAAGCAATTATGTCGAGTAGAATCACTGTCATCGCATAAAGAACAAGAGGAGACAAGTGGATCAACAACAACAACAATGGTGGCAGTATGTGAAGGGTCTCCATAGAGGGACTGAAGAATGCTTTAGACACGGTGGGGTGGATCTGAGTCTGCCACGGGAAACCAGAGAGATGAGGATATATGTATCATCAAGTGACCAAAAACATGGTTGGAAGGTTTTTAGAAAGTCATTAAGATGACAATGATCGGGTGGGTGTAACTGCCCAAGCAAGAAGTGTGAAAGACCCTTATAGGTGAAGTAACGTTCCATAGAAGCATGCCAAACTAAATAGTTCCTCTCCCAAGAAGAAGTGGTGGAGGTTGTAAGGTGATCCTACGATGCTCAAGTCTAGAAAGAGCACCCTCCATGATGTGGAATCAAAAGTGTAAGGTGCACAAATGCAAGACGTCGGACTCGGCCGATAATGCGTCTGCGTGTGAAAACCTAAGAGTACTAGTGAACCCCCTAGAATGTGGAACTTTATAAAATAGTGAATTTAAAAACTGATAATACCATCATCTAGAGTGTAAAAAAATGTAACTTTGACTAAAGAAGTTCTCAAACCGAGTAGCGAGTCAAAAGTTATAGCAAAAAAACAATTCCCGCAACTGATGGAAAATGCCAATAAGCTTTGCAAACTGATTAAAAATGTGCCCGAAATGGGTGTAAGGGGTATTGTGTGGGTACTTGTTGGAAATGGCATCAAATTTTAGGAAGGGTTTGTTTTTCTTTTGGGGGATTAGCCTCCTGCCAACCCCAGACCTCGCCCTCCATCTTCGACACACGAATAAAGGACATTAAATACAAGCAATATAGGCCCCAAATTATTACAATGCCATGAAAGGAATGTTTTTTCCTTAAAACATAAAAAGGATTGTTTTAACCACTCGAACAATTCTAAAAGGGAAGGGACCAGCTGAGGTGTCAAGCCATGGATGCACCATAGAAGCACCAAGTTGGCACGGTCGAAGTCGGCAAATTTTGTGCTGGTGAGTCAGTCGGTACTAAGACCGAGTTGAATGGCACACAGATTGCATAAAGGTAGAGAAGACCAAAGAAGACCACGTTAGAGCTAGTGGACATGAGCCAGATGGTGCAGGTCAGAGAGATAATGACTGGCAATGGTGGATGTTGATTTAACAGTTGGTGAGTGTGCGATTGCTGCGAAAGATAACCAATGGGAGAGCTAATGTAATGGCTCATGGTGGAAAATAATGGCCAAGCAGGGGCCTGACAGTGACAAGAGCCTCAAGTCGAACACAATGGTGGAAGAAGGCACAGGTCTGTGGAGTTCAAGTTATTCCCAAAGCACCAACCAGAGATCTGAGCTTTGAAGACCAAGGTAGCAAGACAATGCAATGAGCCTGTAGGTTTCAAACGTGAACCGAGATTTCAAATAGTCCACGAACCCACACGTTCACACCATGAGCTTGGTCTAGACAGTCGAGCCGAGTCACTCCAATGAATAACATGAACAAGCAACCCTGGAAGGGACTCGGGCAGGCCGACCAAATAGAGACCCGAGCAAGAGTTACGCCAAGTTGAAGACCAAACATGAGCACAGAAATGATTAGTGCATGACCCAAGGTGTAGAACAACCCACACAACAAACGGTTGAGTCGTTGTAGAGGTGGTTTAATAACCTGAGTCGGTGAGCTGAAAAGGGAATGCAATCGAGATGTTATGAAGACAATACTACGAGCTACATTCCAGATCGTTCTAGGACCCAACACAACACTTCTCAAATACCAAGAAATGACACTTCTTTTATCCTGTAGGATCTGAATCTAAACACAACCTGAACCATAACCAGAAAGTAATACAAAAATAACCCCAAAAAAAACAACCACTAGAATCTCGAAAATATGCAAGTAGAGCACAAAGAAAGGATGAGAACTTGCACAAGAAATTACGAGGCGGAGAGTAGTAAGCAACCGAGGTGAGCAACATGATTTCGATCCCCAAGCTCTGATACCATGTAAGAGGAATGACAAAGATCTGGAAGGAATCATGTGAGCATCAAAACGTTGCACTCAACCGCAAAATGATGTAGCTTCAAGATCGAAGAAAGAAATCACCCATGAGAGCAATGTGCATGCATTAAGGGAAGAATGGCTCAAATCCCATACTCCATTCCATTGTATTGCTCAAGATGAAAGGGTGTACATATAGTAGTGGGGTGTGTAACTCCCCAAAATTTATTTGTCAAAAGGTGGGAGTTACATTCTCAGAATAGCCGGTAAAATGTAACTCCTATGATGCTCTATGATGCGTGTAAGGCCATAATGACACCCTAGGACACCTAAGCATGGTGAATCACCTATGTGGAGGAATCCCATGTACTTAAGATATGTGCATGGTAAATATCCTACACCAATAATATCTCTTATAATAATAACCCCATTTCATCTTTGCATTAAATGTTTAATTAACATCTCTATCTATTACATAATCACTCATACATGGATACATTTAGTACCATCTATCGCTACTCACGCATTCAAGCATCATTCATCGACTAACACACTCATCATCACACACTTGGGGGGAAGCACACTTACACCCCACACCTTTTAACATTATTAACTACCATACATCTTAAACACATCACATCTAGTCTTTTACATTCATCATACACATCTTGATACATTTAAATGACCATACCCGATAGCACACTCTTGTGCTTCGGTTCACACTTGACTATTGATGGCATCCTATACACATGAACATCACACACTACACAATAAACACTACACATCACACATCTTCACACATCTTCTACTTTGGTACATCTTACATCTTACACCTTACACCTTACACCTTACACCTTACTTACACTTTACACCTTACACCTTACACCTTAAACCTTACATGCATCTACACATCCTATATCATCCACACATCTTGCATTACATACTATACCACCTATATTACACACATTACACATGATGATTTCTCATAACCAATTATATTACACATATTACACATTTTACACATCTAATTTTACATTCCACACTTACTACCCAATGAAACACTCTAGTCTCACAGTCCATATTGGACTATCAAGGGTATACAAATAAAATGGACCTCATCACACTCACATATTCAACCATTCAACCTTTTTCTCATGTGAAATTCCTAGATTAGTGATATACACTATAGGCTACATCATCACTTCTTCTAACATCCTTTAGTGATATATGCTATATGCTACATCATCACTTTTTCTAGCATCCTTTAGTGATATACGCTATAGGATATATCATCACTTGTTTTCTAGCATCCTTTAGTGATATACGTTTAGGATAAATCATCAATTCTTTCATTACCTTGTTGTGATATACGCTTTAGGATAAATCCTCATACATTCCCACACTTAATCTCTATGTCTTATATCATCATTACACATTCATCACACCAAACTACACACAACACATAGTTCGACCATTTCCGATGACACACTCTCGTTTCTTGTTCATTCTTGATGCACGAGGGGGAATAAATAAAGGAACCTCACTGCATACAATTCTGTTTACTCAAGGGGAATGATGCTCCTATAATTCCCTCTACATTCCATTCCATCCATCCACAACATATTGCATATCTTGGTTGCATTTACTTGTACATGTTCACTTTATTACACATGCTAGATAGATATCTTGTATGTCATTTATCTTTATCATACACACATGCACGTTCACTTTCTTTCTAGTTGTGATCACAAATTATATAGGGCCATTATACACGTCATGGATGCTTGGTGCAAAGTACTTAGTACCAGTCCCACAATGACTCCTAGGGGCATCCACTTTCATACATTACATGTGCTATCATTTAATTTTTTTCATAACACATTACCTTATCAACTTACACACACATTGATATACTTCTTATATTTCTAACATTCTAACGGGTGCTTCATGTGCAACATTTGTTATGCAGGGCTACTTGTTTCCATGGTTATATGTTACATTGCTTGTACTTTCTTTTTATTTTTTATTTTTATGCATGCTTTTCTCTTTGTCTTGTGTGAAAACATGTCATGTTTGTAGCCATTGTGCCCTTGATTTCCTTACGACAATGTGATTGGTGTCCCATGTTTGTAACCCACTCTTCACAGTCTATATTGTCTTCTTGGGTGTTCACATTATCTTCTTCCACATTATCTCGCTTAGCTTACGTTTCGTCTTATACATGCATGTCTGTATTTCTTGTACTAACACTTGTCTCCTATCCACTTGTTTGCATTCTCTTTGGTTTCTACCAAAAGCACCCCCTTCCCCTATAATTCCTATTCAGTCCTCTTTTAGGCCACATACTCCTACAATGACGTCACATTTACCCCTAAAGAGGGGGCATCATTTAGGTGAATCAATCACCCCATACAATAGTCTACACACATTATACAACACATCACAATATCAGTCTGACAACACATCACAATATCGGTACAACACAATTCAGGGCTCAAAATTAAACTTGGGTCCTTAGTACAATGATGCCTTTCCTAGAGTGCCTATAACCAGGGGTAGTTACACAATGATTGGGTTCAACATAGTCTATAGAACTCTGAGTGGCTTTTATAAGGAAGGTTTTCCTTAGGACATCCATTAGTACACATCATCTGCAATGGTGTTTTATTCCAAAGAGAACTTAAAGGTTAGAGGATAAAACTAGACCTTCTTCTCTACACTACTTCTAACTTTGTGGCATTGGATCATCCAAAAAAACTAGAAATTATAGAGATCTATTTAGTTCCGGAAGCGAGTAAAGGTTGGAGGATAAATGAGATTTTCCTCCCTATAATTCTTCAGTCAGTGGTGTGAGATCACCCCAAAAACCCTCACTTCATTGATAAGATCCTTTCTAAACTCTTTCCTCATCGCGAATCAGGTGCACATGTTCCTTTTTTCACATTTTTGGCATTTTCTTTCACATACTTCCTTAGATGATTTTTATACATATAAATGCATATTTCACTACTTGATCATCTTATATTTTGTAAGTCCATCCATATGGGAAGTAAGTAGTCAACAACATCAACAAAAACATCATACATGTCGACATCAACAACAATTACATCACATACATTGGCATATACACACAAGTTTTCACCCTAGGTTCATTTTCATCACCTTTTACACTTTTACATCTTTAGTCTGCACACTCCATCTTTTTATCGCTCCATGATTTTTCTAGTCCCTCAACATGCTTTCTACACCAATCTACATGGTTACAGTACACATATCTATCTACTTTATGTTCACGAGCATTCTAATCACCAACATAAAGTGGGGGAAATGTAAATAAAAATTCACAACCTTTGAGTCATTATCTAGTCTCGATTGCATACTACTATTCATATGGTTCCTAAGTAAGAAATTACTAATTAACCCATGTCTTTGGCCACCTTTCTTTACTTTATGCTTCTACTTTTAATCTTGCACTCTTACTTTCTCAGTCTATCTTTTCACCTTTTGGAATTTTCCTTTCAAGACACTAGCACCCAACCAGGGACACCAATGCTGGGTGTGCCCTCATCCCCTCTCAGGTTCCTTTGTACTCTTTGTACTTTGGTCACACTTTTTGGGTCCTTTCTAGCCATTTGATCATCTTATATTTTTGGTAGTCATCCTTTTCGGGTTTAATTACAAAATTCAAGTAAGATAATTATATAAATACAAAATTATTTGATCATAATAAGGGACCAAACACTAAACATTTACTATCTCCACCTAATATTGTATCATTCAAAGGCATCTATAACTTCATTTACATCCATCTAGCTCCATCACAAGGGAAAAAATGATGGTTCATCTACATCACACTTCATAGGAGGGGAGTCTATTATTTCCATGCAAACATTTTTTACATTCTACATCTTGCTACTTACTCGCTACTTCAAGTGTGACTAACATAAGAACAACCTACGACATAATTCCGTACACACATGCGAGCGATATTGGAGTCCGAGATGTATTGTAACACTTAGTGATAAGTCCATATTTTTCACAACCGAGGAAATTCTAACCCCTTAATTTATATCTATTTTTTAGGGTTTGATGCTTTATTTGGGGTTTTGCAGTAGGTGATTCATTCATTTCAAATTTATAAAGACATTCGATGGAATTTGGTGACATACACATGACAAAAGGTAAATAAGTTTAAACCTCTTGTGACACCTTAGAGGAGGTTTTGTGAACATCTACGTAGAGCAGGGCTCCTGAAATCAAGACCAGGGTGCCCACAAGTGCCCATATCCTTCCCAGTGCCCTCAGTCCAAGAAAAGTTTTCAGATCTACATTTTTGCAAGATTTTGTGTGATTGTCCTCCATCTCTGTTTAGCCGGTCTCCACTGTGACACAATCTATCAACCTCAATGAATTAGCTAAGGCTCTTCTAACCCTTTTTACACATTAGGGTTTCATATTTTCATTGCTTAGTTGCTTGGGTATTATTTCATTATTTTAGTATTCATTTATTTACTGGAAACTTGAATTATATTAGGCTATTATATTCCATATTTAGCTTAACCATATAGGTATTTTGTGGTCATAAGAGTGGTTTTCCCTCCATTCTTCATTTTTCAATTTCAAAATTGTATGTAAGTTGTAATAGTGAAAGTAAAAGAATATTGTAACGAGTTGTCAATAGTTAAGTTTGACTAAGGGTGGTTATAGGCTTAAATAAGGTCATGAAGACCATGCAAGTAGATGGAAGTTGTTGTACACGAGCTCATGAGTTTTATTGGGATGATATTTATCATGTTGTCATGTTTAGTAGGTTGTTGAGTCAAAATAGGTATGGTTGAGAAATGTTAGGAGTTAGTTTAGGGGGTCTAAATTGAGAAAATCCATCTTTAACGGAGGATTTTAAATGAAAACTAGTTGTAATGTTGAATTGAAGGATGAATATGCATGAGTGTGGATTGTGGAAGAAATTTAGAGTGCGATTTTTCATTTTTAGGGTTTCTTTAATTCTAGCAATAAACCCCGTGACATGGAAACAACCAAGAAAGATCCCAATTAAAATTAGAGGGAATTTTTCTTC
Source organism: Taxus wallichiana var. yunnanensis (assembly GCA_018340775.1). Classification (NCBI taxonomy): domain Eukaryota; kingdom Viridiplantae; phylum Streptophyta; class Pinopsida; order Cupressales; family Taxaceae; genus Taxus; species Taxus wallichiana. The sequence goes on along the minus strand of CM031234.1, from coordinate 980,793,528 downwards.
CTACTGTCACCTCGAACACTTTAAGGATGTCATCACAAGGAAATCAAAATTTATGAGAAGTTTTGACAGTAAAAAATAAGGTTTTTATAGCTAATTGAAGGTTCACGGGCCCAAACTAGGGCAAGACATAAATTTTTTTCTACTGGGTGAAATTTGCTCAAAATTTCAAGATATCTCTATCCATGTTAGAGGAACAATCCCGTGTAATTTTATCTCTTTATCACACGTTTGGAGGAAGTTGTTGATGAAAGTCATTGGGCGAGATCCGAATGGAACAAAATAGTGCACAACGTTGAAGAAAATGTTGCAAATTAGGTGAAATCCAATGTTTCAAGATCCCAAACTTTTGGTTAAGGAGAATTAAGGAATTTAGAAGGTGAATAAATTAGTTTTAAGGTGAATTAAATCCATTACATTTCTTTTGTTACAAATTATCACCAAATTAGGCCTAATAAGACTACCTTTACCCTATTTTCTTCAATTTTGGGAAAAGAAACCCTAGTTTAAACTTTTAAATGGTAATTAAACCCTAAAGGGTATGTTGAATGAGTATTTAATGCTTAAGATAATTAAGATATAGATAGATATAGGGAAATAAATAACAAAGCATACCTAATACCTTATAAAACAAGAATACCAAGGCTAGATGGTTACATAATTGAATAAGGAAATCTGAGGCACCTTGAAATCATGATCCCTCTTAAGTAATAACTATCATATATATTCCTCCTCCTAATAATAACAAAGAAAATTTTAGAATACATGGCAAGATCCAAGTGATTAGGAGATTCATCTCACAACTTATAAATAAGTTTTATCCATTCACATACCACCTAAAGAAGGATATTGTCTTTCATTAGGGTATAGAATGCTAGAAATATTTTTACCATATAAAATAATACCTCCCAAAATGACCCATCCTAGTTCTAACCATTCTCGGGATGTTAGAAGCACAAGGACTAGGGGGTGAATCAATCCTACAATTTTTTTAATTAATTTAACATCCATGAAGCATCATAATTCATTTAACCATGAAGCATATGTGTTATCTTAAGCATATAAACAACCATACACAAGATTAAGAGCAAGAGAGTAGAAAATAACACCAAATATATGTCGAAACCCTCAAGGGGAAGAAAACGCACTAAAAATTTGTTGATACTATAAACAATAAAGAGATTTAGTGAAGCACCAAATCCATAAGGAGCACCAACCCCTTATTTAGTGTTGATCGGATAAGAGTGTGATGCAAACGAGAGGGTGCATAAGGTTCACATGTGAGAACATGGCTCAATCAAAGGTGTGGAAGGATATGGAAGGAATCACACGTGAAATATTAGGGCAGGTTCGAGACTTAGCCATTTTCACATGTACGGGATATTTTTGGAGATAGTGTGTAGAGCACACAAACCGGATAAAGACTTGCACAACATACATCGTCTATTTTTGGAAGAGAGGATACTAAGCTCTTTGCATGGGTTTAGACAAATAATATAATTACTACTACCAGTTAACTAGAAGAGGTCTATTGTTAGCACACTTACATGTGTGGCTATTATTGTAAAGGCACATGGCTATTTTTAGCATGCGACCTATTTTGGGAGTTATGTAAGAGGTGAAGGGAAAGTCCCCACCCTTATAAATATGTATTGATCTACATAGTATAGGAGGTGTGTGTGAGAACTAAATTACTATGAAGTTATGCTGCCAGATCCGATGAGCGCATAATCCTATGGTATTACCTATTGTAATGAGCTTACGTGTATATATTGTGTTCATATAATGGAGTGTATTGGCTGAATTTGAGTATTAATCCTGAGTATTATTGGTTCTTGCATGATTTATTTAATTATGGATATTATTTAAACATGTTATTATTTAGATCTAGATCTGGACATGCTCTGTAGAATGTTATATTAATTATGGATATGAATGCATTAAGTCTTCATCATGCTAAAATCTTGAAATATTAACCTTAAAGAGGGGCATGATACCTTTGTGTGCTTCAGGTGAGTGCTCGAGTCTAGGAGTGAGTGATGTGCCAACGTGCATGGGTTATTACTGGTAAATTCTAGGCTGCATCATTGGTTTTGTTGCCAGGACTTCTTTTTCAGTTGTTTTTAGGATGGTTCACTATGAAGATATACCCGTTGACTCTAGAAAGTGTTGAGGAGTGGATATATGATCTAGAAGAGGAATACACATGAAGGTTCAACACCGGATCTGAGTTTAACGCACACGTATGGGTGGAACAAAATCTATATGAAAATTTGTATGAGATATTTTTTGCTATGTTTCTAGTAAAACTATATGAGTGGCTAGTTGCTTATGCATCTAAAATGGATTGGAGGTATCACACACTTGTTTAGATGTAGAAATAATTTTAGGCCCTCTATGATGCTAATCTGATTTGGACACGCACTGTGGATACTTGGTTTCATGGTATTCTAAACAACTATATTATGCAGTACTCAATTTCCACTTATTCTTTCCCAAAGGTAGCAGAATTATAGTCTTTACGATATCCTAGGGAAATTAGCTACAAGGCATTCCATTGGTGATCAAAATATTGATGGTAACCCTGAACTTGGAAAGAAAACCGATGGCTAACTAAACTCCACCACCCACGGGGTAGGAGAAGGTTTTGTGAAAGATGGTAGACATAGCGATAGAAAGGTAGAGAGAGGAAAGGAAACTTAAGTATAATGAGGCACGTGAGAGGGAGATAGAGAAGTAGTGAGATGTTGTAGAGTGAATGGCATTATGGAGAGAGATAGATCACAAAGGATTTGAAGTTCACGAAGAAGACGTGGAACCAGAGCATCAGGAAATTACCCATTTGGGAAAACATGACAGGGAACCCCCTCATCCTCACATAGAAGTGCGTTAGCGAAACCACCTGGCCATGAACGTGCATCTAAATCTATCTAGAAACTTTGCCATTGTGCTTGGTCTTCCAAGTATATAGTATGAAAAATAGATAGGAAGCTCGGTTAGGCGTAGGAGAGCAAGAGTAAGTCATATAACAAGTAAATTGATGGTAGGGAAAACATCTTTGTTGTTGTTTAGAGGTACCTTTTAGGTGTATCATCCACACCAGATTCAAGTGCACAAAATTTTTGACTTACTTTTGGGAGTAGTAACACTTCATGATCGTAGGGGTGTAGTTCAAAACTACTATTAGGACACGGGAAGTACATATTTTGGTCCATCCCGGCTATAGGTATGGGATCAAGAGGTATAGGTGGTTCTAGTTCCGGTGGATCTGGTGGTTTTGGAGGAAGAGGAAACACAAGAGGTTCTGGATCAGGTGGGCAAGGTCCACACCAACCCCATAATATTTACATGGAGATGTCTCTTCGTCTTCTAGAGTATAGGGCATAGAAGATTTTGCTTAAACATGTGTACATGTGTGAAATCTTGTGGTGCGCAAAAGGAATCACGACTTCTGAGCGCATGGCAAGTCAATTTTCCACTACGTTACAAGGGTGCGCACATAGCTAGTACGAAAGTTTTGACCCTAATCAGACTTGTGTAGACTATGTAACTTTAAAAGATTCTTTCCTTAAAGAGTTTCACATCCCTGAGTTCAAGCAAAAGAGTATAAGCGCACTCAAGGATATTAAGAAAGGCACTACTGAGAGTGTCAAAGAGTATGATGCCCATTTCAAAACACTTTTATCTAAGCTTTCTTATGATATTCATGCAAACCGACATGTACTATGGTTCATTGGAGGTTTGATTACACCTTTTAGAAGGGTGCTATCACATAAGACATATAAGAAATATGAAATACAAATATGAAATACAACTATAAAATATATTATTAACATGAAATTGTTACAATCTCACCCATGAATTACTCCAAGTGTTACCAACTCCACTTGTTTTCCAACAATAGTTATGGGAGAAACTTCACAATTACTCATCTTGATGGCTTCCTTAACACACCTTCACAATGAATCCTTTATTCATAAAATAATTATTACAACTTTATTCCATGATAAATGAGAGGGGGTGGCCTCTCTATTTATATAAATTCAGGCTTATCCACCATATCTCTAGGAAATCTCTTTTGGCCAATCATATTTCATGCCTAAACTCTTACCTTTACATGTAGGCTTATCTTTTAAGATAAGATGTACCTTATCATCTCACATGGGTTCCACCTTTTTAGACTTTTTACAAATAAAATACACAAAATATTTATGACTTCACTCCTTGTCCATATTACAAATATAATATTTCTAATTCCTAATCATGTATACCATACTTCTCTACTTACCCTAACTTTGACATTTTAACATTACTGGACCACTTACGAAAAATATTTACTTTTTACCACAACATTCCTATTATACTTTGACTATTACTGTATTGTACATTATTGGTGGCACCTTTGTATTGGTAGCGCCGTTATCTTGTATTAGATGTCACTACTAATTATACTTAACAACATCCTATTCCTAATACATACATTAATGAAATAGAAATTAAGGAGGAAAATTTTAGTGTCGACATCTTCCCCCTCCCTAGCTTCTACTCTCTATCCTCAAAGTAGACTATTGTGGACAATCTGAAGTTGGTGCCTAAATTTTTTTAAGCTTATTGTGGTTGACCCATTTCGTAATGGGAGTACCATCCAATTCCTCTAGTCGATATGTGCCATTTTCATGCACAAATACTATTCTGTAGGGCCCCATCCATTTGAAAAGAAGTTCTCTATGCATCCTTTTTTGTATTGGGAATCATAAACTAGGACTAAATCATTCACTTGAAATGGAGACCAAAGGATCTTTTTATCAAAGTAATCCTTCTGCTTCATTTTCTTCTCATTTCTTGTATCCTTTGCTATTTCCCTTATTTACTCTATCAAATGAAGATGAACCATCCTTTCCTTTACCGAACCACTTTCATCCATCCTTTCATTTTTCGTACCTCTCATAGGTGGAATATCAAAATCAATAGGAAGAACTAGATCAATGCTATAAGCCAACTGAAATAGGGAACATCTTGTTGCTGAATTTGATGTTTCCTATATGACCATAATGCTGCATGAATCATTTTATCCCACTTATGTACCTACAAAGCTACATATTTTGCTAGGATTTGACACAATACATAATTTGTTCACTCCACTGTCCATTTGTGCTTGGCTTGTAAGTTGTTTCCTTCTCGTGCTTAATAGAAAAATTGTTTACCGAGGCTTCTACCACCTCATTAATTAAGTGGATTCCTTGATCTATTACAATTTCTAATGGACAACCAAATCTTGTCATAATAGGACAATGTTTTATCTCATAGTCTCTCATACATTAGGTGCACTCTTTCTTGTACACACTTTCTACTTATATATACATTACTATTATTTTTCACATACAAGAATTTGACTAATTTTTTCTCTTCTTTTCTAGGCCTATCCTTATATGTAACAAGAATTATCTCACATCAACAAGCACGAACTCCAACACCACACAAAAACACATACACTTCACCCCTAGGGTCTACATCCCCTTCCTAGTTTATACGCTTCGCATTCCGATCACTTCATGCTTTACTTGTCCACTCGACACACTATCACCTACACTTATCTTTGGTTTACAATGTACAAATTTTCTATCTACTTTATGTTATCAAGTATTCACTCGAAAACATAAAGTGGGGAAAATATAGACACAAAATCTATGCACTTGGGTACATTTCTAGGTCCTAAAGCATACTAATGTATACATGATTCCTAAGAAATAAAACTAGTGGTTGAGAATTCCTTTTTGGCCTTTTATTTTATATTTTTCACTTTTATTTTCCTTACATACTTTACATCTCTCTCATAGCTTTACCGATTTATCTTGTATAGCCTTAGATACTAAGCACCAAATTTGGGAGACGAAGTATTAGGTATTCTGTCCCTTCATGGGAGCTCTTGACCTTCTTTACCATTTTCTTACCCTTTTGGGTATCTTTTACTTCTTGATCATATTTTATCACTTTGGGCCACCCTTTCATTTGTCAATTACGAAATTCAAACAAGTGAATCATATATACTTAGTTACTTCTTCTAAATCTAGGCCTAAGTACTAACATTATCTAATATCATATAAGTTTGTATCCAAAGGCACAAAGAGCATTATAGAGCATCCATCTAGCACATCCACACAAGGGAAAAAATATGCATCACTTTACATACATATCATAGGAGGGGGAGTCTATTTTATTCCATTGCACACATTTCTATACTTGGAGCATTATAGATCTATCCCGCTATTATAGTCCAACGTGCACAGGGAAACATAGGGCATCATTTACACACACATTCACATAGAACTACATGGTGTCTAAGATGTAGTGCAACACATGGTCGTAAGATCACTTTTTTGGATGACCGTTGGGGTCGGTTTGGATCCTCATTATATATATTATTTATTATGTTTGATGTGGTTTGTGAGCATGTATAGCTAGCTATCTATTTTTAGGTTACAAGTATGACCGACGTCATCAAAGCGATAAAGAAAAACTAACAATGATGTTATTCTAGTATAGAAAAGATAAGAACTTGAGCACATGACTAGACACTAGCACCTAGATCATTCACTAGAACCTGGATGCTCCTATCCTCCTGTGGCCATACATCTTCTTGCACTTTTTGAGTTCTAGAATCTCTAGTGAGCATTAATGATTCTGAGGTGATCCATGCAAGTTAACACTCCAATAGGGTCAAGGCTTTACAATTCCTAAATGGTTTCTTTTTTGATCCTTTCAAAACTTTATTATACATACAATGACATGTAGTAGGCATTAAAATATTTATATTTAATATGGTCTAGGTTTATGAAACCATGAGAGGATCCTGTAACCTTACACACAAGTTAAAATTCCTCCTAGGATTGAGAACACCTATTACTCAAAAGTTCCAGATTGTGAATATATTCCCAAGACTAGTGAAATGATTCCAAAATATTCCCTAAAACATAATTTAATTAAGTAGACTCAATTTTTTTTTCCAGAAGACTACAATTTGGGCTTCTGAAACCACCTAGAGCTTCCAAACCATTTCCCACAAGTTGACATTTTCAAAGAGACAATTTCGATAATTGTGACCTTCTCAAAAATGCCAAAAGTTTCATAGGATTATCAAGTAAAATGCCTAAACATTTTACATGCCAATAAAGATATATAATACAATAATAATAAATATAAATCATTTCACACTATATAATAGAGAAGTGATAAAATTATTATCTCTCGGCTCTTAAACTTATGTTTACAAGATGAAATAAATTTATACATACCATAACTAAGTGTAGGTAGTCTCAACCTAAGCCAAATAATGTGAAAAAAATATGACTTATACCAATCCTACTTGGTATATCTAATATTTTGGTTTATATGCATAATAACAAGAATTTAGACAAATATCATTATCTATAATTTTTGTATTTACATCTAGTCTATTTTTCAAGTTTAATATCAACAAGTTCTTGAGAGGGAGTTTTCTCACTCTCTTTTCACATTAAGCTACAATGTTTACCTTTTAAACTCTCCTCCATTATTAAGAGAATAGTCTTATTTTAAGAAAGAAAAATACATGGTTTCATAAACACTAGGTGATCCAAAATATTGCCACATTTAAGGTAATAAGCTCCTTTTCTTATAATTTTCCAATATTAATAAAATTTTCCACTATTCATATGATCAAAATAAAGTATACAAACCTACTTCTATGATTTAGTTTTATAATGCAAATCGGAGGTGAAAGCTTACTACTTTCTCAAACAAAGTTTATTTATTCAGTCCTCATAGAGCATACAAATAAGTTTGCTAATAATATTGAGGAAAATACTTCCTAGATACTATTTATTAATTTCCTTATAAAACAATATGGATAGAAACCCAATAAACATATTTCTAAGAAAAACCACATTTTCTCACATCCAAACAAATGGGTAAAAACCCTCGTTTCATTTTTAAGATCCCTATTTTTCCAATTTTCACATTTTTATAACCAAAATGTCTATTCATTCCTATAGAAGAAATGGAATTTAAATTCAAATTTCCACTTAACTTGTGGTAAATGTCAATGACTCTAGCCAATCTAATCTCACCTAATTCTATTTTCAATTCCTAAAGAAACACAATCCAACAAAGCAACGACACAAGGAAAATATACTTTCTAATTCTAAGAGAAACACAAATAAGTAAAATAATGAAACAAAATACAATTTTAAGACTCCAAAAATGAGAAGCAAAACCCAACAATCTTTTCAAGATTAACCTCTAAAAATCCACACATAGATTTATACATATTTATACCAAGTAAAAATAGTAAGAAATGAAATCCATTAATTTCCTCCATAATGGAAGTTTCCCCCTTTCCTCTAAAGCTCCATCATTTTCAATATCAAATATCCAAATTTCCCCTCCTCATGTGCAAGAGGTACCAGGGTAAGACTCAACTCTCCACCATTACAAAAGGTATCCGAGATAAGGGTTAACAAAATGCATTGGAGAGTAAAACTCTCCCTTCACCAAATAATAGTACACATTAAACAAAAGTTTAATGCTCTAAAAATTTGCACCCATATTATTTTGAAATTCAATGCTCACCAAGTTGAGTGAAATATCAATGTTTCCTAATCTATACCATGTTATTCATGATGGTTGCCACATAGTAGCATGACCAAACATAACACCAAATAACCATGCTAACACAACCATGCCATCACCACTACGTGGTGTTAGCACAAGTTTAAACAACTCCACATTAATGTGATTAAATTAAATTAAATCAAACTTTCTCTATCAAAGTATATGGTTTGACCATAACCTTACGATGAGTTGTAATATTAAAAATGTGAAATACATTATAAATCAACATTAAATAACAATGTGCATGAATAAAAATCCATAATAAATTTCCCAAGTATAGAAGTGATAAGTAAAATCAATGAATAACTATGCACATTCCTTAGTCCGCCTCAAGTGATTCATCATCACTCATCACTCATTTCTCATTTTAAGAGTTAATACAAGAACAACCAAGCACATGAGAGAAATGAACTCATACCAAATGTAAGTGATCTATATATGTGTGTGATGGTCCCCATATTTACCTTCATTTACTAAAAGGTTCATACTACATCTACAACCCGTCTCCACGACGCTATCATCCCTATGGATATCCTAGTTTTCACGAGGGTACCTATTTTCACATCATAACTCACTCACACATAAATTTATTAGGCCTCATCATTGCACAAATCACATTATTCAATTTTTATTATTATTTATATATCATAACTAAATTAAATCATTTAAATGTTGTAATATGAAAACACACACACACACACACACACACACACACACACACACACACACACACACACACACACACACACACACACACACACACACACACACACACACACACACATCACATCACAACTAATTATTCATACATTTCCCTTTAAATATAATTCTCATGTTTAGCTGAATTGCATCCATAATAATGAAATTGTTTAATCTTCTAGGAATCTAATAATTAAACCAAATTATTATTCTGATTTAGTGTTTTCTTAGCAATAAAATAAATCATAATTTATGGGTTATGACACACTATGCTTGTTTCAATAGACATGAGTGTACACATAGAGGGTTAGATTAGATTACATTCACACTTTCACAAAGAACTAAAAGAACTAGATAAGGCTTGATCCTACTCGAGGGCATGTAGTGAAACACTTAGATTGTTCGAATGGGTTGAACATGAAGGGTAGTCTAGACTCACCTACACACTGATTTATCCTTTTATTATCTAATTATTTGATGAATGGTATTGTAGGTATATACGGTTTTCAATTGCTACTGAAGTCATTACAAGTTTTGTCAAGGTTATGTGAGCTAGAGCAACATACAATGAAAAATGTTTCCAAACAAGTGAAGGGAAAAATGTTGCGAACCCCATTTTTAGTAGGTTTTAGGCTATATAGAATAGGAAGAACCATAAAAAATAAGGGAAGGATCATACGGTTGATGTAGATCCCTACATAAGCACCTCTTAAAACACCAAATAATTCATTAGAATCCATAAATCCACTTGTATAATCATCAAAATCAACAAATTGAAATCTTGCTCAAGAAGGCTATTTCTTGCTCAAATGGAAAAAATGGACTAAAACACTGTATCAAAAGCTATAACAACTTTTTTCATGCTTAAGTCCATCACACAAACATGATTAAGCCATCAATTTAGTTTCACATCATGATTTTTCATCATTTTCCTTTATACCTCCATTTTGGCTAATAACCTAAGAAATAGGGTTTTCTCACAAAAATCATAAACCACACACCTTCATACCTGATTGGTAAGATTTTTCAATAACCAATTGAACCATTTAGATGTCTAGAAAGATACAAGACTTAAATATTCACCCATTCACTTTTATGCTCTTTTTAGTGTTTTTCTAGCCTATTAATTAGCCCTCATAGAGCACAAACCTATGTGTTAGGAACAACCTCCCAACAACCAAAAAAATATGGTTGAATTTTTAGATACACTTTATTTAGCTTGTACTTTCTACTAATTTTTATCCTCCAATTCCATCTACACTCTTCCCAACACAAAACCCTCCTTTTAAATAAGTTTCTTAAGCCATTCACTAGGGTTTTAAGCCAAATTTTAGGTTTTTGATCTTTATCAACTTTTTAAACTCTTAAGACACCTTAATAATCCTTATTATACCTTGTTAAAAGAAATTACATCTTCCATACACTTCCTTGTCTTCATTTTGTTAATTTTCATGGATTTTAGCCTATTATGGTTTCAAGCTTGTTCTAGACTGTAACAATCCTTACATACTCTATTTTCCTCCTCTTCTTTGGAATTTTCCACTCTGATCCTCATTCAGCACCCTATATTACTTCATCACCTACTTATCACGCTTAGGACATTCACTTCTTACTCTAAGTAAGGTACCACCTTTTAAAATTTTATTGTGTTGTCTTGATTTCTCATAAGTATGTGATAGGAAAGTCACAATTTATCCTTGATTCTTGATTCATTTTCTCTATTTCAAACTCTATTACATATTTTTCACACTCCCTCTCACCTTTTTCATCCTCATCTCTCCATTCATCATGCTACCTTCCTTCATAACACCTTCCTTTTATGACTATCTTGCCCTTATCTTACCTCTTGACTTTGTTTAGTACAATATAATCATTCTCTTATCATTTTGATGATTTCCCAAGTTTCCTTCACTCTTCAAGGGATTCCCCTAATTTAATGATACTTTAGATTATTATTTAGTGTTCTAATCATACTTTTTCATTTCCTTTTGGTAGTCTTTAACCATGAGACACTTTGGGTTTTCACTATAGGTTTGATTGTCCTAAGGGGTTAGTTTTTTTATTTCCTTCATTTCAACCTATTCCTTTGAATTTTGTTCCCTGATCCTCTTGTCACTTTATTATTTAAACTTTTATAATACCTTAAAACCTTCACAAGCCCCAAAAAGTATGAAATTGGTCCATATACACACAAGAAGGTTACTTCTAAAACCCTTAAACCGAGTATACACAAATTTGACTCGAGTTCCATTTTTTGATATTTAATTCTTCCTATTAACTATACCTGCAGCTTTCATTTGGTTAAAACACACCTTAACATCTCTAACTAATTACTTTCACTAATATTCAATAAGTGTTTGCAAGCAATGATAGATAAACTCAATCTTGATTTGATGGAACAGGTACTCTGACAAAGTCAAGGTTTGTAGGTTGGCTTCCTTGTTTAGAGGATATCAAGTCTTCTTAATAACTAAAAATTTAACCAAATTTCTTTATGACAATATTTTCAACTCCTTCTCATGAAATTTCTCCATGAACTTGTTGTAATTTCATATTCAAATCACTAAGTGGACTATCATACATACAATTCACAATTGTTAGACTCTTCCACATTTCCAATCTCATTCACTAGTCATGTACCACCATTATCATTGCATAATCATATTATACATAATATGTATCTTTTCATAGAGATTAAATGCACTAGTTTACCTTAAAACTATTCCTTTCATTCAATAGCATAGTACTTCTTACCTTTCAACACAATTTTTCCATTTTGAACCTGGACTATCTCTTATGGTCATTCACTCAATATCACGCTTCTATCATCATCTCCTTAAGTTCATATCAGAATTATAAACATGTACCAAAAATTACACACTTATTTCATTCAATAATCATTCATAAAATTTCCATAATCATTCACCATACCATGATTAAATAGTTGTGCACATTTTTATATGAAAGAATCCTTTATTAGATAATTCTTGAACTTTACAAAGCTTATGGAGATTTAAGGATCAATTACAGAGAAGGTTCCTCCTCCTTATTCATTTTCCAATTCTAAAAACAACTATTCAAATTATTTCACATGATTTAAGAAGAAGGGTAGGTGGTTAGGTATCCACCACTTAACACATACTTGGTTTAGTAAACTGGTGTGAGTTTACACCTTGGTAAGATTAGGTAAGTGATTTTATGCCATGACCACCTTATTACATTGATGTAAAACCTATACTAACACTTGAAAGACTAACATACTAAGTCCTAGGACAACTAACTCACTAATATGACTCAAATACTATTCAAAGTAACTTACTAACATTACTCACAAACTATTCAAATATTCAAATGAGCCATTTTGGAGGAAAACTCCTCATGTGCTCTTATTACAAATACATGAGTCCAAATGGACTAGACATGACTCATGAACAACCATATGGACTCCACATACCTATTAAACTATGAAAAATCCAAAATTGGCTAATTGAATAATGCTCCTACATCAATGGTCCTTGACAAAGACAATATCTAGTTAAGGTTTCATAAATGAATAATCTGCAGCTTCCAATCAACTTAGTTACCTAGTCTAAACATCTAGATCTCCTTTCTTCCAATATGTATGATTTCATTCAAATTTGCTTGTGTTTTTGTGCTATCATTATATCATTTATCATTATTGCAAGTAATTATTATCCATGGTTGATATAAAATTAATTAATACATAGTAACCCCTATAATGAATGCTTACATCCTATATATTTGCACATCACATCATTACATATATTTTAGGGTGCAAATGCCTTTATCCCCTACTTTTTTTGGATTATATATTGATAAGATAAAATAATGTAGTGGAAATATGGTGGTGGAGGACTTACCTTAGCCAAATATGTGGTGAAAATCCTATTATATAATAATGATCTAATGGTAGACCAATCCAAGGCTTTTGTGAGCTCTTATATCTCCTATAATTTTTTTATGAAGAGGCTGAGATGAAATTTAACATTGGAAAAATAAAGATAACGTTCTTCTCCCTAAAAATAAAAAAGTAGCATGTCAACTTACAATGTGAAGGAGAACCTCTTCAAGTGGTTATAGAGTATAAATATGTTAGTCAAGAGTTTCACAACAAAATTAGTTAGGATACATGTATAATGGAAATAACAAGATGTAGAACTATTTATGTATTATAAAATGGATGTAGGAATATAGATTTTTGTGATTAGAATACCTCCAAGGTCCTATCTAGGTTACTTTTAACTCTAATGGTGTTGTTTGGTTGTGAAATATGGGTTGGTGGTATGTTAGAATTAAAATAGGGGTAGATACAAAGTATCTAGAAGTGCCTAATTACAACAAACATCAAAATAAAAAGTGAATGAGTAGATGCTATATTATTTTAAATTAATGACCAAACATTAATAAAGAAACATAAAAATGTTAATGAAAGGTTTAGAGTAGGATTTTAGAGAAATAAAACAAGTAAGAAGTGAAAAAATATCTAAGATAATTGAACCCAACATATGATATAATGAAAAGGCCTACATAGGAGTTGTGTAAACACTCAAATTTGGAAATTTATCATTTTTAACTACTTGTCATGACCACACTTCTTCGATAAGAAAAAACCCACATCATATTTTTGGAAGTGAAATGTATTGAGAGGGTGGGGGTGAATGAATTAGTCCTTACAAAACCTTAATCAATTTCATATTTTCTTATTTAAACTATGAACCATTCATTACTATATGTAAAACAATCAATCAAATCAACATAACCATGCAAGAGACACAATAACACAAGATATAAGTGAGAAAACCTCAAGGGGAAGAAAACCCACTAAAACTTATGATTATATTTCTCAAATAAAAATTATTTAGTGAAGCACAAACTTCACAAGGAGTACTAATCCCTAGTTTAGTAGAGTACCAACCCCACAAGGAGCACCAACCCCTAGTTTAGTGAAACATAAACTCTAAAAGGAGGCTACAACACCCTAATATAATCAAGAAACTAGTCAAACACCTTTGAATAAATATATATAATGTATTTCTACTGCAAAAAGTGATGGAGATCACAACTTCAACTCACACACCTTCAAACCCTCTCTTCTTCAATTCATTATATCTCTCTCTTTCATCACTCGTTTTAGTTTTAAAACCTTGCACACATACTCTAAAATACTTCTCAACCTATAAAAAACTCTCTCAAATATAAAATAATGTAATCATACTTGTTACACACTCATACTTCGGTCAAAATTTTCCGCTCTCTCTTAACTAGTGCAAATTTGAATTCAAACATGCACTTTATACCCTTCTCAACTCACAAACATGAAAAAGTATGTATACCTCATTTTTTTAGACCAATAAAACTTAATAAAATACCAATACATTAATTAAAACATTCATAATGGACCCATTTAGGTCGGCCATGCCCAAATGCACTAAATATGCTAAAAAACATCTCAAAACCCCATCACCTAGATTTCTAAAAACCATAAACACCATAAAAATGATTAGTAAAGATTCATAATTTATCAAAATGTAAAATATGACATAAAAACATCATCCATGGTCATTAATTATCTTGAACCAATCAAATTATCATAACTTACTCAAGAAGGCTCATATCCTTCTCAAAACAATTGTTTCCAGGAACCATTCTTCACCTTTGGGACTCAAGAAAACCCAAGATCAACTCAACTATGGCATAAACCAATCATTAGAATCCCTTGGATCTATATCTCACATAAATTCTTGATATATCTTGTGAAACATCCATATGTGCAAACCAAACTCAATTTTCTATTTAATAAATTGAGCTACTGAGAAAGAAATTTTATAAAATCAACTAGTTTACACCCATTATACCACTTTAAAGACCTAAAAATTCCTTCAATAGGAAAAAATAAATCCCTATTCACTCTCACACCTTATAGAAAGAATCAATGAATCCATCTCACGCCTCTTCTACCTCCATCATCTAGTAAAAGAAATTTTGTTAAACCAACATCCTTTTTCTCTACAAATTAAGCTATATGACATATAAAACCTTATCATTAAGAGAAAAAGTATACCATTGTAATTCCATTTGAATCTAATTTCTATAACATCTTACATTTCCTTCCAAATCCAAGTGGAAGGCCTTTAACCAAGTCCATCTCTGAAAACTGCTCTAAAACTGCCCCAAAATTACCTTATGACCAGTCTTCATAAATAAGGAACACTTTTCCATTTATAAGAATAACCATTATTTTTACACCATAATTTACATCATGTAAAAACTCATATACTAAAAACAATGTTAATTTATTTTGTAACTCCTTTAGAAAACCTTGTCCCAAACTAAACTTCTTTAGAAACTTACATTTTTAGGTGGGGTCCACTCATCACCACATGCTCTATATTACCTTTTTGGAAATATGAATGAGTAATATACAACATAAAATCATCATACTAGCACAAAAATCAATTCTAGGCACTTATGATCAATATCTCTCCTACCGCTTTTGAGCTAGGGTTTCAAGCACACAAAAAGTTGTTTACCTTCTTAACATTCATTCATAAAAATGTGATGATGAAATGAATTAATTATTTTTTGAAATTTTTTTAAACGCAATTTAAAATTATATATGAAATATATAAGGTCCCATGAAAAGTACACAATTCATGGTGAGCATCAAAAGTAGAAATTTGAGATGGAAAATGCTCTTTCTTGGACCTGTTTCACCAAAACTAACATAACTTGCAAAATTATCATAATGAAAACCTGACTATTTTTTCACACCTTCATGACACACCATAATAACATATATAATCATCATCATATCTCAAATATCTGAAAATATTCTTGACCCATCTCTTTTTATATGACTAGCCCTTGGGTTTTACATGGTTTAGGCTAGGGTCAATTGAACCAACAACAGTAAAACATAAAGAAACCTATAAAAATGACCTAACATACCTAAAAAAACATATATCATGTCTCTAAATGCATCCATAATCTCACATAGATCTACAAATCATCATCATGCCTCCAAGAACCTAAACTAGGTCTAGATGAGTACTCAAAACTAGGTATTCAACATGTACCTACATCCTTAAACTCATATGAGTTCCTAAAAACTCTAAAAACATTATATCTATGATTCTACCATGCTCCTCAAGCCATAAAGAAACTCAAACCATCATGCTCCATCATCTAGGCTAGCTAGGTCACTTGACTAGGCTTATTGCAGACCAATCCAATCTCACTAAATCACCTCATGCCATCATGAAACTACTTAATACTCCATGTAATCATCCTACTAAGCATGTTTTTACACTTCTCCATCATCCTATTTTTCATTAATGAGATTTTACATCAATTAAAACACCTAGAACTCAACATGCCAACAATCTCCCCTTTGTCATTGATAGAAAACCACCTAATCTTCTCCCCCTTTTACATTAATGGAAAAACATATTGTAGAAACTGATATTAATCTTTCTAAACTTCATATGATCACCTCTTGGTTAGAAACATCAACCAAAGTCTTCAAAATAGCTCACAAACTTCTTATTCTTCACTAAATTATTATTTTGACCTCTTTTCTCAACTTCTGAACCACTTTGAAACCCCTCCCCATGAGCAAAAGAATTCATGAACTAACACATACCACATGCCAACAATCATGAGTCAGGGATAATATCTTCATACTCACCTTCTTCATTTCTTATCTCAATTTTTTTTGCTCAAATTTGGATTAACATATCCATTTTTGACATCACTCACTCTTAGAAATGAAATCCCTAAGACCATCATTTAATGCATTCTATACCAACTTCTTAAATCCCTAAAATATCAAGAACTATATGACATAAATACTTATGACCCCTTACACTCATACCATCCTAATCTAGTATAAAGTACAAAAATTGAGCTCCTTACCTTGTATAAATGTCATGAAGAAATATCAAACACTTGAACACAATCCTAAAGCTCCTTCTCATTCTTTTCATCCTTATTTCTAAGCCAATGCCTCAAGACATTTTACCTGTAACTATCCTTCATTTAGCTATACAAGTCTTCTAGACACCCTTCATACTTGATAAAGGATCAACTTAAACCCTCCTTCCTTAATGGACCAATACAGACTTGTACATGTTTTTCACTTCTTTCACAATCAATGTACCCTGGTAACCAATGATATTTGCATGAAATCATCATTACAAGTCTTACTAAGTATCCTTTCTTCACATCTTAAGAGGAATAAGCTTTCATTTACCATTCAACATGAGATATCATACCTAACTTCCCTTGATTATTCAATTTTAGTCATGTACCTAGCCTTGAAATACTCGATATTTCTTCATGAATAATCATATAGGACATTCCTTGATTTGATGAAAACTTTGTATAGGTTCAACACACCCATATTAGGTCTTAAATATTCACTTTATGCCTAATTAGATTTTAAAAACATGTTATCTTGCACTTCCTTGTTAGAGACACATTTTTAGACCTAAACCATTCATACACAACATCATGTAGCTCATCATTTTGAGAAAATATACTTACCTACATTCTTTACATAGTGAATTTGGTCAATCATACAAGTCAAGCATACCTTTCTTCACAATTCAACTTTGGATAATCCTTCAAGATTATTTTACACATATTAACCTATTGGATGATTAGAAATTGTTCCCTTGTCTTAGTAAACCATCTCAGATTGTAGCTTACCTTTCTCTTTTATCTTAGTCACTGTATTCCCTCTGTCATCTTTCAGTTTTTCAAATTTGGCATTCTTTGATAAATTTACATGGATCAAGACCAAGATGATATTTATATTCCTAAGTCTTGATAGATTTGTAAATAAGGATACCTCCTTGTACTCTATTAGAAACAACATTTAACCCTAAATGACCACCTACAAGTCAGTAACATAATATTTTCCTCTCTTGCATAATATTAGAACCCTATAATAATAATTCCTTATTATTTGTCCTCAATAAAACCTTATACACTAACCCAAGTGAAATATCACACTAAATCTTTCTCAAACTAGATTTAAAGATGATACACAACATTTTAGCCCTTGAAAAATACAAGATATTCTAGGAGAATAAATTTTCCAACCTCAATCACCAAGCTCTGTGAACAACTCTTGAATCTTGCACACTTTTATTGGTTTTTAATAATCATCAAAATAATGCACCTTATCCACTTAAGTATTTAAGATATTATGAGTGACCATGTTAAAGACCTTATACACACCCAAGAATCCCATATTCATTCTGTAGTATCTCTAATTTAGTATATTGACATAGATTGTACATTTTTGGATTTTGAATATTTTGTATTCTCATCTTGACCCCATATTTGTTTAAGCTTTTTTATAATTCCATACCATCAAAATATCTTCTAATCTTGACTAAGTCACTTTTTAAACATGTAACTCATATACAATCTCTTTCTTCAACATATGAATCAACAGACCATAAGCTCATATGGAAACCGAGAAGACTTACAATATTGGATCTTTGACTTATCATGACAATTTTACCTTATTTTCATAGAACTTAGATACAAATCATTAAGACTTTCAATTGTTTATTATGACCTAAATATTTAGAGACTTATAGACAACAACCAAATCTTGATGATAATACAAAATCCTTGATGAATATGCATGCTCTAATATAATTTGGTCACTTTTATCAACCTTTTGAGACCATTACACAACTTCAAACACTAAATATACTCTTATAAATACTTGATATAGTCACTATAGCTTGTAATCAAATCCTTTGACTTGAATTAATCATGACACATCATGTTTTGACTTAGAACTAACTTCTCATGATAAAAATACCTTTATCCATGTTACCAAATTCAATCACTTTTAATCAAATCAAGACACAAATCTACAACTTGACTCCATAGCATAACATTCTTCCTTTGAAACTACAACTTGACCCTTACTCAAGATGAACCTTAAAAAAATGACAACACTTCATGACATGAAAAACATAGACTTGAGAACACAATTGTACAAATTCGAGACCTCTTGACAATGACCATATCATTTTCACAACTTGAAAAAACAAGTAAGACCATAAGACATGATTTGAAGCTAGTACAACATACCTTAACAACTTGGAGGAATCATACATCAACCTATTCAGCTCCCCCTTCCTTCAATGCTTCATATGAATCATTATACCTCTAAGAAGCCTAGTAGAGGTATAACACCGTGATATATCTACAAGAATGACTTAAAAGGTCCCAAGAACTCTTAGATACTTTTAAATCAAATTTTCCATTATGTTTGTGATCATCATTATATGGCACACCTTGTCTTACATCCATATCGACTCTTTGTGGGCCATTGTTTTCCTTATAGGATCCCACATCCTACCTTGACCCAAGTTAGCATGCAATATAGAACTCCTAAAACCTCTTCTTTACACATGATAGGACCTTGAAAACTCTTCTCTTTCCTTGAGAAACTATAATTCCATTCTATAACAACATGAATAACTTTATTACAACTGAAGCACACAACTAAGCTCTTGCCTTTGTAGCCTTCAACTTGACTAAGATGATCATGCAAACAATATCAAACAACATGGCCTCTATCATGAAAATTATAACACAATATATTATTATCTTTCTCCCTCCTACTATCTCTACATGGATGATCATCTCTATCAAACCTCCTACACTCCTTATCCCTAGGACCAAAGCCATTGCAAGTGTAATAATAACCATTGAAATATTTTTCATACCTTGAAGCATGAGGTTGCCTAATTGGATTTGTCTTCATATTGTATTTCATGAGAGTCTCCTTCTTTCCTTACTTGATGCTTGATTATAAAACTTAATTTCTTGTAACAAAGTCTTCTATCATTGTAACTTTTACTATTAGGTTATTACTAAACCACATACCTATTTTATCACTTGTAGATTTTGATTTCTCAAGATATCATCAAGAGCCTTGGATATTTTCTCAAATTTTTGAAATGATTTTTTTTTTCTAGCTGCATTAGATAGATATCTCTTAAGAAGAGTCACTTATTCTTCCTTAGATTACAAGTTTAGAGTCATAGTACTCATCTACATCTCTAGCTTTCTCACAATTTCATCAAGCTTCTCTATAACAACCCAATGTTTCTCCTCTAGGTCCTGAATCTTTGCCTCATATTATTTGACTTGAGATATCAATTTCTTATTATTATTCTCAATATTCATAAATTAAGATTGGAAACATACTAGTTCAGTTTCAATATCATCTTCTTCTTCCTTAGAATCTCTGCAAGAACTTGATATGAAATCACCTAATAATGTAGAACCACCACTAGTAGATCTCATGGCATCTTTAGTCATGAAAAAACCTCATCTCCTACATATTCATGATAAGATTTAGACTTATAATCTGAAACACCACTACTTGCATAAGAATAGCAAGCCTCTTCATTTACGTAAAAAATTCTTTTTCCCTTCTTATTATATTCAAACTTCTTGAGATTCTTCTTAAGTTTACTGTACTTATGATTCTTCTTATCATGATCATCCTAATGATATTCATCACCTTCCTTCTCATGAAAATGAGGAAATTTAGCATCAAAATGACATACTTCACCACAATTGAAACATTTAAATGGAAGCTTACCTTTGTATTTTCTAGAGAAAACCTTAAATATCCTAGCAGCCATTGTAAATAGTTCTTTAATTTCAAATTTAGTAGCATCATTAACCTCCTTAGTCTTCTTTCCCTTAGTATTCATTTCAGATTTAAAAGCAATCTCTTTCTTGGCTGGTTTAGAATCAATAATCCTCATCTCATAGGCACTCAAAGTCCCATGCAACTCATCCATTTCAAAAATATTCAAATAATCATCCTCTTTAATAGAAGACACTTTGGAATAAAACTTAGGTGTTAGGGATCTCAAAACATTTTGAACTACAACTTATTCTTTCACATATTCTCCTAATCCTTTCATGGTGTTGAAAACATTGTCAACCCTAAGAAAATATGCAACAATAGGCTCATCATCATTCATTTTTAGTCCTTCAAACTGATTTTTGAAAGTTTGCAGCATAATTTTATCCCATATAAATCCTCATCTAATTAGAAATTCATCACCTTCACAAGTTTAGATTCACCTAGACCACACATGATAGCATTTATAGCCTTTTAATTATCACTACAAAACTTCTTGTATATATTAATAGTTGGTGGAGTAGAAGGAGTAGTATAAATATCCTCCACAGACTACCAAATGTCAAACCCTAGGGACATGATGTGATTCCTCATCCTCGAATCCAAAAATCATAGTTCAATCCATCAAACAATGGTGCCTTGCTGGTAAAAGATCTACTCTACTGACTCACCATTTTTTTGCTTCAAGGATCTCCTTTCAAGTAATCAAACTTCTTCAAAAGTACTGCTATGATGCCAATTTTGGAAGAAAATGGACTGAGAGGTGAGGGTGAATAAGTCCTTAGAAAAGCTTAATCAATTTCATATTTTATTATTTAAACCATAAACCATTCATCCATTCATTAATGTGTGCAAAACATTCAATCAAATCAACATAACCATGCAAGAGACACAAGAACACGATATAAGTGGGAAACCCTCAAGGAGAAGAAAAACCACTGAAATTTTTGATTATATTACTCAAATAAAAAGTATTTAGTGAAGCACCAACTTCACAAGGAGCATCAACCCCTAGTTTAGTAGAGCACCAACCATATAAGGAGCACCAACCCTTAGTTTAGTGAAGCACCAAATCCAAAAAGGATACAAACCTATAATATGATCAATAACCCACTCAACCACATTTTAATGAGGATATCTGATGTATTTTATCTACAACAATTGATGGAGATCACAACTTCAACTCACACACCTTCAAACCCTTGTTTAAACCATCTCTTCTTAAATTTTATATATCTCTCTCTTTCATCACTTATCTTGGCTTCAAAACTTTGCACACATAATTTAAAACACTTCTAAACCTTTCACACTATAAAATATGAAATTATGCAATCATACCTATTACACACTCACACTTGGGTCACACTTTTCCCTCTCTCTCTACTAGTGTAAATTTAAATTCAAACATGCACTTTATACCATTCTCAACTCACAAACATGAAACAAGTTAGTATCATTCCTTTTGTTCAACCAATAAAAATTATAAAAATCCCAATACATTCATAATGGACCCATGTAGGCCATCCATGCCCTAATGCACCTAACAAGCTAAAAACAACTCAAAACCCCATCACCTAGATGGCTAAAAACCACAAACATCATAACCATGATTATTCAATCTCCCTAATTTCTCAAAATGTAAAATATGAAATAAAAAAATCATACATGATCTTTAATTATCTTTCAACAATCAAATTTATCATAACTTACTCAAGAAGGCTCATATCCTTCTCAAAACAATTGTTTCAGGAACCTGTCTTCACCTTTGGGCCTTAAGACCACCCAAGATAAACTCAAATATAGAATTTAACCACTAATTATAATACCTTATACATTTATATTCCATAAATTATTTATAGAGCTCATGAAACATCCATATGTGCAAACCACACTCACTTTCCTCTTCATAAAATTGAGTTTCCTAGAAACTAGTTTTGAAAAATCAACTGGTTTCCCCATTTGATTCCACTTTAAATACATAAAAACTACTTAAATAGGCAAAAGTTCATCCCTCATTAACTTTAAAACTGATATAAAGCTTCAAAAATCTATCTCATGCCTAGTCTACCTCCATCTTCTAGAAAAAGCAATTTTGTCCTAGAGAAACAAACATCTTTCTTCTCTACAAATTGAGATGAATGACCTATCAAAAATTATAATCAATAGAAAAACCATATACCATTTTAATTCCATCTGAATATAATTTACATAACATATTAGCTTTCCTTCCAAATCCAAGTATAAGGCCTTGAACCAGGTTATCTCTGAAATGCTTTAAAATCGCCCCAAAACGCCTTATGATCGGTCTTCATAATTAGGGCACAATTTTCCATTTATAAGAAAAATAATGATATAAAACCATCATGGAAATAAATTACAACACCCATAATAAAAATAATTCCAATTTATTATTCAACTCCTTTGGACAACCTTGTCCCAAACTAAACTTCGTTAGAAACTAATTTTTTCAAGTGGGGTCCACTCATCACCACAAGCTCTATCTTACCTTTATATAAATATTAAGGATTAATATAAAAATATAATAATCATAATAGCATAAAAATCAATTATGGGAACTTATGATCAATATCTCTCCTACCACTTTTGAGCTATGGTTTCAAGCATACAAAAAGTTGTTTACCTTCTTAACATTTGTTCATAAAAATGTGACAATGAAATGACTTAATTATTTTTGTGAAACCTTATTAACTCAATGTAAAATAATACCTGAAATCCAAAATGTCCCATGAAAAGCACAAAATTTAGGGTGAGCATCGAAGTAATAATTCGAGCTAAAAATGCTCTTTCTTAGACCTGTTTCACCAAAACCATCATAAATTACAAAATTCTCATCATGGAGACCTGATTTATTTCCCACATAATAATGAAACTACCTAATAACATATCAAATCATCATTATTTCTCAAATATCTTAAAATATTCTTGAACCATCTCATTTGCATGACTAGCCCTTGGGGTTTTGCATGGTTTAGGCTAGGGTCAACTGAACCAACATTATAACTCATCAAGAAACCTATCCAAAAGGATATAAAATACATTAAAAACATAAATCACATCCTTTCATGAATCCATGAGATCACATGGTTCTACAACTCATCCTCATGCCTCCAAGCACCTAGATTGGGTCTAAATGAGTACCTAAAACTGGGTCTTCAACCTATACATGCATCCTAAAACTCATGTGAGTGCCTAAAAATATCTGATGATGATATCCATGTTGCTACCATGGTCCTAAATCCATAAATAAACTCAAACCATCATGCTCCATCACCTAGGCTAGCTAGGTCACTTGACTAGGCTTGCTAGACCAAGCCAATCTCACTGAATCACCTCATGCCATCATGAAACCACCTAATACTCCATGTAATCATCCTAATAATAATTTTATGAAACTTCTCCATCAACCAATTTGTAATTAATTATATTTTACATCAATGAAAACACCTATAACTCAACATGCCAACACATATCCCCACTCGGTACATCTTGTTATCTCTATCCTAATTGTTCTTGTACACTAATGTGTTAAAAATTTCTAACATGAATGCATAGAATAAATTATTAACATCTACCCATCAAAATACAATTTTTAGAATTCATCCACCATATCCCTATCGAAAAATGTATAATGAGGTCAAAATGTGGAATTCGATCTTGGCCGACTTATGCGGTCTTGGAACGAACCATCCTTGAACTCTATTTTCAATTACATTATATTTATTGTGTGTTTTCATCTTACTAGTTTATAATTTACATGAAAAACTACCTATAGATCCTTATATAAACAAGTTAACATCACCTTATTTACACACATGGAAATAACCTAACAATATCATGAGCTCTCATTGTAAAAACTTACACAAAAGGAACCAAAGGATCCCTAAAATTCCCAAAGATGATATAAATAAATTAGGGAAGCCACTAATATAGTTATTAAAAAATCAACTAGGTCAAGGAGTTCATATTTTCTCATTTCCAATTACTCAAATATCTCTACTTAATGTCTTAGAAAAATCACAACATTCTCAAGCATATTTAAAGTGATTCAAGTTGTAAACTAGATGTATTCATCTAGATATTACATGATAGGTGTATAACTAAGTGTGGTTTAAGGCATATTTAGAGTACTACTGACATACATGGTACACATATTTAAATTCAACCCAAACACTAACCTTCTTGTAGGTTCTTCCACCCATGGTCAGGGTTTGAGTTTCATTAAGCTGATTTAAGATGGTTTTTAGATTGTGCAACACTTAGGGTTTGATAATAAAACATATTTATAGAAAAATGAAGGGAAAAATAGTTTACGAAATTGATGCCCACTAGGTACAAGACCGTATAGAAGGTCATGGACCATACATACATTCCTAGAATACTTGTATAGTTCAAGATCGGTGCATGTTCTAGTCACATTTCCTAGAATAAAGCTTCTACAAATCCATTACACCCAATTTATCTGGTATGCACATCTAGATCTCTCATATACCACTTTGTGTGGCTAAGTACATCTATACCCCTTTGTTTTTATATGATTAATGTTGGAAGTTAATTAATGAGAATAGCTCCTAGTATTCTACCATTACATTCTTGTTTGGTTTGTTGTGTGTTCCATAACAATCTAATTTTAATTTAATCTTAAAAATGTTTAAACAAGTTGTAATAAAATGGAAGGAAAATATTCCCATAACTTAATTGAGTACTAATTCCCACAATCTCATATGTAAGATGGGTAGATTGATAACCTCTGAAGAAGAATGAGAGGATGGGATATGTTTTTTTTGGAACACAAGGGAAATTTAAGTGAAAATAATTTATTCCTTAAATGTCCAACCTAAAATACACTTTATTCAAGTATATAAAATCATTGATATTTGGCTCCATGTTAGAGATATTTAAAGAGATTAGGATAAAAAATATTAGGGGAGATGATAACTATTTCATTTCATTCATCTCAATTCCATTAAAATGAATATAATACTTGGAAACTAAAAAAATATAGGGTTGAAGAGATCTAATGAAACAAAAGAGTTATATAACCATACATTAATAATGGACTTATTTGGTTGTCATTATTTCATGGAAATGAGCTAATGAGCACAAAAAAAGAGACTTGGGATCATATAAGTGAAATAATATATGGAGGAAAATAGGTTGACAAATATCAAAAGATATAGTTGTAAATTAATAAGAGAAAATAAATTACTAAGGGAGTAACCAAACCATTTACAAAATATATGGGTAAAAGAAAATTTTATCACTATAAAACAAACATCAAACCGATTGAAAGTGGCGAAGGAAGTGGGCCAATAAGGGATGAAGTAAGAGGCATGCCAAAAATAAAAGATATTTAATATGTAATAACAATTATAGATGAAAAGGAAAATAATTTAGATGATAAAATTAATGAATTTGAGTATTCGGAAAAATCAATGAAAGGATTGTAAGAAAAATAAAGAGACCTCAAAGAAATATGTGAAGTTTCAAGTAAGGGAAGAAAGAGATACACATAACAAGTATGAAAATATAATTACAAAGGGACCAAAGGACTTGTGTTGATAAGAATAAAAAAATTGGAAAAATATTTTCCTAGAGACAATATGCAATGGGCATGGCATATTTACAAGATAATAGAATCAATTAAGTGGTAGGAGAGAGATAAGGACATAAATACTTATCATGAAACTTATAAAAGATAAAATAATGTTATTAAGGAATAAAAGGTTTCTAAAGGGAACTTAATTTTACTTAGATGAATACCCAACCCCGATACAATAAGAAGAGATATAGAAAAAATGGAAAAAATTGAGGGCAACTTGAATTACAAAAATGTTATTAATATAACATGGAGAATCCCAAAATATTTATAAAATGATCCATGATAAAAAAGGGTTTTGAAATCCCTCATGAGCACTTGACCATTGTAAGTTAGAACTATAGATGTTACCCATGGAGGATAGGTATCAAGTTGGGCCCATAGTAGATGAAAAATATATCATCATTATTTCCAAAACTCATAGGCACAATGCTGGTTAAGCCTCAAATTTTGAAAGGTATAAGAAAATATCAATGTGGAACGAAATGGCTAAAATTGGAAAATAATTTGGGGGAGTAATAATATTAATGAGATAAACTTGGTGTTGAGTTATAAAATTCAAAAAGAAATACCCAAATAGGTATTATATATGGCTAAAGATAACTAAAAATGAATAAAAAAATAAATCTCTTTGCTTTCTACTTTGCACCAAGAGGTTTTAGAAAAATATGTGAAAAAAACTTATATTCTCGATTAACCATATGTGTTCTAAAAAGAGACATATCATTATATAACACCTCGGGAAGGTCATGCTAATAGGGTACTTTAATATGAATACATTGTATGCATCCCATTTTATATAATACCAAATTAAAAATACCCAAAGATGACGATAAAGATCTCCAAAACACAACAAGATGTTTTGAAGTGATCAAGACCACCTCCCGAGTCCCTTATAGATCCTTGATTTAACCTAAATGGTTAATTATTATTGGGGATAATGAACCGATGATAGATTATCTGAACCAATTAGTTTACAAACTAAACAATAAAATATAAGTAATAACCATATGGACAATACTAAATAATGACGAACATCAAATACACAAAGAAATTGTAATGAGAGAGAGAAGATGACTTAGTTGATATCTTGCTCGTGTGATGATCCGAGGTTGATTTGATGACTATAATAGGTTTGGAAATGTTCGAGATCTATCTCTGTCTCTAAAATTTTGTCTCACATAGCTATCTGGAATAAAGAAGATATCATGGGACAAAGAATATATATGTTATGGAAATTTCCATATACTTTCATATTTGTTTTCCCTTTGGATCTAGTTCTGTGTGGCCTGCTTTCTATGTCCACTACTTCAAACATTTGTCACTCGACTTTTCTTGAAACCCCAATCTTTGCACTTGTTCCCGCAAAAAACCTAACTACCCTATAAAGTACTCAAGTATCCATTATCCTAAAATAAATAATCTGGATATACTTAAGTTGGACCGACCTCGGTGGTCACCCCATTATGATTTCACCGAGTGCTTCACTACATTTCGGACTCTATATAGTTTTAGTGTGTGTGTGATCATAATCATGTCATATTGAAGATAGGTTTTCCCTTGTGCACGTCACACCAAATAGAGAGCTACACTAATTTTTCCCTAACGTACGTGTGGTGTGGAATTAAAAATATATGCCCTTCATATGTTGTGTTAAGGTAGTCAAAAGGTAGTTCTTAG
The DNA here is from genome assembly GCA_018340775.1 of Taxus wallichiana var. yunnanensis. Classification (NCBI taxonomy): domain Eukaryota; kingdom Viridiplantae; phylum Streptophyta; class Pinopsida; order Cupressales; family Taxaceae; genus Taxus; species Taxus wallichiana. The sequence goes on along the minus strand of CM031234.1, from coordinate 980,765,173 downwards.
CTTGTTCTTTTTCTCAAAGGATAGTAGTAGATAATAAAAGTTGCCTCATTAAGTCTCTTAATAAGCTAGGTATATATGAGTTTCTTTGTTCAAATTTAAACACTAGTGACACAAAAGGATGAATCCAAATATAAAATTCAAATGAGAAAAGAGTGATTAAGAATCCCAATGTAAAGGTCTTGAAAAAGGAAGGTGATACCAAAGTGATATGATATCCCTTAGCATATAGACGTTATGGCCCATTCAATTGCGATTTTGTTTGGAAAGGTTGGAAAAAAATTAAGACATGATGACATGGATCCTTGTAACATAACCAAAAGTGGAGGAATAAGTCCATAAAACCATGAGGAGTGAAAATCAAATAAATCAAAAGTAATAGAAAACTAGGACTTGTGCCACCGATGACTTATAGTTTTGATTAGAAACCATATATATAATAATGTGCTATAAATGTAATGTAATAGTAATAAGTGCACACTTTAGTGTCTAAATTTTCCCCCTTTATGTAAGTGAATGATTTTTTTAGTATAAAGGAGATAAAAATAACATACTTTTGAGGAACCAACAAAGGTGTAACCGTAAGCTTCCAAAGAGAAGCTGTGAGGTAGTGTAGCATGGGATCAAGTTTGTACTCCTAAAAGAATCAGTGGGCTAGGCATAAAGGATATTAGAAAAATTAATATGGCCTTGATTGCAAAAATGGGTTGGAGAATGCTTACTGAGGAGCAACCTTGGATTGATTTAATTAAGGCTAAATATCTAGCTCAAAAAACAATAACTTCTTTCCTTCATGATGGCCAACTACCTCAAGGTTCTATTTTTGGAATAATTTGATACAAATAAGGAATTTCATCAAACAAGGCTATAAATGGAAAGTGGGAAATGACAAAGATATTCAATTTTGGTGTGATAACTAGACTAGCTTCAGTTTAAATGATAAATTTGGTTCTGTCAAAGATATTTTAGAGAAAAATTATGGAACTAAAGTCAAAGACTACATTGAAATGGAGGGTAATAGAAAAATATGGAAGCAACTTAAGGTGGAAAGGGATGAGCTAAATCTCATAATATCCTCACTTCAAGTGCAGCTGGATAACATACCCCTGAATCAAATTGAAGTTAAGGATGAAATTTTTGGAACAACTCATGCGATGGGGAATACACTATCAAATCTGGATATAATTCCTATTTTGAAAACATTCATTGTGATTTCAAATGGAGCAGGATTTGGATGCCAGAGCTAACTCCTAAAATCAATTTCTTCTTTTGGCTTGTTCTCAGAGGAAGAATACTCAAAAATGAAAACCTTATCAAGAGAGGCTTTATAATGCCAAATATGTGTTTGTAAAAAAGAGGCTGAGGACATCAAGCATATTTTTTTGCATTGTGAGTATGCTTCAAAGATATGGAGTTATGATTTTTCAAAATTCAATGTTTGCTTTGGACAAAGTGCCAAAGGAATTTCTTCAATATTGGATTCAGTGGGATCCTCCTTTTAAACATTGTATTGTTAGGAGACTTTGGAAACTGGTTATGCCCCATATTATATGGAGAATTTGGAAAGACAGAAATGACATAATTTTTAGAAATAGCAGGAAGCCATGCAAGAAAAGATTTACTAAGATTGGTAATGTAATTAAAGACAATATTGAAATATTTAAACCTCCCAAGAACAAGAAATATCTTGAAGATGAAGAATTTATTCTCTCAAATTGGAAGATTGATATTGAAAATGTTCAGAAACAAAGAACTTAAAATATTGACAGGTATTTAATTCATTGGATCCCTCCTCCAAACTCTTGGTATAAAATTAATTTTGATGGAGCCTCTAAGGGAAACCCAGGGGCAACTACTGGTGGAGGAATAATTTGGGATCATAAAGGCTTTTTAGTTGTTGCATATGTTGGTAGAATGGGCAATCAGACCAATCACTATGTTGAAGCTTTATCAGCTTTATGGGGTCTAAGACTTGTTAAGGATTACAACATTCAGAACATCATTGTTGAAGGTGATTCCTTGAATATTATAAATCATCTTAATTAGATACACCCTCCAAGTTGGACTATTAAAGATTTCATTCAGGAATCTATTAATATATGCCATACCTTCAAAAATATTAAAATTGGTCATACTTATAGAGAGGGAAACAAGGTGGTGGACACCTTAGCTAATTATGGTACTAATAATAATTTCACCACTTGGGATGATGAAAAAACACCCCACGGAAGTACATAATGGTATTACCAAGGATAATTATGAACATTCACATCTTATATAGAATCTCTAATGAGATTGCGTGGGATTTAATGGATAAGAAAGATGGCACATGCGAGAGGAGTAATTTTAATTACTACCATAAAATTTTGCATGCTCCTTGGACTTGCAGTTGGATACTTAAAAACTGGTATAGGAAAAACAAAAATAACCTTTTCACGGGTGGTTTTCAGTAGGGTAATCATAGAAATAGTAGAGGAAGAAATATGGGGGGAGCTCCATGTCAGTTAGAGCCCAGTTGTGATCCCGCTTGGAAGGATAACACTGAGCTGTGGAATTATCTTCAAATGGGGGTGTATCTAGCTTTATCAAGAAAATCCAAGGTCATGATCAACACATTTCAGTGTGTTTTTCCACATATTGGAAGGACATGAAGGTTAAATATGGAGGAAAAAGAGTGTTGATGAATGAGGAGCTAATTGTAGAGGTTATAGGTCTAGCTTTAGATGGCATTCGGTTCTTCAGCAAAAGGGTTGACAAAAATGCTGAAGCGAAGAAGTTTGTTGATGCAGGGGAGGAAATCATCTTTGTTACAGCTGACATTTAGGTAAGTTCCATATTAGAACCCTTCGATGAAATTACTAAAATGATGGTGCGGTTTATCTCCCTTGAAGGTCACTACATTACTATCCCCACCAAGCACTTGGTATTCCTTAATCACTTCAGGAGAAATATTGTTGTTTTCTTCCTGCACTATCTCTTGAATTCTTTGGAACGCTCCATTCTTGACTTTCAAAAACATACTAGGGCCATCCCCCTCCACCAGGGGCTCATCTTTCTCCTTCACAAACATTTCCTCATCAAATTTCCCACCATTTTTATTTCCCCCGATGCTCCACCCATTCCCTTTCACATTACTCCCACTACCAACCTCGACCACCTAAGAACCATGCTCCCCACAAAGTGACCCCACCTCCCTCTGGCCGTGTCCTTTGGAGTAACAAGGATATGGAAATGGTTCACAATATTTTCACATCAGTAATGTAGGGTAGGACAATGCTTCTTAGTAGGAGAGGGAAAATATTCTCCTCAGAATGGAAATGATGGAAAATGAGGTAGAAAGTATTAAGAAAGAGATGCATCAGTTAAATAAGAAAAAGGGGAAAAGGAAGATGAATGAGGATGTGGGTTTTGGCACAGATCAGACTGAAGAAATTTACAAAAAAATGAACTCCTTGATAATAGATTGGGGAGATCTAAGGATAGACACGACAAAAATATGGCCATCTTCAAAGCCATAAGTGAGTTCCTTGAACAACATGTCAGAAGCATCACAATGTTGAGTGGAGTCCTTGAGGATATTTGGGGTACAGAAAAGGAGAGAAATCAGGTCATCTCACAGTTGAACGTTAATGATCCAACACATGTCACCACTCTGGCACTTTTTACCTCCTGAAGATGATCAAATCAAGGATTGAAAGGGATTTGAAGAAATACCTCCTGGGCAAGATGGAGTTCAATTTATTGTTTTGTTTCTGATAGTATGCTACTTTTTTGCTATTTAGTTGTAGTTATGTCCTTGTCTTGCTTTTATTAGTAGCTTCTCTTTTGACTATTGTTGGACTTATTATAATATCTAGATTTAGATCCTATTTTGCTGTTTTTTCTTATTGATCTGGCTATTGAGCCTTTTTTATAACAGGGTATAGTCCCTTCAAAACTATTTTCCTTTAATAAAAAAATCATGGATCATCATTTTGATCCACATGTAGTTGGAGGAAAGCTAAATGTGTTTTTGTAGATATGTAATAGGAGAGAGATGTTCTAAGGATACTTGGGAGATTTAGATCATTGGAGTTTGTAAGTAGAACAAGAGTGATTAGCTCTTGAGCTAGTGTGTGTATGTTTTCATTAAGGGATTTAAGTGTCCCACCACCAAAGGAAGAGTGTTGAAAGGGTGGTCTATTTTTCCCTCGATATAATGCTTCCAAAACAAAGGCCATGCTGCTGCAGATAAAGTTGGGAATTTTTTTTGTTGAAAACCACTACAAAGTCAAAAAATTAATGTATCATTACCCCCACCGTGTATTATATGGGTATTGATTATAGGTTGGAAATTTGGAAAAGGATAAATTGCGTATTGATTTTCCTCCACATTAGGTTATTTTTGGAAAATATTAATTATAATTTGATATTTTTATCATGATTGAATTGTGTTTGAGCATTGATAGTTGAATTGGTGGAATTTAATTGAAAATTTTGTCACTTGCTTGATTGAATTAGTGGGTTAGTCATGTATGATTTCCCATATATTTTCCCCTTTCTTCGATTAGGTGAGATGTGAAGGATCAAATGATTGAAGTGAAATAAGATAGAATTTAGGTACACAGTGTAAAAATTCAAAGTAATATATGATGTGATATAGATAGTATTAGGGTAGTATTGGGTATTTTTGATGAAATAATTGAAGAAATGAAGAGGAGTGTAATATGGATTAGGTAGCATGATAAATGTTGTGAACAAGATCCTAATGCCAATGAAAACATGAGAAAGTGATGAACAAGACTAACGATATGGACCACAAATGAAATTTTATTATTTGGTGATTTTGTGACCACAAATAGTATAGTTTTGTAAGGACTTTGGATTTACCATATATGGTAAGTAGTAAAAAGTGATGAGTAATTTTCATTTATGATTATGACTGATTATGATAGTGTTATTTGATTTGTGACCATGTCGTGTGGGAGAGATGATATCCTAACTTGGTTTAAGAGAGTGGTAGAGGCCATTCATTCCCAAATTACTAACAAATTGTTAAAGATTTTGATATTGAGATAGGTAGTAGAATAGGATTTTTAGTGTATTTTTTCAATTTTGAATTTTTGAATTTTTGTATGTTTTGGGCTAAGATGGGGTCGTAGGATCAAGTTTTCCCTAGGGACTATAGTATATGGTATGATCCCAAAACTATAAGCCATCATCTTGTGAACCATATGGTTTTGTCCCATTGCTAACTTTTTACTCTAGTGGGATTTCACACAAGTTTTCTTGAGATTAGTGGCTGACACATGGTTTTTAGTTTGTTGTTTTTGATATGAAATGAGATGTACATGATCAACAGTTTTATGGGGGATGACATATGATTACTTTATTGGGATTGGGAATTGATGATATAGGGTGAAATTTTCTAGACATGGTAGTCCTATGACACATGGATGGATTAGGGGATTTTTCCCTAATATGCATATGATTACTGCATTATGTGAGAGATGATGTGCAAATACTTGTACATTTTTTCTCTGGATAAGGAGATGACATTGAATATGGAGGATGTGTATCAAATTCTATGATTACCTATTGTTGGGGAGAGGGTGCAAGTACTACTTAAGAATGTTCCATTATAGATGAAAGATGCAAGGAGATTTTAGGTGGGTCATCATGATAGGGAAAATTTTACTATATAGCTAGATAATATTGTGATAGATTCCATTCCATGTGTGCGAATTTTATGACGGTGATATTGGATTCATTTGTGGCAATAGATGGTGGTTGGTTTGCTATATCTCAATGTATTATACAAATTTTCTGACATATAGAGGAGAAAGGTATAAGATATGCTTGGGGAAGGTGCATGCTATCCCAATTATACATGGATATATATAGATTAACATAATATGGTCATGGAGGATAGATAGGAGGAGTGAAATTGTTACATATTATGGGATTATAAGCATATAGTAGTGTTGAGACCCATTAGTGGGCCTCATACCAATTAGGTATGACCAAATATTGTTGTCATAGGTTGATAGTGCGTGGAGGTTGCGGGTATGACATAATGACCTATAGGTAATTATTAGATAGGATGGGCCCATGTGCATTCATATGGAGACCTTATAAATACTATGAGGGATATGCCAATAAACCAAAGTGGAGCTACACCATATGCAATGATCAATGTGGTTGGAGGATCAATTTCTGGGATAGGTAAATCTATTTTAGTATGAGATAGTGACCCAAAATTTTTGCATGACATAGGAAGTTCCCCTTAGAGACCTATATATGATGGTAATCACAACATGCAACGAGGAGGGTGAGAGCGAGGGTAGGGTCCATATTTAGAAAGTTACTATTACCACATGCGGATGAGGTGGACCCAAATATAGTACCTATTTAGAGAGATGATGTGGGATATACTCCTGCATACATATAGTGGTGGGTGCTACTATTTCTTGTCATAATGGATGGATCACGTGGGCTTGAAATAGGTAGATGAGGAGGAGAGGATTCTAACTTGGTGATGATACCATGAAAGCCTCGTGGCACAACATAAGTATTGAATGAATGTTTGATGATTGTTTATATATATTGAGTAATTGTGTACATATAGGGTGTTTGTTATCATAAGATTAGTGAAAATTGAAAAATTTACAAGTCATCGGAAAAATATCATGTTTTATCCATGTTTCCACCCTCTTGTTAAGCCACTTTGAAGATGAGTTAGTCAAAATTTGAAAAAATTGGATCAAACCTCGACAAATCAGTTAATTGACAAACAAGTGAAACTATTATTCTATTCCACTTGTTCCTGTTTTACCGCCTCCACCGTATTGCACAAGAAAATTGGATATTATGGAAAGTTTCAACATTTATGAAAATGCTCACTAGTTCTTTGAGTTCTCTGACCACTCACAAAATCCACACAAAGTTTTCATCGGATAAGTCGGTTTTTGATGACACTATTCAAATAGTTCTTATTTTCCTATCATTCCCCAAAGCCCCAAAAGTGCTGAAGATAAAGTAAAAGGTAGCAATTATTGGTGATGTCTACTCCTTCATGAACTCATGGAACAATTCCATGCTTCGCGATTCCTGTTTGGCCCACACAAGACACTAACATAATAATTGTGTGGCTCCTAAGTTCCATGAAACTCCTCACTTACTGCAAAAGTAAAGGAGAATGGTTAGTGTTAGTTAAGTTAGACATTATTAGAACTCAATGATCTATTACTCCATTCCACGGATGCTCCATAAATCTACCCAAGTCATAAAATCTTAGATCGGTGTTTGAAGGCCTAGGATGAATTGTTCGAGTTCCTCTAGTTCTCCTCTAACCCGTTTGGATTGCATTTTTGACATATTTTATTAGAAAAATATCAAATTTGTGCCAAGAGGATATGGTTATAAAGGTTTTAAACTTGAGTGATTGTAATGTAATGATAAATAGAGTATTTATTCCAAATTTATGTATTATTCAACTCAAGTTTATATGAACTAGGGAGAGTTAAAGGAAAGTAGTTAAAATGACTACTTTAGGCTAAATGAATCTATAAAATGTTGGAATGTAATTTTAAATAGGTTCTTTCCCATATATTTCTCTCTCTAATTCTCTAGGACTCTCTATATTTGCTTCCATTGGAGAAGAATGGTTGTAACTTTACGCACACTATTTTCCTTTTTTATATAAGAATTCAATGCTATTTTGATTACTACGTTTATGTTCTCCAATTGTAAATTTTGTTATTCTACTTATACTTAGATGATATCATTGATGTTGTTCCTTCATGGTGTGTTCGATGCTATAATATTTAGACTTGGTGTTGGTTTTCAAGGTACACAAAATTTGTTCCATATCCACTCATTCCAGAGGCGAAAAGACTTTGTGATTTATGGTTTTGCATTTATCATTATATTATATTATTCCTAACAGATAGAGGGTTTTTTATTTCATGCTTATACACACGATATCTCAACAGTTCTATGATTTATTCTGATGTAGATTTATATTTTCCCACTTCCTCTTCTCTATCTTTCCCTTTCCATTTTTTTTTCCTTTTGCGCTTTCCGGTCAAAAGCACCAAAAATACAAAAACCATCATACGAGGAATTTCCCCTCTCAAATGTAGAGGAAAAACACTTGTATAGATAGGTGAATTTACCTAATTATTGTAGGTTTTTATGTGATTCCATTGTGCATATTCAAAGGTGACATAAAATCCAACCAATAGTTTTTGGAGACTCTATTGGGGATGAAAATTCTGTCACATTCATTTATCACATTTAGGAACCTCCCTTGGAATGGAGGCTGACAACAGTACATATGGTTGGTACCTTTATAAAATGATAAATATCACTTAAAACCTTGTGCTAGTAAGTGATAGTGACATTGATGGAGAAGAAGGAAACTATATGTGCTTTGAACTTTCAAGTTATAGATGATCCATAACGAGCACATTTTTAGGAAAATCGAGAGCATGGATTTGCAAAAATATAGAGGTCTCATATTTTTATTGAAAATATATAATTGATTAAATAAATAGAAGAAAAGATGTCATTTCCAAAAATTCTACTACTCCACCTAGAGGAAAAAAGGTCATTGGAACATCTATACGAGCTGCAAAAGAGAACAAAAAATTGTAGGAAAGGGTAGCTAGATTGGATAGAATTACTACATCTGATGATCCTATAATTAAATCCTTGTGGCTTCAATTTAAAAATAGTGTTGTGAATGAACAATAACGAATATTTCACTTGCTTATGACCATAAGTCTAGGAAACTAATGAAAGAGGTACAAAAAATATATTGAATGCTATAAACATGTGAGAATTCAAAACAACTTGAATATGAACCATTAGATGAGATTGAGGCACCCCATAATGAAGAAAATAACAAGCATCTACCATAACTAGTTCTTGTTGATCCTCTACACTATAAAGTATTTATCCAGGAGTGATACCTCAATGTAACTAGTGAATGTATTATTATTAAAGCTTGAGATAAATGTCAATTTGACATCATTATAGGTTATGAAGAAATAAAGGAAATTGAGATACCATTCATGACTTCAATTCAACCTAAAATAGAGTGCTTTGAAATAATGACATGCACAAAAAGTGAATATCCTTGTCTTGAAAGAAGTGATCTCATGCTCATTGAAGTTTCTATTCAAGAAATTATGCCAAAGATGGATCCCTATTCTTTTCCAATATTTTTCAAGAGAATTTTTTTGAGGTAATTATTAATGATTTACTTTTTGGTTTTGATTATTCACAAGTATTCCATATCAAACAAGATAAAAATGATGGACTTGATGGTGTTCTCTCTTCTAATATTTTTTTAACATAAAAGGAAAGATGATAATATTGTTAAATATTTGTTTTCTTGTCATACAACTATTGATTTCCATGTTAAATATAAAAATAAACCAACAATACAAATCTTGCCTAGAAATCACAATATCTTGGAAATTGAGGTAAAAATGTTGATTTGGTAAAAACAACAGTTGGTTTTATAAGGAAAAGATAGGAATTATAGAGATAAAATAAGATATGGTGGAAAATCATTCAGTGGTCACACTCCATCCTCTCTAAAAACAAATTATGAAGAGGAATTTATGGAAATGCACGATTATCCCAAGTTGTGTTGTGATGTTTTCTTCATCTCACACACATATGTTGTTAATTATTCATTGAGGAAAAAGGATTGTGTTGCAATGAACAAGACTCCTCATGAATCCATATTTCAAGTATTAATGATTTAAAAACATTAGAAAGGAGGTAATCAAGGGTCACACAAGCTAGTGCATGGTTTCATTACCCCACTTCTTCATTACCAAAAGATATTTTTTTTTTTCAAAAATATATTCAACTCTTCACTTGGACTAAACAATTTCATATTGTAATATAATTTGTGGATGAAATACTTGTTTCCATCCTTCTTCTCAAGCCATGTAATGATCCCACAAAGTTTTGGTTTAACTAGTTGATCATCTTCAATTTGTGGAAGCTTCATACCTTCAACACAATATTTCATATGGGTACATATTTTTCTCAACATGTTTCTAGGTTCGTGTAAATTTTGAGCATCCTTTTCTCTCCTATGTAAATATTTTCTTCTCCTTTATACATATTTTCCCTATTTTGGCTTGTTTTCCTTCTCGTTTCTCTGTTTCGGTTTATGTGTATGTTCCATAAGTGCAATATATGTGAGTTTTTTCCTATGTTTGTGTTGAATCCTTGCATGTTTCCCAATGAATAAGACACTAATCTAATGAACCTTGAGATTTTGGAGTTTGAAACTACTCCTTAGTTTTACTTCTCCTAATCTAAGTCATATCCTCAAAAAATCCATTTGTTGTCATAGATTAGTAAAGCTTCAAAATTTTAGAAGTCATGGGCAAGATATCTATATTATAGTCATTCCCCCTCTTGTTGATCCTCTTTGGAAAAATAGTTATCTTTACAAAAAACAGGCTAAAAATAGAAAAATCGGACATTTGAAGAACAAGTGGAGTAGTTCCTCTATTCCACCTCTTCCTTTTTTACCACAGAGACCAATTTATATGAAGAAGTTGGTAAGTTTTGGTTATGTTGGCACTAAATACAATGTTTGTGGGTACCTTTTGTTCTCTCGACCACTCATAATCACCGAACTCAACACATAGGATTTGCATTAGATAAGTCAAACATTGAAAAAACCAGAGGAAAATTTACTTTGTTCCTCATATTCTCTACAGGAATTACTTACCCAACCACTTTGGAAAAATTGTGTTGCAGTTATATCATGTTTGGTGGAACCATTTTAATTATTCCCATATTTCATTTTTATCCCTTAGACTTGTAAGTTATGACAAAGGAAGAGGTGGTAAGATCGATTAAGTCGGCCAATTTTAGGAACTTGGAGAATAATTCCTTAGTTCCATTGATTCACCAAAAAACTTCCCAAGTCATAAAATTAAAGGAAATTAGTCAAGTTGGTTAATAAAGACACTCAGGAATAGTTCTTTAGTTCATCTTGTTCTCTAATTTGCCTCTTGGACTAACTTTTTTCCAGTTGATCATAGGAAATGTCGATTTCACCAAGGAAAGGTGGTAATGAAGGTTCCAAACTTGATTTTTGTAATCAAATGATGAAATATTTTCTTTGTACAAAATTTATTGTCATTTCAACAAAAGTTATGTAAAATAGAGTGAGTTAGAGTAATAAGTACTTAAAATAACTACTTTTAAGCCAATGTGCCTATAAAAGGTTGAAATGTAATTGTAAAGGGGAATTTTGGACTCTCTTTATTTGCCTCTCTACTTGAGAATTACAAATGTAGCTTTGTGTACACTTTTTCTCCTTAATTAATAAATATAATACTTTTCTCATTACTACATTAATGCTCCCCAATTGTAAACTTTGTTATTATATTAATGATTAGATGATGTCATTGATGTTATTTTTCCTTTGTGATGTATTCAATACTCTAATATTTAGACTTGGTATTTTCTATCAAGGGACATGTACTTTGTGCCACATCCATGTATTCCGAGGTGATACGAGACTTTTTTTCTTGATAGCTTTGCACTCATCATTATATTCGACATTCATGTGAGATAGAGAGATTACATTTTGTGTTTATATTTGAGACATCTTAGCAATTATCTGATCCTATTTTGTTTTAGATTTATTTATTATTATAATTTATCTCTCTTTATTTATACTTCCAATTTTTTCCCTTTTGTGCTTTCAGGTTAAAATCGCCAAAAATACAAAAACCCCATCTTACAAGAGGAACTACCCTTTCAGCACGGAGGAACGTCACCATGTAGATAGGTGACATTCCCTAGCTGTTGCTGATTTTATTGCACTTCGATTGGGTGTATCAATAATATAAAATGACATAAAATCTAACCAATAATGTTGATGATAATGATTTTTTATTATTTGGTTTGTATGATTTCATACAGGTGATTCTTACTAAAAAACTATTGTAGATGTTGCGGTGTACATGTTGACTCGTAATGTGTAAATAGATTTCATTGTGGGTGGTGGTTTATTAGAGTAGGTAGATGATATCGTTAGTGAGCATACCCATTTATTTAATCCAGGTGGCGATGGAAGTGACCACCTATTTAGTGGTATGGGTAGAGAGAGATGAGGTAAGGGCAAAGCTAGTATGTCTTTAGAGATGTTGCGGGAGGAGGAGGCCTAGCGCAATATTTTTTACTTGGTATGTGGAGTTACATATGTAACATATGGATATGGAATATGAGGATGCAATGTTGTGGGTAAAGGTCTAGGAGTATCAATCATGATCATGGAGAAAATTCTAGTGGTGAAATCTCTAGTTTGAGAGATCCCACTATTATACGATATAGTAGTAGTGATGAGGATTGAGGGTAGTGGCCTTGATTGTATTAAAACACACACACACACACACACACACACACACACACGATCATTTGGATTTGCGTTGTGTTATCATGTGTATAGATGAAGTCTATTATTGATTCTTGATGATATAACTTAATGTGTATGATGATATTATGTGTTATTAGTGTTGATGATTCATATATGTTGTATTGGATGTGTTATTTTTATAATAGATGATAGATAGACATTTGATGATTTGATATTAGCTGGTTGGTGTATCTAAGAAATATGATTGGATATGAAATTATTGAATATCCTCTCCTACGAGGAGAGAGAGAGAGTGAGATGTTATAGTGATCTGTATAGGATACAATCTACAAATAATCAAGGAGCCAAGAGTTCTTAAAAACCTATGCGTAGAATTTAGGGATGGTGATCCACTCATGTAACCAATAAATTTTGCAAAGTTACCAAAATAAAGAGAGTCAAAAATGTAGAATAAATAAAGAACCTATCCAAAAAATGAGGTGATGAATGATTATGCATGGCTCGAGTGATGCTAAAGAAGATACATGTGAATTAATAATAATATTGTTAATGTTAGGATCTTGTAATAATTTTTTTCTTTCATGATCCAATTGGGATGAGATTTAGCAGTGGGTTATGACTTTGTATCTTGATTAGAGTCAAATATGATAGAGGAATCCATAAATAAAACTTAGTATTGGGGATATGATCATGTAGGATTATAGATTATTGTGAGTGACATCATGAAAAAGGTGAGTATGATCAGCTAGGATGTCATCCTCAAAAGGTGATGATACCCTTGTCTTCAAGTAACTTAAGCTTATTGGTAAGTGTATAAAAATAATTATTCCAATGTACATTGATTCTATACAAGTTTGAATAATGTTGATTGTGATTTTATTCAACCGGTGAGGAGGAGGGTGCTCATTAGATGGTAACCAAATCAAATTATCATTAAGTAGGGTGTGTAAGATGTCATGTGGCCTAGCATAATGGGAAAAGTATAAGGGTTCTCACTTAGGATGAGGAGTGAACCATGGTGGAGGTCTACGTGGAAGTGGGTTGAGATGAGATGTATCACCATGATGAAGGACCTTGACCTCATGTGTATGGGGGATGAAGAATGGGAAGCTACTACAATAGTGCTAGTGGATGGACCTTGATTATACAAAGGGAGTGTATGTGAAGGGGTGGGAGTTGTGTTAGTTGTGTGTGCACCATAATGTAGGTTAAGGATTTCTTGTTCTAAATCAATGAATTGAAGACAAAGGGTTGTAAAATAATCACATGTGTCATACAATAAATTTTTCTTAAGAGGAAAGATCAAGCCACAACAAAAAATATATATTGCATTTCTAAATCAATAGGCTGATATATTAAATGATAGATGTAAGATACAATCACTAACAAATTTAGTTTTTCCTTGATGTAATGATTGAAAACGTTCATATGTAACCTTAGGTCCATTATTAAAGATAAATTGCCTAATAAATGCTTCTTCCATGTCAAGAAAAGTACGCATAAACCCATACGTTAAATGTTGCAACCAATCTAATGTAATACCAATGAGACTATGAGGGAATGCTTTGAGAAGTAATTTATCATTTTGATGTGAAGCCATTAAAACATGATACACTTTGAAGTTCATGTAAGGGTTAAAATTTAGGTATGGTAAAACCCTTATGAAAGGAAAATTGAATATTTTCTTAGGAATAGGATTGTCATAGATCAAATCCTGATCAAAACTAGTATAATAGGCTTTAATTTCTATGGTAAGATTATGAACCTAAAATTTTAAGTCACTTGATAACATGCACAAGAGAAATGAATTCTTGGGGAGGAATAACATAAAAATTAATCGGTTCATTGAGTGGTTGTACCTTTTCATCATGTGTACCCATGGTAACACTATTAGGTTGGAATTGAATCTTTGGGCTAGCTAGTGGAGAACTGATATTGAAACTAGGAGAAATAGGCGAAGAACTAGGAGTGGAAGATTTGAAAAACTTATCATCAAAATCCTTAACATGGCAAGAAAAAACATCATAAGAATCATTAGGTTCATCATCATGCAAAATGGTTTTTTGAGAAAAAGAGTAGAAAATCATACATCATTTGTAGCAAAATTATGTTCTCAAGCATCTAAGACATCTTTTTTTTGAAGAGAGAGAAGGTACACTAACATTATTTTCAATAATATTTTGTGAATGAGTAGATACATTACCATTTGGAGGAGGAAGGGAAGGAACACATGTATCATTTGTAACCACATTTTTTCACTAGTATTAGAAAAATTATTTTTCGAAGATGAAGAAACACAAACGTCATTTATCACAATATCTTGTACATAAGTATCCAAGGAAGAAACAAAAATAGTGGAAAGTGAAGTATTTATAACATTATAAACATCATATTATTTATCGGAGAAATGAAAATAATCCTCTTTGCATGCATCATGATTATTTTCTTTATAAGAAAGATATTAAGTGTCACTATCAACAAAAAATAGAGAAATCGAGTTAAGAAGTGGAAAGTCATTTATCACATTTTTAAAACAATCATGAATAGATAGATGAGTAATAATAGGAGAATATATAGAATACACACATCATAAATGGGGATGATATAAGTAGGATATTGGAATATATTACGATAGGGATCTACACTATAATGTTCTTTTTTCTTATAATGACACACATACATTTGGGGATCGTTATCTTCATGACATGTATAATAACCATAAAAAGAGGGAGTATAAGACGTATGGATTATAAAAATCATAAATATAATATACATGATGGGATATGGGAGAGGAACACATATTGTAGGCTGTGCAAAATATTACGGTAGGCCACAAAAATGTTGTACACTAAAAAGACAAGAAGACAAATGGTTATGGATTTCAAACACTTAGGGATCCTAGGAAAACTAGGATTAGGAAAATAGACATTTTACCAAATTATTTAACCTAAATGTTTAATCATTATAGGGGCATATTAACTAATGGTAAATTATCCTAATAAATTAGTTTCCATGGCTAATTACAAAAATGCCGGGATAAAAATATGAACAATACTAAACAATGATGAACATAAAATAAACAAAACACTTATAATGAGAGAGAGAAGATGACTTTACTGATATCCCACTCACTGTGTGATGATCTAGGCTGATATGATGACTAAAATAGAATGAAAATGATCTGATATGTCTATGTCTCTTAAATTGTATCATGCGAGCTTAATAGACAAAAGCAAATGTGGCGGGCAAAGCATATGGATACTTATGGATATTTCCATACACTTTAATCCCTCTTTTCCCTTAAGATATGGCTCATGTGTGGAATTTTTATATGTCCCCTACTTCACAATTTTGTATCTCTAACTTCTATTGACACCATGATCTTCACACCTATTCCTACAAAAACACAAGCTACCCCGGATAGTACTAAAGCACCCATTGACCTAAAATAAAGAATATCAATTCTTGAGTCGAATGAACCTTGACGGTCACCCCATTGTGGTTATATTGAGTGTTACTCTACATTTAAAACTCTATATAGTTATGGCGTGTGTGTGATTATAATCATGTACCGTTGAATCTAGGTTTTCCTTTATGCATGTAGCACCAAATAATGGGCTATACTAGTTTTCCCCAATATATGTGTGGTATGGAATTAAGAAGATATGATCTTCCTATACTATGATAATGGAATCCAAATAAAGTTCTTAGGCTATTATTTGTATCAAATGATGGTAGTAGATAGTAATAGTTACCTTCTTACATCTCTTAGTAAGATAGGTATTTATGAGTTTTTTTATTCAAAATTTGAAATTGGTGACAAAAAAACCAACTCAAAATATAAAATTCAAGTAAGAAAAGAGTGATGAAGAATACCAATGCAAAGGTCTAAAAAATTAAAGGAAGTTCCAAATTGTATAGGAAGGACCATAGTATACAAATGCTATGGTCCATTCGTATGCTTTAGTCCAGAACTCTCGAAAAAAATAGTGAAGACATGTAACATCCCGACTTAGTGTATATATGTTGTTGTCTGAAATTGATAATACTTGTCTAAGTTATGGGATTTTGATTTGATTTCATTAAGACTTTTCATATATCAATTTGTGTTGATGACTAATAAAATATTAATAAATACATATATGTAATATATATATATATATATATATATATATATGTACACACACACACGTACACACACACACACATATATATATATATATATATATATATTGTATAGTTTATGAAGCTTTATTAATATCTATGCTTTGTTTTAAATAGGTCATATGACCACTGATTGGTTAGTATTGTTTCTTAAGTTTATTTTAGAATATTGAATTGGTCATGGGACCACCATTGGTTAATATGGTTTAGCATGGTCATCGACCACTCGGCATAAACATTGGTTAAGTGTGATTTTTGGTAATGCACCTCACACCATGTAAGATTTATGGTTTTAAAAAGGGTTTAAGCCACGACGTGGCATTGGAAATAAAGGAGGAATTTAATATTGTTAGGTTCCTTAGGAACCATAAGATTCTACAAGAAGCTAAACATGAAAGGTTTACGATTTGTTTAGTTTTTCATTTTGTTGTTTGGGCTCTGCGTGGAGTTTGTGCATAGATATTTTTATGGAGATATTTTTAGAGTGATTGTGCATGTGAGTTATGGTTGTTGTTATCACCGTTTATGATGGAATTTTTGGTATTTAAATCTGATGTTGGAATGTTTGATGGGTTTTTAGAGGCATTCGACTTGGCAGGTTTCAAAGAAGATTAAAGGCAAAAACAAACATGAGTTTTCATTCTCTCACTCCTTGCTATTATTTTGATGAAATAGATTAATGCGGTATTTGGTTTAAATTACTTGTGAAATATGGAAAATAAATTAAAGTTATTTATATATCATTTAGAACTTTTTGGTTATCTTCTTTATATGAAAACATCTTTGCGAATATCATGCAAGTTTTGTATATAATTTGGTTAATGAAGAGAAATCAGTATACGGTTTTGTTTTTGTAATTTGATGAGATTTTTTAACTTAGAATGTTACGGATCCTCTAGGTGTGATTAATTATGGAAATATAGTTACAACTCCTATAGAGTTTATTGTTTTGGTTCGATTGAGCTCATCTTTGAGCTATGCTTATCTGACCCCTATAGAGCTTGTTGTTTTGGTTCGATTGAGCTCATCTTTGAGATTTACTTATATCATTGTATTATGAGCTCTAAAAAAGTATGCTATTATCAAATGTCCTCTCAAATAAGTTATTTATTTGGTTATTATGAAAAAATATAGGAAGGAAAGTTGTTTTGGTTTTGGGTAATTAATTAGAATTTGGAAATGAATACATTTATAGGGATATGTATATTTGAATAAAAAAAAAAAGGAAACATAAATGTTTAAGAATCCTTCAAAAAAATTATTATTGTTAATCTTTCTCTACATGCATTTTGTATTTGGGATATTTAGTGGAGTTTGAAAATGAGCATACTTGTTTGTTTTATTTGATAAAATTGGGGATATAAACACTTTGGTTGTGGATAATTGTACATTAGGGGCAAGGAGAAAGGAGATACGAACAACTCCTCTCCAACATATTGTTATGATCTGAGTTTAATTATTTGGTTGTAAAAATAAAATAGGGGAAGTTCATAGCTTCCACATTGAGATAGATTATTTTCATTTCTTATTTTGATATATAAATGAATTCAGATTTTGAGATGGATATGCATGGCCAATTTGGTTTAAATTTCCTATTGAGTTATGTAATTTATTATTTTCTTAAAAACGTTGGGATTTCTTTTCCATATTGGAACTAGACCTTTTAGTAACTCTTGTTTGGATTGGATGATGTTTTGCATGGGATCATAGATGGTTGTTAAACATTTTAAATGTATATGATTGAAGTCAAATAAATGAGAAAATCTAATTAGTGTTACTTCCATAGTTTTAGTAATTAAGGTAATATATTGGGACAATTATTGGGTATTACCATTACTATATTTTCATAATAATTATTAAGTCAAACATGACCTGTAATGTCTGGATCTTTAGGTGGGAAATAATGTGAGATATCAAATTTATAATTTTTGTTTGATTAAGCTACAAATGTTATAATATTGTCTATTAGTCTAAGTTTTATAATGCTGATTTTAAATAATGTTAGTGAAAAATTGTTTTATTATAATAATGAAGTTTATTATTATACTTAGTAAGATTGATTCTTAATATAAACTAGGAAGTTTATAATTATAATTTATTGATTAAGAATAACCTTTAACCAATATCTTACACAATTTTTCCTACAAATTACCTTAAAGTTACAACTTGTATCTAAGCATACATGATTGTTTAATATAAATATGAAAGGGATATTCTACCAAATGGAATGAAATATACAAATATCATATCTAAGATACATAAAAGTCAACACCATATTAAATCAACACCATATTTAATGTGGTTCACCCAAAGGTGGGCTATGTCTACCAAGAAACAAGCCAATCTATTATCCAAAGCTTTGACAAGATATACAATGAATATTTACAATCTTCCACACCTCTCAGATGTACAATACTTTCTTTCTCAAGCTTTTTGCTTCATCACCAAGAATTTTCTCTCTCACCAAAATTTTCAAGTTCTTTCTAATTCTTGTTAATCATCTTACTTCTTACTTAAACCCTAGATTTTATGCTTATATAGTCATTTATAGACTTAGGGCACTTAGCCATGCAATTACAATCAATAGAAATACTTTAATGCTAAAAATAGATCTAATTCCCGAGAGTTAATTAAAACATCCTCACACATAGTAACCGATGCCGGTTAGACCTAACCACTGTTGGTTCCTCCTTTCTAACCTTTCTAACCGATGTTGGTCATACCTAACCGATGCTAGTCCTGGTGACCGATGTCAGTTCCCCTTAACCGATGATGGTTACTTGTATTTTCTAGCAAGTTTCCATTGCATGCTAAACTGAAGTAATTGAGCTCCACAACTCAACAATCTCCCACTTGGAGATTAATTACTACACCATACCTATACAACATCATTCTTGGATCCTTCCTTAGCTTTGTTTCTTCCTCTTCAAGTCTCAAACTCAAGACCAACAAAAGTGGAGTGTAGCTCCAACTTCTCCTTTGCTAATGGCTTCATTAGCATATCCACAGGGTTCTTGCTCATATGAATATTTTCCATATTCAACTGTCCATCCTCCAATACCTACCGTATATGAAGTGATACCTCAACTAAATGTGTTTCATTCTCAAATGAAACACTGAGTTCTTTTCCAAATGAATTGCACTCTGACTATCACTGAACAATTTACAATCACTTTTCTCCTTTCCCAACTCTTCCATGAACCTACTCATCCATATCATCTCCTTGCTAGCCTTTGTAGCTGCAACATACTCTACCTCTGTAGTAGACAAAGCCACAACCTTCTACAATCTTGAAATCTAGCTAATTGTTGTTCCCACCTACTGATGAAAATATATCCAGTAGTGCTCCTCCTACCATCTAGATCTCCAGCCATATCCGAATCAACATAGCCACATAATGAAATATCCAAACCTCCATAGCATAACTACATGCTAGATGTCCCTTTCAAATACCTAAGTATCCATTGGACTACTTTCCAATGCTCTTTACCTGGATTAGCCATATATCTACTCACAACTCCCACTTCTTGTGTAATGTCTGGTCTGGTACAAACCATAACATACATGAGACTTCCAACTACTGAAGCATATGGCACTTGTGTCATGTATTTGACCTCCTCATGTGATGAAGGACACTGATCTTTGCTCAATTTGAAGTGTCCAGCCATAGGTGTACTAACAAGTTTTGCATTCTGCATGTTGAACCTTTCTAACACCTTGTAGATATAATCCTCCTGAGACAAATACAATTTCTTATTTTTCATGTCTCTATGTATTTTCATGCCAAGGATTCTTTTTACAACTCCTAAATCCTTCATAGAAAATGTGTGAGCTAGCTTTCTCTTAAGCTCACCAATGTCCTACATACTAGATCCTACAATAAGCATATCATCCACATACAAGTAACAAAATAATATAGCTCCCATTTTCAAGCTTCTTGAAATAAACACAATGGTCAGATTCACATCTCAAGTAACCATGCTCATGCATAAAACTATCAAACCTCATGTACCATTACCTTGGAGCTTTCTTGAGCCCATATAGGATCTTTTTCAACTTGCACACTAGTTTCTCCTTACCCTTGACTTCATACCCAAGTGGTGCTATACATATATAAATCTCTTCATCCAAATCACCATGAAGGAAATCCGTCTTCACATCTAGTTTCTCTAAATGCAAATCTTCTACTTCAACTAAAATCAATACAATACGAATAGAAGTCATCTTAACAATAGGAGAAAATATTTCACCAAATTCAATACCTTGATTTCTATGTAAATCCCTTTACTACAAGCCTTTCCTTTGTACCTTTTATCCACCCTCTTCTTCCTTAATCCTGTAAACCCACTTGTTCTACAATGTTCTCTTACATGCTGACAACTTAACCAAATCCCAAGTCTGGTTTTGTTCCAAGGAGTCCATCTCCTCATCCATGCCATGCTCCCACTGAACATGAGTCTTATCCTGCATTGCTTCTTCAAAGCTCTCTGGTTCACCATTATCAGTCAATAATAAATAAAATAGAGAAGGTGTAAATATTTCTGAAGTTTACTTACCCTTTGTGACCTTCTCACAGGAGTTTGGGGTACCGAGGCTCAATCTGACCTCCTGACATTCCTATCCAAATCTGACAGTGAGTGACCGATGTCGGTCACCTCTAACCGACACCGTGGTTCTGCTAACCGATGCCGCTTTTCTCTCTGTAATCCGATACCGGTTCGTCTGACCGATGTCGGTCAGGGGTTAACCAACACACGCATTCTTGTGTAACCATGTTGGTAATTATTTTAAATCCAGAGTTCATTTTCATTCACAAACTTCTCAACCGGTTCATCCTTGGGTACCAAAATTTGATCCTCTGTACATTCTCTTTTCATTCCATTCAACATCACGAATCCTAATAATTTTAGAATTCTCTAAATCCCAAAAATAAAATCTGAAATCACTAGATCCATAACCAATGAAAGTGCATCTCTTGATTTTGCATCCAACTTTTTTCTATTTTCCTTATCAACATGCACAAAAGCTTCTGAACCAAAAAATTTTAAGAAAAGAAAGATCTACCTCTTTTTCGGTCCAAGCTTCCTCTGGTATTCCTCCATCTAGTGAACTTGAAGGCCCACGGTTAATCAAATAAACCATATATCAACTGCTTCTACCCAAAACTGCAAGGGCAATCCAGAATGTATCCTCATACTTCTAGCATGTTCCATGATTGTCCTGTTCATTCTTTCTGCAACACCATTCTCCTATGGTGTTCTTGGAACCGTTCTTTCTCTACGTATCCCATTCACTAAACAATAATCATTGAAAGCCTTGCTACAATATTCACCACCATTGTCAGATCTAAGGCACTTTAACTTAGAATTTGATTCATTCTCAACAAGGGCTTTCCATCTTTTAAAAGTCTCAAAAACATCATATTTATGTTTAATACAATAAACCCATACCTTTCTTGTAGCATCATCAATGAAAGTAACATAATACTGGGATCCTCCATGAGAAGCTACCTGAGCTGGTCCCCACACATCTGAGTGTACAAGCTCCAATTTTTCCTTCTTAGTTGCCCCAACTTTGAGAAATCTCACTCTCTTTTGCTTTCCAAAGATACAATGCTCACATAAATCAAGATCTAAATCTTTCAAATCTGATAACTTACCCTTAGCCTTTAAGATCTGCATTCCTTTTTTGACTCATATGACCCAACCGGTTATGCCACATGCATGCATCTAAATTTGAAGTAGATAATGTAGAAAAGGAATCAGTAATACAGTAGATAAATATAACATTCCTACCTTCTTACCTCTTTCCACAAAAAAGCACCCTTGGTGACTTTCCAAGAGTCTCCTATAAAAGTAACCATGCAACCAGATTCACCTAGTTTCCCTATAGAAATAAGATTCCTCCTGAGGCTTGACACATGCCTCACATCTTTTAATACCCATGTATTTCCATTCTACAATTTTAGATGAACTTCCCTTTACCAATTAATACTACAAGGTTCATCATCACCCAAATAAACATGCCCAAAATTTCCCTGACATAATTTCTGAAATAACCCTTATTAGGGGTTGCATGGAAAGAAGCTCCTGAATCTAAAACCCATGATTCAATTCTACTATCTAAAGAAATAATAAGAGCATCTTGCATTACCTCTGATGCAACAAGATTTTTTTCTTTACCTTTGTCTGGTTGTTGGTTCTCTTTGTCCTTTGACCAACAATATTTCTTTGCATGTCCTTTCTTTCCACATTTCCAACAAGTAATTCCCTTACTTCTGGATTTAGATCTACTATCCCTTGACTTTGATTTCCCATTACTCTTACTCTTTGATCTCTCCTTCTTCTTGCCCTTACTTTCTACATTCAAAGCATTTCCAGATGATGATTCCTCTGTACTCTTCCTATGAATTTATTCATTCAAGATTATACTAACCACATCATCAAACTTCAAAATATTATTAGCAGATGTTGTATTACTAACAACCATTACCAAGTTATCCCAACTATCAGGCAAAGAACATAAGAATAAAAGTGCTTTTACTTCATCATCAAATGGTATAACAACCGATTTTAACTGATTTACAATAGATCGAAATCATTCAAATGACTAGATGTAGATCCACCTTCATGCATCTTAGAACTAAATAGTTTCTTCATCAAATAAAATTTATTTGAAGCACTAGGTTTTTCATATAAATTAGCAAGATATTTCATTAACTCTACCATAGAAGCCGCTTCTATAATATTGGAAGCCACGGATGCTGTCAGCTCAATCTTATAGATCCCAAAGCCTTTTTGTTAAGAATCTTCCATTCTTCATCAGTCATCTTCGTAGGTCTAGACTTCTCATCCAATGGTAAATACAAATCTCTTTGATACAGATAATCCTCAATCTACATCTTCCATAATTGATAATTTCAGCTATCAAATTTCTCTACCTTGTATTTTTTTTTCTTTTGTCATTGTTGTAGCTCCCACTCAATCAAAAACCCTCTGTGAGTAAATCTGTCAACACATAAAACCCTCAAACAAAGCTCTGATACCATTTGTTGGGGTTAGCACACTCGGTTGTATAGACAATATATCAGATCTAAGCATACATGCAAATAAAAGTGGATATTCTACTAGAAGAAATATACAAAACAAGAGACATAAATCAACACTAGATTTAACATGGTTCACCCAGTGTGGGCTACGTCCACCAAGAAACAAGCCAATATATTATCCAAAGCTTTGACAAGATATACAATGAAGATTTACAATCTTCCACACCTCTCAGATGTACAATACTTTCTTTCTCTCAAGCTTTTTCTTCATCACCAAGAATTTTCTCTCACCAAAATTTTTAAGTTCTTTCTAATTCTTGTTAATCATCTCTTTCTTACTTCTAAACCCTATATTTTATGCTTATATAGTTGTTTATATACTTAGGGCACTTAGCCATGCAATTACAATCAATAAAAATACTTTAATGCTAAAAATAGATTTAATTCTCGAGAGTTCAATTAAAACATCCTCACATAGGTAACCGATGCTGGTTAGACCTAACCACTGCCAATTCCTCCCCTTACGATGACCGATGTCGGTCATACCTGAGTGATGTCGGTCCTAGGTGACCGATGCCGTTCCCCCTTAACCGATGATGGTTACTGTATTTTCCAGCAAGTTTCCATTGCATGCTAAACTAAAGTAATTGAGCTCAACAATTTAGATTCTGAGATGGATATGCTTGGCTGATTTGGTTTAAATTACCTATTGAGTTATGTAATTTATTATTTTCTTAAAAACGTTGGGATTTCTTTTCCATATTGGAACTAGACCTTTTAGTAACTCTTATTTGGATTGGATGAGGTTTTGCATGGGATCATGGATGGTTGTTAAACATTTTACATGTATATTATTAAAGTCAAATAAATGAGGAAATCTAATTAGTGTTACTTCCTTAGTTTTAGTAATTAAGGTAATATAATGGGAAAATTATTGGGTATTACCATTACTATATTTTCATAATAATTATTAAGTCAAACATGACTGTTTGGATGCTAGGTGGGAAATAATGTGAGATATCAAATTTATAATTTTTGTTTGATTAAGCTATAAATGTTATAATATTTTCTAGTCTAAGTTTTATAATGCTGATTTTAAATAATGTTAGTGAAAAAATTGTTTTATTATAATAATGAAGTTTATTATTATACTTAGTAAGATTGATTCTTAATATAAACTAGGAAGTTTATAATTATAATTTATTGATTAAGAATAACCTTAGCCAATATCTTACACAATTTTTTCCTTAAAATTACAACATGGAATAAGAGTATGCAGACTCATGCCATTTCATATGAAATGACCCATATCTATTCTCTCTCCTACAAATTGTACGAAAGGTGTCATGCTTAAAGTGATTGTTTATATTTGATTTGTGATTTTATCATGTTTTAAGTTTATTTTGATATAAATATGAAAAGGGATTATTGTAATAATTTGATAAATACAAATGGAATGCCATCGCATCTTATAAATGGGTTGTTGGTGAAATAATTTGCCATGTTAAAACTTATGTACTTCCACCAACGGTCACTGGGCTAAGCCCCTCCTTCTTGTGTATGGGGAGGATCCCATTATTAAATGTAAACTATCTTAATTTTGTGGGGTGGAAAAATATGTCGGGATCACACATGAAGACTCCACTAAACCTACGAGAAATGTGCTTGTATGGAGTATATGGGAAGAATTTGTAGACATGAGAGATAAGGGAAATTTGGGGAAATTAAGAAAGAGAGGATTATTGTTGTGAGTAGGAACTAACAAATTTCACACACAATAACCAGAGTAGGTACACATTCAATTAGAGGAAAAACCAAATTAAGAAATTAGAAAAACTAACAAAATCAAGACACAATTATTTAGATTCATCAATCAAGGACACAAAGTTCCTTCTTGATTATTCAAGAATACTATGCTTATAAATTTGTAGAATAGAGGAAATCATAAACAAAGGAAATGGAAGAAATGTATATTTTATTTCTTGTGTAGTGGTGATACAAAGCTCAATAAGAAATAATAAGTAACCTACATAACCAACTTTCAAGCTCCTTCGAATGGATAACCCATTCCAGTTTATAAAATTATGAATTTTCCTTTCATCTACCAACCACATGATTCTTTATATTACTATTCCACTTATGACTCTTCATATTTCTAGGAAGTGAGGAAATAAGTCCCATTTTTATAAATAAAAAGGGACTTTTACAATGAAACATTAGAGAGTCACTTAAGTGAATAAGATGAAATGTCATGATTACATATAATGAAGAATTAAAAAGGGGAGAGAAGAGGAGAAATAATGAAGAGAGGAGGAGTAAGTTGACCACTCTCATGAAAATGAAACCATATAGGATGGAGAACTTGCTGATTCATGATCCTTAAGGGATAGTTTCTAGAAATAATTATTTTTCTTTGAATTATTTAATGAACTGATCCACCATAGGTGTCACCTTGTCTTCTTCAAGAATGCAAACAAATCTCAACACCTTGATCTATGTATTTGAAACTTCATTTATATCCTTGCACTAATTAGAATATTATTTGTGATCTCTTTTAATATCAAAAATAGATCCTCGATCTTTGTGAGGGACTCTAGGGTATATTCATTGAAGGAAAGAGGATCATGTGAATCCTTCTTGACCAAATATTGGAGGGAAATAATGAGTTCTTATGGTGATGAATTTGTGAGTGGAGGGAACTCAAGTCTCTGAACATAGTTGCATACCTCATTCAAAATATTACAAAAACTTTATCCACTAGAGTCAAATTCATAGATTGCATCTTTGATCATATCGTATCTAACATCCATGATGTATACCCAAGTTAGGGATAAATTTGCACTAGAAAATGTGAACACATATTTTCTCATGAGGGTGTGAGAGTCGAGGAGTTCATCTCATACATAATTGGGAGAACCTTATCCAGGTAAATATTTTCTATTTAAATCTCCTCTCTTGCTTTCTTTACCTTAAAAAAGTGGCAAGAACATACATGATTAGAGAGAGTACCTCTGGAAACAATGTGTTTCCTTTATCGATGATATTATGTATCCATCCCTCATTAGCCTTCCCCTGCATCACATACCATGTTTTTTCTTGATCACTTTAGGGTAAAAGCTACTGATTAAAGGAATGCCTTATACAACAATAAGAGGTGTTGAACCAAGATATAATAAAGGTTGCATGTAAGCATTAATATTTTTACAAATTCCTCCTATTGCTCAATTTTTTGTTTGTAATATCCATTTCAAGAAAGAAGGTGGGAAAAGGAGTCCTTGAAAACATGAGATTCACCCTTATGGGAAAATTGACCCAAAGAGACATCCATCATTACATAATCATCAAGTCATTTCTTTCATGGGATTATTTACCTTTAGATGTGTCACCTCAACATATTGAGCTCTAGATGCCTTGGTGTAGAAATGGGAAGTTGCTTGTTGATTTAATATAAATAGTATTAATTAAATCTTATTGTAGAGTAAATACTATTCCTAGTGATATAAAACTGATAATACATAGAAAGAAACAAGAAATAAGTAAGAAATGATATAAAACCCTAAGCAAGAAGGAAAGATAAAAGGACTTAGCTGATTTCTGAATGAACAGAAGTGCTCTAGATAGATGAAACACTCGAAACAAACCGAGGAGAGTGTCACAAAGGCTCGCTGGAGGTTGTGAACTCTAAAACTATTCTAGATAGGAGTGCCTACATGAGGGTAGGAGTTCCCATTCACTTTGGTTTCTTGATATGGGATATGGTGTCTAGGTAGATACTTTTGTAGATATGTATCTTAAGTGTTGAATAAACTTCATTGTTGGTCCCTATTTTTGCTCTAGATTCACCGTCTGATTTGTGATTGTACCTGTAACCTACAAAAAAAGTTCACCTACATATACCCACAAACCACATCAAATCTAAAAAGGAAAATACAATATTAGGAGTTGTGCTTAGACCCCAACAATCTTAGACTCACCCGAAGAGTGAAATAACAAGCGAGTGTTGCACTACATCTCATAATCCTTGTATTTCATGTATGTGTGTGTAGAAATGATGTCTTAGGATGCCATTGTACAAGTTTCATAAATGATAACAAGATAAATCTAGAATGTAGAAGATGTATAGTATGTGTGAATGAAATATAATATAATTCCCCTTCCTATGTTGTGTATGCAGAAGTATACAACCCTTTCCCTTTGTATGAGTGCTAGATGGATGCCTTTGATGCTCTTGTGCCTTTGAATGCAAGCTTAGGTGATGATAGATAATATTTAGTGCTTGGTCCCTTATTTTGAAAAAGTAACTATGTATTTATATGATTCCTTTGTCTAAATTTCATAGTCAATGACTAAAAGATGACCTAAAGTAGTAAAAAGTAATTAAGAAGTGACAAGGGTCTAAAAGGATGAGAAAAGGATAAGGAGGGACATGAGCGCACATGAGGATAGGAACACCCGATGCTAGTGTCTTGAATGGGCGTTAGTGTCCAAGGCCATATAAATATAAAATAGTTAAATTCCAGCAAGAGTGTAAGATGGTATAAATCCAGTAAAAGTGTAGAAGACAAATAAAAAAATAAAGGAAGTTGTCAATTAATAGTTTTCTTTCTTAGGAATCATGTAAATTCTAGCATGCTTTTAATACCTAGAAATGTACCCAAGTACATAGATTTTGTGACTATATTTTTCCCCCACTTTCTATTGTTGAGTGAATACATGATAGAATAAAGTAGTTAGAAGATGCGTACCTTATGATATTGTAGAGAGTGTGGTGAATAACGTGTCGAGTGGACAAGTGAGGCATGAAGAGATTGTAATGTGAAGCGTGGAGACTAGGAAAAGGGAAGTGGACCCTAGGGGTGAAGCATATGCGTAGCTTGTACATGTTTTTGTGCTTGTATTTTTGATGTAGGATGCTTCCTATTGTATATTAGAGATGAATCTATAAAAAGAAGAGTGAAAGAGTAGTCAAATTCCTATATATGAAAACTCTAAGTAAAGCATGTATAAGTATGTAAAAGTGTGAAAGTATGTAAAAGGAAAATGTGCACCTGATGTATAAGAGTGTAAAGGATAGAAAGATGTCCTGAATGCTATGAAGGGCCAATTAATTTGGTGATATCATGTCAAGAGATATTTTTTTGGGAGATCTCATGTCAAATGAAAGTTTTTTGGGAAATCTCATGCCAAGTGTGAGTTTTTGGGTGATCTCACGCCACATGAGAAGAGTGTTAGGGAGAGAGGTCAAGTTTTACTATCCTTCCATGAATGATTCCCAAATCAACACCAATGTAGATGGTACATATTGTGTTATTTTTATTGTTACATATTGTAACTGATTGTAGGAGATATAATGCATTATGTATCTAGAAGCCATTACTTTCTACTATAGAAATACTCAAAAAATATGATGTATTATGAAAATGGATATTTCTTCCCTATGGAAATTAGCTCCCGGGATAGGAGAGGAGAACCCGAGGCACTAGTGTTTGGGTTTGGGTGCTAATGTCTCAGATTGTGTGTGAAGTCTAAGTCTATTTTTGGACTATTCTATGATTGTATGCTTATTCTATTTCTATACTATACTGATCTAAACTATGGATTTGAGCTGTTATAGGGGTGATTTTTTCACCTAATGTATGCTACCCTTGTTTAGGGTGCATGCGATAATTGTAGGAGAATGCCACCCAAAGGAGAGGACCTGCTGCTAATTTGAAATGGATACCTACGGGGGTAGGGGATGTGTATAGTAGAAACCAAGGCACATGCAAAAAAATTAGGCTAATACAAGTGTTAGTAGTAAAAGTAGCTAACATGCAATAGAAAATAATGTAAGTGTGTAAACAAGATGGACCAAAAAAATTAGGTTTCATACATGGTACATCAATCATAGTGTCACAAGACAACCAAGGCCTAAGACACCGAAGAATATAATGATCATACAAGAATAGGGCATAGTTTGCAAATAATAACATACAATAGAAAACAAGATCAAGAAAAGTGTGACAAATACCCATGGTTGTAGATATCCCTATAAGAAAAATGCTACGCATGAAGCACACATTAAAATGTTAGAAAGATAAAGAGTATATCAAAGCATGTATAAATCAACAAAAATTAGAGTAACTGTAATGATAAGTGGTGAATAATGTAGTAATAGAACCTGTAATGTGTAGAATGTGAGAGTAGGAAAAGTATATGCCCCTAGGATCCTTGACGGGAATGAAAAAGGAGTCATGTCGGAATGATGCATCATGTAAGGAGATTTAAGCGATCTGCATTCACTTTCGAGACCAAGTGAACCCACATCTGTATACAAAAAATATAATGTCATACTTGAGTATAATAATAGAATAATAAGAAAAGTGTAACTTGTAAGTAGAATAAACAAGCAAGAGTAAATACAACCAAGATATGTAAATGCTATGAATAAAATGGTGGCATATAACAAATGTGAAGATGAGAGGGCCATGTGTTACCCCCAATGGATGTGTATAAAACGAGGTTCATTTATAAATGCCCCCTCATCAGTCAAGAATGAACCATAGAACAAGAGTACATCATTGGGAAATGGGTTTTCATGTGTGAGTAGATGCTAGAAAAGATATGTCATGAAGCACAGAGCGTGAAGTGTGTAATGTGAGATTTAAGGATGTAGTGTGCCCTCAACAGTCAAGTATGAATCATAGCATGAGATTTCATCATAGGGTAATAATGGTACAATGTATGTACGAAGAGGTGAGAATGCATAAAAAATTAGATATGAAGCATAGGGTGTATAGTGTAGTAGTAGAGACTAGAGATGATTGATATTCCTAGAAGGGGAAAGCACAATGCCCCGGTGGGTGAGGGATGAATAATTATGAAAACTCATCAAGAAGATCATTAGTTTCGGGTTGTAACCTATATGATCTGGATTAGAGACTTGGTAGGAGATAGTATGAGGCTGATCATAGATGGATCCAATACAACATAAATTATACATGTCCATAGTGTATTCTTCGTCAAGTAAAAGGAGGTTGTGGACAATCATGTGCGTACCAACGAGTGAGATTTTGTGTATAGCCAAGGAATGAATCATTGCATATAGAAATGGCCAAAAGGCATTGAAATGAGATATCAATGTGATTGGGATCAAGAGTTCCACCAATGTAGTCAAGCCAAGATTGCCCAAGGGTGAGTGGAGAGGAACGATGTGTACATGCAAGAAATACTGACAAGTGGAAGACACGAAGGCCATAGGAAGCAATAATGAGAACATATCCATGATATAGGTGAGGTGAGTGAGATGGAGGAAGAAAATCATCGAATGTGAAGCCTAAGTGGGCCAAACCATCAATTGTGCACAAAGGAAAGTGGGATCAAATGGAATATGAGGCTAATAAGATTCATGGATGAATAAGGTACATGTAAATGGATCAAGAGGTGGAGGGTATGTAACGGAGGATAATAAGTGAGATCCGGTGCATGTATAAAATCTGAAAAAGGGATAATAGTTATAATAGAAGGAGGGGGTTTTGTTAATTGATATTCACTTCGACCGATCTTGAAAAAAAAAAGTGTCTTGGAAGTAGGATTCATATATTTCTAGAGGAGTAAAATTGAGATTGCGTAGGTTTTCATTGGTAAGCTTGATGCCATCGACCTAATCATTAGAATCATAAGTGCTGGAATTTTTTTAAGGATATTAAGAGGATTAGAGGTAGATGTAGGGTAGGGGTTAGTGGTAATATATGGAGTAGTAGTGCTTTAGAAGTAGATGAGGTAGGTGATATAAGATCAAAAGTATGCGTAGGGATGGAAGGAAGGGGTGTGGAGGTAGAAGAAGTAGTGGGAGCACTAGATTGACCAACATCGTATGTATTGACATTATTGTAGGGAATATGTTGTAGTTGAGGGATAGTAATGGTTGTGATGAGATTTATATGAAAAAAACATGAATGGGTCAAAAATAAATGGATATAATATTCTCATATCCATCATGAAATAATTTAACACACCGATGAATTGTAGAAGGAACATCGTGCATAACGTGAATCCATGGTCTGCTAAGTAAGAAATTAAACTGAAATGAGGTGTCAAGGACATGGAATACAAGTGGGAAGGATTTTAGGGCCAACTCGTAGAGGTAAACTGTGGTGCCGATGCATGTGCAAATGATGGAATCATAGCCACGAATAAGAGTAGATGATTTATTGATTGAACTTTCAGAAGTCCTAATTGCTTAAGTAATGAAAGAGAACATATATTTATAGTAGAGCCATTATCAATTAGTACATTCTTGATAAATATGAAACCGACGATGAGCTATGATGAGAAAATATGTAGGAAGATCACTATTAGAAGTAGGTGGAATATCCTCATCATTGAAAGATATAACATGTGGTATATTTTTGAGGGATTGAATGAGATGCGTAGAGGAATCAAGTTATATCACTTTCAATATGGATGGATTGTAAAGAAAATTCTAAGGTATGATGGAAATCCGGTGCACTACATAAGAGATCATAAAGAGATATTTTGGTAGGTGTATTATTAATTTTCTCAATGATATCATAACATTTTGAGGTGGTAGGAAGAACTATAGAGGTAATATGTGGAGGAAAATAAATGAGTTTCCTTATGTAGCGGGTATTGACTACATTGGTAGTTGGATTAGGCATATGAGTAATGAAATGGGGAGGGTTCGAGTATGCAATTACATGAAATCAACAACTATAGTAATTGTGGCGTGAGAACCCTTGGTTAGAGCATAATATAGATAAGAATAGTGATCTATGAATTCAGAAGAAGGAGATAGAATCTAATGCATTCTCAAAAGGTATGGTTTGAGAGATGGGTTCACCAAATTATTTAATGTAAATTTAATTAATTAAATCTTATTATAGAGTAAATATTGTTCCTATTGATATATAAATGATAATATACAAGATGACACAAGCATTAAAAAAACAATGATGTAAAACCCTAAGCAAGAAGGAAATATAAGATGACTTAGTTGATTTCCAATGAACATGAACTGATTTGGGAAGATGAAACATTGAAATATATTAAGGAGAGTGTCACAAAGGTTCACTGGAGTTCTTGAACTCATAAATTATTCTAGATAGTAGCACCCACAGGAGGGAAGGAGCACCTAAGCACTAGTGTCTAGATCTGTGCAATGGTGTCTAGGTAGATGTAGATATGGATATTTTAGTGTCGAATAAGATTTTTTGTTGGTCCCTTTTTGTCACTTTAGATTTGCTATATGATTTGAAAATATGCCTATAACTGAAGAAAAAAGTTCACCTACACATACCCACAAACCACATCAAACCTAAAAAGGAAAATGTAGAATGATGATTCGGATTATCCCCAAAAGTCACCCAAAGAGTGAACTTATAATCGAGTGTTGTAATACATCTCAGAATCCATGTAGTTCTTGTGTGTGTGTGTGTGTGTGTACAAATGATGTCCTATGATGACCTTGTGCAAGTTGCACAAATGATAGCAGGCTAGATCTATAATGTAGAAGATGTATAGTATGTGTGAATGGAATATAATAGACTTCCCTTCCTATTCTATGTATGTAGAAGTATAAACCCTTACCCTTTGTATGATTGTTATATAGATTCATTTTATACTCTTGTTCCTTTGAATGCAAGCTTGGGTGATGATTGATAATGCTTAGTGCTTGGTCCCTTATTTTGAAGACATAACTATGTATTTATATGATTCTATTATTTAAATTTCGTAATTGACAACCAAAGACTGACCTAAATTAGTAAAAATTAATTAATATGGGAACAATTTCCAAAAGGATAAGAAAAAGATAAAGAGGGACAAGAACACCTAAGAGGACAGAGAACCTTGTGCTTTAGTGACTGACTTGGCACTAGTGTCCGAGGCCATAGAAAGATAAAATAGTTAAATGCCGTAAAAGTGTAAGATGTATGAAGCCAATAAAATTTTAGAAGACAAAGAAACAGGGTAAAGGGAGTTGTCAATTACTAGTTGTCTTAATTAGGAATCATGTAAATTCTAGAATTCTTTTAAGACCTCGAAATTTACCCAAGTTCATAGATTTTATGACTACACTTATTCTTTCTTTAACTTCTTGGTCCTTATGTATTTCAAGATGGCCTCAAAGCTAGGTTTCACTTTTTTTGCATTATCCTTGATTATTCTCCAAGTAATTCATTTACCCATGAAAAAGGATCAGTAGGTGTGGAAATGAAACTAGACATCTCATGTGCTTGGTGGGAGACCAAAGCATGACTGAGATGAGCTGATTCAAGTAGTTCGGTAGGAATGCTTGGATCTACCGGATGGTTAGAAGACTAAGAAGGATTAATATAAATTGGCTCAAGTTGTTCTTGAGGATGTTATTTAACCTTATACCTATTCTAGAAATTCACAAAAGGAGATAATTCAATATCATCACCATCCACTCTCTTTCTCTTTTAAGTGAGATGAATCTTGATGATTGAAATCATTTTCTTTGAACATTCGATGAAATAAAGGAAAGAGAAGATGATTGCAACACTATAAAATTATGATAAAAATGGAGGGATGAAGGTGTGTGTTAAATTAGAACTTGATTTGGATACTTACTATTTTTAGTAAGTCACACCTCACCCTCAGTTGTATTTTTAGCCAACTTTCCCTATTTTCAAATTTTGTAGTCTGCTGCGCGTTTTGGTTTTGGAGAATTGCATGGAGGTTTACAAGTTATTGTTTTTTGTATCCAATACTTAATATTTTAAGCATGGATCTATTTCAAACTTAATAAAAATAGATGCGTTCCTTCTAGGTTTCTGATTGAGCTAAAAATTGTCTTCTTGGATTAGGTTTTTCAATGTGGTTTCATGCTCCAATTTTCATGTGTTTTTTATCACTGTAACTATTGGGATCTAAAAAGGAATTTTTTTTATAGAATTTTCATTGATATACTGTAAAAAAATGTAGGGAATAAATGGAAACGAGGTTTACTTCATCTTCAATACATTCAGAATGCAAGCTACATATCAAGTTTACAAGAAAATGAAGTTGAAAACACAAACCTAACACCCCATGTTGTGACGTTAAGTGAAAAAAATTCCCCTCTCCATGTGGTGGCCACATTTACTAAATGGGTCTTGGAACCCCTCATGTCCCTTAAAAAAATTATTAATGGAAAAAGGGACAGGAAGGTGTTGAAATTTTTCCATTGGTAGCTTCATCATGAGTAAGGGGCTAGCTTTGAAAGGTGAGATTGAAAACAACTTCCTAACACTCCATGTTACAATCTAAGTGAAGAAAAATATCCCTCCTCCATGGTGGAACAATTTTGTTTCCCCCATGTCCATTTTATAAGGGATAAAGGTACATCAAACCCTAATAAGTATTCCTAAGGTCTTCCCATCACGAGGAAGGGGCCAAGTTAAGTTGTGAGTGAAAGACCTCTTTCTAACACTTGAAGTGAGGTTTTAAGTGAAGAAACCTTAAAACATGAATATCTCACCATAGTGGAACATTTTAGTGTCCCCCACTTTATTAAAATGGAAAAAGGTACATAATTGGTCTCTAAGTGTGAAATAACCACTTTTGGAAGCTTGCCTTCACCTTTGCACTGGTAGAAATAGCCCACCAGAATGTCGTCTTTCCCCGAGAGCTTTCATAAGTGTTTCATATGAAAAATTATATTATTTTGAGAGGAAAACATATGGAATCCTTTTACACCATTATATGAAATTTATTCTTTATCCTTTTTGAAATTAAGGCCCCTTTTCAAATCGGATCACGGGCGAGTTCCTTAAAGTTCAACTGTCATCGGTGGAGAGAATATGTAATTTTTTCTATCTTATCATATGGATAATGTATATGGTTGAATTTTATATTATTTGGCATTTAGATCAGGTTATAAATATCCATGTAACTCCCATAATCTTCACTCGATTCTTCACTAGGATCAAAGATCTTCCCCTGCATTCTTGGGCCAATATATGAAAATACGCTCCTTCTAATATATTGAAACCTTTTGTACTAAGAATTATGTTTTCTTAGATTTATAAAGAGTATATGATTTATTTAAAAATCATCCCGAGGATCCTAATACATTTCGGAACAAACCAATTATTTTTTTCACTACTTTCATTTCCTTATACCATGTTACAAGTAGCCCGATATTACATAACTTGTTCCTAAATTTGTTTTTCTCACAAAAGTTTCATAAATTTCCTTGGATGATTTTTTCTTCCACACACTTCTTGGGTTCTTTGTATTTTCCTGTCTGATCTCGGGGTGCTCACCATGTGCAAAAAGGCCAAAATAAGCTTTTAGGGCTTGAGAAGAACTTGTCTTCTCATGGATCTCTAAATATTCATGAATAAACTTTAATAACATCCCTAAACATTTAAAAAACTTTAAAATAAAATTATCACATTCCTCCTAGCCATTATGAGGGTAACACAATGAGTGAGATGACTAGAGGATAGGTTTACATTGACCAAGAGAAGGATTTTCAAATGTGGCTTAGGATGCCATGGATTTTTTTTTTTTGAATTTTTCATGCTACACATTTTGCATGACAACATGGGAATTATGTACCAATGTATTATCTTCTATTAGTTTGTATATCATTATTAATGAAGATTAAGGTTTATCCTTATTTAAATTAGAATATATGACTTAGTTGATTTGTGACTTATCTTGTTGGATATGAAAATGAGGATATACTATTATACAACTAATTATTAATAAAGATGATTATTCTTAAGTTATATATTATTTTCTGATTTCATTGATTCAATTGAAATGATTAAGTGTATTGAATGACGACATTTAACAATAAGGATATCAATGAAAATGAAATGAAGATGTTTAGAGATATTGTTGTACCTTATGATATTAAATGGACTAATCACAAAAAACAATGTACTTAATGGAATAAAGACTATTCTTAATGAGTGAATGTAATGAAACAACTCGATATGGAAAATGATTAGTAAACCTATACTTAATGATGTATACTACATTGTAAAAGTATGATAAGAGGAATTAATGAAAGTTAGTAACTTGTTGAGTTAATATAACCCTCTTATGAGAATCTAATATCATATATTAATACATATTAAATGTGTTATAAAGAAATACTTAGGTACTTTATCTAATAAATATTTCATAAATAATATAATAATCATAAGTGCAATATCCGTTTGTCTTCTTGTTAGTATCCTACTCGTACAACTTAGGATGGATACAAGAAGGATAATGAGAACGTAATGATGGAAATCATTACGTGGTCACTATATTTCCCATAGGGATCCTAAGATGGTATGGATATGATCCTTTTGTTTAGTAGGATAAGTTGGTATAGACTCTTCCTCTTTTAAACTAATTCACCTTCTTAAATAACAATGAATCCAGATAACTATATTGAGACAATTGTGTGGTGATGGAAGACAAGTTTCATAGGCTAGTGTGCAGATCAAAACTAAGCTTGCAAAGAAATGCTTGAAAAATTTGGCCAAAGTAATGTAATTTCTGACTACATTGTCTATTCTCCATTCCCTAAATCAACAGTGTTGGATACTAGATGGAAGTTGCATAAATATCTTCCAGGTAGGTACCAAGGAGATGCACATGTTCTCATAACCTATAAAAGGTTTAACAACACATATATAATATACACACTCGTATAGAGTGACTCAAGGGAGATTAGGGTGATCTAAGTAGAACCTTACAACTGCACATGGTTATTTTATGATATCATATGGATTATGAATAAATTAATATTGTTGGATTATTTAGTAACAAGCTAATCAATAATGTTAAACATTAAAATCATTAATTAAACTTAAGGGGTATGCTTTTTTAAATTTTTGTTCTTATTTTGGGTGAATTGTAATATGAATTTAATAAGACATGATGATAGGGATCCCTATGACATGACCATATGTGGAGGAATAAATCCATAAAACCATGAGGAGTGACAATTGAATAAATCAAAAGAATTAAAAAAACAAGGACTTTTGCCACCAATGTCTAATCTTCTTAGTCGAAACCATGTATTTAACAACATATAAAAGTGTAATGTAATACTAATAAGTAGGTATTTTAATGTCTAAAATTCCTTAGAATCCTTTACATTTCTTTGTATCCCTTTTGAACTCGGAAGATTCTTCTTTCTTCTTCCTTCCCTTTTTAGCCATTTTGAATTGACTAATTTGGTACTACCATGATGGTTATGTAAGCGCCATGGTGATTCTATTCCCTAATGTGGCGCTTTTGTCCCCTGCTTATGGAGGTTTTTCTCCCTTACATGGTGGTTACATTTTTTCCTATGGTGGTTTTGTCTCAAAGACTGGTAGTTCCATCTATTACTACGCGTGGTTGTGTAATCGATACCTATAGGAACTAGTAGTTCCATGTTCAATTCA
Organism: Taxus wallichiana var. yunnanensis; assembly: GCA_018340775.1. Lineage (NCBI taxonomy): Eukaryota > Viridiplantae > Streptophyta > Pinopsida > Cupressales > Taxaceae > Taxus > Taxus wallichiana. The sequence continues at coordinate 980,727,162 of CM031234.1, read as the reverse complement.
TCTTTAATTCAACTTACATTTTCCATACATGATTTTCAATCCTTTTTGAGACCACACGCATTTCACCTCATTTTTATGCCCAGATCACTACTCCTACACCCTAACACTTGATTTCACCATCTAGGGATTTAATATAAGACATAGATTTGATTTTTGATATTTATTTGAGATTAAGATCAATGAGAAGCTTTATATGAAGGAAAATTAAAAGCTCATTTTCTTCCCACTCAAAATTTAAATATTTTTTCCAAAGAATACCGCTACTACCATTTTTTTGATCCATAGAGTGAGGCCAAGCCCAAAGGATATTATTTCCAATATTAAGCACCCCAAGGACCTTATATTGCCTATTCAACTCACGTAGAGAACACACATATTTCTAGAACAATCTTCTTCCCACATGGACCAACTAAAAATCTACTGATTGTTCCCCTTCCAAAGTGTATTAAAATTTCAATTTGTACCTACTAAACAAATTTCCATCATACAAGTATTCATGATCATCAATTGGAGTATTCCATTGAGGGTATAAAAATTAATATCCAAGATAATATCTATTTTGTTTGTAGAGAGAGGTTGGGATTACATTAAGTTTATTATTTGCATAGTTTAGATTTCTTTTATAATTAATTAGAAAATATAAAAATAGTAAAGAATTGTGGTAGTTCAAATGTAGAAAAGAGTTATATTATTCATATTTATTTATAGTTTATAAGTTTTAAACCTTTATGCTCTAGGATTCTTCCATATTTTGGATTAAATTCAAGATTTAGAATATAGGTAAATATTTTGCATTTAAAATTTAGGTTAGTCTAGTTTGAAATATTTCTTTTATAACAAACAACCCCCAAAATATAGTTTCAATTTTTAGATCTTCTTGTGAATTTTTCTTATAGATTAGATGCATTCAGTTTTAGGATAGATAAAACATAGACTAGGTTATAGATTCTGGTTTACAGACATCCATCTTAAAAACCAACACCTAGTTAAGAAAATTGAACTCAAATAATATACAAACTTAAGATATGAAAATAGTAATTTACCAAGAATAATTTTTATCATTTCTTACTTTGTAACACATTTTAGCTTAGTAAAACAAACTTTATCTTGCTTCTGTAAATTAACTTTTGTTTACACATTCATTTCATCTTATAAACTCATAAAAACACAAAAATATTTGTTTATATCTCTATCAACTAGAGTAGTGAAAAATATGCATCAATGGTTAGATTTACTTTGCATACATTATGAAATTAATATTTTAAACCTTATTTTTCCAGAAATCATTTCAATCCATTTCATTATACTTAATTATGTTGAAAGAACTCATAAAATAACCAATCGAGAAAAACATAGATAACGAGATCCAAAACTTAAGTTAAATACAACTAAGCACACAACACACAGACCCAAACAAGCACATAAATATTCCAAAATAATATTGCAACATCCACAAAACATAATTGCACCATTTTATGTGTAAGAAAATTAAAAAACAAGGAAATTATTCTCACTTATCCGTAAGATAGTGAGCTATACTATTGACAAAACATTACTACAACACATCTCTATGTCTCCGGTTCTATTATGAGATAATCCTAAAATAACCTTTAATAAAATATTTCACCATGCTTTACTCCAAATCATAACAAACGCCATGTAGTGATTGTATATTCTCCATCATGAATAAATCTAGATAGCTAGACATTCTTGAGAATATTTTCACGTTTTCCTCATTTTCTTGCTCCACTTGAGCAACAAAACATTTAGGAAAAATATTGTCGAACTTAGGAAAGAGGCACTTCATTCTTCACCATCACTAGCAAACATCATACCCCAACTAGTTTTTATTGAATGTGAATCCCTATAATATAAAAATCATGTACACCATCTCATTATACAACTACCCCCATTATATATTTGAGTATTCTTATTTTGTTTAGTATCCCCCATCATATCCTTCCACATGACCTTTCTAGATCAAGGAAAACAATATTTAAATAATATCTTCATTTGAGTTTCACAACCCAATATCCCTTCTTTCATAGAAAAATATGTAGACCAAGAGTTCCATACCAAAATCATTCTTGACCACACCATCCATTATGAACAAGTTCGTAGAAGTTTCACTACCCTTAACAAGCAAGTCTTGCTCTATCTAGGATATAGGTAGATGAACTTCCGTCTATCCGTTTACACTCCCACCATACTATATTTATGTAATCTATACCATTATCCTAACAATATGCTATCATCCTATGTAGAAACTATCTTGGCCTAAAGTCATAAGGAGTTGAGTACACACAAAAGGAACTGATGTTATTTTGGCATGTATAAATCTGTGAATGCAATGTGAAGCACTAGTTTCTTCTCGTTTCCATATCTTTCACTTATTTCATATCACCTTCTCCATCTCTCATTATTATATATGTGTTTTAAAATTCCCTAAATATGTCAGGTTAGGAATTTGAAAGGCCTATCTTAGGCCTCAAGGCTTACTATGCTTGTGTGTACCCCAAAAGTCACCTTCTTTGTTTGGTTGGGTTGATAAATATTACTAGAGTGAAATTTTTTTATGTATCTTATATTCAAATGCTGAATTTTTCTTCTAATGTAAGGATTGAAGATATCAATCAACCATCAACCTATCAAGGTTCTTCCAAGGACCCTTCTAATTCTAACAATATGATGTTTACTGGGGAAGGATGGATATACTCGTAAGTATTGAATGGGCCATAGATTAACATGCAGGGAAATCCTTTAACATCTTAATTAGAACATAATGATGAAATTATAACACATTTTGGTATAAACACTGATTGAATCAAAACCATAAATGAGTCACAAACATATATGATCCTGTCTTATAATACAACACTCTTCTACCCTACCTAGTCTTGGAAGTGCACCTATAAGAGGAGAAGTAACTATAAAATAATTTATCAAAGGATATTATCATTCCACCTAAAACAAAGTGTAAAGTTGAGTGTTCACCAAGACTAACATGTTTCATCATGCAACCTCATCTCCACCCTAGTCAAATGAATTTATGAGATAAAAAAATTCTTTACCTTCTCAAACCATAGAAAAACATGCTAGGAAATAACAAAACTTTGAATTACCAAAGTTATGTCAAACCAATGCAAAAATTCCACAAAACCCCTCTTTCCAACTATATGATCCAATCAAATGTAGGATACATCGTTATGGGTGTCAACACACTAGGCATGAATGGGCCTTCATCATACACTTTCCCAATGTACAATCAAGATAACAACAACAATTCATACTATATGTTATTGAATATAAAAATAAAACACAATCTTAAAACCAATATGGATTTGTATCATATGCCTAAAATCAATATTAACAAAAATATATTCAAATACCACATGCATATGTTCATTATGTGCAGGCTTACTCCCAACCATTGCAGGGTTTCACCCACCCAACCAATAATTTGTTTTTTTCCTCTTCAGGAGTCTCACTCCACCCTATTTCTACATTTATTCTAAATCTACCCAACTTGACAATTTCTTTCCTTCTTGTTATGCACCAAATATCAAGGCCCATGTTTTTTCCAAATTCCCCCTTCACTAGTAATTATCAAGTTCCACCACCAAATTTGGGACCACAAGTAATTATATTACTAATTTTAGTGTATTGGGAACTTATGTTGAATATATGAAGGAACATCTAGATTCTAACATCCACATGACACGTCTCCCTCATCCTCTCTACGAGTTACTAAAATATAAGGGTGAAGGAGATCCTAATTCCCATATAAAGGCATACACCACTACGATCCATGAATTACTCACATGAGATGGGGTTATAAAAAATATTTTCCCCAAGGCCCTCAAAGTCATAAATATTTATTGGTATTACTATTTACCTAAAGGATCTATACATTGGTTCATGAATCTTACATTTGAATTCATTAAGGAATTTGATATGAAAAAATTGTAAACATTGTTATTAGGGAGTTTCTTCATATTAAATAAGAACCCAATGAGTCCATTACACATTTCATCATGAGATGGAGGAATTTATTTACTTGTTCTCCAACACCCCAAATATGGATCAATGAGAGTTATGTGATATTTTCCTTCATTCTCTCAATAAGGAAACTAGGGAAGATGTGTAAAATTTCCAATAAATTATTATGAAGAATCTTTAGAGATCACATTAAGGATTAGTCAATAAATGATAGATAATGGTTGTAGGACCTATGGTTTAAATGGAAGACTTGTTGTCCCCCATAATAAATCTAATTGATACCAAAATAATAAAAAAATTTTTACGTAAAACCTTCCCAAGATCCCAAGGTTTATAGGTATTACTTATTTAAAACCACTCAACATGACATTGTAGATCAATTGAAAAATACCAATTTACCTAATAACATGGTTAATCAACCCAATAAAATTAATATAAACCAAGATGGTAATATTTTTGTTAAAAAATTCAACCTATGGTAAATGTGGTTGAATTTAACCGAGATCTAAATACCGGTATGAACTACACCCAAATCAAACAACTAAAACCACAAATTTAAAATAGAAACATGAGAGGGACAACATAAAAACTTTGGTCCCAATCAAGGATACCCTATTAACTTCAGAAAATTTTAGCGAGTCTTACATAAAAAAACCATCGTCCATAGAATTATAATCCCACCTATTTTTTCTACTTCATAGTGTCGGGGTCATGATACTACTACCTATGTGGAATATTAAAAACTCATCCATCACATCCTTGAAAACTAAAGATAAGATTTTAACGAATAATTTCTAGGGAAGTGAACCTTAATGGTCACCAATGACTCATTTAGGTCTTGTTGCACCACAAAATGCTCACTTAGGAATTTATCAAAACCCTTTCCCTAACCATCAACAAAATTCCATTAAAAATAACACACAACCAAACAATATGCAATAATAAAAATGAAACAACCTCTTCTATAATAACAACCACAAAAATAACCTCGATCATAAATCATGATTCTAAAACCTCAACTTCTAACATAGCTAACACTAATGTTTCCCCATGTCTAGTTGCACTAGGAAAAAAACACATGATTGAAATCATTGAATTATTAATGAAAAGGTTAATTTAATTACCAGAATGAGAGAATATAAAGGATCCCCAAGGTTCTTGAAGTGTAAAATAATGAATCCCCAAATAACTAGGGATTTATGATATCATCGTTTTCCTTGCTAAGTTATTCTCCCATATTTCATTTCTTGAGATTCTAAAGAGTTCTCTAGCCCTTCGACTTGAAATGTTAGAAACCATGATACTTGGACATGTAGCTTACATCACACCCTTTCCGGAGGAGCATGTTAACCATATTGACATTGAAAAGTTTCCTCCGTGTGTCATGGTTAAAGATGTGGAATATTTATTTGAGTTGTGCCAACTACCCACACACACAAAAATTTCAAGAAGAGGATACCCTGCTCTCTATTTACAAATTTTGATATATAATAATTTATTAAAATGAGCTATGGTGGATGATGGGGTAGTGGTTAAAATCATTCCCTTACCCCTTTTACAAAAACTTGGATATGGTGAAACTAATTACTCGTCAAATTGAAACACTCTTCATGGGTATGACAGTATCAGATACACGTAAATCAATAATATTATCCTCTCTATAAATCTCAGTCCCAAAATAATCCTCACTAAATTTTATGTCATAGAACAAAAACCCAATTATAATATGATCTTATCATGACCTTATATCCATCTCAATAGTGGCCATTTTGTCAACGATCTTTTCAGAAATCCACTTTTTACACTTGGGAAAGGTTTTCATCACTAAATGAGGAGGAATATAAACACATCTTATTCCAATGTCATGATGGGGTTTGTAGAGGTCACTTCGGTGACCATGCAATGCCTCATAAAATTTATAAGATGGGCCCATACTCAAGAATGATGTGATTTAATACATTCAAAAGTGTCTGAAATGTCGAGAATTCATGCACATTATACATATTATAGTATAAGAACCTTAAACCATTGTTATCCCATGGCCCTTTTATATGTGGGGCTTATACCTAATCAAAAAAGCCGACTCTTGATTCTACATATGGACATAATTTTATCAACACTTCAACTAAGTATTTCAAAAATGGGTAGACATAATTCCTATAACCACTATCGTTGGCTCAATCATAGGATAGTTCATCCAAAATAATTATCTATAAAAAAATTGGATTAGGGTAAAGTGAGGGTTTTAAAAGGGCCTGCAACCTTGAAGAAGGGAAAGATAAAAGAAGAAGAAATCCCAAAAAACACAAGGAAAAAGAATAAGAACCCACAACAAGAGGAGAGGAAGGCTGCGAAGCTACAAAGTCAACATTGAACAAAAATAAGAAGAAATGGAGAAAGCACACCTTTAGTTGTGACTGATATTAGCAAGAAGGAACAACGAGAGAGGAGAAGATAAAATGTAACCCAATTAAAGCTACCAAATGAAGAAGTGGAGACCACAAAATGGTAACCACAAGAAAAGTAAAAGAAGGAAAAGAAAGAAAAGAGTATATGAAATTAGAGCTTACCCTTCTTTCCCTTCTTCGAGTGCACTAACTGCCAATTTTCTAGATATTGTTCCTCGAGATTGGTGCACTAGTTATGGCCAATATCGAGGAGTGGCCATCTATGATTCCTGATTAAGAGAGAAGGGGCATTCTTTTATCTGAATTAGAATGATTATATTTGTGAGGTCTCTTGATTCCCGGGTTGTATCTCTCCACCAAGTGGGTAGGCACTACATGCTGACCCACTATAACACACTCAGCTGTTGATGTAGGTTGAGACTCCACCAACAGATCTTCTCTTTTAGCTTCTTGAACATCCACCTCCGAATATGAGTCATCCTCAAGTCGGGGGCTCCAGTGCATGGGTGACCTTTTCTTGGCAAGATAAGCTTTCTTATGAGGGAAAGAAGACTGAAGATGGCTCGATCCTGTAATTTCTACATTTTAAGGCTGTATTTTCATAGTCAAGAGGCTGAACATGGGACATATCACCCATCTTGAGGGTCATCTTGTTTGGAAGCCCTTTACTAAGGTCAACTTCAACACATATTCTAACAAAAGTGAGAAGCCCACTATGAAATCTCGTGACATCCTGTTTTATAAATTTTCCTAAACAATTTCTGATCTCCTCCGCAACAAGGTAAAAATTGAGAGGAAGATTGGGTAACCTCACCCAAATAGGAACTCACAAGATGGAATAGGAACACGGGTCAAAGTGAGGGAACCAAGGGGTGGTAAAAAAACTGTTGAACCCCAAAACCACGGTCCCTCATTCAAGGCCCTCTGATAATCCTCTTGAGAAAAGAACAAAATGATGAAGAAGCCTCTGAAATAGAAGAAATGGTCACAAATTTTAGTCCAATTGGAGTGAACCCATTGGATAAGTGTGTTGGCAAAAGGCAAAACACCATTAAATCTATAGATGAGGGCATTTTTTCTAGATTATTTTTGAGAGCTAGAGATTCAACACTTGTGATTTCCAAACAAGGGGAGTCCACAAATTTCTCAACAAGGTAGGTTGGTGGGGCGGATTGAGACAAAAAGGTGGAAGAAACATTTTTAAATAGATCCTCCTTGAAAGTCTCAAAGTCTTTATGATCTCGACACCTCCCTTTAAGAATCCCATCATAGAAATGTTTGAATCTTGGGTTATCCCATAGGAGATAAGAGTGGAGTCATCTGAGAGCATTTTTCTCATAAAGGAGAGGCCAAATGAACCTATCTTAAATCCCGGTTTATGAGAAATAATACCTTACATCTCTATCCAAGTAAAGCAAGTAAATGAGTTTGGAGGTATAGGGAAATACCGAGATAGTGTTAACTAAGACTTGCAACTTCCCCTGAACAATCATTGATTGGATGGGTAGCAACATGATTAGGAGCAAAATTTTTTTTGAGAGGGAGATAGTCCACAATGAGCTCCTTCCTCTCGGTATGTACAAAATTTTCTTCGGGGGAAGCCATAAAACCTCACCTTCTACTAATCTTCAAAGTGGGAAACCCACACTAGTAGGGACACAATCACTCAAGCCCGAGCACTTTCTGACCTATACAAACTAGTCGGAGGATCCATCCACCACATTACTACTTCTAGGGTTAGGGCGGAGAGGAAGTGCGCCATTCTCTTACTTCTTGATAGAATAGCTAAAATCATTATCTCAGTAAATTCAAAGTCCTCAATCATCATTTTTGATAACAGAAGGTCCTTTAAGAACCTAGATATGTGGGAATTATACAAACAATTATCTATTTCACAACACATAATGTCTTTGTATTACCCTCAAGCCAACGAACATGTTGAGGTGAAAAAATAAACCTTAAATTCCATTTTCCTTAAAACAATCAAGAACAAGAAGAGGGATTAACGTCTATATCCCACATTACGGGCTTATCAAATTGGTATATATACTCCTACAAGTGTTAATACCTTTTCTCCAGTCTTTAAATACGAGTCTATTCTTCCATTGGAGTTTCAACTTCCTAGTTTATGAGTCTTTCTTCAAGGTCTCCAAGATGAAGATAACTACAAAGAACCATGTATAGTTTCTCTAGAAAAATTAGAGGAGAATCATCTCAAATTCACACAACATCATGAAGTATATGTTTCCCACATAGATTAAAGATACAAAAAGGACATCATGAATTTCCTATTCAGGATGGAGATCTTATCCTTTGCGAGGATAATTATATGAGACAAGAAGATCGGAGAGGGGTGTAAGTTTAGGATAAATTGGTTAGGGGATTAATCATTGAGGACTTTAATAATGAGGATTTTTACCTCTGTATAATCACTAAGGACTTTAATAATGGTAATTTTCACCTCTGTACACTTAAGGTATGGAGTTTGGCTAGTCAATCAAATCCCTTCATCTCAAATGATACTATGTTTAGTGTCACATTTTGTATTGCCATTTTTATATTTCACTTTAAATTCTATATTGTCTCACATTACCATGTTTTATACTTGAAAATTTTGTTTAAAATTGAATTTTACTCTACCATTTCTACATTATGCTTCTTCACCTTTCCCTTTTCTATATAATGTTTCATTACCACCTTGTTATTTTCTTGATCATCTCTGCAATATAGCTTCAAAGTGGTCGTTGATTGACTAGTTTTTTAATTTCCTTATTCCCTAAAAATATTAGTTAGATGAGAAAATATTGGTTTGTATATGTTTCTAGAGGCTTGATTGTGACACACTTCCCTACATCTCTTTTTTCGAGTATGAAACATTGATATACCTCATCCCTTAGGATCTTCCTCATTTTCCTCCCCTTAGCGAGGATCCCTTATATATAACTTGTTACATTGGGGTGGGGCATTGGAGAAATGTCTCACCTCACTCTCAAGAAAATAAATAAAATTATTAAGTAAAAATAAAAGGAGTGCATGTAGCAAAAATAAATAATTTTTAGATCTAACACACGTTGCTCACCCTTATCGATATTTAGTGATGAGCCCAAGTGTCTTCTTAGTCATGCGAGGATGATATTCAAGAGTAATGCCCTTAATCACCCATGTACATATTTTGGTGATGATCCCATGCATTTTCTTGGTTACATGGGGCTATATTTGGGGTCTTACAAAAATAGAGATGTTATATATAATAAAGAAAGAAAATTTAAAATGATGAGAGTTATAGAATCTCAAAGAAAAGTTAGTTGGTTATAATGAAAGAGAGAGTGATAATTCATATTTTCCATTGTGTTACAATTGTATACAAACAAGATTAAAGCTATATATCTACATCGATTAACCATGTTTGTGTCATTTAAAATTTTACTAATCCTATCGTGACTAGTATCCGGTCAATTACATGAGTGTTATTTTCTTGTTAGTATTAGTATAGCTCTTTTGGTGATTGCCTTACCTACCTCCAATTGTGGTCACATGTCACTTTATTCATTCACTTAATGAATACCATCCATAGGATTGTATGTATTTGTCTCACATGTAAAAACACTCATCAACATATACTTATATATCATCTATTACTTAATCATACATATAAGTCTAAAAGATACAATATTTTTCATCCATTTTTTATCCAATAGATTGCATACATTTATTTGCAAGAAAAATAACCAAAATATGCATAATTAAAGGATTCAAATAACATCATGTAGTCTAAAAGTCTAGTATATAAACTTCAATCAAAGTTAGTATAATATGTCATCGCATCCACACTTTGAATGGGAAAGTATGGTATGAAAAATAAAAAAATACAAAAAGGGGAATACAAGTACCTCTATGTAAAATATATATATTAAAACCAAGTATAACTAGAATCATTGATTTGATCCTCTAACAAAATTATGTGAAGGACTCCTAGTTCTCTACTTTTGTAACCTTTACGTGGAGCGGTGAGGACTCCTCAAACTACTCTTGTGAAAATACCCACTCATGTTAGGTATCGGTATCATCTAATATTACGTCCTCCTAATCGATGGGGATTCATACTCACCTAACTACGTGTACATCACCTCTCTCAAAGTATGAACCACAACCTCTAATGATGAGGTCTTATCTTACTCAATGGCCAAAAGTTGTGCCTCGGGGTATCTAGCTATGAATATTTTAGTGTGTCATCTTACACTCCGAGGAAGCCAAGAATCTACCTATAACTTGCAAAAGGTCTTCCCCAAGACTAGAGAAAAAGTTCCACCAACATATCCCATATTAGATGCCACCACTCGGTGATAGTCTCACACACACAAAATTATAGAGCCATAAAATAGTTGTCTATTCACATTCATGTTAAATAAATAATGAATGAGAAAGATGATGATATGAGAAATAAATTAATGGAAAAATTTCCACTCTCATATTATAGGAAATGATTAGAATGGGCATATGCCCATTCTAAAAATTTAGAAAATATAGAAGAAATGAGAAATATGATTGTATGAGAAAGAATATAATGGGAAACTATCCATTCACATTAATGTTAAATATATAATAAATTAGAAAGATGATTTTACAAGAAATATTAGAATGGATAGATGTCCATTCTTATATTATAGGAAATTATTAGAATGGGTATATGTCCAATCTAAACATTTAAGCAATATGGAAGTAATGGAGATGGTTGTATGAGAAATAATAGAATGGGTATCTATCCATTCACATTCATTTTAAATGTATAATGAATGAAAAATATGATTATATGAGGAAAAATAGAATATATAGATGTCCATTATCATTTTATAGGTAATTATTAGAATTAGTATATGTCCATTCTAAACATTCACGTAATATAGAAGGAATGAGAAATTTGGTTGTATGAGAATGAATAGAATTTGTAGCTATCCATTGACATTTAGGTTAAATATGTAATGAATTAGAAAGACGGTTGTATGAGAAAGAATAGAATGGGAAGATGTCCATTCAAAATCAGGTTAAATATATAATGAATGATAAATATGATTATATGAAAAAAATAGAATGGGTAGATGTTAATTCTCATATTATAGGAAATTATTAGAATGAGTATATGTCCATTCTGAACATTCAAGAAATTTGGAATGAATGAGAAAGATGTTTGTATGAGAAAGAATAAAATGAGAAGTTGTCCATTCACATTCAAGTTAAATATATAATGAATGAGAAAGATGATTGTATAAGAAATAATAGAATGGGTAGATGTCAATTGTAATATTATAGGCAATTATTAGAATGGGAATATTTCCATTCGAACATTTATTGATCGAAAACCAAATTTAACTAGAAATTATGCACACACATTTTTCTTGCTTTGTATTGATTTTTGATGTAAAATTTGAGCATTATATCCTTTTTGTATTTTTAATAAAAGAATAAAAACTGCAAGTACTTGTGCAAATATTGAAAGAAATGAAGAGGATTCACCAGCAATTTGACGCAAGAATTGATAACGGAGTTTGGCGCTTGAGGCCTACGTCTCCGGGTCCGGTTGAATGGGACCGATCTATTAAAATATTGAAAATAATTCTTTACAAAGAATTCTACAAAATTATAACCTTCTCACAGTCTTCCTCTGTCAAAAATAACAGGGGTTGCTTTTTACATCTCCTCCAAATTCCACTCCTAGCTCAAGTTATGAGCATTACAATAATTTTACACAGTCCCGAATACTATACAAATATAATATACCTCCTTTTATATTGTTTCCAAATAGCTGGCGCATTGGTTAGGCACCTATACTTTTGGATGGGAGGTCAGCTGTTCCAATCCCCTCCACTTCTCCTCCTTCTCCTTAGGCGCATTTTAAGTGTTTTATCCCACATTGTGGGGGCGTTAAAAATGGTAAGCATTTATAAATGCATGGAGGGCGGTTTTGAATTGGCTTAAGAGCCACCTATATGCTTATGTGGAGGGTGCATTTCTTGGGATAGCGCATGGTTTGATTTTTAGGTGCTAAAACTCAGCCAAGGATAATGCGTGGTTTAGTTGGATAATGAATATGCATGGACAGTGGTATATGCAATGCGTGGAAATGGTAGTTAATAACAAATAGGCATGGGAAATTTGCATAATTTAAATAATGCATGCCTAAATGTCCCACATGCATGGCGCAAAGGCAATTATAGGATTTTATATACACAAGTTGGTTTAATGATTAAATGAGAAGGAGGCCAAGGCACCCCTCCATAATCGAGTGTGTCAAACTGGTGAGGGCCACCGGCAAACAAGAAATAGTGGGGTCCATTTGTCCGAGAACGAGTGTCCAAGACCGGCATTCCAAAACCCATTTTTTTAGTACATCACACAATTCATCCTCGTGTCACAATATAATCGAAACACTTGGCAAGTGTGCACACGTCCAACTCCGCACAAAACCCCAAATTTTGCCATTGCCCGGAAATTTCAGCGGGCTATAAATTTTACAAACGAGCTCTGTTTCCTATAAACAAGATGTCATCGGAAACGTATAATTTTTCTCCACGCTTTAAAAATGACTGCAACTTATTCTGAGAAGATCTTAGATCGGTGTTTCTCTATGAGGATCCTCTGGATCATTCCTCCCCACTGAGAAACTTTTGGACCCCAAAATTCAACCTAATTGGTGAATAGGTGAGGGTATTTCTCCCTCACCTTTCTAGTTTCCATCCATTTAGCCTTGTTCGGATGCATGCCTTTGAACCCAACACGAAGATACTCAATATCACCCCTTCACGAAGTTCTTACTTTCCTGTCCAAAATGATGTCTTCCTACAACTCATCAAGATACTCAGGAGCAAAATCATCAATGGAAGGCATAATGTTAGAATCATCATGATCAACAATCATAGGCGGTTCATACAATCTTAAATTCTCAACATTTACAACTGAGTAGATTTGCATATATGGAGGTAAATCTAACCGGAAAGTGTTGTTACCAATTTTTTCCAATATTTGGAATGGACCATACCATATAGGTTTCAATTTTTTACCTTCACCTGTTAGTCTTTCCTTGCTGATGTGAAGCCAAACTGAATCACCAACTTTGAACTTGTGATCGATTATATGTTTATCATGCCTATATTTGTACTTAGCCCGGATTTTCTCCAATTGTTCATGGACATCTTGATGAACTGTTGTATTCTCTGCACAAATCTTTTAGCCTTGTCGAAATCACTTGCACCATTAACAACAGCTTTCATGTCCGTAATATATATCTAATGGAGAATTAGGCGGAGATATCCATAACAAGTCTCAAATGGAGACTTCAAAGTAGAAGAATGTAAGGCACGATTATAAGCATGTTGCACATAATAAAGATCTTCATCCCACAATTTAGGATGTTTGTCACTATAGCCCCTAAGTAATTGTACCACTGTGCGGTTTACAACCTCTGTTTGACCATAAGTCTGTGGATGAAAAGTAGTGCTCTTTTTCAGTTTTGTGTCCATTAACCCCACAATGTTGACCAAAATTCCCAAGAAACCTAGAATCCCGATCGATATGATTGAAGTAGGTAAACCAAAATTAACCCAAACAAACTGAAAGAATAAATGTGCAGTTCCCTCACCAGTTATTTGTTTAGTACATGGAACCAACACACACATTTTGCTAAATTTGTCCACTACCACATATAAGTAATCATGTTTCTTCCATGTCATGGGCAAGCCTCCTACAAAGTCCATGGAAACACTTTCCCAAGGCCTTGTTGGAACAAGAAGAGGAGTGTAAAGTCCTAATTTCCTGTTACTTGGCTTGCTTGTGGCATAAAGAACACATCCCTTAATATACCTGTTTACATGTTCATGCATTCTAGGCCAATAACAATATTTTTGTAAATGTGCAATTGTCTTACTAACACCAAAATGCCCTGAAATAAGAGAAGTATGTGCTTCCCTAATCATATGCACACACTCATTTTCTGGAATACAAAGTTTTCCAGAATGATATAACAATCCTTCATGCAAATGATAATCTTTTTCTCCTACTTGTTTCCCACTTACTAGATCCTCATACACTTCTCTAAAATCAACATCATTTACATATTGTTCCTTGTAACTAACATGAGCCAAAGAACTATGCTACAAAAGGATAGATGCTACTACCACTGGTGGTCTAGATAACATGTCGGCAACCTTGTTTTGAATACCTTTTTTATACCTGATTACAAGATGAAATTGTTGCAAAAATCCCATCCACCTGAAATGTCTAGACTGCTGCAATTTGGTTTGTGTTTGTAAGTATTGAAGTGGTTGATGGTCAGTATGGATAATTGTTTCTTTTCCCATTAAATAATGCTTCCACTTTTTAACACTTTGAACCAAAGCATACAACTCTTTATCATAAGTTAGATAGTTTCTTACCGCACTTGTAAAGGTTTTTGAATGGTAACACACTGGTTGTTTGTTCTGCATCAAAACTGCCCCCATTGTGTAGTCACTAGCATCCGTCTCAATCTCAAATGAATGTTGTAAATTCGAAAGTGCCAAGATTGGAGCGGTACTTATCTTCTCTTTCAGTGTATCAAATGCTTTTTGTTGTTTTCCTCCCCACTGAAAGACCTGTTTAATACTTGTCAAAGCATGCAAAGGAGATGAAATATATGAGAAGTTAGCAATAAATTTCCTCTAGTACTAAACTACACCTAGATAAATTCTAACTTCCATCACATTTTTGGGTATAGGCCATTTCACAATAACCTCTATTTTTGCAGGATCAATTCTCAATTCTCCATTTCCTACAATATAACCCAAGTAAATTAAAGATGTTTTTCCAAATTCACATTTTGACATCTTCAAATAAAATTTCTCTTTCCTTAGTGCATCTAATGCTTTCTGGATGTGTTTAACATGTTCATCCCATGACTTACTGAAAATAAGAATATCATCTAAGTAGAAAATAACGAAATTATCAATGAATGGTCTAAATATTTCATTCATAACTCTCATGAATGTTACCAGTGCATTGCACAAACCAAAAGGCATCACTAACCATTCAAACAATCCTTGTTTCATTTTAAAAGCAGTTTTCCAAACATCACCTTCTGCAATTCTTACTTGGTGATAACCACTTCTTAAGTCTAACTTAGTGAAATAAATTGCATTCTTTAATTGATCCAGTAAATCATCTATTATAGGAAGAGGGTAACGATTCTTTACTGTAATATTGTTTAAAGCACGGAAATCAACACACATTCTCCAAGTGCCATCCTTCTTAGGAACCAATATAATTGGTGAACCACATGGGGATGTACTTGGGAATTATACCTTGAGCCAAAAGTTCCATTACCTGTCTCTTGATTTCCTCGTTCTCTACTACTGACAACCTGTACATTCCGATATTGGGAAGAGGTGCATCCTGAAGCAACTGTATCTCATGTTGAACCCCTCTTTTGGGAGGTAGTCCCTGTGGATCCTGAAAAACATCATCAAAATGAGAAACAATTTTTACCAATTCATCCTTATGTTTTAGATCGCAAGTCTCAAAAGCCATCTCATTTTCTTTTTCCTTGGCTTTGACCACCATGAGCACAAAACTTTTGCTTGAGTTTACAAGTCTTTTCATTTGACCTACAGTTACCAAGGATAGATTATTCTTTTCATGGTGAGATCTAATAATAAACTCAATTCCATCATTTACAAGAAAATATTAATTTTCTTCCCTATAGAAGATTGCTTTACGATCATACAAATAAGGACTTCCCAAAACACCCCACAAATATCCAAAGGAACTAAATCCAATTCAACCTCATCAATAAACTTGTCTCAGTAATGGCAAATATGAAAGTACAAGTTTTAGTTACCTACAATTTTGCATCATCACAAACCCAGCCCAAAGGATAAGGCTTAGGATGTGGTTTAGTTTTGAGTCCTAGTTTCTTAACAACCTCCTCAGAAATTAGATTAGCTTGAGATCAACTATAATAAAGAGTATCAATTTTCGTATGCTTTGAAATTACTCTAATGTGGAAAAGCTCATTTCTTTTCTTATCGTCAGGTATAGTTTGTTTACTAGAAGAAGATGCAACATCTGTAGTGCTATTGTTGGAAATTGAAAGAGTTGATTTACCTTGAAAACTCATAGCTGTGATTTTGGTTTCATCACCTGAATCAGAACCAAGATCATGCACTACAGTGTTTATTTTCTTTTCTTTTCCTTTCTTAACCATCCATTTAGGCTTCTTTTCAGGATGTAATTTCCAACATTTAGACTCATCATGGTTTTTTTTACAATGATTACAAAATGGTTTTTCATCTTCCTTCTTAACAGTAGAGTTTGTTTTATGCTTACCCTTTCCTTTTCCTTGTTCTTTTGAACCTTTTACTTCAGATTGCTTGTTCTTCTGATTAAAAGAAGAGAAAGAGGACTCCTTTGTCATTTTCCCTTGTGCTTCTAGATGGGTTGCTTGAACACATATTGCATCAAGATTAGTAGGACCTAAAACAAGTATCATATGCCTTAGATAACTATGCAATCTACCAATATATTTGAGCAGTGTTTCTTCTGTGTTTAGGGAAATTCCTAGAATTAGAGCCATTTTCCTAAATTCTTGTGTGTATTCTTGAAAACTTTGTCCCTTAGTTTGTCTTAATGTTTTCCAATCCATCATAGCTTGTTGCTTATAACCAAGAGGAGAAAATTGTTGCCTAAGATTTGAAACAAATTCAGACCAAGAAGTGATTTCTATACCTTTGTTTTCTTCCACTTCCTAAAGCTTACTCTCCCACCAAATGAGTGTTGTGCCACCCATCCGAAGAGTTTCTAGATGAATCTTTGCTTCATCATCAACAATTCTCTGAACCCTATAATATACTTCTATTTTCTTGACCCAGTTATCCAACTTCTCTGCATTTAGCTCTCCAGTATACATAGGCAATTCAAACTTGATATCTAACTTTAATGAAAAAAATCAAATTTTAAAGAGTCTCTTTTTGGAATGTCAGAACTAGAGCTTTCTTCTTTCTTACCTTCTCTAGTTCCCTTTTCCCTTTGCCTATCTTGGTACATTTCTTCCACCATTTCCTTCATCTGATTGGAAGGATTGACGAAAGTTTTGTTCCACTTCCTCTCGATTCACCATTGTAGGACTTCGAGATCGTCTCAGTACCAATTTTGGGATCTCCTTCAACTAAATATCCTTCACCCTTCTTATATCAAGACCTTTTAACATCCAACACACAACTTGCAATCTAAAACACGTTAAACTGAACCAAAAATCAGTCAAAACCAGCTCGATACCAATGATCTGAAAACCAAATTTAACTAGCAATTGTGTACACACATTTTTCTTGCTTTGTATTGATTTTTGATGTAAAATTTGAGCATTATATCCTTTTATGTTTTTAATAAAAGAATAAAAACTACAAGTACTGTGTAAATATTGAAAGAAATGAAGAGGATTCACCAACAATTTGATGCAAGAATTGATAACGAAGTTCGGCGCTTGAGGCCTACGTCTCCGGGTCTGGTTGAATGGGACCGATCTATTAAAATCTTGAAAATAATTCTTTACAAAGAATTCTACAAAATTTTGACCTTCTCACATTCTTCCTCTATCAAAAATAATAGGGGTTGCTTTTTACATCTCCTCCAAATTCCACTCCTAGCTCAAGTTATGAGCATTAAAATAATTTTACACAGTCTCGAATACTATACAAATATAATATACTTCCTTTTATATTGTTTCCAAATAGTTGGCGCATTGGTTAGGTGCCTATACTTTTGGATGGGAGGTCAATTGTTCCAATCCCCCACTTCTCCTCCTTCTCCTTAGGCACATTTTAAGTGTTTTATCCCACATTGTGGGGGCGTTAAAAATGGTAAGCATTTATAAATGCATGGAGGGTGGTTTTGAATTGGCTTAAGAGCCACCTATATGCTTATGTGGAGGGCATTTCTTGGGATAGCGCATGGTTTGATTTTTAGGTGGTAAAACTCAACCAAGGATAATGCATGGTTTAGTTGGATAATGAATCACAGGTGGACGTGTGGTGTATGCAATGCATGGAAATGGTAGTTAATAACAAATAAGCGTGGCAAATTTGCATAATTTAAATAATGCATGCCTAAATGTCCCACATGCATGGCGCAAAGGCAATTATAGGAGTTTATATACACAAGTTGGTTTAATGATTAAATGAGAAGGAGGCCAAGGCACCCCTCCATAATCGAGTGTGTCGAACCTGGCTGAGGGCCCCCAGCCAGTAAATAATGGGGTCCATTTGTCCAAGAACGAGTGTCCAAGATCGGCGTTCCAAAACCCATTTTTTTAGTACGTCACACAATTCATCCACGTGTCACAATATAATTGAAACACTTGGCGAGCATGCACACGTCCAACCTGCACAAAACCCCAAATTTTGCCAGTTGCCCAAAAATTTCAGCGGGCTATAATTTTTGCAAACGAGATCCGTTTCCTGTAAACAAGATGTCATCGAATCGTATAATTTTTCTCCATGCTTTAAAAATGACTGCAACTTATTCTAAGAAGATCTTAGATCAATGTTTCTCTGATGATCCTTTGGATCATTTATGCAATATAGAACAAATGAGAAAGGTGGTTGTATGAAAAATAATAGAATGGGCAGCTATCCATTCACATTCAGTTAACTATATAATGAATGAGAAATATGATTCTACTAGAAAGAATAGAATGAGAATATATACATGATCATATTATAGGTAATGATTATAATTGGCATTGTAGAAAAAAATCACACACTTGGGTACATTTCTAGGTCCTAACAACATACTTGCATTAATATGATTCCTAAGCAAGAAAAATAGTAATTGGCAACTATCTTTGGCCTCTTTTCTTTGTTTCTCATCTTTTCTTTGGTTTTACACACCCCAAATCCAAGTCTTAACTTTACAACTTTATATTTTATGACTCTGAAACCATTTCCTAGCAAAGAATTCCATAACCCAAGTGCCCTCATCCAGGCTTATCCGACAATTCCAAAATTTACTTTACTTAGTCATGCGATAATTTACTCTTAATGTTCACTAGTTTTTCAATCTAGATTAGTTCCATGGATAATGCTAATCAACTAAGTCATTATTTTCCCTCTTTTACACTTAAGGTTTTCATATTTATCTAGTTTATTACTTGTGTTGAATCTTTACTTTAACATTTATTTATCATGTGAATTTTCAATATTATGGTTTAACATTAAGCATAAATTCTATTTTTAGTAAATCGGACATATGTCCATTACAAACATTCGGAAATAGAAAATGAATGAGAAAGATGGTTGTATGAGAAAGAATAGAATTGGAAAATGTCCATTCACATTCAAGTTAAATATATAATGAACACAAAATATGATTGTATATAAATGAATAGAATGGGTAGATGTCAATTTTCATATTGCGATCAATGATTAGAATGGGCATGTCCATTCTAAACATTTAGGAAATATAGAAGGAATGAGAAAGATGGTTGTATGAGAAAGAATATAATGTGCGAGTTGTCCATTCACATTCAAGTTAAATGTATAATGAATCATAGGAGGATTTCATGGTTGTGGAAATCTGTGAAGGAGGAGAGAAGTGAGTTCTTGTGTGGAACTTGTTACAATTGTGGATCTATGGAGCACTATAAGTGCGAATGCCCTAATGTTGCAATGATATTGGTGTGGAAAGAAACACATGTGTGAGGAGTGTTAAGAGATATTTGAACATATGAGCCAAAAACACCAAAAGGAAAAAGGCGCTAGAATGGTAAGCATAAAGAAGGACGAGTGACAATGGATGCTAAGGGTGGAACGTGAGTCATAACTAGAGCCAGTAATGGTGATGATGCAAGATGAAGATGTGTGTGCCAGGGTAGGATAAAGGAAGAAGCCACTAGTTACAAAAGAAGAGGTGATGCACGAGAAGTATCCGGACCCTACTAATTAGAAATATGTGTATTAGGAGACCATGGATGTAATTTTAAGCTTACAAGGAGAGATCCAAAGGTGCTTAAAGGAGTAGTCAAGGAAATTAGTGGAAAGGAAGAGAATGAGGCTCTATAGAAGGATCTAGATGAGGTCAGGGAAGTATGTAAGATGTTAAATAAAGATAATATCATTCCTTTGTTAGGGGAATGGATATGGGATAAAGTACCATGCGCTGGAGCAGAGCACGAGAAGCGGGTTCTACACGCTAACCTTCCTCCCCACAACCTCGACTATGATAAGGAGATTACCTTGAATGTTGTTGTGGATGGGTGGCTTCTAAGAAATATTATAATTGACATGGGCGTGGAAGTTATTGTTCTCACTCTAGATGCTTGACATCAAATGGGAAGGCCCCCATTACAACCATTCTCGAATGTGTTGTATATGGATAACAAAAAAAGGAAATTCCCATTGGTGTTTTGAAATATGTTTTTATCACTATCTAAGGGTGAAATTCACTTGAGATTTCAATTCTTAGCATTAGCCGAGGTGGAAAATTTTCTAGCATTACTGGGTGTCCTTGGTATTCCAAGAACAATGCTGATCTACGGTTTAATAAAGGGTACATAAGTTTTGAGAACAAGGAATAATTGGTAATCATCCCTTGATCAATGAGAAGTCAACATCCTATACCGAGCCCTTGGGCAAAGAATTTCTTGAAAGGATCTATGTGTTTTATATCGGGGACCCCGAGGTGGTTAATCCTATGGAAGGAGTTATTCAGTTTAAAGACACTCAATCTATGAGTGATACAACTAGTGTGGCATGTGAAAGTTGGGCACATGGGACTTATAATTTAATTGGTTGGAAATAAGAGGATTTTTACAACTATAACAAAGGCACACTCGATCAAGTGCTTGGGAGGACAGAAGTTACCAAGTTACTCTGGAGGGGACAACCCTGATTTTTTCTTATGAGAGATGGAGACCCGGTGGAAAAGTGAGATGGAAAGAAGAAGGATGCTCAAATATAACTTGCTCGGGACCACAACGCATTGGTGGGTGACCCATCGCGATAGCCTTCTATAATTATGTGAAGTGATAATCACATTCTCTGTTAGGTTTTCCTGAAGTAATACACCTACTATCATACAAGACTATCATGGGAAGTAGCCCACCTCATTTCACATCCAAGTATGTGAGAAGGCCTAGATGGAAGGCATGAAGCATTTCCACCTTCTCTATGGGTGCATAAGTTGTACTCCACTTTACAAGGTTGTGCGTGCACATGGTACATTCACTCAAAAATGCACCGTCAGATAGGAAATTGGCAAGAGTTGACAACTGACCTCCTCCAAGATTTTGAATATCGAAGCACCAAGCCATCGGTGGATAAGGCGTTGTAGGTTGTTAAGTGCCTAACGATGGGAGATAGTGCCATGGCAAAGGATAGAATATTGGAGTTATTGGGTGAACCTAGTTTGGAAGTGTGCTTTGATGAGGAAGAATCAGAAGAGACACAACTTGAGCGCACATGCATGGAGAAGGAGAAGGGAAAGATGGTCTATGTGATAGATGGTGAAGAGATGGAAAATTTGGATGCTAACCATACTAAAGGTATGCATGAAGTTATGGATAGTGCTGATGAGAAAGCGCATGCCTACCATGAACCCCTCAAAACAAAGAAGGTTAACATTGGTTCAGAAATGGAACCTAAGGAGGCCACTATTGGAGACTATTGGTCAGAGAAGGAGGTTTTGAAGATCATTGATCTATTATTGCATGAGTTTTAGGACTTATTTCCACGTAGATACCATGAGCTTAAATGAATCCACCACTCCTTGGGGAAATGAAAATCAAGTTAAAGGAGGGTGCATGCCCAATTCGAAGAGACCTTATTGAATGAATCCAAATTTGTGTGTCTAGGTCAAGGAGGAGATAGAAAAAATGATTGCATCGACATCATTGAAGTCAGGAGGAATCAGAATGGGTAAGCCTCATGGTCATTAGCATTAAAAAGGATGGAAGGATAAGGATATGTGTTGAATATAGGGACTTAAATGTAGTATGTGTAATTGATCCTTTTCTAACCCCTTTTACTAAGGAAATTTTGGAAGGAGTGGTGGGTGGGAAATCTATTCCTTCATGGATGGATTCTCAGGATACCATCAAGTTAGAATTTCTAAGGAAGACAAAGAAAAGACAAATTTTTCCATTAAATGGGGAAGTTTTTCCTACATGTTCATGCCTTTTGGACTGAAGAACATGCCTACTATGTGTTTTCACGCATAATGATCTAGGCATTTCAAGATTTTATCCATAAGTTCCTTCAGGTCTACCTTGATGACTGGATGGTGTATGGACTAGTGAAAGACCATTGTGACAATTTGTGGTTGATGTTTGAAAGATGTCGACAGTTGCACATATCCCTCAACATCAAGAAATGTCTCTTTGCTACTCCATTTGGAACCCTGTTGGGGCACATCATATATAAGGAAGGCTTGTTAGTGGATCCTGCCAAAGTTTTCATTATTGTGGGATTGGGGAGCCTACCAGCCAGATCGCAGTGCATGGATTCCTTAGACATATGGGGTACTACCAGAAATTTATTAAGGGGTATGCCAAGATTGCCACGTCATTGGAGAAGTTACTAAAACACAAAAGTGCATTTCACTGGGAGAGGTGCAACAAAAAATGTTTGATACATTGAAGAATAGGCTTATCACTTGTGCCCATATTACACTTTCCCTCTTGGGATAATCCATTCCATGTACATGTTGATGCTTTAGGGATGGTGATTAGGAAATCCTAACATAACTTAGAAAAGGAATTGTTGACCACCCCTTGTGTTTTGCTAGCAGGAAGTTAACACCGAAGAACATAACTACACTACTACTTAGTAGAAAGCACTATCAATGATCTATGTACTACAAAAATTTAGGCAATATCTATTGGCGAAACCCTTCATATTCTACACATACCACATGGCATTGAATTACTTGGTGAACAAGCCCATTTTTCAAGGGCGTATATATCGGCGGGTCTTGTTGTTTCAAGAGTTTGAGTTTGCGATATTGTGAAAATAGTAAAGAGTAACTTAGGTCCCGATTATTTGTCAAGGATTGACTTAGGAGAGGAAACACGGAACATTAAGGATACAATGTCGATGTGTAACTTTTTAGGTTGTGGCACGCACCCTCTGATTTGGAAGATATTGTTTTGTTTCTCAAAATGGGTGTGGTAATGGAGGGAGTGAAGAATCTGGAAATAAAATAGTTAGCCATACCATACATCTCATGCCATACATGCTAATCGGTGGATACTTATACAAACTAGGTTGTGATGAGGTTTTGTACAAGTGTGTGTTGGAACATGAGTGTGGTGTAATCTTAGAGGAATCACATGATGGGATTACAGGAGGACACAATGCGGGGAATGCCATCAGTGCAAAATATTCTACTGGCAGGGCTTTAGTGGGAAAGCATCTACTAGGATTGAATTGAGTTTAACTAGGAAGAAGGGATGAGATGCCCTTGAGGCCGATAGCTAGGAAAAACCATTTGAGAAGTGGGTCATTGATTTTTAGGACCAATTTCACCTATTGCGTGAAGGATTGGTTCGCACTATATCATCACTTGCACTGACTACTTAACAAGATGGGAAGAGGCAACACCTATAAAGGATTGCACATCGAACAACAACTAGGTTCTTATGGGAAAATATAATCAGTAGATATGGATGTCCACTTGAGCTTAATAAGTGATAGGGGTACCCATTTCTTGAATGAGATAGTTAGAATATTGTTGGTAGAATTCATGATAGCCCACCATAAGACTACCCCATATCACCCACAAGCTAATGGAACTACTAAGGTGTTTAACAAAATTATGAGTCACATGCTGACAAAAATTTGTGATGTGGGAAGACATGATTGGGATGAAAAAGTTTTAGTTGTACTATGGGTGTATAGGACTACCTACAAGAAATTGAACAAGGCCACACCATTCCAATTGGTGTGGTATGTACGGCTATGTTTCCAGTAGAATTCATGCTACCATCCCTACACATTGCAAGCGTAGGAGGATTAGCTGACGAGCAAGCACTACAAAAGCGCATGAAGAAGTTAATGTAGTTGGACAAAAGGTGATCACTTACTAGGTGGATTCAGAAGACTAAAAGGTGGGAAAAAATGCATGACATGATCACCATATTAAAAACAAACAATTTGAGGTTAGGAAGATGGTCTTGCTTTATGACTCCAAATTTTTGTGCCATCCTAGGAAACTAAAATTCCATTGGTTAGGGCCATATATCATCTCATACATCCTTGATTCAAGTGTATGCCAGTTACAAGAACTGGATGGGATGAGGTTACCAGTCATTTCAATGGGAGTAGGCTGAAGCCCTACTATAAATAAGGCTTATGTGTAATCATAAATAAGGCAATATTGCCATTTAGCCTAGGGTTTCTTTTAATGCATTTTTTTCCTTTCGTGTGTTTCCCCTTCTTGTTGTTTGTTCCCTTTATTTTTATTATTTTGTATGCATTGTGTGATAGTAGCCACTTATTATCTTCAAAAAAATTCTATGTGTAGAGGACCGAGCGCATTTGTTTTTGTGTGGGGTGGAGTAGTGTGAAAAATAATGGAAGTTGGTAGTGGACATTGTGTTTCAATGGCCTGGATTGAAGAATCAAAAGTGAAAAGTTTGGAAGAGCATGCGTAGAAAAGGTGGAAATAAGGAGTTTGGTGTCAAGAGATCTTTACAAAGACCACATACAAAGGATGAGAAGCACATGAACAACATGAGGTAGGCGATGTCAAAAATCAGGGTAAGGACAGAAGAAGTGCCTTTAACATTGTGAGCACGTGCATAAGGATCTTCGGTCACTAAGGATTTTGTGTGCCAAAAGGTTGTAGAAGTTTTTCACACATGATTGGGCGTAGGGGTAAAAGCATTTAAGGTTGGCTTATGAGGAAAAATCCACCTTTATTGTGAAGGTACGATGGTAGGTGGCATTACATTTATTGCATAAAAGAAGACAAAAACTATAAGTAAGAGGTCGGATACATTATTGTTACCTTACATTTGTGATATCAAAGAGCTCTTACAAACTAGGGCATCCTTGAGAAAAAGTTGCATGAAAGAAGGTTGTGAAGATCTGAGTGCATAACGAGTTTGATTAATGAACCAAGGTGGAAAAATAGTACATGGGCATGAGGGAAAGGGTTGTTGGAGTTTTGAAACCCACAAGGGAATACACCATCTTATGGAAGGAAGGGTTTTTTTAGGTTAGGGTTCCAAAGCTAGGGCACAAGATTGAAGGGATTTTCATGTAAGAGTAGAGCCACAAAGTTAAGTAGAGCCAAGATCATAGGAAGAAAGAGTTTTTAAAAATAACCCGACAAGAGAAATGGCACCAAGGAAAGTAACCATTGTTTCACCAAAGAAGGGCAAGGGAAAATGGAAACAAGATATTTCCACCAATTTCAATGAGGAATGGTACGTGGAAATACAATACCCAGATGGCATATTGTTGGGAAAAGAATGGGTGTCTCACATGAGAAAGATGGTTGTAAGTGACTACAACCATCAAATGAGCACCACAGAGAAAGAGATGGCATTGGAAATGGTTAGACCTACAAACAAGAGGACACCAAACAAAATTCCCATCTACAATGATGAAGTAAAGGTGAATATGGAGATGGTTAGGTTATTATGCAACTCTATGAGTTTCCCTATCTCGTAAAAACCCGCAGACAGCTTGTATCAATGGCTAATGTCACACATGCATGAAGACCATTTCTACTTTGCAGGATGAAAGATGAGGATAAATCCCCAACTGATCTCCAAATTTACTAGTCTTACTTATGAGGGAGATTTGTTTGATGATGAATTGGATGACAAGGAGGCCATAAAGAAAACTATGGAGGCCTATGACTATAAGAAGGGATCATGGTACTTCGACATATCAACAATTTTTGACCCTATGATGAGGATGGACACGCACCTAGTATCCAAGATGAATAGACAGGAGAGGTGGAAACAAGTCAACAAGTCCTGGTTGAATGTTTTCCAAAATATATCAAAAGGAACCATCTATAACATCTCATCATTCATAGCAGAGGATATCATTAGTTCTACGCAAAACCAGGAGAGAAGATCATGTTTGGGAATGTCCTCCTTACCATCATCTTTTCAGAAATTGGAGTGCCTGATGGGCTAAAAAAATTTGTATGGGAGTACCCAGATGAGAACCCCTCCCTTGCAAAAATATTTGAGAAGTATACTTGTGAAACAATGACAGCTACCCACAAGGCATGCCTAGAGAAATGGTATAAGTGAATGCGTGATGTGTTCAAGGCCAGTGGAGAATACCTAAGAAATTTCTAGCTCTAGTGTAAGGAGAATATGAGTTTTTAGTATACCAACATTTCTATATTGGTAGGTTCACTTTGGCAAACAACACCAAGAGCCCATGGTGCAAATTACCTTTCTCCTTCATTGCGCAATACTTCCAAGCCGGTCAACTGCTTCAAGGAGGAAAATCCTAAGGTTTGATCTCAAAGTGTGGTGGATCAAGACTACTGTGAGCTGCACAAGACTCTTATATACCCAAAGAAGTGTACCTATGTGGAGAAGTATGTCTCCCATGACGTGCATATGATAAATCCAATAACCTTTCCTATTGTTGGAAGAACTGCAACAAGGGTATACCTATGCATAAGGCCAAAATATGAGAAGGGTGCCTATGTGGAAAATGATGTCTCAATCCTAGAAGACCCTACCACAAGAAATAAGGCTGCATTGAGGAAGAGGGAGACTCTTGAGAAAAAGGCACCAAGTATGTAGACAATACAATCTATAGGCACACAGGAGTTGAGTGCAAAGCCAAACACCTATGCACAAAGAAAGAAGTCCCCACAGAGGAAAAAGAAAAGACACCTGAAGAGGAGGCGCCAGAGCAAGAAAATCCCCTAAAAAGAAGAATCACTAACAAGGAAGGAGTCACCTACTGAAGAAGAGAAGGAAGAATCTCCTATACTGGAATCACCAGTTAGGAAGAAGTAGAAGGTAGTAGAAAGGTGGAATTAGAAGAAATGAAGAGCCTGGAGGCTTATAAGGGTGACAGGGATGACGACGAGTGTGAAGAGGCTCAAGACCATCCCGTGTATGATGTACATGACTCGAGGAAGGTGTTGAAGATAAGGATGTGGATGAAGGAGGCACTCATAGTAAGGGGGAAAGTGAGGAGGTGAACACTAAGGATCAAAGGACCCCAAGCCTCACCAAGGAGAAGATAGATGATGCCACATAAAGGGAGGTAATGGGTATCATTAAGGACTTGTGGAGCTAGAGGTAGAACACATCACCGATTAAGTGCTCAAGGAGATGGAAAAGGAGAGTAAAGAGAAGGAATATAGGGGCATGGGTAGAGATCCTACAGCTTGGCGGTAAGCTTTCATAAGGTAGCGCACATAGGAGGAAAAGGTGTAGTGTGGCGTAGGAGCAAGGAATAGGTTATATCAATGATATAAATAAGGTACTGCACACACGCTTCCAAAGTACCCTACCTTCTAACCAACTCTTTACATAGTATTCATTCAAATAAGAGGGTGTATACCCTTGTACAAGGAAGATGATATCTTGGGTTTTGAGTCCCATGTTGATGAGCCAAAATTTGAAGTCAATCAAGAGGCGTTGATGAAAATACCAGAGTCCAAAGGATTAAACCCTCTAGTGAATGCTCAGTAGTTATCTAATGAGCAATTCTATAACGCACTCAACAAGGTGTCGGTGGAGGTTGAGGCGAGACTCTTCGGGAGGAATGACAAAGTAAGTGTCCTAGAGGAAGAACTAGAGAAGAAGAATGAAGAAATCATTGAGAAAAGCAAGGATTTGAATTAGGAGGATCTGATCACCACATAATTAAGGCACAAATTGAGGGAGGAGAAGGCGAAGGTGTGTGAGGTGTATAAGAAGATATAGATGATTACATATGTCATAATATTGAAGCACCCAGACATGGCTCTGCCTAAGCAAAAATGAGTCAACCTTGCAATGCTTGGAATACTTAACCCTCATCCTCACCATGGAAAGGTGATCGTTCGCGTTAGAGTCAACAAAAGAAGCATTGGTGTGGTAGAAGGAGGAAGATAAGATAGATATCGGGAAATAATCACTCGGTATTCCAAGCTCCTTATCGTTATGAAGACCGCCGTGTGAATGATTGAGGCCATGTATGATATCTCAGACTGATAATGACATGGTAACAAGCATACTAGTTACTACACATGAGGTGGGTCTGAAAGAATTCCAAGAGACGAACAAAGAAAATAGGATGGAGTGGGATAAAATCCTATCTAAGGTTTAGAAGAAGATGGAAACAATCGAATCCTTGCAGGGTTTGATTAAGAACCGACTTAAGGAGTTGTATCCCTAGATCACCCTCATAATGGATGAACTAGACAATCTTAGCAAGTAGCTAGAAGGAATTTTAGATACATTGAATGATAAGGGAAACAAATTGAGCTTTGAGGAGGTGAGCACTCTAGTGGGTGACCTACTTCAGTAGGTGTAGGGTGAAGTGGATGTTTGGGAGAAGATTGAGGCAACAATAAGGAAGGAGTTCCCACTCCTCTTACAACAGTAACAAGTTCTTTGATTCTTTGATTCTTCCATTCTTCATTCTTCTATTCTTTCATTCTTTATTCAAATTGTCCAGGTCCCACTATTATTTATTCTTTAAGGGAGTAGGATGTTTTGAGGACGAAGAACAAGCTTAGTGTGGGGTGATGTTGGGCCTTGGAATATTGGCTAAGTACATGTATCGCTAATTTTAATCATGCAAAATTAAAAAGAAAAAAGAAAAATGGAAATTTTGAATTTTTTCAAAAGTGTTACCTTGTGTGATTTATCTCTCTCATCACAATTGTCTCATTTTTGTGATCGTTCCGGTCCTCATTTCGTCCCAATTCGGTGAGAACTCCTCCTGCCAGTCTTAAAATACATTAATAATTAATTAATTTATCATCCTTTATTTGATAAAATCAAATTTTTATTAAATTTGGGGGTTTTAATTAAATAACTATTAATATAATAATTATTAAAAGTCATTCAATTTTTTTTTATTTTATTGTCGAGAAGTAAGTTTCGCTTCCAATTACCAGAATTCCAAATTGGCTTTCCGGACCGGATTTCCCCTTTCTGGCAAATTTATTTTAATTTCCGCTTGTGGATTTTTTTCACTAATTGTCAAATCAATGAATTGGAAAACGGGCAAAAAAATCTCCCGATTTCCCACACGGGGAAATAAAATGGGGATTGCCAGCTAGCCTTGCCATTTCCACTGACAATTGGCAATTTATTTCCCCACTTCCCCCTAGCAATTAATTCCACTACCTGGGTAAGAGGGAAGTTTTTTTAACGGGACGAATTAATCCCATAAAATCCTTCCATCAAACTCGTTGGAAGAATTCGTATGAAGCTTTCCAAAAGTAATATTTTATCACATCCCTCAATAAATTTCCAAAATCTCTCCACACATTCTACCAGAGTTTCCACATAGTTTTTAAGAAGAGGTGTGAAGAAGACAAGGAATATTCAACGCTTGAGGAAGAAATCAAAACAATCCAAATAAAAGAAAGAGGCATTTGTTTTATTTTAACAATTTCTCTACGCATTTTTCAGAAGAAAAGGGAAGTCTAACAGTAGTTTAAAAACACAAGGAGCTTCTCCATTCCCATGTATTGGGATAACATAAAGGCAAGAAAAAAAGGTTAAAAGAAAAGAAGGAATCCACGCATTCATCAAGGAATAAGACAAAAACAGTCTTCCAACACTCCACGCCTCACCTAGGTTAAAAGCCAAAGAAAACAACAAATAGGAATTTAGTTTGATTTATTGAGCAAGTTTTGTCTTCATTGAAGCTCCACGCATTGGTCTTTGGAGAAAACAAGAACCTTGGCAAACACTAAACTACAACTCATTAAAATTTGTTTTTGTTTATTTTCTTTTGCTTGGAGGAGACCACGTGGGAGAAAGAAGAGGAAACAGTCCAAAGGGGAGCAAGATCCATGTGCCAGAGGAAATAAAAACAAAAATTACAGACCCACGTTTGCATAAACCAAAGGATTAAAACCCATTCATTTTTGCATGTCCACGTGCGGGTTTGAAATATAAGTTTTCAAGCAAAGACAAAGCCAAAATAGAAATCCACGCAGGTTTTCTTTGGCAACAAGTAAGACAAAAAAACCAAGTCAAAACAAAAATCAAAACAATTTCCGACGCTATTATCAAGTCAAGGAGCCAACGCGTTCTTGGTAAAGAGTCCAAGTTTTGTGAAAGTTGAAATCGGACAGATTCACGCAAAGGATTTTTGTGAATGAACTTCATGGGATAATTTAATAAAATTATATCATAATTAACCCCAATGTGAAGTCATTAAAATCGAGATAATTTAATTTAAAATATAAATAATTTTCATCGAGCATTGGTGAGAAATATTCGAGAGAAAAATATCACGCATTCAAACACATTATGGATGTATATCGGCACAAAAAAAAATGAATTTAATAAAGAAAATGATATATGCGAAAGAACTTGTCACAAAGGTTGTCTATTGAAGTAATCAACTTTGGAGCTCGATATCTCAAAGTCGGATGATTTTAGGGAAGAAAAGTTTGGTTCGTTGAATTCTCCCTATATTCGTACACTCATTTTCCAAATTCTAAATATACAAAAATTCCTTTTATATTTTTCACAGAGTCAAGAAAAACTCAATCTACTCAATTTTTCCGTGCGCACAATTTCTGCTTGGTGGAAGACCTACTTTGAGAATTCGTATCTCAAGCCCAGATGATCATCAAGAGAAATCATTTTTTTGGTTGAATTATTCTAAAATTCATATAATTCTTTGCCAAATTTAAAATGCACAACATTTTGTTTGATATTTTTCACGGAGCCAAATAAAATGCAATTTGTTTGATTTCGCCATGCATGCAGTTTTCAGTCTGTCAAGGTGACTCACTTTGAGAGTTGATATTTTAAACTCAGATGATTTTCATGAGAAAATAATTATTTCGTTCAATTCTCCCCTCCTTCATAAACTCCCTTGTTAAGTTGTAGATACTCAGGTGATGTTTGGTATTTTCCCAAGCTAAACCCAAACGGGATTTTTACGCTTTACGCTTGCATTTTCCCTACAGCTTGTAAGAGTCAACTTTGACCCTTAATATTTGACTAAATAATTTGGTTGGGAGAAAATTATCTGACACAAAAACTTGTGGTACCTTAATAAACTCCCTCATCCAGTGAGAACTTCTCGAACAAAATTTGCTATTTTTCTCAGGGCAATTTTATAGGTGATTTGTGCGTTTTGTAAGTTTGAAGTAATACCACCAAATCACGCTCTTTTCACAATCATGTCATCTCCAAACAAAATGATGTTGCAGTATAGGTTCCAAGGCATTCTACTCACCTTGACGCTCCATTCAGAGTATGAGAACATCATCGATACCAACTTGGGACACGTCAACATAGGTCGATTCTGTGATCGCATATCAACCGAAGACGGTCACAATTTTCCGATGCTTGTTTAGAATTGGTAATCACTTGCATGGATGCACCATGAAACTTACATAATGTGGTGATCTAACTCCAACAGCTCTAAAGTGGAAGCAACCTTTAACTTCCTCATTATGCGGTATAAGTCGTAGCTATTGGCATTGGTCTCTTCGAGTCAAAAGCCATTGTTATCGACAAATATTGATAATGGGAGAATCTTGTCTACATCAATTTTTCACTTGATCATTGTGGTGGATCTATTCATTGACAAACCAAGACCAACGACAAGTGAAATTGTGTGGATCATCAAGCAAGGCCACATCATTCAAGCGTGTCCCTGTCAGCTCTCAATTAGCAGCGTGCACAATACTTCATCGGCCAGTCTTTAAGTTGTTCTATTCTCGAATTGGATGATCGTGAGTGAATCAAAATGCCAACACTTCGGGATGGTGATAAAGACAAAATACATAACTCCAAGAAGTGAATTACAATTTTGGCTCTTGGAAGATCTTCTTAATGGCGAAAGATCAAAAGTTGGATTCTGACAAGCCAAGGTGGTGTAACAACTACAGTCTCATGACAAATGAATAATTCATCATGGAAGGATATTCAGAGCATGTGGAGAATTGTGTGTAATTTTGAATGTGAATACAAATGAAGATGAACTTGCTCACACCAGGATGTTGCTCAAATGGAGGGGTGGATGAATTGCTCAAGTTTCAAGATTGGCTCTCTTGTCATTTGGAGGATTGTGGAGCATGGTCAATGAGTTCATTCCCGTATAACCGGGATAGGTGGACTCTTGGCCCAATGGATAAGGCACTGACCCTAGATGTTTTGATCTAGGTGTGCATCCAAGTCATGTAAGTGGGGTCCACATGTACCCATTTCTTATATTTATGTATTTTTCTTTAAATGAGTTTTTAAATTAAGTGGTTTCTATTTTTAGTCACTTTTAATAAAGTTAGTTGAAAAAGTCAAAAGTCACTTAAGTGCCCTATTTAATGATCATGTAAACCCTAACTAATTTGTAACCAACTTTTGGGTTATAAAAGGAAGTGAGGAGATCATTTGTAAGGGTGACTTTGAGAGAGGAGAAGAAAATACTTTTGTGTGCAAGCTTTGTTTCAAGATGAAATCTTGTGTTCTTTTGTAAAGACACTTTCAGTTAATGAAATACAAACTTTGTGTCTCATTCATTATCTCTCGTAACATTTGACGTTCTTATGTTCATTAGATGTTAGATGTTTAAATCTTGCATGTAAATATTGTTTTTGATTTTATTGTCGACACTATTAATCATGTTGTTCTTGTTCACAATGATCAAGCTCTGCTATTTACTTGTTCATGTGTGTTTCTATACGATGGAAAAGTTACATGCGAGCATGAGAATCTACAAGTAACTCTTCCTCACACCCGACCTCCCAAGGTCATGCCAAGACAGCCGGTGGGGATGGAATACACGTGGGATGCATATAAGCTAGTTAGGTAATCTTATGTATTCAAAATGTAATAGCGGGATCTGCGAATCTAATGCAAAGAAAGCCCTCCTAACCTGAACCGGTGTGATAGATCATTTGGTGAGGATAGCTACTCGAAGGCTCCAATCAATATCGAGCTCTACCATGATCTGATCTATGGGTTATGGAATACGTGGAAGATGACCTATGGGTGCTTCGTATATATCTCCCAACAAGGTCATGAAAATGGAATGGCTAAATGTGTAGTGGATCTTTTGGTGCCTTATGGACGATTCTCTGGTCTAGTCCAGAAATATTTAGCTTGATTAGCTACTACGTTTAATAATGATATTTGTGTGATAATGTCTGGTGGAAGTGGAGAGGACCTAAACACTAATGTTCGCAAACCAGCGTCAATGTTGGATTGATTTGTAGGCCCGTTGGGTTGTGGGACCTGTGGATCATAACCGTAAGCTCATGGTTGTTGTGGACCTCCTATGGTTATATGAAGAGTCAACCCCTAATTTCGAGTATCCAGCAGTCGTATGCCTTTTCGACATCTACGTTTATAACTAGAAGTTACACGATTTTCTCAAAGTACCTAACAGTGTTCTCGCAACTTGGACATGTAAGCTACTGTCTATATAAACAAGGAGGTCTCCTACATCTGGTACATGGGACTAGTGGATCACAATTGAATGTTTGATCTCTTTCAGGTCCTTCTACACTCATATGGATATCTATCAAGGTAGTCTATAATTTGGCTGATTTGACCAGAACATGTGTGCTTTGTCGTCTTCTATGTTTAATCCTCTTAACTGTGTGCTGATTTCTTGTAGGTCTATGGTTGTTCGGAAGACTCTGAATTCTGAGATTTTGGTCTATGTCAGTTATTGCTGCAACAATATTTGGTTGAGGCACGATTGGCTCAAAAATGTATTCCCTGGGCTCCCTAGGTCCCGTGATTGTCATACAAGATCAATATAAGCCTAACCGAAACGAAATAAACTAATTATGCAAGATATATTTAAAACATATATATATATATATATATATATATATATATATATATATATATATATATATATATATTCCTCTATTTTTGTATTTTTGATAGGATTTTGAATAGAATTGAAAGAACAACTAATCTAATATATTCAGAAAATGAAAACTAATCTAATAACAAAATTAAAACAAGCAAGGTAGCCTGGTGTAGCTACTTGCCTATGTAGTTGTGAGTTTTATCCTAAATAACTAGATAGTTGATTAACTTAATTGAAAGATTCTCGATCCTACCTCAGAAGTGAGGAATGAATCATAGTTTCTTAGAAACTATCAATCCCCATAGCTTCCCTGGCAATATCAAAAATGAAACTTAACTGAAATGAAATATTTCACTACTCTATTTGATATGTTTTAACTAGAACTTTGATAGATAAAACCTGGAATTTGTAGAATAGTGGCGAATCCAGTAGTGTATGATTTTGTCCCCTCATAATGATCTCCTCATTCCTTCATGTTCATGTGAGTCCAAAAGAGCATGTATATGCTAGCATCAATAGAAGAAGGTATTTTGAACAATGGTAGCTTTAGATATAGACCAAATAAAATGCGAGTAGGAGAGGGATAACGCAAGTGATAGAGCTTCACGTATGCAATTCCTAGAGGGATTTATTACGGGAATACAACACATGTGTACCGAGATATTATAGAATCTACCTTCTGTGAAGAACACAACCTGCAACTCTAATGGATTCAATCTACAAATGACACTACTCTACTCTAAACTAATTTGTATGAACAACAATGAACAAGATTGAAGCAAGAAGATTGAATGGCTTCTAATAACAAAGGAAAAACTAGCATAGATGCAAACATGAAAACAAAATGAGTTCTAAGCAAGAAATTGAAAGACTAAACAATGGAAATGAGAAGTTGAGGGGCCATTTGCTCAAAACAAGTTGGATACTTATAGATTTCACATTCACCCAATGGTGATTCCTCTTAGAACTCTTTTACCATTAAATAATGAAGAAACACTATTCTAGGGGACATAAAACATTAATACAAGCCAACGTGATTGAGAAAAGATGGTGAAAGTTGAAAAATTATGCAAGCCATAATCAAAGGAGTGTTCTGGAAAATGTGTGAAGGACCGCCACCCCAGAGTAGGCGGCGGCGGTTACAAGACCGCCACCACAGGCAGCAGCGCGTCACTAAAGGGAAAAAGGTGTTAAAAAAGGGGGGAAAGGGAAGCACAAAGAACTTATACAAATCATTTGGTATGCTAACATATACTTCATGAGATTCTCTGACCACTGAACACCTTGCGAGGTGACTCAGATCATCATCATTGGGGCATGTGTGCCATCGTTCTCCTAAGCGACACGAGTACCTATAATTTTGGGTACGTACATATTGCCCCCTCGAGAAGTGTTTTAACCATGAAGAGGTGTAAAATGGTGGGTCCGAGTATGGTGGTCCCAAAATGGGAAGCTAGAAATTATACCTGACATGCCCGTGTGTCAAAATTCACCATCCGAGTTCCTGCTACCTGCAAAATGGAAAGAGGACTCAAGTGCAGATAGATAAAATAAATACTAAATTAGTATGAAATGAGGACTTACCATTTGCACGGGATGAGAACTTACCTCCGTCGGTGCTCTAAACCTATGAAAGGGGCATTCAAAATGAGTCAAAACACTATATATATATATATATATAATGGGACCATTTTCCTATTCATTTATGCGTGTCGATTTGATAGTTTTTGAGCTCTGGGACCCACGGTGACGGTTTTCAACGAGAGTATAGTTGAAACGTTTGTATCGAGATAGCGATCATGCCTCCACGAGCAGAACCTCGACCCATGAGATCTCAGGTTAGTTCTTCTTGATTTAACGTTTTTGCACCCAAAATATAAAAATGATGAAAACTTTGTCGTGGGGGGGTTATTTTTAGAAATGTCAGTTTTAAATGTGTCTCTTAGGGGGCACCTAATGGGTAGGCTTTTGTTTTAGCTAAAACGGTCAAATTTTTGTATTTTTAAGCATTTTAGGGCACGCGACCCATTTGTAGTCGCGGGACAGGACCGCCGCCCTAAGCAGGGTGGCGGTTACAAGACCGCCACCTTCCAAGGCGGTGGTTATGGAACCGCCACCTGCTCAGGGCGGCGGTTCTCTCCAGAATGCTAAAACAACACTAGTTTGAATTCATTTTTGCATTTTTAGCATTCCTACTTTCTTTAATGATTTTTCTAATGCAATCTTGATGCTAACTTGCTTCTTTTTGCGTGTTTATGGTGTTTTGTAGAAGAAAGAAGAGTACATTAGATGGAGCCGAGAGAGGGAGAGTGATTGGATTCCAGCAGCGGTGTTAGATGCTCTCTCAGCCGAGCAGATACTCTTCGAGAGGCGGGTATATTGAGGATTGCACGGGTCCCCCACGTTGACCTACCACCACATACTATGTGACTTATTTTCTTACTGGGATGTAGATCAGAACACTTTCTAATTTCCAAGTGTTAGGGGTGAGTGGACTATCACCCTAGAGGATGTCTACTGCATTTTAGGAGTCCCAATTATTGGGAGGAGACTTTCATTTGATCTACAGATATCCGAGCTCAGGTGACTCAGTGGGCCACCTATATGGGAGATGTAGTTGTCTCCACTAGTTCGAAGAAGGGGGTGAAGGTTTGTTCTATTCCTTGCTTGCCCATCCCTCTAATCCATCAGGCTATTATGGGCATCCTTGCTTCGAGATTAATCATGGACAAGGCAGGGGATACTTTACTCTACAATTGGGTCCCCATCATCACACAAATTAAGGCACATGGTCGGATTTATGCTTGGGGAGCCAATATACTTGGGACCACCTATCACGACTTATATAGGGTGGTTTGATTATAGGGACAGTCATTGAGCCATCCGACCTTAGTTATGAGCTAGGTCTATGAGTGCATCATCCCTTATGGGAGAGGCATAGAGGTGGAGAGATCCTGGGGCCGTGAGGGAAGCTAGATGGATAGAGATGACGGTGCTTAGAGCACCCCACCAGCCAGTTGCTTCCCTGACTACTAAGGATATGGAGGCCACACCTTATTAGGCCATGGCGGGGTTGTGGGGCGAGGAGACCTTTACTTTGATTTCCTGCTCTACTACAAGGCAGCTTGTGGATAGGACAGGAAGGTAGAGACACACCCCTTTGATCGAGTGCCTCAACAATTTAGCCTTGCTTACATTGACATGATTCCCCTAGTGGTGCTAGTGTTTAGATCAGTTCGGGAGGCTAGGGGAGGTCCTAGAGGTCCGGGTCGACTGCTTTTACTCCTGGCGTCCCTATTACAGCCAAGAGGGTGGTACACGCTCGAGAGAGAGCCGTGATCCTTAGGCACCTTTACTTTGGATTGCCGCCGGTCCTGCCCATAGCAGTGATGACCCCATTGATATAGACTCTGAGTCTGAGGAGTTCATAGGGGGAGAGACAGAGGAGGAGACCGAGGATATGGAGATCAGCAAGTTGGGTGGGTAAGAGGATAGTGATCCCGAGTGGCATGATACTCAGGAGATATTATAGGCCGAGAGGGTGGAGTAGAGAGCGCAAAGAGGGTGACTCTAGTCTCAAAGGAGTTACTTTCTCAGGACCTAGGTGGAGAGGACGAGTCCATGGTAGGATTCCATGTTGTCCCAGATGTGGGAGGAGGACATCAGTCAGCAGCGATGTCCGTGGTAGGTATAGATCCTAGAGATCCTTCTTGGAGGCCCAGAGATCCGAGTGAGTTGCCACTCTTCTTTTGATATTTATTTTAGCTAGAATTGCCTTAGTTTCTACCTCTCTTTTTGTTCATCCTTGGTTTTACCTTTTGATTGTTTTCTAATTTATTTTCTCCTTTGCTTGCAGAGACTACTGATGAGTTGTAAGACTTGATTCACTGGTATGTACTAATACCCTGATGCTTCCCATGGAGAAGACTCATGCCGAGCTATCCACGGATGCAAGGGAGCCTTCAGCAGCCGTTAGGCATACCAATGTTTTTTCCCCTGTTTGGCATGTGGCCAAGATGGTGACTTCCCTTTGTGTCAAGGTAGACAGTATAGGGTTGCAGAGTGCTTGATGAGGAGGAGCCACTCTCATAGTGAGGCTATAGCTACTGTTCAGGACCGCGAGCCCTCAGTGCACTTAGAGCGCCAGGCGTAGCTAGAGTCCTAGATGTGATCGTGTGCCTTCTAAGGGATCCCATAGGGATTGAGAGGCCACTTGGCTCTTTTTGTAGTGACCTTTGTTAGGTTATTTATATGACCATTTTGTATTTTCTGAGCTCATTGAGCATTTTGACCATGCTTAGTGCATGATGGCATTGTACATGAAATATATATATATATATATATATATATATATCTTTTTGGATCTATATCTCTTTGTACCTAGAGTTTTGTGATTCACTTTCACATGTATACTAGATGTTTGTAAAATTTTTGTTTTTATATGCTTTTCAGAATGTATGCAATGGAGAACAAATATCACAAATATTTTCTTTTTGTATTTTGTGATGCTGATGTATGATGACACAGATGAGCTTTGTGATCTTGAACTTTAGTTTTCATAAGCAATTTTCTAGTACTTCATATTGTTTTGGAAAAATGTGATGATGAACTGGTATGATGAGAAGATGAACTTGCCCCACTCCTAACTCCATGCAACCAATAAGATGCGAGGACTCACCACCGAGAGCTAGAAAGGGCACAATCTATGAGGTGTGTTGAAATGGTAATGATGGGAGATGGACAAAGATTTGGTGGCACCAAATTAGGATGCTATAAACCTATCTTACTCAAGTGACTCCATAGTTTAGAGTGCGACTTGCTTTGCAGCTTTATCCAGAGTTAGATCCGTTAATGGCCACTTGGTTGACAAAATCTGGTTTTTAGGGTTTTGAACTCTCTTGGAATTTTGGACATCTGATTCATTTGTTTTGACTCAAGATTTCAAAGGTTTGTTTGAACTATTTTCTTATGACTTTCAACGTTTACTGTCAAGCGGACCCCCTACACCTTGCCCCATGCTACTAGTAGGAAACATGGGCTTATCACCATGGACAAGGCATAGCCGAGTAAAGGCATTCCCATCCTTTCCCAACCCTACGTCACTAGTAAGAGACGCAAGCTCAACACCGAAGGTTGGTAGGGCAAGGAAATGTGTAAAAGTAAATTTTTTTTGATCTACATTTGACTTACTTACTTGAGCAAAATGTCAGGATGTTCTTATTTCCAACGAGATATATACACGGGATAGATGTGACACCATGAAGCTTCTAGAATAGACCATAGGCAAGACACCTATCCTAGGAAGAAACCAAAAGTGAGAACAAGAATACAGGCCTTGGTATGGCTACCGTTAATACTTTGTCATATCTAGCTCTGTTGAAATGATTCTCAAACAATTGATGATGTAATGAAAATGAAGAAGTATGATTTGAATGCTCTTGCCAATACTATTAGAAGTTTATAATGAATTGCTTAAGAATAAGTCCCTTGATCACCAAATTTTATGAAACGAGTGAACAAAATGAACCTATCTAAATGAATATGTAATGTAGATATAATTATACAAATAGTGCCGATGCTTCATGCGTAAAATCATTTAAGATGTAAGGAATTGACTGATTCATTAAATTCCTCACCCTCCAGTGTGCACAAGAGATACGCACCATTACCATAGTCTTTCATGACTTGATATGGGCCTAACCATTTGGGTCGAACTTTCTTCCTTTGCCGGTTTTCTTATCGATCTGGCTGTCTAGTCTTAGAACTAGATCTCCTTCATATATTTCTCACTCATAGACCTTTTTGTTATACTACCGACACATCCAGTCAACATAGGCTCTATGCCACTATTCGAGTGTTTAACCTAGCCTCGTCTAGAATTTCTAGTTGAGAGAGGTATGCCTCCCTGTAAGCTTCTTCATCCAGAATCCCTTGTAGCGAGATGCGGAGACTGGGTATTTCAACCTCAAGCGGGAGAACTGCTTCTACCCCGAATACCAGTGAGAAAGGATTTTCTCCTGTTGGTGTTCTTATTGAGGTTCGGTGGGCCCACAAGGCCGGATATAGTTTTAAATGCCAATCTCGTTTATTCTCCTTGACTGTTTTAAGGAGAATAGCTTTCAATGTTTTGTTTGTTGCTTCAGCTTGCCCATTGGCTTGAGGGTAGTAAAGAGAGGTTGTGTGATGGTTTATCTTGAACTTGCTACATAACTCATGAACCTCGTTGTTCTTAAAGGATGTGCCATTATCTGAGATAATGACTTGTGGGACACCATACCTGTAGATAATTTGGTTCAAAATGAATTTGGTAATCACTAAACCTGGTACAGTGGTGAGAGGCATGGCCTCCACCCATTTGGTAAAATATTCCATGGCTGTGATTATAAAATTATGGCCATCGGTTGATGAGGGAGAGAATTTCCCTATTAAGTCTAGACCCCAAGTGGAGAAGGGCCACAAAGTCGCTATTGGTTGTAGGGATTGTGCTGGCATGTGAATCTCATGAGATAAGTCTTGACATTTGTGGAACTTGCGTACAAATTCCACTATGTCATGCTCAAGAGTGGGCCAAAAATATCCCATCTGATGTATTTTGTGAGTGGTGGCGTGACCATCGAAGTGGCCCCCACATATCCCACTATGGGATTCATGAAGAATCCTCTTGGATTATTCTATGTCGACACATCTTAGAAGCATGCTGTCGAAGGATCTACGATAGAGTACTTGGTCTAAAACAACATATTTAGCTACGATAATGATTAAATACCTTCTTTGTTGTGGTGTGGAACCTTCTGGATACATATGGTCCATGATAAAATTGATAATATTAGTATACCAGGACATGTAGAGATGGGGGGTCTAGTTTCGACAAAGTATACACATTCATCGGAAAGTCTAGATCTACCAACTCACCTCCATCTAGTGGATTGTCAGCCAACTAGTCTGCAATGATTTGTCCTTTAATGGATTTTTGGTTTACAAATGTTAACTCAAATTCTCCCATTAGGGTTATGAAACGTCCAACCTTTTTAGACAAGGACCCTTGCGTGAGGAATGTTCGTAAATGGTCTTTCTTCACAATGACCCTTGTTTCTTGATTTAACATGTAATTTCTTCAATGTTTTTGGTGAAGAATATGGAAAGGCATTCTCTTTCTGCCTCTCGTATAACACGTTTCATAATTGAGAAACATTCGCTAATGAAATAGATCGTGCATTCTCGTTTATCATCGTCTTCTTGAGCCAACATGTAGGCCAGTGAGACATGAGTGGCTCATGAGTATAGGATTATAGGGAAATCTGGCTTAGGAGGTATTAACATGGGTGGTGAAAACAAGAAATGCTTAACTACTTAGAAATCCTCATTGCAGTCTTCAGTCCAATCGATACTATAATCTTTCTTGAGTAGATTGTTGATTGGATGAATAGAAAAGATTAAATCTAGGATGAACCTTTAGATTGCACCGAGTTTCTCAAGAAATGACCTGATTCCAGACTCATCCGAAGGTGGGATCATTTCGAGAACAACCCGTATTTTGGCCGGATCAACATCAATCCCTCGTGAAGATATAATGTATCCTAGAAGTTTTCCTCCTGTTACACCGAAAACACACTTCTCTGGGTTTAATGTGACACCATACTCAATTAGTCATGAGAGGATGATACGGAGCACCTCCGGATGATCACAACATTTCTTGGCCTTGGCTAACAAGTCATCCACATATGATTCCACAATTTTATGGATAAGATCATGGAATATATAAGTCATTTCTCGCTGATACGTAGCGCCGGCATTCTTAAGACCAAATGGCATGATAACATAACAATAAGTTCCCCAGGGAGTTATAAATGTGGTTTTGGCTTGATCTTGTTCGGATATTTTGATTTGATTATATCCCGAGAACCCATCCATGAGAGACAAAAGCTCAAATCTAGTGTTGCATCAATGATGACGTCAATGGATGGTAATGGGAAATCATCCTTGGGACAAGCTTTGTTAATATCTCAAAATCTATGCAAATGTGTATCTTCCCATTCTTTTTGAGAACGGGGACGATATTAGATACCCATTGTGAATAATCGACTAGTTTGATGAATCCTACTTGGAGAAGCTTCATCACTTCTTCTTTTACCATGAGAGCTACTTTTGGTTTCATTGGTCTTGATTTTTGTTTAATTGGCTTCACATCTGGTTTAGTGACAAGATTATGTACCACAACTTGTGGTGCGATACCTGTCATTTCTTTATAATTAAATGCAAAAGCCTTTTGATGTTCTTTGAGGATTTGGGTGTGTATTTCTACTTCTTCCGGAGTTAGCGAGGATCCCAACTTCAAAATTATTGGTTCTTTCTTTGTTCCAATGTTTATGTCAATGGTTTCTTCTATCAAAGAAGCGTTACCTTATTCAAATTTAGGTGGGGCTGGAGGTAGTTCCAAGTCTTCTCCATTTTCTATCTCATAAATATCAAGATTCTTTTGCGGGGAGCTCCGCCATGGGATTTCCAAAGTAGGAAGAGGAGTGTGGTATTAGGGAAAGATCAACTATAGGGTGAGCAAGGTGTAGCTCTGCATAAGCGTTTAGATATTTGAGAGTGACTTTATCACTATCAACATGATGTAAGATAGAAGATTCATTCTCAACTGTATGTGTTAGAAGAGGGTTCGTTGACATTTTCTTCACCAATGGTTCAGTACAAAGTGATACTTTGAAACTTGTATCTTCTAACTCATTACTTGGGGTAAAACATGAAGTTGAGGTTGCTATTGAATCTGCGAGAAGGTTCTATTCTCATGGGATTGCCTCAATGGATATGAAGTCGAATCCTTTGCTTAGATCTAATACCGTTGTTTTATAGAGCTATAAGTGCTCAGCTCTAGTCTCATATACTTCAGAGACTTGGTTTGTAACTAATTGTGAGTCTCCTAACACTCTGATATTATTAATACCGATCCTTTTGGCTATGATGAGGCCAAGGAGGAGGGCTTCATACTCAACGCCATTGTTTGTACATTCAAAGTTCAACTTAAAAGCAAAAGGTAGGATCTTTCCCTCAGGGGAAGTGAAGATCACACCTACCCCGGCTCCATAAGCATCTAGCTCCATCAAAGTGGAGAGTCCAATACTTACTAGGAAAAATGGATGCTGGGACATTCTTTGTGTTTGTTTCTTCTTTTTCAGTTACTTCTACCATGTAAAGTTCCTTTGTTGGAAGAGAACCAACTCCTAGGGTACATCCCATACCTATGGAATCAAATGGTAGGAAAATTGGTAGATCTTGTTCTAGTAACTTGACAATTTTTGCAGTAGTTCCTAATGACACTGTTTCTACAATGTTAGCTTCATCCTTGAGGGCTGGGATGCCCTTGACTAGGTTCGTAATTTCTAGTTCTGTTGTAGGTATTAATTTTTCTTCCGGTTTTGAGTTGATTGGTTTGTTAAGTTGGTTTGTTGGGAGTTCAAACTCAGAGTGAATGCCTGGTATTTTCTTCACGTGTGCTAGGTGTATATCAAATGGTTTTGGGCCACCTTTTACTATGAATATCTTTCCTAGGTGTAAGAATCTTATTTCCTAGAATAACATAGAAGGGATTGCTTTCATGT
The DNA here is from genome assembly GCA_018340775.1 of Taxus wallichiana var. yunnanensis. NCBI lineage: Eukaryota > Viridiplantae > Streptophyta > Pinopsida > Cupressales > Taxaceae > Taxus > Taxus wallichiana. The sequence goes on along the minus strand of CM031234.1, from coordinate 980,683,140 downwards.
GATGTATCCATGGTCAACCGAGGATCATATTATAGTTGGTTTCCTGATCTATGATATAAAACTTGGTGAGGATTGTCTTGGGTCCTAAGGTGACTAGTAATATTATAGTCCCAATTGAAGTAGCTTTAAGGCTATCATAACCTCTTAGCGTATTTCTTGTTGTGGAACAGTTTGTTTCTCCATATCCTAGCTTTTGAAGGAAAGAGAAGGGGACAATGTTAACTACTGCCCCATCATCAACCATTGCACATTTAACGTAATTATTGTAAACCCACACCGTAAATGCAAGGTGGATCACCTCTACATGTAATTTTAGCATCTATTGGCATTTTGTTTATGTCGAATATAAACTCGGTATCCCTATCTAGCTGCCTTGGAGGGTGGATATCGAAGTCTATATGGTTTAATTGTGTTTTAGGTGGAGTGATGTTAATTAAATGACCTAGACCTAGTGCTTCTAAAAGAGCAGCCCTATGGGCAGGAGAGTTTTTCAACAAGTCCAAAAAGGAGATGTGAGAGAAGGTCTTTGTTAAGTCATTAATTAAATCATAAGCACCTATGGGTTTTACCAACGTTTGTTGAATGTTATCTGGTTCTAGTGGATAGATTGGATTTGGTTGAGAAGAATATTCTCATGTTCTTGTTATGGCTTCTACGTGTAGCTCAGTATCTAACTCCACTAGACCAACTATCTTGGTTTGTGGCTGATTTCCTAATTATGGTGCGACAGGTGGATTTAGTGAAGTTGAGGCTTCATGATTGTTATTTCCTATCATTACACCTTTGTTTGTCCCATTTGGATTTAATTTATTATTGTTATTGTGATTTGGAAGTGGATTATTGAAGATCTTAAGACATGCATTTTGAGGGGAAACTACCCCTGTGAAAGTATTTGGCATAGGTGTCACAGAATTTGTTAAGAACATATTTATGAAGAGTTATCTTTGTTCTTCTGGAAAACGTTACATGAACTTATTGTAATCATGACAATTCCTAGTGTCATGGCCTCAAATTTTGTGGAAACCACAATATGAGTTGGGATTATAATTCCTAGGTTGTTGGTTTGGCACATGTTGTGGTCCAAAACTCTGATTAAACTGTTGACTATTAGGATTAAAGTTTTGCGTTTGTTGTCTTTGGTTTTGGTTTTGATATCCAATTGAGTTTTGACTTAGACCTTGTGTCTAGATCTGTCATTGTTGTCATTGGGGATGATTAAAATCCACCACGTTGATTGTTGGGGTGAAATTGTTGTTTCGTTGGTTGTTAATTGGTGGTGGAACATTTACAATGTTTGCTTTTTTAGTCTGATCAATCACTCCATTTGTTGTCACTCTGTGGTTTTTGTTAAGGATTTTAGGTCCTTGATTGGTGTTTGTGGTAGTAGGATAAGTCGTAGTGTTTTGGTTGGGGATGATTAACCTCCCATTTGTTCCATATGTCTTGCGACCGCTATCTATTAGTAGCTTGATCTATTTGGAGAGCGCTCTCGAGCACTTCATCATAAGTTCTTAGTGGGAACTTCTGGACTTCTTCCTTTATCTCTCTGCTGAGAGAATGAAGGAATAAATCACATAGTTCCATCTAATCCATGTTTGGAGCGCTTGCTGAAGAATAGAGGATTGTACACCATCTTTGGATGAAATGAGCAACAAATTCATTATGTTCTTGCTTAATATGTAAGAATTCCCTGATCCCTGTTCTCAACAACTTGTTCATGTCAAAATCCTTGATGAATTCTGACATGAGTTGTTTAAATGAATGTATTGAGGCTTCAAGTATTCTATAATACCAATCAAGGGTGATACCCTCTAAATTTTTGGGGAATATTTTAGCAACAACTCCATCCCAAGGGAGCAGTTCTCGAATGGTTATGGCATAGGCCTTAATATGTGCATTCGGGTCTCCCTCTCCTTTGTACTTGGGTAGATCGGGGAGAGGTCTTGGAAGCATGACGCTTCATATAGTGAATTCCAAAGGTTCTTTCAAATATTCTGAATAAGTTCCTATTGTATAGGTTTCGACCATTTATGGTGTTTCTTGGAGGGGTGGAGGTGGAATGGGTTATTGATATGGTGCAACATATGTATTTATAGGGGCATAAGGGAATCCTTGTGGTTGAGTGAACATGCTGGGAGAAGAGAACATATCTCCCTGTGGTGATTTGGAATACATGTTTAAGTATGGAGGAGCATTGCTCAGGAATGGATTGTTTTGTACTAAACTGGGGGTATTATATTTTCAACTAGAGTGGCGTTAGAAAATGCAGTTCTAGTTGGTGTTTGTTGTAAGTACTGAGGGGGCATACCCAACGTACCTGTTCCTGTGAGGAGGTCTACTTGGCTGGGATGATGTGGAAGATTGGAAGTTCCTGCTTGCATGAACTGTGAATTTTGACTTGCTTGAGCAAGTTCCAACCCTCTAACCTTCTCAACTAAGGCTGAGATGACCTCGTTTGGTGAAGACACGGTATTTTTCCTTAGTGGCATTTTTTGTATATCTTGAGGTTGTATAGGCATATGGTACCCTGCTATGAATTGATCGGTGCCCTGCCAAGTTTCACCAAGGACATTTCCCATAGGTGGAGGAATGGGGGTGTTTTCTTGGAATGAGACCTCGGGTTGTGTTTGTAAACCTCCTATAGATGGGTACATATTTTGAGAGCGTTGTTCACTCCTAGCATAACATGCTAAGTATTCGTCATCTAACAATAGAAATGGATCCGATCGTCTACTAATTTGTCATCTAAGCAATACTGCGGAGATGAACTAGATTCTCCAGGTGAGCGTCATATTGTTCGAGCCTCAAGGCTTTGGTTATTGCATTTGAGTGAGATGATCCAACTCCCTCTATTTGGAAAGAAGAACTATATATAGTCCTTTGAGGTGGAGTTTGTGTTGAAAATCGAGTTAGTTGAATAGTTGTCACCCCATGCTGAGAGCGAGGGTGATGGTTGTCTATTTAATTGATCATAGTATGCTTCAAGACCTAGGAGAGGTCTGCCATATGCATCATATCCTAACATATTCGGGGGTATATGAATACCCGTAGAATAATGGGAAAGAGCGAAGGGTGGATGAAAGAACAGAAAGAGGAAAATTAGCTTGAGCCACGTCAGGTTCACCAATTTTGTTAGTGAAGCTGATGTGGAGGCTAAAGAGGTAGAGAAGATGAAACAGTTGTTTGTTTCACGTTGGGTTCACCAATTTTGTACGATGGAAAAGTGACATGCGAGCATGAGAATCTACAAGTAACTCTTCCTCACACCCGACCTCCCGAGGTCGTGTTGAGACAACCGGTGGGATGGAATACACGTGGGATGTAGATAAGCTAGTTAGGTAATCTTATGTCTTCAACACGTAATAACGGGATCTGTGAATCTAAGGCAAAGAAGGCCCTCCTAACTTGAACTGGTGTGATAGATCATTTGGTGAGGATAGTTGCTCAAAGGATCCAATCAATATCGAGCTCTATCGTGATCTGATCTATGGGTTGTGGAATACGTGGAAGATGACCTATGGGTGCTTCGTATATATCTCCCGACAAGGTCATGAAAATGGAATGGCTAAATGTGTAGTGGATATTTTGGTGCCTTATGGATGATTCTCTAGTCTAGTCCAAAAATCTTTAGCTTGATTAGCTGCTATGTTTAATAATGATAGTTGTGTGATAATGTTTGGTGGAAGTGGAGAGGACCTAAACACTAATGTTCGCAAACCAGCCAAAGTTGATTGATTTATAGGCCCGTTGGGTTGTGGGACCTGTGGATCACAACCGTAAGCTCGTGGTTGTTGTGGATCTCCTATGGTCATATGGAGAGTACACCCCTAATTCTGAGTATCTAGTAGTCGTATGCCTTTTTAGCCTCTACGTTTAGAACTAGAAGTTGCACGATTTTCTCAGAGTACCTAACAGGTGTTATGGCAACTTGGATACGTAAGCTAGTGTCTATATCAACGAGGAGGTCTCCTGCATCTGGCTGTGGGACTAGTGGATCACAACCGAATGTTTGCTCTCTTTTAGGTCCTTCTACAGTCATATGGATATCTATCAAGGTAGTCTATAATTTGGCTGATTTGACCAGAACATGTGTGCTTTGTCGTCTTCTATGTTTAATCCTCTTAACTGTGTGCTGATTTCTTGTAGGTCTATGGTTGTTCGGAAGACCTGAATTATGAGATTTTGGTCTATGTCAGTTATTGCTGCAACAATATTTGGTTGAGGCACGATTGGCTCAAAACTTATTCCCTGGGCTCTTTAGGCCCCGTGATTGTCATACAAGATCAATATAAGCCTAACCGAAATGAAATAAACTAATTATGCAAGATATATTTAAAACATATATATATTCCTCTATTTTTGTATTTTTGATAGGATTTTGAATAGAATTGAAAGAACAACTAATCTAATATATTCAAAAAATGAAAACTAATCTAATAACAAAATTAAAACAAGCAAGGTAGCTTGGTGTAGCTACTTGCCTGCAGTTGTGAGTTTTATCCTAAATAACTAGATAGCTGATTAACTTAATTGAAAGATTCTTGATCCTACCTCAAAAGTGAGGAATGAATCATAGTTTCTCAGAAAATATCAATCCCCACAACTTCCCTGGCAATATCGAAAATGAAACTTAACTGAAATGAAATATTTCACTACTCTATTTGATATGTTTTAACTAGAACTTTGACAGATAAAACCTGGAATTTGTAGAATAGTGGCGAATCTAGTAGTGTATGATTTTTTCCCCTCAAAATGATCTCCTCATTCCTTCATGTTCACGTGAGTCTAGAAGAGTGTGTATATGCTAGCATCAACAGAAGAAGGTATTTTGAACAATGACAACTTTGGATATAGACCGAATAAAATGTGAGTAGGAGAGGGATAGCGCAAGTGACAGAGCTTGGTGTATGCAATTCCTAGTGGGATTTATTACAGGGAATACAACACAAGTGTACCGAGAGATTCTAGAATCTACCTTCTGTGAAGAACACAACCTACAACTCTAATGGATTCAATCTACAAATGACACTACTCCACTCTAAACTAATTTGTATGAACAAAATGAACAAGATGAAGCAAGAAGATCAAATGGATTCCAATAGGAAAGGAAAATAGCATGGATGAAAACATGAAAGCAAAATGAGTTCTAAAACAAGAAATTGAAAGAATAAACAATGGAAATGAGAAGTTGAGGGGCCATTTGCTTGAAAAAAGTTGGATACTTATAGATTTCACATTCACCCAATGGTGATTCCTATTAGAACTCTTTTACCATTAAACAATGAAGAAACACTATTCTAGGGGACATAAAACATTAATACAAGCCAAGGCGGTTGAGAAAATCTGGTGAAAGTTGAAAAATTACGCAAGTCGTGATCAAAGGAGCGTGCTAGAAAATGTGTGAAGGAGTACCTCCTTGAGCAGGGTGTCGATTACAGGACTGCCACCCCGACATGCTAGTGGTTTCATCACTAAAGGGAAAAAGGTGTTAAAAAATGGGGGCGAGGGATAAAACAAAGCACAAGGAACTTGGACAAAGCATTTGGGATGCTAACATATACTTCGTGAGCTTCTCTGGACCCCAAACACCTTGTGAGGTGACCTGTATCATCATTGGGGCATGTGTGACATCGTTCCAGTAGCACAAAGACCTTTGCAATTTTGGGTACGTACAGTTCCCTTTACTCATTCTTGTTTAGCTAACTCAAACTCCCTTTTATTTGTGTTAGTTATTCGTCATTCTTGTTCGTGTAATATTAGGTTATGTTTTACCTAACTCTTGCATGTTCCTTTTATTCATTCCTTTCCATTCCTTTCCTTCATTCCATTCCATCCCCCTCATTCACTTTTCTTTCCATTGATGTTCCAAAACACCCCCCATATATAATTTTGAATGTACAGTTGTAAATACAATTTTGGTTTTTAATAAAGGCATCCTCGCCTTCATTGAGGAGGGACTTCATTCCCACACTCTTGCATGTCATTTGCATGCGTGCAAATCCATATACTAATAGTTTTTAGCAACTCTACCGAGGATTCATGAATCATTAACCAAAGGTGCTTGGTTAAATCTTTATGACTATCCCCTCTGCACAAGCTCCAGTTCTTTAACCGAACCTTGTGCCCGACGAATATTTTCAAGGAGACATTGCTGCCAACCTTCAAACAATAGCTTGGTAAAACCACAAAATCTTTCAGCAATTTGTGGCTTTTGATAGAGCCATTGACAAAGAAATCTACGTCAAAGACCTTAGAGAAGAGCACCCACACTTGTGGCCGAAGACCCCGAAAAGTATTGATCATTGTTCATCGGCGCGGTCCTCTTCAACCAAGGTAATAATCTTTATGACTATTGCACGTAACCCACCTATCTTGCAACCAAATATTCCTTTCGTAGATACTCAAGAAGAGATATCATCGATTTGAGGTAAGATATTTGGGAAAAGTGCACAAACAACTATCATTTTCATGCCACCGCATTAGTACTAGATAACGAAGAAGATCAAGTTGCAAAGAGTTACTAGAATTATTCAGTGCAAATAACTCAAGAAAGAAAGCTAAGAGAAAATAATAGATATAATCGAGAACATGCCAAAGATCCCTTCACAAGAAATATTTCAAACCTGCAACAAAGAGGTTTACATGAGGAGAAAAAGATAAAGGTTGATCTGATCACATTTTTGACTTTCAAGGAAAGTTTTGTTTCAAGTTATCTCCTCCAAAGAAGAACACACCTCGTAGATGGGTAAGCCTTACATCAAGCCCCAAAAGATCAAGTAAGGAGGGAATCACTACCACCAAGCACTTGTCCTTGCCTACGTTGTTTTACCTTCTCATACCACCTTTCCCAAAATGATAGTCAATGTACCATGGGGAAATTCCATAGGCCCATTGGCCTTACCATCTCAACATGACCTCCCAAGAGGATCGAGGAAGATTCTTCCCAAGTTTGATGGAGATGGGAAGACATCACCGATGACCATATTTCTGCTTTCTTCGCTGCATGTGTTGTTTTGTCGGTAGAATATGAAGATGTTGTTATTTGCCTCTTCATCAAAACATTGCATGATGTTGCTGCAGATTGGTTTCATCATCTGCCAAATGGATGCATTACAAATTGGAATGATATGAAAACTAAGTTTAAAGATCAATTCAAGATGACAAAGATGAAAATGATCTTCTTGCCCAACTATATCGTGTGAAGAAAGAGCCATCAAAACCCATGAGGAATTTCGTGGCTAAGTTGAACAAAATGGTAAACAAAGTTCTTGCCAGATTCATCTAAACCTTGATGGAAAAAATGTTTCTTTATTAACACACAACAACCATAAGTGTGCTATCAGTTGAGAAAGGTTAGAGTGGCTACTTTGGAACTTGTTCAATCCATGGCCATAGAAATTGAGGATGGCTTAATCATAGTAGGGAAATTCAAGAAAAATCCCTCAAGGGAAAGAGTCAAGAAACCCCAATGCTTCAAGTGCTATACTCACTAAGTTAGTTAATGATGTGCTGGATTTGTAAAAGCAAGTTTCTAAAAGTAGTAAACCTACTCCTTACAAAGACATCCCAAGAAAAGGATACATTCCCAACAAAGCCAGGATTGCAGGTGCTCCAACGAGGCTTGCTATTGAAGCAAATCCCACAACTAACTCAAAATGTGATGTAGTTGAAGAAAGTGATGATGAAGTTGAATTCATTGAGGTTGATGAGGAAGAGCCACATTATGGAACCTTTAAACCTAAAGTTGAAGATCCTGAGGGGGAAATTAATAATCATTTCTTTGAGTACTTCGTAAGAAGAAGACGAATACAAAGAAATTATAGAAGATATGAATAGTCAATCCTTCGTTGTCTTCACACTCTCGAAAAAGGAGAAAAATACCACTAAGGTGGGAGATAAAGAGGTTTCAAGGAACATCCCAAAGAATCTAAGACTAAGGAAACTTTCAAAGAATCCAAGACAAACAAAACTCCTAAATATTCTAAGTCGACTGAGGTTTCCAAGGTCAAAACTATCTTAAAGAAAGGAGGGCCTTTGTCAAGTCAATCAGTTGATAAATGAACTACGAAGAAAGTTTCTTCTTCCACATCCATGTCAACCAAGCCCAAAGCAAAGGTCAAAAGTGTGCCATCATCAAGTTTGAAAGAACTAGTATCTGAGACATCAAGTATGGTTAGTTTTCCCAAATTTGATATCATTTATCATATCAATAAAATAAAAATTTCCATGTCACAGGAAGAGTACTTGAAGTCAAATAAGGATTAACTCAAGAAATGGGTCCAGTTTATCAAAGGTGACTATACTCTTGTTAATTCCTCCAAAGGAATTATGAAAACTCCCAAAGATGGGAAGACTCAAAATATTGTGGTGGCCACTACACCTTCAAATGAAAATATTGAACCTTTCTTTGTGTCCTTTCTGATCAATGGATGCAAATTAAGTAATTGCATTATAGATTCTAGAGCCTCGGATAATGTGATGCTTGCAAAAGTAGCACATGCTCTTGGGTTGACTTATACGAGAACATTCAGATCTTGTTACTCAATGGAGACAAGACAAGTTCCTCTGATTGGGCAGATTAAAGATGCTTAGATGGTTTTAGCCCAATTTCCTCATAAACGAGTTAAGGTAACCATTCTATTTGTTGACATTCCTGCTTCATATGGTATGTTGTTGAGCAGGAAATTTTGCAGAGATTTGGGTGGCGAGATTCAAATGGATTGGTCTCATGCCATGATCCCTATCAATGGAGAAATGAAGAAGCTAATGCCAGAAACTCAGGAAAAATTCACGGTGATAAAAATTGATGATCCCCGTGCACAGGTCTTGTTTCAAAACTCGAGTATGGGTAATTATATGATGACTGCAAATTTCATACCCCTAAGGTCACTTATTAAGATTCTAATAGGATCTAGACTCTTGATTTTGATGGAAGTTGTTGCTCAATGGGTTCGGGTGCAGGAGTGGTGCTCATATCTCCAAATGGTAAAATATTTCCTTTTCCTACAAACTTGAATTTTCAAATACTGACAACACCGTAGAATACAAGGCATTAATCCTTGGCCTCCAAGTTGCAGAGGAGAAAGGGATAAATTTTTGGAATTCTTTGGAGATGCAGAATTGATCATGAAACAAGTAAGAAATTAGTTCCAAGTAAAGAATGATCATTTGAGACACTACAGAAATAAAGTGTGGGACGCGATAGAAGTATTTGATGCTTTTTCCATAAAATTTGTCCCTCGTGAAAAGAATGAAAAAGTATATTCTCTAGCAGTCTCAACTTCATTAATGATTCCTCATTCAGAGTTTGATCAAGACAAATACACCATTGAAATGGTTTTTAGGCCAAGTGTTCCTGACAATGCAGAAAATTGGCAAGTATTCAATGATGATCAGCAAAGTATTGCTTTCTTGGAAAAAGGGATAATTTTGAACAATTGTACTTTGAAGGAAGTGATTCTACATTTCATGAATCAATGACCTCACCCATTCAAGAAGGAGTTGAGAATGAAGATCTTGGTGATGGCATCATTCAACTCAAAGGAAATAAAATTCCAAAAGGATTGGTTTCACTTGAAGAACTTTTTGATAAACATGACAGGTTTATCAAAGAGAAAGAGTAGGAAGGACCTACAAATTCTACTGACTATGAGTAAGTTAACATTGGTACCAAGGATAAACCTCACCTGGTCAACATTGGTAAGTGTTTCTCACCTAAGGAATGCAAGAAATTCATAAGCCTCCTTACCAAATATTCTGACATTTTGGCTTACTCATATGAAGACTTGAAGTCTTTCCAACCTAGGGAATGGAGCATGCCATACCCTTTAATCTGTGCAAATCCATTTAGGCGTAAAATAATACAATATAATCCCAAGATAGCAAGAACAATATTCCATGAAGTTCAAAAGATGTTAGATGTGCGGATAGTGTTTCCTATTCGACATTCGACTTGGATAGCTAATATTGTACCAGTTCACAAGAAAAATGGAGAAATTAGGATTTGCGTAGATTTCCGCAATATTAATAAAACTTCCTTAAAATATAATTATCCACTACCAGTTATGGACCATATTCTGTAGGTAGTAAATGGATTAGAAATGTTATCTATGCTAGATGGTTTCTCTGGCTATAATCAGATTGAAGTGGCTAGAGAAGATCAACATAAAACCACATTCACCACCCCATGGGGTACATTCGCGTATAGAAGAATGCCTTTTGGTTTGATCAATGCTTGACGCTACTTTTCAAAGGGCTATGGATATGGCATTCACAGATTATAAAGACAAGATCATCATGATATACCTAGATGAATTGACAGTGTTCTCAAAGAAATGGGAAGATCACCTAAGAGATTTAGAGAAAATATTGCAAAGGTGTAGACTTCATAAGATTTCTCTAAATCCAAAAAGTTCATGTTCAAAGTTATGAAAGGGAAACTCCTAGGCCATATTGTTTCTAAGGAGGGAACTAAAATTGATCCTGAGCGTGTTCAAGCAATCAAGAATCTTTCCTTGCCTATGAGTAAGCCTGGGGTCCACTCATTCTTTGGGAAGGTGAATTTTTTGAGAAGGTTCATGCCAGATTTCACCGAGCTGACTAAAGAAATTGCTGATATGATGAAAGGAAAAGAATCCTTCAAATGGTCGAAGGAAGGTAGAGACACATTTGAAAAAATCAAAGGTGTTATTACAAAAGCCCCTACATTGGTGTGTCCTAATTTTAAAAAGGATTTCATAATCTATTGCTATGCTTCACCGCACACAATCTCTGCCATCCTGACTCAACACAATCAAGAAGGAGTTGAATCTCCTATTGCATTCATGAGCTCTGGATTCAAGAAACACAAAATTAATTACACTCCCCTTGAGAGACATGCATACGGTGGTGAGAGCCTTGAAACACTTTAGGTACTATGTGTTGAATTTGCATACCAAAGTCTTAGTTCCAGACACCGCAGTTAAATAGATGATGACACAATAGGAACCGGATCTAAAAGAGGTAATTGGGTCTCCAAGATACAAGAATATGATTTGGATATCAAGCCTACCAAGTTGGTTTGAGGAAGAGGACTCTGCCAACTCATCGCAGAGAATGAACCACAAGACAACTTTGCAAAGAAATAGTTGAGGAAATTTTACCACTGGTAGTTTTCATCAGTACCACAGACGAATGGTATTCTGATATAGCATACTTTCTTGCATATGGCGAGTGTCCAGAGAATCTGACAACTAAGGAAAAATGAGCTATCAAACTAAGAGCTTCCAAGTATGTCATTTGGGACAACACGTTGTTCAAGAAAGGAGTTGACGACATGTTCCTTAGATGTGTTGATAAAGAACAACAACCTAGGTTGTTGGAAGCCTTCCAAAATCATGCTTGTGGTGGTCATTTCTCTGGCCCAGTGACAGCTCATAAAATTTTGTGAGCACATTATTACTGGCCCACTATGTTTTCCGATACTCAGAAATGGGTGACATAATGCGAAGCTTGTCAGCAATTTGTTGGAAGACCAAAATTGGTAGTTTTTCCTTTGAAGCAAGTTGTCATTGAAGAACCCTTTATACAATGGGGTTTAGATTTCATCAGGGTTTTGAATCCTAATTCTAGTGCTGGTCATACTCACATGCTCACCACAACTAAATAATTTACAAAGTGGATAGAAGCTATACCAGTGAAACAAACATCTACTGCAGTAATCTATGACTTCATCAAAGAAAATATATTGGTTCGTTATGGAATTCCACACAAGATCGTGACGGATAATGCCTCAAATTTTTCTTCTACAAAGATGATAGGTTTTTGTTATGGGTATGGGATATCTTTATCTCATTCGTCAGATTACTACCCTCAGGAAACGGTCAAGCAAAATCCAGTAACAAAAACATCATTACTATCGTGCATGCAAGTTAGTTGAAGAAAATCAAAGAACTTGGCACAAAAGTTATATGATGCATTGTGGGTTGACCGCATAACTCCCAAAAGAGCAATCAGGATGTCCCCATTCTAACTCTTGTATGGAATCGATGCTCAAATTCCCATCACATTAGAGTTACCGACATTACGATTGGCTCAGGCAGTTGATGATGAATGCTTCACCAATGCGTTAGATAAAAGGATCATGTTCCTAAGCAAGCTTGAAGAGCAAAGAAGTCAAGTGGCAAATAGGATCGAGGAACATCAATCCAAGGTAAAGAAATTGTTCAATAGGAAAACTAGGGAGAGACAATTTCAAATCAATGACTTAGTTCTTCTTTGGGACAAGAGACGTGAACCGAAAGGAAAGCATGGGAAGTTTGATTTGCTGTGGCTAGGCCCTTTCAAGATCAAAAATTTCTATGGAGATAACACCTATTACTTGGTGTATCCTGATGGAACTCATTTTCCTTTGCCCTACAATGGGAAATATCTCAAGCAATACTAGAATTGAAAACGGGTTGTTCCCCGTATGTACATAGGTAATTAGGATTTTGGTTTGTTTCTTTTCCCCGTCTTTCGGTCTCCTCTCTTGTATCATCCCATTTTCCGTGCCCCATCATTTTGAGATCATGTTCATCAATATTTTGGTCTGGGTCCGTTGTTGCGTCCATGAAGTCCTTGTCCCCAATTAGAGCTAGCTATTATCAGCCTAATTTTGACATCGCAAAATTTAAAAAAAAAAAAAAAAAATGGAAATTTTGAATTTTTTCAAAAGTGTTACTTGCATGATTTATCTCTCTCATCATGATCATCTTGTTTTTGTGATCGTTCTGGTCTTCATTTCGTCCATTTCGAGCGAGAACTCCTCTCGCTAGGTCTTAAAATGCATTAATAATTAATTAATTAATATTTAATTAATTTATTATCCTTTATTTGATAAAACCAAATTTTTATTAAATTTGGGGTTTTTAATTAAATAACTATTAATATAATAATTATTAAAAGTCATTCGACAAATTTTTTATTTTATTGTCGGGAAGTAAGCTTGTGCTTCCAATTGCGAGAATGCCAAATTGGCTTCCCGACTCGGATTTCCCCTTTCCTGGAAAATTTATTTTAATTTCCCACTTGTGGATTTTTTTCACTAATTTCCAAATCAATGAATTGGAAAACAGGCAAAAAAATCTCCCGATTTCTCACATGGGGAAATAAAATGGGGATTTCAACCAACCTTGCCATTTTCACTGGCAATTGGCAATTTATTTTCCCACTTCCCCCTAGCAATTAATGCCACTACCCGGAAAGAGGGAAGTTGTTTTAATGAGACGAATTAATCCTCATAAAATCCTTCCGTCAAACTCATTGGAAGAAGTCGTACGAAGCTTTCCAAAAGTAATATTTTATCACATCCCTCAATAACTTCCCCAAAGCTCTCCACACATTCTACCAAAGTTTCCACATAGTTTTCAGCAGAGGTGTGAAGAAGACAAGGAAGATTCAACTCTTGAGGAAGAAATCAGAATAGTCCAAATAAAAGAAAGAGGCATTTTTTTAATTTTAACAAATTCTCTACGCATTTTCGAAAAAAAGGGAAGTTAAACAAGGAAGTAAAAACCCAAGGAGCTTCTCCATTCCCACACATTGGGACAACATAAAGCCAAGAAAAAGCAGTTAAAAGAAAAGAAGGAATCCATGCATTTCATCAAGGAATAAGACAAAAAACAGTCTTCCAACACTCCACGTCCGGGTAAAAGCCAAAGAAAACAACAAATAAGAATTTAGTTTGATTTATTGAGCAAGTTTTGTCTTCATTGAAGCTCCACGCAAACTTTGAGAAAACAAGAACTCAAACACTAAACTACAACTCATTAAAATTTGTTTTTTATATTATCTTTTGCTTGGAGGAGACCACGTGGGAGAAAGAAGAGGAAACAGTCCAAAGGGGAGCAAGATCCATGTGCCAGGAGGAAATAAAAACAAAAATTACAGACCCACGTTTGCATAAACCAAAGGATTAAAACCCATTCATTTTTGCATGTCCATGTGTGGGTTTGAAATATAATTTTTCAAGCAAAGGCAAAAAAAGTAGAAATCCACGCAGGTTTTCTTTGGCAAAGCAAGTAAGACAAAAAAAACCAAGTCAAAACAAAAATCAAAACAATTTCCTATCTTAAGTAGCAAGTCAAGGAGCCAACGTTGCTGGTAAAGAGTCCAAGTTTCGTGCAAAGTTGAAACCAGACAGTATTCACGCAGAGGCTTTTGGTGAATAAACTTCACGGAGAATTTAATAAAAATATATCAAAATTAACCTGTGCAAAGTCATTAAAATCGAGAGAATTTAATTTAAAATATAAATCATTTTCATCACGCATTGGTGAGAAATATTCAAAAAAAAATATCACGCATTCAAATGCATTACCGATGCATATCGACACAAAGAAAAATGAATTTAATAAAGAAAACGATAGATGCGTAAAGAACGTGTCGCAGGTTATGTCTATTGAAGTAATCAACTTTGGAGCTCGATATCTCAAACTCGATGATCGTCGGGAAGAAAATTTTAGTTCGTTGAATTCTCCCCATATTCGTATACTCATTTTCCAAATTCTAAATGTACAACACTTCATTTGATATTTTTCACGAGTCAAGAAAAACTCAGTTTGCTCAATTTTGCCACGTGCACAATTTCTAGCTTGGAGGAAGGCCTACTTTGAGAATCCATATCTCAAGCCCAGATGATCATCAAGAGAAATTGTTTGGTTGGTTTAATTATTATAAAATTCATATAATTTTTTACCAAATTTAAAATGCATAATCTCCTTTGATATTTTCATGGAGCCAAATAAAACACAATTTGTTTGATTTCACCGCACATGCGCTTTCAAGTTTGTCAAAGTGACTTACTTAGAGAGTAAATATTTCAAACTCGATGATTTTCAGGAGAAAATAATTTTTCGCTCAATTCTCCCCACCTTCATATATCCCCCTTTTTAAGTTTTAGATTCTCGGGTGACGTTTGGTATTTTTCCCAAAGCTAAAACCAAATGGGATTTTCACAGCTTTACGCTTGCATTTTCCTAACACTTTCGGAAGAGTCAACTTTGACCCTTAATATTTGACTAAAAATTTTGATTGGGAAAAATTTATCTGATGTAAAAACTTGTGGTACCTTAATAAACTCCCTCATCCATTGAGAACTTCTCATAACAAGATTTGCTATTTTTCTCAAGGCAGTTTTACAGTGATTTGTGCAGTTTTGTAAGATGGAAGTAATAGCCTGAAATCACGCTTATGTCACAATCATGTCATCTCCAAACAAAAAATGTTGTAGTATAGGTTCCAAGGCATTCTACTCACCTCGACACTCCATTCAGAGTATGAGAACATCGTTGATACCAACTTGGGACACGTCAACATAGGTCGATTATGCGATCACATATCAACCGAAGGCGAGTCACAATTTTCCCGACGCTTGTTCTGAATTGGTCATCACTTGCATGGATGCACCATGAAACCTACATAGTGTGGTGATTCAACTCCAATGGCTCCGAGAAGCAACCTCTAACTTCTTCATTATGTGGTATAAGTCGTAGATATTGGCATTGATTTCTTCGGAGTCAAAACCATGGTTATCGACAGAGATCGATAATGGGAGAATCTTGTCTATATCAATTTTTCACTTGATCATTGTGGTGGATCTATTCATCGACAAAAAACAAGACCAAAGACAAGTGTAATTGTGTGGATCATCAAGCAAGGCCACATCATTCAAGCATGTCTCTGTCAGCTCTCAATTAGCAACATGCACAATACTTCATCGGCTAGTCTTTAAGTTGTTCTATTCTCGAATTGGATGATCGTGAGTGAATCAAAATGCCAACACTTCGGGATGGTGACAAAGACAAAATACATAACTCTAGGAAGTGAATTGCAATTTTGGCTCTTGAAGATCTTCTCAATGGCGAAAGATCAAAAGTTGGATTTTGACAAGCCAAGGTAGTGTAACAACTACAGTCTTGTGAAAAATGAATAATTCATCATGGAAGGCTATTCGGAGCATGTGGAGAATTGTGTGTAATTTTGAATGTGAATACGAATGAAGACGAACTTGCTCACACCAGGATGTTGCTCAAACGGAGGGGTGGATGAATTGCTCAAGTTTCAAGATCAGCTCTCTTGTCATCTGGAGGATTACGGAGCACGGTCAATGAGTTCATTCCCATACAACCGGGATAGGTGGAATCTTGACCCAATAGATAAGGCACTGACCCTAGATGTTTTGATCTAGGTGTGCATCCAAGTCATGTAAGTGGGGTCCACATGTACCCATTTCTTTTATTTATGTATTTTTCTTTAAATGAGTTTTTAAATGAAGTGGTTTCTATTTTTAGTTTCTTTTAATAAAGTTAGTTGAAAAAGTCAAAACTCACTTTAGTGCCCTATTTAATGATCATGTAAACCCTAACTAATTTGTAACCAAATTTTGGGTTATAAAAGGAAGTGAGGGGCTCATTTGTAAGGGTGACTTTGAGAGAGGAGAAGAAAATATTTTTGTGTGCAAGCTTTGTTTCAGAAGAAATCTTGTGTTCTTTTGTGAAGACACTTTGGAGTTAATGAAATACAAACTTTGTGTCTCATTCATTGTCTCTCGTAACATTTGATGTTCTTATTTTCATTAGATGTTAGATGTTTAAATCTTGCATGTAAATATTGTCTTTGATTTTATTGTCAACTCTATTAATCTATTGTTCTTGTTCATAGTGATCAAGATCTGCTATTTACTTGTTAATGTGTGTTCCCTTTACTCATTCGTGTTTAGCTAACTCAAACTCGTTTTATTTGTGTTGTTTATTTTTTGTTCTTCTTCATGTAATATTAGGCTCTTTTTTACCTAAATCTTGCATGTTCCTTTTATTCATTCCTTTCAATTCCTTTCCTTCATTCCATTCCATCCCCCTCATTCACTTTTCTTTCCATTGATGTTCCAAAACACCCCCCACATACAATTTTGAATGTATAGGTGCAAATACGCTTTGGTTTTCAATAAAAGAAGCCTTACCTTCATTGAGGAGGGACTTCATTCCCACAATGTTGCATGTCATTTGCATGTGTGCAAATCCATATGCTAACATTACCAAATCACACACACGCGCGTAGGACTAGTGAGAAGAAGGGAACACATGGAGAAGCACACGAGAGAAAGAGGTTTAAGAAGGATTTAGGAGAAAATAGGGCTGGCATGGAAGGCGAGCCTTGGGTTCAAAGGACTTATCCATATTCGACATTCTGGAGGCACTTGAGGAAAAATGTGACCCAAATAGGCTTGTTGAGTGGATAAGGTGCCAACCTGGAACCTTGGAGGTCAAGAAAATGATATTCCACATAGGGAATATTCCTAGGAGACATCATTGTAGAGAGTGGAGGGCTTGCAAAGGGATAAGAATTCGCTATTGGAGGACCACATTGAAACTTGGCATGTGATTT
Source organism: Taxus wallichiana var. yunnanensis (assembly GCA_018340775.1). Lineage (NCBI taxonomy): Eukaryota > Viridiplantae > Streptophyta > Pinopsida > Cupressales > Taxaceae > Taxus > Taxus wallichiana. The sequence continues at coordinate 980,665,737 of CM031234.1, read as the reverse complement.
TCTCATGAGGGAAGACATGATGGTGGGTGTTGATCCTATAAAAAGAGATGCTTGGAAGCAAGGAAGAGGTGCGAAACATAGAAGATAATGCATAGAGAGTAAAATGTTGAGTAAAAGAGTGTTGCAGTAGTGCTAAAGGTTCTAAAGGATGTAATAGGACTCTATATGGCACTAGGACCTATAACATGGGTTGAAATGGGAGGGTATAACTAGGATATCTCATCAGGAAATATTTGTAAGGTTTGGGTCTCTGTGATTTTAGATGTATAGTCTGTGATGACCTCCTTTGAATGTAATGTGGCTACCAATGAATATATATAAGGGTTCATTTTGTATATCATGTCTAAGGGTGAAAACCCTTGTGTTAAATGGTTGTCATGGTTAAGATCTGATTTAGCATGTTTATTACTTTGTTTTTGTAATGCATTAATGTGTGATCTGCTAGATGCTCCTTTTACCTTATTAACTAAAGTGAATGTATTTATCATTCTGTAAATCATCCTCCATCAATGGAAAAACCTTTTCACTATGCTCATATAAAGAAGGGCTCGACGCCCACCAATGTCTCAGTGTGCGCCTGGTGCCCGCCGGGTGATAGGCGGATGCACTTGGGGTTAGGAAGTTATATTAAGGGTATATAAAAATGACTACAAACATTTAGGAAATATTGAAGGAGCGAGAAATATATTTGTATGAGAAAGAATTGAATGGGCAAATGACCATTCACATTCAGTTAAATATATAATGAATGAGAAAGATGATTGTATGAGAAAAAATAGAATGGGAAGATTTCCATTCTCATATTATAACCAAAGTGTAGAATGGGAATATGTCCATTTTGATAAATCACACTATATATAAGGAATGAGAAAGATGGATGTATGAGAAAGAATAGAATGGGAAGCTTTCCATTCACATTCAAGTTAAATATATAATGAATGAGAAAGATAATTATATGATAATTAATATAATGGTAGATTTCAATTCTCATATTATAGGAAAATATGAGAATTGACATATGTCATTTCTTAAAATTCAGGAAATACAAAAGGAATGAAAAATATGGTTGCATGAGAAAGAATAGAATGAGAATATGTCTATTCACATTCAGGTTAAATATATAATGAATGAGAAAGATGATTGTTTGATAAAGAATAGAAGGGCAACTACCCATTCACATTTAGATTTAATATATAATGAAAGAGAAAGATGATTGTATGAGAAAGAATAAAATGGGTAGATTTACTTTCTCATATTATAGGAAATTATTATAATGGTAATATGTCCCTTTTGAACATTAAGGAAATACAAAAGGAATGAGAAAGATGGTTGTATGAGAAAGAATAAAATGGGTGGCTGTCCATTCAGATTCATGTTAAATATATATTGAAAGAAGAGATGATTAAATGAGAAAAATAGAATGGGAAGTTGTCCAATCACATTCAGGTTAAATATGCAATGAATGATAAATATTATTATATGAGAAATAGTAGAATGTGAAGATGTCCATTCTCATATTATACGAAATTATTAGAATGGATATATGTCCATTTTGAACATTCGAAAATATAGAATGAATGAAAAGATGGTTGTATGAAAAATAATAGAATAGAAATTTGTCCAACTACATTCATGTTAAATATATAATAAATGAGAAAGATGATTTTACAAGAAAGAATAAAATGGGAAGATGTCCATTCTCATATTATAGGAAATGATTAGAATGGAAATATGTCCATTTTGAACATTCGGTAATAAATAAGGAATGAGAAAGATGGTTGTATGATAAAGAATAAAATGGGAAGTTATCCATTCACATTCATGTTAAATATATAATGAACGAAAAATTTGATTGTATGAGAAAGAATATATTAAGAAGATGTCTGTTCTTAATCATAGGCAATGATTAGAATGGGAATATGTCCATTACAAACATCCAAGAAATATATAAGGAACAAGAAATATGGTTGTCACATTAATGTTAAAAATAAAATGAATGAGAAACATGATTATACAAGAAAGAATAGAATGAGAAGATGTCCATTTTCATATTATAGGAAATGATTAGAATGGGCATATGTCTATTCTGAACATTTAGGAAATATAGAAGGAATGAGAAATATGGTTGTATGAGAAATAATAGAATGGGAATCTGTCCATTCACATTCAAGTTAAATATATAATGAATGAGAAAGATGATTATATGAGAAATAATAAAATGGGAAGATTTCCATTCTCATATTATAGGAAATGATTAGAATGGGCATATGTCCATTCTAAACATTCAAGAAATATATAAGGAATGAGAAATATTGTTATAAGGAAATAATAGAATGGACGAGTTGTCCATTCATAATCATGTTAAATATATAATGAATGAGAAAGATCAGTTTATGAGAAAAATATAATGGGTATATGTCCATTCCGAACATTCATGAAATATAGAAGGAATGAGAAAGACTATTTTATGAGAAAGAATAAAACGAGTAGTTATCCATTCACATTTAGGTTAAATATATAGTGATTCTATTGATAGAATGGTCCATAGCTGAAATTATTAATATTTTGGAGCTAAAAGTATGTATTATCCATAGCTAGAAGTATTGATAGTCCAGAGCTAAAAGTTTGTATTGTCTAGAGATGGAAATATGGATGGTACGGAGATGAAATTATGGATGTTTTGGAGCTAGAAGATGTATTATCACATATAGGATGGTCTAGATGAAAGCATTGATATTCCGGAGCTGAAATTATGTATTGATAGGGGTTAGCACTAACACATCGTCCTCTTCATCTAAACCAAAACCATTCTCTTGTTTGGTTGATAACATGGAGTATTTCGATTACTCTACCCTTTACGGATGCCTCAGACTTCGAGTTTCCACCCAAATGTAGATGGTGTCTCCAGATACCTCCACCATTTACCCCAAGGTATTCAAAGAGCCTACAACTATTACACCTAAGCCCGTGGTTCTAACTCCTTCTTCATTAGCACCCCTTTCACTCAGGCCCTTGTCTATACCAAAACCTAACACCACCTTAGGGATCTTACCGGTATCAAGTCTAGCACATCCTATTGTGAAGCTAGACTTGTCAACTTCATCCCCACCCATAAAAAATTTATTCCAACACCTAAGAGGAAGACCCAACCTTTTAGGGCTCACACCCTAGTATCTCCCATGCCTTCTTACTCGCCTTCACCTTTTCCATCGATTTTAGGCCCACATCCTTCAACCTTGGTTAACCTACCTCTTTGCCAAGGAAAACCTAAAGTGCGAAAACCTACACCCTCACCTTTACCTTCCCTTATACCTACACCTTCTTCATCACCCTCAACCTCACTCTTTCCAACACCCCCACTTTCACCTTGGCTTACTCGATTCCTACACCTTCTAAGTCTCCTCCTCCTTATCATGTTGTTCCTCCGCTTTTACCCAAGAAGGTGTAACCTAAACCAAAAACTTCACTACCTACCAAAAAGGTAGTTAAACCCAAACCCTCACTACCTACCAAAAAGGTAGTTACACCAACATGGTCACTCGCCTCTCCCTCTTCACAAAGGTCACCCACACCTATGTACAAACCAACATTGAATTCTCACTTTGTGACCCTTTGGTGGGATCTTATGCTAACATCCTCACTCGGTTATAAAAATATGCCATATATCTTATGCCTATCAAGACTTATTACCATTTCAAACCTAAACTAGTATGGTTTGACGATACGAAAATCTATACCTATCATCACTCCCCAATGAATGATGTTAAGAGTTGTAAAGCTCTTAAATACATTCTCCTTCAGCTCTATGATTGTGATGGTATCTTCGAATGAGATGTTATGTTGGGGGAGGATTCCATTCATTCTTCACCTATCACCACACAACCTAGCCCCTTAATCATTCTACAATATTTCCCTTCACATCCACCCAAGGATCAAGGTAGAGTTCAACAACCCTCTTTTCCCCTCCTATCTTTGAGATTAACATGGTGCGTGTAGCCACTCGGTCACAATATGTGAAAGAAAAATGAAAGGGAAAAGTTAGTAACCCTTCTCATTCACCTTCACCTACCATTGCACCTGTACCTCCTCACCTTCACACTAACCCAACCTATGGGGGACTCAAAACTTCCTATTATTCTATTGAACCTCTCATCAAAACTAGACCTTTTTCATTTGACTTCTCCTACCTCACCGAACATTCAAGATTGACGATCTTATCCTAAACAAAAATCAACATGTAACTTAATGGAGAAAAGTAAAAAGGAAAGTTTTCTCCTAATTGACTTAGACCTTATATCGTCACCCATACCTATGGATCAGAACTTATCATTTATCTTCTCTTGAGGGTAAACGCATACCCAAGCCCCTTAATTCCTTGCATCTTCGATTTGTTCTACTATTGAATAAAGTACTACATCACTTTGTGTCTTATATAAGCTCGTCCCTTGAGTGAACCTATACCTCCACCTACCTATTTTAAGGACCAACGAATAAAAAAATTGTGTTATTATCTCATCACCATTAAGTGTTATCTTAAATATGAGCACCACAACTCTACTCATGACATGATTCTCATGGATACTTTTCTTCCTTTTTAGGATGGAATCCCATGGTTGTCCATCACTTGAAACTCTTCTTTCATAGCTAAAATTTTCATGTTATGGTTTTTCCTTCATAAAATAATCCTTACTCCTTTATAGTCTTGTCCATGACTACAAGTTCAAAAGTCAACACAAACTTTGGGATACAAAAAAATTCCTCCTTGAGTCGAACTTCTTACAAATAGATGATTCCCTCAATAATACATCTATATATATCTCTTGTTGCTATATGTAAATTATTCTCTCAAGTAAAAATATAAAAACTATCCACATGATGTACTTAGTTTATCCAATAAAAATAAGACTAATCAGTATTTGTTACAAAAACAATTATCTTAGATATTTCCACATCGATCAACTTCACAAAGACCTCAAGGAGACACTACTATTTATGCCAATATAGAATTCCTGCATTGACCAGTTTATACATGAAAAAATAAAAACATAAAAAAATAATAATAAAAATAAAAAATAAAAGAAAGAGAAAATCAAGAAAAATATAAACTTTTTGTCATGGAATTTCCTATTTTGGTTTTGGGTATCTTGCAGAAGTGGCATGCTTTGTCCCACACCAAGGTTACACTAAACAACACACTCCACCTTACCCTCTTTTATTCTCTCCTATCTACTCAAGGGACATGGCGCTCATGCGACACTTCGTGATCATGCAACTTCTTTCAACCATAGACCTATCAATCATGCAATGTCTCAAGGGGTTTATGTTCATAAGCCTATATTTGGTATGCTCGTTATGGTCTTTCCAACTATGGAGAATTTTGCTTCTTTTCAGTTCCCCTCTAACTACTTGTTGATTCTCCAAATAGGACGAGACCTTTGACATCTAATATCTTGGCATTATTCTCACTCACCTACACCTATATCAATTATCTAACATCATCATACCTTAAGCATTCACTCAAATGAAATCATACATCTACCTTAGCCATCCAACCTTACCAAAACCCACCAACTTACCTACCACCATCTACTACCCCAACCTACCTAACCACAAACTATTTTACCCAATTTACCTTACCCAATCTTCCCCCAATTTACCTTACACCAATCAAGCCTACTAAAACCCACCAACTTACCTGCGACCATCTACTACCCTAACCTACCTTACCAAAACTATCTTACCCAATTTACCTTACCCAATCTTCCCCAATTTACCTTACAAAAATATACATTACCAAAACACACCAGCTTACCTACCATAATTTACCACCCCAACCTACCTTACAAACTATCTTACAAAATTTACCTTACCCAATCTTCCCTAATTTACCTTACAACAATCTACCTTACCCAATCCTACCCAACTTACCTATCATTGTCTTATTCTTCCCTATCCTATGGGATAACTACATCGGCTTGAGGCCCCTTTTGCAAGGGCTATGTAGGCAGCACTTCGAAGACATGGGGTTTTAAAAGGTTATCTCGGCCACCATTTTCTACCCGCTTTCATTGTTTTTCCACTATTTGACCCTACTAGCATGCCTATCATCTAAGTTTCCATAACATCAATACATTGAAATTAACCCAAACCATAAACCAAACCATGCCTATCATCTAGTTTCCATAACATCAATAACTTGGAAATTAAAATGAACCATGCCTATCATTTAGTTTCCACAAAACCAATAACTTGGAAATTAAACCAAACCATGCCTATATATTTAGTTTCCATAATATCAATAACTTGGAAATTAAACCAAACCATGTCTATAGTTTAGTTTCCATAATATCAATAACTTGGAAATTAAACTAAACCATGCCTATCATCTACTTTCCATAATATCAATACATTGGAAATTAAAATAAACCAACATTAACCATTCCTATAACTAATTTCTAGTATAACCATACACTGAAAATAAATAACAAACACATAAATAAGTTTCAAAATATATATACTAGAAAGTCTATATGTCAATACACTGAATATACAAATATAAATAAGTCTCTCAAAAAATATCATGTACATCTTGCCTCTTCGGCATGCAAGCCGGTATGTATAAGTCAAAAATAAAAAATAAATAACATCTCCATCTCTATATCATCCTTGGGAGGGCCCGACACCTCTTCCACTATATCTTGTTCCTTCACCTAGACTCTATCTCCATGAACTAGTCCCCTCCCGCTAGCCCTTCCCATGAGAGTCGAGACCGACACGATCGCTCCCGAATCGGCTGGTACTATGGGTCCATGAACTGGACCTCTCACTAGCTTCCTATTGGGCTATGTAGGTGGCATAGCTGAAAAAAGGGGTAATAATATTTGTAATATGATCCTCATAATATCTAGCCTCTACCACAACCTCTTTGTATATATCCATAGATATCACCTATGGAGGTGCCATCACTCTAACACCTATCTATGGACATTATCCTAGTAATAGTGGTCCATGTCCCCGTACTGAGGTTGCGGACCCTATCCTAGTGCTTGTACTATCTTGATGGACCCTGTCCATGTACCTGTGATCCATCATGTGCCCTCAGAGGTGAAGGAGGGGTAACCACATGTCCCCTGGTTCCATTCTCGTACATGTGCCATTGCTAACTATGTTTGTAAAGTGTCCACATGTTCCTATAATGCAACAACCTAGGCCTGCAATGTCATGCAACCTTCCCCCGTCTCTCTGGATTATGCCTATAATTCCATTAATTGTGCCTATAAGGTGACCTATGCCTGTAATGTAGCGACATGGGCCTGTAATTTATTCACTTGCCTTTATAACCTATCCCTCCCACTAATCACGGTGGCTAAATTAGCGTGAGGCATGGCATGGCTACTTCCTACAACCGTGTCATCCACCACTTTGCATATACCCTTCTATGCACCCTACATCATCTATCATATCATGTATAACCTACTCCTATGCTCCTGCTAGTGGTGCTGGCCGTGGAGAGGTAATTCCCTCTCCACATCATCTCTACGATCATGGAAAAGGTTAGGGCATACCCTACCGCAAACTAAACTACCACATGACTTGATCTATGAGTATCAGCTCATGCTCCTTGGCCCTGCACCCATGTATCCACTAGAGTAGTTGTAATCCATCAAAATCCTCTTCTATACATGTGAACTATGGATATGCAAGGTAGGGTATCCATAAGATCTCTATTGGTGATAAGTTTTCTAGTACCCATCGATAGTAATCAATATCTCGCAACACCCCATCCACCCTCAGCTACTCTCTTATCCACAACCATCACCTAAATCTAGCCCTATATCCACCAACCTCCCACCCCTGTTGTGGTAGCCCAAGTGGATGAATTTACACAATGTGCTCATATGCCCAATAATGTAATAAATATGTGCAGTAGAGGCCATATAAGTGTATCCTCCTATATGTGCACAACTCCCTCTATAATTGCACTAAATAAGTTGGAACCCATACAAAACATGCCCAATCAAAAATCATGTCATCCAATACTCCCATCAGGGTCCATGGAAATCTCCCACCCTATGATTCGGGTAGAGAAAAGTATCCAACCACAACCATCATCAATATTGTTAGACAAGTCTCATGTGGTTGTCTTTGCATACATCACCCCATAGCCAATGCTCACACCTTTGTGATAAGTCAAATCTTCCATGGATAGCCCAAATAACTTAACCATATGATCCTCTGATGCTAAAGAGGACACCTAATATAGTGGCATCCCAATGATTGGAAGCTACAAAATCCTATAGACATCCTGTAGTGTGATGGTCATCTCTCCCATCGACAGGTGGAATGTGTTGGTAGCAACCCATTTATCGATGAGGGATAATATCATGTTGTGATCTCAGGTGATACTCCTATAACATCTCATTGTGCCTAGCCCCACTTCCCACATGTGCCCCTAATCATCCTCTAGAATGGTTGGTATCATCTGAACTAACAAGGGCAAAATTCAGTCCCTCATCATCAGTTGTTGCCTACCCTACATCATTAACACCCAAACACGTTAACTAGTTGACCTATTGAATTATTGATTTATTTACCTAATTCACCTATTCCCTATCCCACCTCAATCCTCCTAAATCCATCCTATACCATAATCTATTACCCAAACCCTACCCTCACACTTTGCGCTTTTTGATTACCTACCGACCTTCATATTCCCTTTTATAGCTTAACCTTAACATTTTCATATCCTTTGACATTTCACAGAGAAAACAACATTGGTTACCCAATTGATGTTAGTTACCTTTCGCCTTCCAAAGGTGCGATATGCCCACCGACGTCGGGTACTAGTTTGGCCCTAAGCCGAACACCTACACCCCCATTTCCCAAAAATTACACAACACAACTAATTTACCCACCCAAATCCCTTATAATTGACTTTAAATTCATTTTCCCTCATAATTAAACTCATTTGACCCTCCCCTACCCTGATTTCACCCAATTTTCCTTTCAATTTAAAAAGAACCAATTTTTTTCCTTTCTACTCAATTTAATTACACAAAACTCAACATAGAGCTCAGATCCTACCTCCTCTCATCAATGCCTATGTGCTGGGATCTCTGGGGCCTAAATGGGGACATCCTCTACTCCTTCCCCTACCTCTTCCATCTCACCCAACTCCACACTCACCAAACCAATCAACTCATTGCCAAGTGGGGTCATAGAATCACCTCCTCTTACTCTAACCTCGCACCAAATAAGTCTTTTGGTACACTTTGCCACTTTCCTCACCAAATATTCTCTCAACACGTCATTTTCCAACCCCACACAATGCTCAAATGAATCACTTCGGTGGGTTTTCCATTTTAACCCACCATGTTATAATGACCGATGTTAGTCTAGTTGTGCCCTAGGTGACCACCGTTGGTGGCCTTATTGTGTCACCTTCTTTGAACAGTACATCGGTTACCACTCACCTCAAAACCCCATATCTTTCATTTTCTCTAATTTTTTCCTTCACAAGCCATTTTTTATAGCTACCATATCCCTAACCAATCCCTATTGAATCACCTACTAACTTCACCACTTCTCCAGCTCCCTAAAGATACTTAGGGGAAATTTTTTCTCGCCTATATAACCTTTCTGAAATGACCCCGCCTATATGAAAATAAAACTCGCTTACTCGCTTTACTGCGTGTGATAATGTTTCCGTGTCTTTAATCCTACCGACCTTACCTTACCTGATTTTGTGACATTTATATCAACCAAACCAAACCTTTTGGTGTTTTTTAACACACTTATACCCATTCCAACACCTAACCTCATTGTGTTTCTAGGATCACATCCTATGCCTTGGATACCTGTACCACATCACCTTTGTTTGGATAAACTATCAACCTTGTGACAAGTTAGATTTTGTGTGCTCTTAAACCTTATGCTTTGTTACATTTTGAGCACATGTGTGTGTTTTACTTCCTTCTCCTTAAAACTCCCATTGTCTACACCTACACCTACACCTTATCCCATTTTTCATAACCTACCACCTAGTCAAGCCCATCACCGATTCAACCTTCTACCTACCTATCTAGTTCTTGGTTTAAGGGGGATCACCTCCACCCATATTTAGGGCATCCACTTTTTTCATTATTGCTCATTAGTATGAGCTACGTGAAAAAAGGGAAAATGTAGACACCCAAAATTGGGTCAGTAACCCTCTAGGCCCCCTTCGACTAACATACCCCTTACCATGACCCCTCCACACATTATTAATTTAACTACCCATATTAAGTTAATAATTCCCTCACCCCTCCACCTCACCATGGACCCATTCCAAGCCTATTTATTAACCTAGACTAATTCACCACTCCCCTTAACTAACTAAGACTCATTCTAACCCTAACATTCATTACCTATTATCCCTCCTACCAATTTCCCACTTCATTTAGTGCCAACCTAGACTCCTAGTCCATAACAAATCTTGACCAACGCCAAAAATGGAGAGAAAAGGATATTTTTGGAAAAATAGGACCTTTTCTCCCTAACTCGACACCGATTATTCCTCGACCAATGCTAGTCACCTAACTGCCATCGGTTTCTTTAAATAAGGAATTCCAACCCTTTTCTCGGGTTCCTCCATCTTGGATTTTGAGTTCGACATTCTTATCTCTTGCATCCAGGACATTTAAAACAAGATTCCGACAACCAACATAGTACCTGAGCACCCACATTATTCATCAACAATCAACCTATTGCTCTAGAGCCTCAAATCATTCACACAAGGAAGCACCTAGCCTTCATTGTTGCGATAGTGGATTTGGGACCTGTTTCTTCTCCAAACACCTACCAATAGCCATCACACATCAACCTTCAATCTCTAGATAAGTATTCTAATCCATTTGTTAAGTTTCATTAGCTTCGGTATTAAAATCATTTTATTTTGTTATCATACAAACTACTTCTCCCCTCGTATACCTCCCTGCACCCATCTACCCATCAACCCACCAATCTGAACCTTTTTGTTCTTCCAACCACCCATTTCACCTCTATTGTACCTTCACCTAAATCCAAACACCCTACCTGAGCCTTACCAACACTCTTTGTAATCATTGTAAGCCCAAACCAACCTCATTCCTACCTTTTCACCTAATTTCCCCTATCGTGATTGGTTTACCAACAAATACTAGTTATAACCAGCTTACCATTGTCGGCCACCCAATTGGTATTGGTCTCTGTACCTGATATTTTCCCCCATACCAGCAAGCTATTAACCTCACCCAAAACCTCTCAAAACCCCACCAAACTTCACCCAAACCTCCCTAACACCCTTTGCTACACTGCAAGCCTTGATAACTAACCACCCTTTTTAGATTAAGTCTTATATGCATTATTAGATTAAATCTAGCTTATTGTATTATGTGAGACACCTAAATCATACAAATACAGTAGGATTTCCTTCTTTCATGTTATTTATCTACATTAATTTGTATTTGAACATGGATTTATAGCCTTCTAAGAAACACCCTACTTCCTAGATCTATCTCCCACTAGGCAGTCCACTCGACCTATATTATTAATTATATCTTGTAGTCTTGTTTTTCATTTCAGTAGTCCTTCCTAGACAAAAGGAGATCTTCACAATCAACTTGATCTTCTAAAATGCACAAAACCTTCTTCTCACCTCTACGTATTCCTCACGTACCACAACCTTACCTCTTTAAATCATTTTGTTACATATGTGGTGAAACATTATGCAATCATCTCGTGGATAAACTCATTCAAGTACTCTAAAATAGTAAGGCTAAAAAGGTGATCTTCATGTGTGATATCATGAATGAGGATTTATCCCAATTTCATTTGATGTCATAGTGTTCTTAAACACTCAATAAAACACCTGATAGTATGGTCAATCCATAAAAGGATGTCATTGTGACTCAACGGGAGGTTGGAAACATTTTGTCTCAAATCCGTCATCTTTTCTCCACAAATAAAATCAAGAAATCTAGTCAAATCATTTGAGTATTCAAGCCACCTTGTGTGAATAATCAAGAGCTCATCCTTCTCTTCAAGAACATCCAAGTATGTCTTCCCCAATGGTATAGATTTCCCATGATGTACAAAAAGTCATCCTACATCAAGCTTCTAAAAGTGTTTCGGTGACAAACATTATGTCAACTCCTCAAGAGTAATTCCCATGGAATCAATAATTTCTTGAAAGTGAACCAGGAATGACATAGAAAGATATCATGGTTGAACTTGGAGTAATCTCAAGAACCTTGAAAACTAAGTGAAGGAAGAATGCATAGAAAATTCCTTCTTCTTCAAAGTGGTACCTTAGGTAATCAATATGTAGAAGTTGTTAGGACTTATAATGTAAAACATATTGAAGAGATGACTTCATCAAACTATGATTTGATCCATATGTCATTGGGTCAAGCTTCACATGAAGGTGACTCTAATTTGTTCAAGGAATCCTCTTCTCATCTCTTTTCTCGAAATGAAGAGTACAAACAAATAATTAAGCAATTGGAGGAACATGTAAAAAATCTTAGTGGCCACATTTAACCTTTCTTGCAGCCTAATTCAACACCTTCACTCCCCATGGAAGAAATTCCTCCAATCAATAACTTCGACAGGAAATCAAGAAATCATAAGGTTATCGATGTAGAGGAATGATAATAGGAAGTGGATTGTGAAGATCATTGAGAATGGAAAGGAATTATTTCTAGAGGTCATCTCTCTAATCAAGTATATTCTCACCACCTTTTCAGAAGTGAAAAAAATATAGGAGGAAATTGTAAAAGAGAATATCCACTGGGATGAGGTGTTCCCACTTTTTCCGAGATGAGATCCTTTGGCTCTCACACCTCGTGAGTAAGAATGTGTTTGGATCAATTCTCGAGAAATTTTTCCAGTTTGGGTCCACATCATAGATGAAAGATACGGTATGATAGAAGATGCCATATTTGAACTTGAATCTAGAGAATAGTAGGCTTTTGAGATTTTGAATGAAGTTTTAAAATGTGATCAAAAATTTGAGTTCCTTTCACTCACTCAGAATTCATCATCATAATTACCCATTATTTCCATATAGGAGTTGATCCAGGGAATTAGCAGTGACTCTCTCTCTTCTTTAATGAAGATACCTTAGAGTCCTTAGCCAACATTAGAGGATGTGTTTCTGACATTGCAATATATCTCAAAGGATGGTCTGATCAATATAAAAAGATCAATGATGTTCCCTGGGAATAGATCGAGGTGTTGAGTTACGTTTTCATTTCAAATGAAGATAAAGTGGAACTTGTGGTAGCTCAATTCAGTAATTAATTCAAGGGACATGATCCCATTCTAGGAACTATCCATCAAGCATCATGAATCAACAAGTTCTTTGTCATAGGGATATTATTCATCACATCAAGAAACTCCTACCTCCTTTATTTTTCCTTTTCTTCTCCCCCATTCTCCTTCTTCATTATATGTAATCATGGTAATTTGTCTCATTCACTTAAGTGAATTTCTAAAGTTTCATTGTAAAATTCCCTTTTGATTTATAAAAGGGGAATTATTTCCTCACTTCCTAGGAGATGTAAAGTCACAAGTGGAATGAGAACTTGAAGGGTCATGTGGGGGGTAGATGAGAAGGAAATCTACAATGCTATAAATTGGAATGAATACTCCATTCTAAAGGATCTTGAAAGTTATTATTTTATTTAGTAATTTTGGATTATTGTAGATTGTGAATATTTGTATCATCACTACACAAGAAATAAAAGTTACATTTCTTCCATTTCCTTTGCTCATGTTTTCCTCTATTCTCTCTTTTCTGCAACTTTGCAAGCATAGTGATCTTGAATAACCAAGAAGGAACTTGGTGTCCTTGATTTATGAATCTAAAGAATTGTGTATCTTTAGTTTTTTAGTCTTGCTAATTGCCTACATTTTTGCTTTCCTCTAATTGAATGTGGACCTACTCGGTTATTGTGTGTGAACTCTACTAGTGCCTACTCACAACAATAACCTTATCTTTCCTAATTTCTCTCCTTTATCCCTCATCACTACAAATTCCTCCCTTGTACCCCATACAAGAACTTTGTCACGGTTCATTGAACTTGTTCCTATGTGATCCCCAACCTCGTGGTCTACCCCACAAAAATAGATTAATTTACATTCAATAATGGGATCCTCTCCATATATAAGGAGGGGTTTAACCCCGTACCATTGGTGAAAAACCAATAATTTTCCACATGAAAGATCATTTTTGAATAGGATATAAGCATATGGATTATCTTTTAATGGTCGATCAAGTCAAATTGGTTTCCATTCATAGTAAAAATTACGTGTCTAATGCCCCGTAATAGATAGTTAGGCGGTTAGTTCATTATAATCGGAAAGTAACTTCTTATCTCTCTTCCATACTAAATATTAGATATATATGTGTACTAAACACTTAATAATATGATTATGATTATGGTCCATTCTAGATTCTAGATACCTATAAAAATTTATATGAAAATGTTGTAACTTTGGAGAGGAGTTTACCTTGTAAACAAAAACATATAATAAGTTTGGTCAAACTTATTTTTATTTACCTTGTAAATAAAATATATCATATAAATGTTAAAGCTTATTAACAAAAAATTGACGGAAATGCAAACCCTATTTCCAAATTTCTCCCAACAACTAGGGTTTCACATCCTCACGATTAAAATATAAATTGACAAGAATCCAATTATAACATTCATTCCAAATGATGATTAGTCTTTACTGTATGGATTCCAAATGATGGTTAAGTTGGGCATGATGGTAAGGGGCCAGTTTTTAATTCTTCGTCATTATGTTGTTTATAGTCCATACTTCTAGCTCTAGACCATTCATACTTACAGCTCCAAACCATTTATATTTCCATCTCCCATTGACCATTCATACTTCCAACTCTGAAACCCCATACTCCCAATTCCAGGACCATTCATACTTCTAGCTCCAGATAAATTTTTCATGTGGTTAATTATTATTGTGGACCAATGTTAATAAATTTTTTTGTCTTCGATCTAAAAGCTCACCATCATGGTGATAACCCTTATTATAGATTATAGTCTAAAAATAAAGCAAAGAAATAAAAATACCAAGACATATGTATATGATATAATACAATACATTCCTCATTCTGATTTTTAAATAAAGCAAGAATTAATTAATATAAAATTCATGTAATGGGTTGAAACACAAGAAAATAAGACATTATAACATAGATGGTGTCACATCCTACTTTGTCATTATGTTTTTGAGGATAAAATAAGTTATGGTTTAATAAATTCCTATGGGATAAAGTTGACATGTGTTGATGTGAGGATGCATATGTAGTTATACCTACATATATAATTCTACAAGGAATTATGTACGTATGCATAGGTGCATATCTAGTGTTGTTCCTACACTTGTCACCTTGCGATCAAAAACTAATTATTGAGTCGCATATCATTCTTTTTGTTTTTATTCATGTGATTGTTCTTCATCTCATTGTATGTGAATGACTTATAACAATGATATACCTATTTGGTTATTGAACTAGTAATAGTTATTGATGTGCACCTTGTTATGTTATACATTGTGATTTATTAACTTAGCTGGAATAATGATTCGGTATTTTGAGTACCTCATTTTTTATCCGTAAATTGTTGGAATACTTGTACATCGGTTGCTTTAGAAGTCATGAATTAAAATTAAGATGAATATATACTTAGCATGAAAGTATTATCTCTGAATTAGAATTAATTATTACATAAGGTGAAGGATCTATACATATTTTCAATATATATTATTTGGTATGAAAATATATTTGATAATAGGATACTAAACTTCTTCAATCATCATGGAGGTCAAAGGTAAAAATTATAATAGCAGTTCTCGGAATGAGCATGCAAAATTAATGATAAAAGGGTAAAAATTCAATGCCTTAGATAGAGGTAAAATGTTGGTAAGGTCTCTTGATATTAGATTATTTACTTAACTGATTAGTGGTCATTGAGTGTAAAGCAAAATGATGAACTTCTGGGAAGGACATGTAAACACCAAGATCATTATGGTAAAATCTTAAGTTGGTTTTGTAATACTCTTTTCTATGATAATCAATAAATACTTATTCTACAACTAAGTGTTAAAATGGTTTATTTAAATTTGACTATTAATGGAACCATTTGGTAACTTGATCATAGTACATTCAATTAGAATTTTTGATATGTGGATATCACTATGCTATGGTTTTAAACTTGATTGGTTTACATATTTTCTTGACCAATCGTAACAATCGAAGTAAGTATTGATTACATTGATGATGTTGGCTAGGGATCTTGAAAGTAAAACAAAAAGGATATAATTATGAATGGTCTAGGACCATGGCATTGGCAAGTTGTGAAGGGATAAATATATATAAAAATGGCTATAAGTGAACACCATACTATGGTCTTTGACCATACTTATATCTGTTGTTAATAGTTTAAATGTTGGTAATTATATGGTTAAATATTTTAAGAATTATATACATTAGCGTTGGATGGTCGGTTAACAACCCAATGCATGCATAATTGTTTAAACAAGTTTGCATTGAGTTGGTGGTTATGGTGGTATTTTGATCTTGGACTAGGAATTAAAACTCCATTGTCTCCATTTTTGGAGGTAAAAAATGAAAATTTTGGAGAGCCTTATGTGGAACTATGTTTTGTAACGAGTGTTAATGTGCAAGAAATGCACTCTTGAGAACAACAAAGCTTCTCAAAGCTAGGGCATGCAAGTACGGGGGTTTTAATGTTTTTTTTTCAACTTGTTTGAGCTCCACAGAGTGATCCATGAATGAGTGCTTTTTTATTGTTTGGATATCATTAAGCTTTTTTAGAGTGTTGTGCATGAGGGATTTTTGGTGAGTTTGGTTGAGATTTTTGTGGAGCCATAATGGTCAACCCCACGGTGTTTTATCACCTTTTATTGAAGTTGCGGATGGTTTTTTTCTTCTAAATGGTTTATTTTGAGGGTGTATTATTTTTCTCTTGATCCTGAAGGCATATGGGTCAATTTTGTGGTTTGTTTGGTTAACTATAAAATAACATGCAAGGGAGTTTGAAGAGAAAATTACAGGAGCCTTCACTAAAACAACATGGATGGATATCCATCTTTTACTCTTTTGTATTTACTTGCAGTAGTGTGATATTATGTGGTTTATGAAACTAACTTTGAATTGTGGAATCTGAATATGCTTATGTCTATTTAATTAGCTAATAAGAAAAAAAAAAAAAGAGTCAGGTTGAAAGTGGGTATTATGGTTTTCAGTTTACTTCTGTAAAATGGATTTAGGTGTATGTTTGTTTCCATTTACGAGGATGGTATTGTGTGCTTAAGAAAATACCTAACTCCTGTAACCCACTTATCCATAAGCCCCATCTTGGTTAATCAAATATTAATTGGTTTCTATAATCGATGGGAGTGGGCCATATAACTAGGTCTGATATTGGTTTTCTAATAGAAAGAAAAAGATGGGCTTCGACCTGTTGTGTTATTGATAAAATATTTACTTTTAACCATCATTTTAACTCTTACAACCATGTTATGTGGTTTTGTGCTCTCTGTTAGGAGTTGTATGGTGGTCTTGTATTTGTTTTGTAGCATCAAACTATTTCTAACTTTGGTTGCATGTGATAAATTAAAATAAGAAGGAACCCTACCTAGGTAGCTAGAAGATTTGGAAACAATCCTTGTCAAATCGATTAAGATTGGATTGGTTCCATTTTGGTTTCACATGTGAGTAGAGTGGTCCAAACTCATATGGGGTTATGTAAGGAATATTTGTAACAACACCTCAAAATAGGTGATTTTGAGCTTGATTGAGATCAGCTTCCTATTCTCGTAGATGATGTATAGTTGGTTGTATGTAACCGTTTTATAAAAATTAGGAATATCCCTTGCTTGAGTAATGACTAGATTATATAGGTAGATATTGGTTTACAACTTGAGGATTGTTGATTAATATATATGCATTTCTTGCTCCTTGTTGTATATGCATTATCTTAATTTCATTCTAAGATGTAATGATGTTAAGTATTAGTTTGGTCAAGGAGATGCTTAATATCCAAATTACTTATGCTTGATCTTGTTTGGTTTTGAATTGGATACTTGGATTAAATAGGTATCATTGAATGAGGAATTAATCATTGTTATAAGCATTATGTCTTGAATTATTTGTTGTTAGTTAAACTAAGCAATTGATGTTTGATGAAAAGAAAGGATGTAAATTTTACTTTATGTGATTGTTTTTGTATTTTTATTTTGAATAGGTAAAGGAAATAATAGATAAACCTTATAATATTCTTTACTTTAAGGCATTACAACAAGAATAAGAGATGGGGACACGTTGATACACTTTTTTTGGATTGCGGGGTTAAAAGGCACTTGGAGATTGATTAAAGAAGGATGAATTGAATTACATTGATTATTTTGTACCTATTCTATGAATGTAAAGAATGGGCTATCAATTAATATTAAGTGAAATAATCCTTTATATTTGATTCGTACATGACAAAATTATCTCATTAAAATTAAAGGCTAGTAATCTGCTTTATTGTATGATCATCTTTATAATCAGTTTTGAATTGTATGATGCATTACTAATTGTTGATATAAAGAGACTATCCTTATCTTCCCAATTGTTATTGAAATAAAATTTGTTTTATTATTAAAGCATAAGAGTAATTATTTTGGTTGGATGTTAAAGGTTAAAGGTTATGATATTACAAGATAACCTTATGAACTTTGAATGCTTACAAACAATAATGGTAACAAGTAGCATAATATGTAATCAGGGAAGATAAGTATGTTTACTAAATTTAACTTATCTTCTAAAGGTTGAAGTAAAGTAAATCATATTATTTCCCTTATAAAGATCCACTCGCATAAGGTCGAGGAAATCTATTATAATGAGATTACAATATAATCAAGAAGTAAGAATGAATTATGAGTATAATATATACCTAACAATATTATCTAAATAAATGATGGAGATCAATTTTAAAGTTAAAATGCTGCAATATATGCTATTATTTTCTAAAAGCAACAATATACACCTTTTCAATATTGGTGTAATATGATAGATTGAATTCATTTGTTGTATAACAAGAAGGTGAAGTTACTGAAGCTAGGAAACAAAGTACGAGAGTGCAATGACATCTCATGATGTAGTACTAATATACTTATTTTTCATAAATAAACTAAGAATATTTAGTGATTATTAATGATCATAAATGATGTTATCTTATCATTATGATTTAGAAGCAAAGTTTGGGAAACATGGTGTGAAAATTGTGTTACAGGAACCTTATCCATATCGAGTCAGTGGGATGGCTACGGGAAAGTATTTAACGCGTAATGACGTAAATTAATTACATGAGTGAAACCTTTCTCTTTGTAATCCCAAGATGGTATAGAAAGGATTTGTGGGACTCATTTTCCAAGCCATGGTACCCACAACATTAGTAATTGAACTTATTAAATACATGATTACTTAAAAATTTTAACAATAAATTTAATAACCTAATAACGATAATAATCTCAATACTATGAATGAGACAATTGTGTGGTGAATGGAGGGACAGGTTTCATGTGGCTTGTGTGTAGTAAAAATACTAGGCTAATCGGCGTGATGCCCTAAAATATAGTTGTGGTAGTGTAATTACTAATTACATTGTCCGATCACCATTTCTTCTTTTAAACTATGTTATGCCCAAGAGGAAGAAGATACACATTCTCTGTACCTTAAATTTTTCTAACCAAATGATATACTGGGTATATTGGCTCATAATGAGTGTTTAAGGGGATCGAGTAGGATATGAACCCTTACAGTTGCACATGGTTATCATAGCTTATGCAGTTGAATTGTAAACATTAATTAATGCTAGAATATTTTAGCAGTTGTTGTAGAGTTAATGATACTCCTTACAATGTGAGATAACTTAAGGGATTCATAACTCTTGTATCTTTGGATGATTTTTGTTGTGTATGGATAATTATTGAAGGCATTAAGTAAATTAAATGAGTTAAGTTTTTTTCCCTAATATGGATGAAGTAAAAGAAGTGTTACATTTTTGTATCAAAGTGAAGATTGCAACTCTTGGAATTATTAGGTCCTTACACTAGTGAAGTTTTTTTGTTAACTAAAAACAATGGATAAATGAAGGGAAAACCATGGAGATTGAACTAGATCAAATTATGCTTCGTGGTTTGGTTGTAAGGAATTTAGAGAAAAACTCTAATAGTCCATCATAACACATGAAACTAGAAAGTTACTTCAAGTAGATGGTAATGTGTGAAATGATCAACCAAGGTAAACAACTTGAACTGATTGATAACAATCAACAAGGGGATTTCTTGATTGTTGAACATTCTTGATGGAATATTTTGGAACTTGAATCCAACATGAAATAAAACCCAAAAAGAGTAGATGAAGTAGATAGGTGTACTTTGAATATATAGTGTGGAAAATCCAAAAGGCTAGAGTAGAATTTGCAATCAAATTTTGAATTGAAAAGAGAAAAAGTATACAAGAGAAATAACTCTTCTTCACCTACAAGTTTTATGGAAAAGTGATGGTAAATAATAAATATAAGGCAAAAAATGTGCACGCCAGATGAACAAAACCATGGATTTTTTTGTAATTTCTAGTAAGAAGCGTAAAAACGCTATGGTGACTAAAATCCCAAGAAAGGAAAAATTATTTCCTAACGTGATGTTAGGTAAGTTAAGTTATGGAATTTTTGATGTGTTTTTAGTATAGCACTAGTATGATTGAGTTTGTTGTATCTAGTGATTAGCTGAAAATAGAACAAGAAATATGATTTATCTTTTACATTTAAAAAGAAACATGTTTAAAACTATGAACCTATGTCGGTTAATGCAACATTGATGTTACTCAACCTTTATCATGGAACTTGGATATTGCAAGTGAGTTAGTTAAAGGAATCAAGAAATAGTGAATAATTTTGACTATTCCTAATGAAAATCAATGTTTTGGTGGTTTGAAAGACAAACCAATACCTGGAAGTATGTGAAAACAACCATATTAAATGGAAAAGAAAGAAACAATTTAAATGATTTAAGTAATCATTGACAATAAATTTAGGATGAAGATATCCAAAAGATGAAAACCATAGATGTATTTTGGTAAAAACCAATTGGAAAAAGGAGAACAACTTGGTGCAATTTAAAGAAATTGGTAGCTACACAAGGGAGAGTCTAAAAGAGAAGTGGAATAATGAAACAAAAAATCTTGGGAAGACTTGACGAGTTAAAAACAACATTTTCTGCATTGTTTCATCATTATATAGCTTGTTTTTGACTATCTATTATATATTAACTAATATTACATGTTATGAATGGCTATAATGACAAAAATTATCTCATATTTATGACTCAGTGTGGAAATTTTTGTTGTTTGAAATCTTGTTACAGCCAATAAAATTTGAAAACATATAGATTGAAAATTGTTAAATTTACGCTTTTGGATGAAGATGTTGATTGTTATCCTTAACTATTAGATATAATTTTGTGTTTGATTATTCTGATTGCGATTAATGAATAAAAATCATTGGGATGATGATTCATTAAGGGGGAAATATGTCACATCCCACTTTGTCATTTTGTTTTCGAGGAAAAATGAGATATGGTTTAATAAATGCATGCAGGAGCAAGATGGTGTGTGTTTATGTGAGGCTACATATGCGCTTATACATACGAACATACTTTTATAAGGAATTATATACATATACATAGGTGCATATTCAGCGCTGCACCTACACTTTTCACCTTGTGATCATAGAATATCTATTGAGTTATAACTCATTCTTACTATGCTTGTTGGTGTGATTGTTCTTCATATTGATGTATGTGAATGCCTTATAACATTGATATACCTATTTGGTTGTTTAACCTATAATAGTTATTGATGTACACCTTGTTATGTTATGCATTATGAGTTATTAACTTGGATGGGAATAATGATTTAGTATTTTGAGTACCTCGTTTGGTTATTGTAACTATTGTTAGAATACTTGTACATCAGTTTTTGGAAGTCATGAATGAAAATTAAGATGAATTTATACTTAGATGTAAAGTATTATCTCTAAATTGGAAATAATTATTGTTAAAGATGAAGGATCTATACATATTTGTAAAAATATTATTTGGTATGAGAATATATTTGAGAACATGATACTAACCTTATCTTGATGTCATGGAAGTCAAATTTCATAAAGTATAATAGTGGTCCTTAAAGAATGAGCATGCAAAAATTAATGACTCAAAAAGGTAAAAATGCAATGCCTTGGATCAAGGTAAACTGTTAGTAAGTTATTTGGATATTAGATTATTTACATAACCGATTAGTGGTCATTGACCAGTAAAGTAAAATTACAACCTTCCAGGGAAGGACAGGTAAACTCGAGATCATTCGGATAAAAAGCCTAATTTGGTTTCGTAATACTATTTTATGTAAGAATGAATAAGTACGTATTCTCAGTAGCTAAGTGTTAAAATGGTTTATCTAAAATTGACTATTGATGGAACCATTTGGTAACTTGATCATAGAAAATTTAGTTACAATTTTTGATATGTGGATATTATTATGATATGGTTTGAAACTTGATTGGTTTTCATATTTTCTTAGACCGATCGTAATGCCAAAGTAAGTAAGTATTGATTACATTAATGATGTTGGCTAGGGATCATGAAAGCAAAACAAAAATGAGATAATTATAAATGGTCTAGGACCATGGCATTGGAAAGTTGGGAAGGGATATATATATATATATATATATATATATATATATATAAAATGGCTATAAGTGAACACTATACTATGGTCTTCGACCATACTTATATCCATTGTAAATAGTTCAAAGGTTGGAAATTGTATGATTAAATATTTTGGAAATTATTTTCATTGGCGATGGATGGTTTGTTAATGAACCAATATATGCATAATTGTTTAAACAGGTTTGATTTGAGTTGGCATTTATGGTGGTATTTTGATCTTGGGTCGGCATTGAAACTCCACCGCTGCCATTTTTGGAGGTAAACAATGTAAAATTTGGAGAGCCTTACGTGGAACTGTGTTTTGTGCCAAGCGTTAATGTGCACTTAATGCACTCTTGAGAACCACAAAGCTTCTTGAGGAAGCTAGGGCATGCAATATAGGAATTTTCATTTTATTTTTGGTTTTTCAACTTGGTTAAAATCTGCCAAGTGAGCCATACATGATCTCTTTGTGATTGTTTAGATATTATTAATCTTTATTAGAGAGCTATGCATGTGGGATTGTTGGTGAGTTTGGATGAGATTTATGTGGAGCCATAATTTCCAACCCCGTAGTATTTATCACCTTTTATTAAAGCTATGGAGGGTTTTTCTCTACTCATCAGTTTATTTTGAGGGCGTCTTAGTTTTTCTTGATCTTGAAGGCATATGGGTTGGTTTTCTAGTTCATTTGGTTAACTGCAAAACCGTATGCAAGGGAGTTTGAAGAGAAAGGTTCAAGAGTCTTCACTAAAACAAAAGGCATGGGTATCCATATTTTACACTTTTGTATTTACTTGTAGTAATGTGATATTATCTCGCTTATGATTTTGAATTCAAATTCTAGAATCTGAATATGCTTATGTTTGCTTAATTAGCTAATAAGAAAAGTAGTGAGTTGGGGGCTAAAAGTGGGTATTGTGGTTTTCAGTTTGTTTCTATAAAATGGATTTGGGTGTATGTTCATATCCATTTATGAGGATGGTATTGGGTGCATAAGAAAATACCTAACCTGTAACCCACATGTTTGTAAGCTCCATCTTGGTTAATTTGTTTCTAGAATCGATGGAGGTAGGCCATACAGATAGGTCTAATATTGGTTTTCTAATATACAGAAAAAGAGGGGCTTTGACATGTTGTGTTATTGATAAAAGATTTAATTTTTAATCGTATTCAAAATCTTACATCTGTTCTATGGTTTTTTGATCTCTATTAGGATTTGTATGATGACCTTGTATGCGGTTTTTAGCCTCAAAATATTTCTAGCTTTGGTTGTGTGTGATAAATTGAAATAAACAAGAAGCCTACCTAGGTAGTTGGAAGGTTTGGAAACAATCCTTGTCAAATCGATTAAGATTAGATTGGTTCTAGTTTGGTTTCACTTGTGATTAGTGTGGTCTAAAAACATACGGGGTTGTGTAAGGAATATTAGTAATAACAACTCAAACCGTAATTTCAAGCTTGATTGAGATCGATTCCTATTCTATAGATGATGTATAGTTTGTTGTATGTAACCATTTTATAAAAATTAGGAATAGTTCTTTCTTGAGTAAGGACCAGACTATATATGTAGAGATTGGTTGACCACAGGGATTTTTCATTAACATAAATACATTACTTGTTCCTGTCACGTATGCATTATCTTAATTTCATTCTAAGATGTAATGATGTTGAGTATTAGTTAGGTCGGGAGATGATCAATATCCAAATTAATTATGATTGATCTTGTTTGGTTTTAATTGAATACTTGAATAAAATAGGTATCATTGAATGAGGACTAAATAGTTGCTATAAGTATTATATCTTGAATTATTTGTTGTTAGTTAAACTAAGTAGTTGATGTTTGATAAAAATAAATGATGAAACTTTTATTTTATGTGATTATTTTATTTTTAATTTTAAATAGGTGAAGGAAGGAATAGATAAACCTTATAATATTCTTTACTTCAAGTCAATACAACAAGAATAATAAATGTTGACTCTATGCGTTCCTTGGGACCCACTGACCATGTATACGTTGATATAATTTTTTTGATTGCATGGTTGAAAAACACTTGGAGATTAATTAAAGAAGGATGAATTGAATTACATTGATCATTTTTACCTATTACATGAATGTAAATAATGAGTTGTCAATTAATATTAAGTGAAAGATTCCTTTAGACTTGATTTTATACATGAAAGAATTATTTATTAAAATTCAAGGATATTAATCTGTTTTGTTGTATGGTCATCTTTGTAGTCACTTGTGACTTATATGAAGCATTCTTGATTGTTGATATAAAGAGACTATCCCAATATTTATGATTTCTATTGAAAGAAGATTTTTTTATTATTAAATCATAGGATTAATTATTTTGGTTGGGTGTTAAAGGTTAAAAGCTATTATATTATAAGATAATGTTATGAACTTTGAATGGTTACGAACAATAATGGTAACAAGTAGCATAATATGTAATCGGGGAAGAGAAGTATGTTTATCAAATTTAACTTATGTTCTATAGGTTGAAGTAAAGTAAATCATAATTTTTCCCTTATAAATATCCACTTGCATAAGGTTGAGGCAACTTGTTATAATGAGATTAAAATATAATCAATAAGTAAGAATGAATTGTTAGTATAATATATACCTAACAATATTATATAAATAAATGATGGAGATAAATTTTAAAGTTAAAAAAATGTAATATATTCCTTTTTCTAATAGAGGAAATATACACCTTTTCAGTATCATCATAATATGATCGACCCAAATTATTCTCGTATAATAGTAAGATAAAGTTACTGAGCTAGGAAACAAAGTACGAGAGTGCAATGACATCTCATGATGTACTACTAATATACTTCTCTTTAATAAATAAACTAAGAATATTAAGTGATTATTAATGATCATAAATGATGTTTTCTAATAATTATGATTTAGTAGCAAAGTTTGGGAAACATGGTGTGACAATTGTGTCATTAGAACCTTGTCAGTATCAACCGAGGATGACTACAGGGAAAGTATCGAATGCGTAATGACACAAGTCATTACGTGAGAGAAAAAATTTCTCGTAGTAATCCTAATATGGTATAGAAAATATTCATGGGAATTGTTTATCGAGACACAAGTACCTGTAACTTTGGTAATTGAACTTATTAAATACATAATTACTTAAGAATTTTAACATTAAAATTAATAACTTAATAATAGATAGAATCCTGATATTATGAATGAGACGATTATGTAGTGAATGAAGGAACATGTTTTGTGTGGCTTGTGTGTAATCATGAAACTAGGATAGCTAGCATGATGCCCTAAACTACAATGTAGTAGTGATGACTGATTGTATTTTCTGATCACCATTTCTTCTTTTAAACTGTGTTATTCCTGGGAGGCTACACTAAGAAGATACACATTCTCTGTACCTTAAAAAGGTTTAACCAAATGATATATTGGGTATATTGGCTCATAATGAGTGTTTGAGGGGATCAAGTAGGATCTGAACCCTTGCAATTGCACATGGTTATCATAGCTTATTTGGTTAGATTCTAAACATTAATTAATGCTAGAATAATTCGTGCTTGTTGTAATTAATGATACTCCTTATAATGTAAGATAACTTAATGGATTAATAATTATTGTATACTTGGATTATTTCTGTTGTGTGTTGATAATCATTGAAAAACATTATGTAAATTAAATGAGTTTAAAAAAATTCCCCTAATTCAGATGAAGTAAAAAGAGGTATTACAGATGGTCATTGAGCGGTAAAATAAGATAATATGATAGAGCATAACTAGAGTGGAAAAATTCATGGACACCCTAAACAAAGGAGACCCAAACCCTAAACACATAAGACGCAAAACCTTATATGTACTATAATTAGTATAGAATGAGAATGAACTTTCATATTAACCGCTTCCTTCCAAAGGAATTCAAGCTACCTATAATTTTTAAAGGCTTATAACAACAATTGTTTGAGAGGTAAACTGACACT
Source organism: Taxus wallichiana var. yunnanensis (assembly GCA_018340775.1). Lineage (NCBI taxonomy): Eukaryota > Viridiplantae > Streptophyta > Pinopsida > Cupressales > Taxaceae > Taxus > Taxus wallichiana. The sequence goes on along the minus strand of CM031234.1, from coordinate 980,638,936 downwards.
ATTTCCAACTATCTCATTGCTATGGTAACAATGTGCAACAAAAGTTTAATGTAAAAGTAAATGCCATGTATGGAGAAGTAAAAATCATGTCCATACTTGAATAAGGCAAAATCAAACCCTATTTTTCTAATAATTAGTAGGGAATGAAGGTAAGAGGAAAATTTCCTATCAACCACATCCTTCAAAAGGAATTCCAGCTACCTATAAGTGTTACAAGATTGTAACAACAATTCCACAATGAGGCAAACTATCACTATTTCCAACTATCTCTCTCACATTACGAACACCATGCAAAAAAAATTCACAATAAAGTAAATGCCATGTATGGAGAAGTAAAAATCATGGTCACACTAAACACGATAGACTCAAACCCTATATGTCTAATAATTATTAGGGAATGAAGGTAAGAATAAAATTTCCTATTAGTCACTTCCTTCAAAAGGAATTCCAACTACCTATAAGTGTAAGGCTTGTCACTATTTCCAGCTATCTCCTCACTACGACTGACTATCTCTTTTTTGATATTAGGTAAAAGAGGGTTGAGGGACCCTACCCCGTATAGTATGCAACTTATATTAAGAGAAAATATTTAGGAAAATAACAGTCAAAATAACATATAAGCCTAATAAAATAGTACTACAACCACCATCTGGTAAACTAACAAAACATATGGAACTCATAGCCAAAAACAACAAACAAGTAGAACCTTCATTCATTCTTCTTCTCCTATTTGGCCAACAAAGTAGCCCATTCCTTTAACAGGGACTCAATGTTAGTGCCCAGATTGATGAGATCTACCTCAAATAGTCCTTTCATTCTTTTCTTAGATGTCTCTTGATCCTCGCAATGTCTATAAACATTGGATATCTCTTTGTTATAAGAACGATATTGAATAAAATTTTGAATGCAAAGAAAATAACCATGGTTTTAAATTTCTCCCTCCAACAAGAATCTATCACTATTTCCAAGTCTAAATGAAAATTGACAAGGAAAATTGTCATTATTTCCATCTATATCCCTATTACGAGTATCTCCTTGCCATGGTAACAATGTTGAAAAAGTTCAAGGAAAACAAACAACTAGGGTTTCATTTTTCTCGTCAGTTAACTTACTATGATTCCTCACAAATTATATAATGGATTCCAAATGATGAATAATATATATATAATGATAAGTTTCAAGGTGCTTGTCCCCCTCTATAATTATATAGATATTTAATCTCTCACAACCGGCATATTATAGTAAGCATTTGTTTTTTTTTTATTTCTATACAAACATGAAGGCTTAATGGGTAAGGATTGAAAATACTTCAAAATTATGATTGATTTTTAGTGCATTGTTGCTGTAATGGATCATTATATGTGTTTGGTTGACTTCATCGTGATGCTAGTTAAATTATTTTCTAAAATTTTAATCATGGATTTTGTTATATCTCAATACATATGAACCAAATTTTCTACCTTCTTTATAATTTTTTTACAAATAACATATATTTCACTCTAAAACACAACTTTAAAAAACATGACATTGTTATCCTCTCTAGCATAACTTGATACTCATTTTTATGTGTATACATATTTGTTATGGTTATACATACATGATTCTTAATCTATTTTTATATATTATTTTACATATTTTCTTTTATCTTGTGAACTTTGTTTTTATGTTGTTATAAAATTGATGTCTCTTGCGTTTACGAGGATGATCATGTGGATTTTTTATCAAAAGGAACTAAAATTAAACATGGAAGATTATTGGGGAAAGCGCAATCGGGTGAACGTAGTGAATATTCTATTCTAAAGATAATGTATTGGATTTTTTTGCGTGCTTTGGATAGACCATTTGTAAATTGTAATAGGAGATTAGATGCTTGTTTTTCCCACAAAAAATATAGGACAAGGACATATATGACCAAATAACAAGAGCCACACATAATCATAGAAAATAATACATTATTCAACATATCCCAAGTAATAATTATATTTACGTTGGTTCTATTTGTGGAAGATCTAAACAAGAATTCAATCCGTTGAAGGATGTGTTCAAGGGAAAAATTCTTCTTATATGACCAGGAAATGATAGTGAAAAGATATGGATGGGGAGAGTAGATGGGGATATTTTCCTTAAATGGGAAGGAAATAATGTAAATAAAAAGGTGAGATTTTAATATTGGAAACCTATTGGGAGATGAGAAGGTGCAACATTGTATCAAGATTGTTTAAGGACAAATAAAACATGGACCATCTCAGACAAACTTAAAGAATATATTGATATGGATAGCATCATCAGGGCATGGACACCAAACAAAAATTGGCAAAGTGGCTTCATAAAGATATCCATAAAAGACACAAGGCCATTAAATCATACCTTGAACTACTTGAATAGGGTAATGAATGTTAACTTGGAGAAACTATTGAAGATCATAAATTTGTATGTGAAATCATCTTAGCCCAGGATTGTGGGTTTTTTGAAAATTGTTATTCCAAAGTGATTTAATTTAATTAAATTAATTAAATCTAAGTATTTTAGAGTAATTGATGTATAAATGATAAAATACAAAAATGACACAATCAAACTAAGATTTAAAATATGAAACCCTAAGAAAGAAGATGAGATAATATGACTTAGCTTATTTACGTGCAACGTAAAGTGATATGAGTAGGTAGAAGTGATGAACAAGATGAAAACAATGTCATAATTAATATCTATAAATTCTAAAACTCACAAACAATGAAGGAAGGGGATGCCCATGGTAGGATTGGGGAACCTAAGCATTTATGATTGGATCTAGTTTCTATTGTGTTGTAATGGTGTCGTAATTATTCCCCATTTATCACCTAATGTTCACACTATGATCACTAAAGGTACCTATAGCCTGTAAAAGATAAGTTCACCTACACAAGCCCAAAAACACATCTAACATAAAAAGGAAAATGTAGAATGGAGAGTTGGACTAACCCCAACGGTCAACCCGAGAGTGAACTTACAATCGAGCATTGCACTACATCTCAAACTCTATGTAGTTCTTGTGAGTGTGTGTAGAATTTTTCCCTAGGATTCCCTTGTGCAAGATACACTAGATAACAAGATATATTTACTAAAATGAAATTTGTGGATGGAATTAAATGAACTTCCTCTTCCTATGTTGTGTATGAAGAATATTTCCCTTGTCCCTTGAATGGATGTTAGATGAATGTGTTGGAATGATTTAGGTGCCTTTTGAATGCAATCTTAAGTAATAATAGTAAATCTTAGTGCTTGGTCCCTCATTTTGAAAAAATAACTATGTATGTATATGATTCACTTGTTTGAATTTCTTAATTGACAACTAAAATGTTGACCCATGAGTGAAAAATATGCTTAAAAGATAAAAGATACCTAAAAGGAGTGAGTAAGATAAAAAGGGTCAAGGGCGCTTAGAGGGAATATGAGCACTGGGCACTATTTTTCTTGGCTACGCACTCATGTCTAAAGCCATAAAAGACTAAAAATAAATTTTGACTGGGATGTGGAGTGTGTAAGACCAAATAGAAAGAAATAGACAAATAAAATAGGCCAAAGATAGTTGTCAACCACTAGTTTTCTTGCATAGGAATCATATAAATGCTAGCATTATTTTAAGACCTAGAAATGTACCCAAGTGCGTGATTTTGTGTCTACATAAAGAATACTCCAAAAAACTTAACAATTGTACTATTATTTGATATTTAAATGGAATATTGAGTATTGTATTAGTTTGGAATATTTTTCCATATAATTATATAATACATCGTGTCATTTGTGGAAGTTAAATCATTGTCTTGTGTTTTTAATGAGTAAGATTTACTTGAAAATAGAACAACCATACCCCAGTGTTGAAATTTATTCTATGTCATACCCCCAAATCAACCTACCCCTTAGTGTCAATTCCTACCCTATCCTTACATTGTTCTTGTTATCCCAAATTTACACCCCCTACAAATTTGGATAACTCATCAAAATGAAGATAGCCATTTTTATCTAATAAAACCACAAGATACTTTGATTCAATTTACCATAGAGTGAATAAAATCGGTAGTTTTTTGGGTTCTCCTAACCCACAAAATAAAGGAGCATTGGTCCAAGACTTAGGAAGATTTTAACTAAACCTACGGGAAAAAGTAAAAAGTCGTAATACAAAGGTTTGAAGCCGTAGTGTTGTCAAGAAAATTGGAAATTTGTGAGACAAATAAAATCCAAAAGGGTGCATGACATTCATTTAGCTATAAAAGTTAACAACCAAACATCGGGTAGTGGGCCACGTGGCATAGATTTATCTCTCCTCAAAGGTTTTGGGCTTGGTATAATTCAAGTCCACGAATTAATTTCATTCCATAATATTTTTGGTCCATAAAAAGGTAGACAAAGTCAATGAGGTCAAAGGGACACATGACAAAGAAAAAAGGTGATAGATGACGCAAGATCAAACATCGAGGTAGAAACATCAAAAAATTCCATCACATGTTAAAGAAGATGTCCTTAGATTAAATTGTGTTAGATAATTCTATCGAGTCTGGATAAGGTCAAGGAAAGTCAAAGAACACATGGTGAGAGAAGGAAATGACAGATGACAAAATATCAATGGCCGATGGAAGGACACACATCACCATTCTCGACGAACTTCAAGGTAGATCAATTCTCAAGACCTCAAGTCTATGGAATAAACTAAGTTTTATAAGGCTTCGGGTCTACGGGTAAAATACAAAGTAGTAGTCAATATTCAAAATGCAAAGTAATCCCCAAACAACACATCCAATGAAATACTACCGCATGGTAGAAGTCAAAAGACAAAAGTTTATAAGTCTCGCCCAAGATCAAAATTGTGACACAAAGGTGCAACCAACCAGGGGACCGACATGTTCCGTATGTGTAACTTTTTTATTGGCTCATGTTTTGTGGTAGTTAGAAGGGGCTATCAAAAATACTAACACTGCAAGGTGGGTGGATCCTTCTCATTGGCTCACAGTTCAAAATGGTTAGTCAGGGGCTACTGAAAAAGTGATTGTGAAGTAGCATGTAGCCTTCCCATTGGCTCATACTTTGCAATGGCCATTTCAAGGTAAAATAAAGTATGACCTATTGTGGCATGGTCTTATCGGCCCATATCTCATAAAGTCAAACCCGCCGCAAAGGACAAAAAATAATGTAGGAAAGAAATGAAGTAAAGCCCAACTCCATGATCTAATGTAAGAATGATACATGGAGAAGTAAAATCAAATAACACATGGGTAGAGGTAATCAATGAGCTAATCAAAGGCTGTCATGTGTCAAGTTCTTCTTCATCCCGACACGCAAAACTTCAAATGCTCATATATTTTGATTCCCAATCCAAATTCAGCAAAATTGGACTTTTTGGAAAGGTATATTCATCTTCTTCATCATAGAAATAAAAAAATATGGATTTTGAAAGGCATAAAAATTCACATGATGTGCAAGGAATATAAAAAGGAACGTAGGAGTAGAAAAAGAGTCTCCTTTAATTTTATATATTGTAATGAATCTCTCATTCCCGGAGGTTTTTAATTTCAAAGTATGATCAATTTTTTTCAAATGATATTATTTCTTGGAGATATATGAAAGATATAACATTCTTTTATTTTCCAAATTCATTTTTCCTCTCTCTCTTTGCATTATACAACTTGTGAAAGATGTCAATTAAGGAAGGAATTGTTTCCTTTAAGATGCATGAATGTGTGTAACTTTGTATGCATGGTTTCCGCTCATCGTTGGTGTCATAAACATAGTTGTTTCTTTCTATAATTGTGTATGTGAAATTTTTGATTAATTTTGGAAAGAATATGATTTTCTACTTGCATAATTAGTCTTTCCCCTCTTATTTATCACTCCCTTCCCCACCATCTAAAAATTCCTCCTTGTAGTAAATTTCAAGTATTTTTTGTGGGTATAGTAATGTGTTCTTGTTGGATCCCTACCCTCAAGGATAAAAAAAATTTCATTTTTTTTTCTCTCACAATAACATGGAACTGCACCATTCAAGTAGAGGACTTAGATTCCCGAGCATTGAAAGATACCCACAAATTTTTCTATCGATAAATTTTCTCACCAATAGTTTTTAGCACCCACAAAGTGGGGTAGACTTGGCAAAGTAATCGCACCCAAAATTTGATCACAAGAAAATAAAAAAAATCAAAATATCCAAAAAAAATAAAATTGGAAGTTGAAAAGTCTTCAAGCCTCATGTATCTAACCCATGGCCATACCTGGTAACCCTCCCATTGAAATACCAAAACTGTTATTCCACATTCAAGAAGATATATCATCGACTTGAGGGAATCCATCTACATAAGAGACAAAGCTTTCCACAATACTTCATTTCCAAAAGAGTTTTGGATTTGGAAGAATAATGCTCTACAGATTTGGGAAGATAAATACAAGCACAATCCTAACAAGAAAGATCTTAAGTTGATTCTAAATTTACAAGTTGGTTGGGCGTAGGTACACAAGGTCTCAAAGGCAAGGTGGAGAAGACATTGATCCTATATTTGAAGAAATTAAAGAAGACAAGAATTAGAAAAATTATAAGGTAGCCCCTCCATATCAAAGCTTCTCTCACTGAATGGTTCAAGTGGCTTCAATCCACTAAAAATATAATAATAAAATTTTGAAAATTTCACCGACGTGGAAATTAAAGAAGAAGCTCGAGAAAGAGCTAAGATGAAGAAAGAGCCAAAGCAAAAGTAAGAGCTGAAATTGAATAAATGTAAAGAGCTCAAAAAGGATCAGAGAGAGATCCAGAGTAATAACAAAATCTGAGAAAAATCAAAGTGGAAGCAGAGATGGTAGACAAAGGAAGAGTTCAATAGATTCTACCATGGGGATAAATACTAGCCCACTTGCACTTCCACAACCACTCCATGAGCTACCACGAGGATCAAGAAAAAGTTTTCCAAAGTTTAGAGGAGATGGTTCTCAACTCTCAAAAGAACACATGGCTACATTTATCACACCATGTGGTGTACTTGGAGTATAACATGATATGTTTCTCAAAGTTGTTCATAAAATCCTTTCAAGAGAAGGCCGTATAATGGTTCTACCTTTTACCCACTCACCAATCACCTTCAAGGATGATATAAGAAAATTATTTGAAGATAGATTTAAGTCTACAGAATACTGTCAAGACCTCTTGGTATAATTAGTGCAAATAAAGGAGTCTACCAAATCTATGAGATACTTCATCATAGCCAAGTATAAATGGAAGAGGATTCTTGAATATGTCATGACTTCGATAATAATTTGAAGAGATTCTTTATCAGTGCCCTAGAACCTAAAGTTGGTTTCTTCCTTAGAATGTCCCAACCTAGAGATTTGAAAGAATAACAACATATGCCATGAGACAAAAATGATTTGACTCTTATATCTAGAAAAGTAAAGAATCCTAATGGTAAGCAGAAAGGTCAAAGTTCAAGTTCTGCTCCAATGGATCCTATGATTCGTAAAAATGGAAAATGATATAGTTTCTCTCAAGAAACAACTTTCCCAAAGCACTCTAAGGAATGTCCCAAGGAAGAAAAATCCTCCAAACCAAAAAGGATAGGTCCACCTGTGTAGACATACATATGAAGTACCGCCAATAAATATATCCTATGAAGAAGAAGAAGAAGATATGGAAGATCTAGAAGAACCAAGAAGAGGAACGAAGATGGCAATGTACTCAAAATAGAAGAAGTGGATGGTGACACTCAAAATGGCCTCATTGAATATCACTCAGGAGTGAAGATGATGATGGTGAAGATGCACCAAGTTTCTCATGTTCTGTGTTTACTCACTCCTATTCTTAGAAGGGAACATCCTCCTCAACACCTCGTGTGAAGAATAAAAGGAAGTAAGATTCTCTAACAGTGAAATCCCACATAATAAGATAATCAAGAGAGGATCTCATCTTCTACCCTTGATGGAATCTAAAAAATAGAAATCAAACTTAGTAGGGAGAAAGAAGCAAGTTGGCGTACCAAGTAAGGTCACTAGTACCTCTCTTAATCCTAAATCTAATTTTGCATCAAAATATAGTCCTGTAAAAGATTCCACCTCATTTCCACTCAAGCCAAACCATCTTATTCTTCCTAACCTGCTACTCCATTTATCAAGAATGCTCAAGCTTATAAAGTAGTATCAAATCTTCCCTAAAACCTCTACGAACCTTGGAACATAAGTTCAAATACCCTATATCCATTTGATTACATTGAACATGCTAATAAAACCAAGGTTTAGATCTATGAAACTAATTTTTTAAAATGCATCCGGAGCAACTTGAGAGGTTTGTTAACCATATCAAGAGTGGTAGTCCAAAACCTAATACTAAAAATCCCAATCCTAGAGGCCTACTGCTGACACCATCCACACCTCTAAACGAGAATATGCTCACACTTAGCACATCAAAACCAATAAAGTGGAACCTTTTTACCTATCCCTCCTTATCAAAGGCTACTAGCTAAAAAATGATTATAGATTCCAAAGATTCTAATTATGTCATGATTATCAAGGTTCTAATTCCATGGGACTTAATTTAACATGAGAAAGTGACTATTTCTATTCTATGGAATCTAAGGAAGTGCCATTGGTGGGAATAATCAAATATGCACAAGTGGCCTTTACACACTTTCTAGATAAGAAGGTGTTTCTCAACATCTTGGTAGTAGACATCCCAACATCCTTTGGTATGCTATTAATATAAATTTTATGTAGAGACCTGGGTGGTGAAATATGGATGGATTGGTCCTCTTTTGACCATTCTAGTCAAAGGAGAAATGAATAATTTTCCTTATACAAAAGATGAAGTACACATTCTAAAAGTCTGAGGATCCTAGATAAAATATCTTGTTTCAAGACAACGGAATGGGGAATTATTATTTACATCAGAAAGAGACAAAAACTTACCCCTCCTTATAGGGGATGAGAGAACAAGTTGTGGATAATGGAGTTTGATGGTATCCACTCTAGTGTTGGATTAGGAGTAGGTATTGTCTTAAATTATCCCTCAGGTGAGTTGTATCCATTTACCTATAAGTTGCATTTTGATAATACCAAAAAAACATGTGGAGTACAAAGATCTCCTCCTAGGAATGAATTCCACTGAAAATATGGGAATCAAGTAATTAAAATGTGTCTTGTGATGCCGAGTGATAATCATTAAGCAAGAAGAAATCAGTACCAAGTGAAAAATCCAAGGCTTAAACATTACTAAAAACGGGTGTGGGATTGCATTAAATCCTTTGATTCTTTCTCAATTCAAGTTGTCCCACAGAACAAAATGAAAAAGATGACTTTATTGTAGTTTCAACTTCCTTGATGACTTCTCATCCATCCTTCAACAAAGATAAGGTGACTATCGAAATGGTGTTCATGCCTAGTGTACTAGACAATGTGAATCATTGGAAAGTCTTTAATGATGACAATTAAATTCTCTCTTTCCTAGAGAAAAAGACAAATTCAATAATATATTATATGAAGGAAGTGGAACCCAAATAGGGATTCCATCACCGATGAATATAAATCGAAGTTGATGGAGTTGATTAAATTGGTGTTATCCAATGAAAGGAAACAATATACCAAGAGGTCTTGTGTCTCTTGAAGATCTATTTGATAAACATGACTGTTCATTCAAGAAAAATCCAAGAAATCTTCATGGTGCACAATTTATTTTGAAAAATAAAACATTTATACAATGGAGCAGCCGAGGATGGTCAACATTGGCAAGTGTTTCTCACCATGGAGGAAAAGAGAAGGTGTGTTTCACATCTAAGAAATATTATGACATTCTAAAATATTCATTATGATGATTAGGTCCTTCTAGCCCAAAATAAATACACCACTTAATTCATTTGAAGTTAGGTGTCAAGACTTTCGTGAAGAATCAACTACCATATAATCCTAAATTGCTAATACAATAAAAAAGAGGTGTTGAAGATGCTCAATGCCAGATAATTTTCCTATCCACCATTCAACATGGGTAGAAAATATTGTTCTTGTATGGAAGAATAGAGAGAAGAATATGTGTGCATTTCTAAACTTGAATTAAGCCTCACTAAAGTATAAATATATTTTTTCCCATAATAGATCATATTCTTCTACAAGAAGTCACCAAGTATGAAATGCTCTCACTTGATGGTTTCTCAGGATACAACCAGATTGAAGTGGTTGAAGAAGATAGATGCAAGAAATCCTTTACCACTCCATGGGGTACTTTTACATATAACAGATGCCTTTTGGACTCATCAAATGTCATAGAAACATTTCAATGAGAAATGGATTTAGCGTTCAAGGATATCAAGTGTTGCATTGTCATCTATCTCAATGACTTGAATATTTTATCAAAAAGTGCAGAGATCACCTGGAACACTTGGAGAAAGTACTCATCAGGTGCCGAAAGCATGGTATCCTTTAATCCCAAGAAATTCATTTTTGGTTTTATTGAAGGAAGGATTCTTGGGCACATATTGAATAAGCAAGGGGAAAGCATCGATCTAGAAAGATTAAAGGCTATCTAAGCATTGTCCCTACCCATAAGTAATAAGGGAGTCCATTCCTTCTTTAGAAAATTCAACTTCCTTCAGCGCTTCATTCCTAAATTCATAGAGTCTACTAAGCACATTACAACCATGATGAAACCCTTGGTGAGATTTAAATGGAGTGATGATGGAAAGGAATTGTTCAAAGAAATCAAGAGATCCATTGCCAAAGCTTATACCTTGGCATGTCCCAATTTTTATAAAGAGTTAATTATGTATTGATACGCTTTGGAGCACACCATCTACATCATCCTAGTCCAAAATAATGAAGAAGGTGTGGAGGAACCCATCACCTTCATGAGCTACCCATTTAAGAACCATGAGTTAAAATACATAAATTTAGAGAAGAATGCCTACACGGTGGTCAAATCATGAATAATTTTAGATTTTACATTCTCAACTCTCACACCATATTGATGGTCCCATACTACTATCAAGTACATTCTAACTCAGAAAGACCTTGGGGATAAAAGAGGACATTAGGTTGTAAAAATTCAAGAGTATGATTTGGATTTCTGACCTTCCAACCTGGTATGAGGAAATGGTTTGTGAAAATTGATAGATGAAGATGAGGCTCTCAAATATTAACAAGGTGAAAGAGAATGTCTTTGCCCAAAATTTTTTGAATACATGCCACAAGTTCTCTTTATAAACACCACCGACGAGTGGTATGCGTACATTTCTTACTATATGACCTATGGTGAGTGCCCACTCATCTAGACTAAAACAAAGGAGAACACTCAAACTAAAGGAAACCAATTTTTCCATTTGAAATCATGTGCTTTATAAGAGGGGACTCAATGGATGCTTCCTTATATGTGTAGACAAAGAACAACAGGAAAAACTTCAAAATCCTACATATCAAAACTAAGCCTATGAAAAAACTTCTTAGCAAAGAATACGCAACACTCATAATATTCTTTTTGGAAGGTACTATTAGCCTAATCTCTTTACAAATACTCAATAATAGGTCTCCAAGTGTGAGGCATGTTAGAAATTCATTGGGAGACCTCGATTACTTGCACTTCCCTCATACTTGTGGTGGTTGAGGAGCCCTTCCAATAGTGGGGGTTGGATTTCATTGGTGTTTCAAATCCTCACTCAAATTCTAGTCATACCTATGTGCTCACATCAATGTACTATTTCTCCAAGTGGGTAAAGGATATTCCTATCAAGAAATCCAATACTGAAATAGTGTGCAACTTCCTTAAGGATAACATCATCGTTCGTTTTGGGGTTCCACAAAATATCATGGTAGAAAATGCCACATACTTCTCTTCTAAAGAGCTGACCAAATTTTTTTATGGCTATGGAATATCCCTATCTCACTCATTAGAATATTACCCACAAGGGAATGGTCAGATGAATTAAGTAATAAGAAAATTTTCACCATAGTTTGCAAACCGGTGGATGAAATTCAAATAAATTGGCACAAGAAACTCTATTATGTGTTGTGGGAAGACATGATAACACTAAAGAAATAAATTGGTGTGTCACCATTCTAGTTGCTCTATGGGAGTCAAAGGTGAGATTCTAGTCATGATCGAGATGCCAAATCTCAAGCTTCTCCAGGGAATAAAAGATGGAAAATATCGAGATTCAATTGAAAAAAGTATTTCATTTCTTAAGAAACTAGAGTAAAAGAAACTCGTGAGTGGTAGACCGTATCAAGGAACATTAGTTGAAAGTAAAGAATATATTTGATAAGAAGGCTAAGGATAGGGAATTAAAATTTGGAGATCGTATTCTACTCTAGGACAAGTGAAGAGAGCCAAGGGGAAGTCATGGAAAATTTGAATCTTTGTGGCACAATCCATTCCAGATTCGAGAAGCTTGTGGTGAGAATGTATTTCATCTCTCATATCTAAACGAAACTCATTTGGAATTACCCCATAGTGGGAAATAATTGAAATAGTACCATTAGTGAAAGTGGGTTGTCTCCGCATTATATCATAGGTGATTTATGTATGTTTCCTTTTCTTTTTGTGTTTTTTTTTTTCAAAGGTGGTGTGTTTCCCTTTCTATGTGTGTGCATGTGTGTATTTTTCCAAGTCTATCTTCTCGCATGTTGAGTATTTATCTAAAGGCCAATGGATAAGGCATTATTCAATGATATAACTTGAGATTATGGAGTTATCATCTCATATCCTCACTACGCTCAATCCATAACATGTCCCCATGCTATATTCAATTGTTTTCCTATGTTTTTGCATGATAAATATTCACTTAAAAACATGACAACCATATCCTAGTCTCAAAATTTCTATGTCATACCTTTTCGTAAACACCATCCACATCATCCTACCCCTTAGTGTCAATTCCTACCCCGTCCTTACATTGGCCTTGTTATCCCAAATTCAAACCCCCTGCAAATTTGGATAACTCATCAAAATAAACTTATCCATTTTTCTTTATGAAAATTGCGAGACACTCGATTCATTTTACTTAGAAAGTGTGCAAAAATTCGTTAGTGTTCCACGGGTTCTCCTAACCCAAAAACAAAAAGAGCATTAGTCTAGGACTTAGGATGGTTTTAATTAAACCCACGGAAGAAATTAAAATCCTTAATACAAAGGGTTGAATCTACAAAGTGTTGTGCGGAAAATTAGAAATCCACGAGACAAAGAAAAGCCAAAAGGTCACATGATGTTCATTTGGCCATCAAAGTTAACAACCAAACATCATTAAATAGGTCACATGGCATCAATCGCTCTCCTCAAAGGTTTTAGGATTGATGGACTTCAATTATGTGGAATTAGTTGAATTTCATAGCATTTTAGGTCCAAGGCATGAAGACAAAGTCAACAAGGTCCAAGGGACACTTGGCGAAGCACAAAGGTGATAAATGATGTAATATTGATAGTTTGAGGTAGACACATGGTGGAATTATGTCCCACATTAATGAAGATGGGCCAGATGACCTCAAGTACCTAGATTAAATTGTATTAGATAATTCTATCGAGTTAAGGAAGGGTCAAGGAAAGTCACGTAACATGCGGCGGGAGAAGGTAATGACATATGGAAAAGATCAACGAATCAAGGAAGGACATGCATCACTATTCCAAGAAATCCAAGGTAAATACATTCTCAAACCTAAATTTCAGTAGAATAAAATAAGCTCTATAAGGCTTCGGGTCTATAGGAGTAAAAACAAAGTGGCGTAACATGCAAAGCACAAAGTAATCCTTGAACAACGTATCCAATGAAAGACTACTACGTGGCATAGGTCAAAAGCCAAAATTTCTAAATCATGTCAAAATAAAAATTACGATGCAAAGGTGCAACCAACTAGGGACCAACATAATCCATATGTGGAAATTTTCTATTGGCTCATGTTTCGAATGAAGAGGAAGGCTATAAGAAATACCAACAATGCAAGGTGTGCGGAGCCTTCTCATTGGATCACACTTTGCAATGGTCAATTAGGGGCTATTGAAAAATTTATTTGCAAATAAGCATGAAGCCTTCCTATTAGCTCATACTTCACAATAGCTAGTTAAAGGTAATAGAAATTTTAACATCCGTGGGAAAAACGTGGCATGGTCTTATTGGCATGTATCTCATAAAGGAAGACCCACTCACAAAGGAAAAGGAAATGAAGTAGAAAGGAAAATAAGTAAAGCCTGACCTCATGACCCAATGTAAGCCCACACTGTAAAGGAAAATCAAAGCATATGTGGGTAGAGGAAATCACCAAGATAATCAAAACCATTTCTCTGTCAAGTTCATGTTCTTCTCGAGACACAAACTTCAAATGCTCATATATTTCTATTCCAAGCTCCAATTCAGCAAAAATGGACTTTTTAGAAAGGTCTATTCATCTTCTTCGTCATAGAAATAAATAAATATGTAATTTTCAAGGCATATGAAAAGTCATAGGATGTGCAAGGAATATGAAAAGGCACATAGGAGTAGATGAAGAGTCTCCTTTAATTCTATATATTGTAATGACTCCCTCATTCCAGGGGGTTGTCAATTTTGTATGCTCAAAGTGTGATCAAATTTTGTAAAATGAGATTATTGCTAGAGATATATAAATTATATAAAATACTCTTGTTTTCTAAATTCATTTTTCTCCTCTTTCTCTTTACATTATTCAACTTGTGGAAGATGTCAATTAAGGAAGGGATTTTCTCCTTTTTAGATGTATGAATGTGTGCAACTTTGTATGCATGGTTTCCGCTCATTGTTGGTGTCATAAACATATTTGTTTATTTCTATAATTGTGTATGTGAAATTTCTAATTAATTTTGGCAAGAATCTAATTTTATAATTACATAATTATTCTTTCCCCTCTTATTTCTCACTCCCTCCCCCAACATCTAACAAATTCCTCCCTTGTAAGAAATTACAAGTGTTTTCCACGGGTACAATGGAGTGTTCCTATTAGATCCCTGGCCCTCAAGGATAACAACAAATTTTATTTTTGTTCACTCACAATAACATAGACCTAAAACATTCATGTAGAGGGACTTATATTCCTATAGTGTTGACAAGACACCCACTAATTTTTCTATCAACAAATTTTCTCACCCATGAAATTTTATTATTAATATAATTTCCACCATGCAATTAATTTGATTTGTAAAGAAACATAATAATTTATTTACTATTGTAGTAATTTTACAGGGGACCTAGTTTTGATTTACAAGTAATTGGGTATTATTTACAAGGAATTCGTTTCAATATTTCATGCTTTGGTTTTTAGGGAATTGGCCATGATTTATGATTTCATTACAACCACAAAATTAAATTATCTTTGCCTAAAGTTATGTTCATAACCCATAACTTATGACATGCACAACCCATTAATTAAGCTTTGACACTAATAAACCTAATAATAAATGAAGCCAAAATACTTTCAATTCTAAAAACTCCTAATGGTTTTGTTATCATTGATGTATTATAATTGGTGCATTGAACATTATTAAGTGTGCATAATGCATATGCTCCCCTCCATCTCAATCCTTATATTAAAAATATTCCTAAGTTACTTGTTTAGAATGGGCAAATGCCCATTCTAAATTAACTTATTTTTAATTATTCTAATAACTTTATAAAGTGCAAACATTTCAATCCTATATACTTGACTATGTTGTAGTAAATTTGGTTTTAAAGAGAATTCATTATGGTTTATGATTTCATTACAACAACTAAATTATATGCTTTGAATCCCTAATTATTAAATTAAGAACTACAAAATTTATATGCATAATTACCCATTAATTAAGTTTGGATAAGGACACAATTCTTCAAAATGATATGTAACATCTCCTAATCAAAAGGATAAGGACACAGTTCTTCAAACTAATACTTTTATTGTGTCCCATGTTTTCTTGTCGACCAACAAGTGTTTCTTTCATAGACTACCATTCTTCATCGAATATTTTTCCACACATTAGTGAGGCAGGTATATAACCATAATTTCATTAAATTTGGACACTGATAAACCTTAATAAATGAATCCACATAACCTTTCAACTAAAAATATTCTTAAGTTACTTGTTTAGAATGGGAAAATGCCCATTTTAAATTAGCTTAGATAATATTGTTCTAATATTATCTCTATAAAGTGTAAACCTTTTAAGGGTACAGTGGATGATTCTGCTTTCTCAAAAAAAGAGTTCTCTATAACAACTTGTACATAGTGTAAATATTAGAATTTGATATTAAAATACTTAAAAATAATAATAACAAAGTATTGGAATATGATATCACACTAGATAGAAACCAATAATCAAAATTTTGGAATCCAATTTCAACAATTATAAAACCAGAAATGATGATACTATAAGTCTAGATTCTTAGACATATGACCAAATTTAATGAAATATTGGTTTACTTTATTAATTTGAAAATCATTATGAAATTCCTCACTTATTCAATGGAAACATCATAAGAAATTTTATTTATTAATCTTATTTTATTTGATATATCTAACACATTTCAGAAGGTATCTCAATCTCTATACACACAACATCATGCCATGTCTTAAGTCATTATGAATCCATTGGGCATTGATTCATGTGTCATTATCATGTTATTCAATCTCTCACTACTATGATATATTATTGAATCTTTCTATAATAAGTTCACAATATGTTGTTTCATTCTATTGATGATGTATACACATTATCGAGCTTGCACTACTCTTATATTTCAACTTATACACTTTTATTGTGTTTTATTTTCTAAATCTACCATGAATGGTATTATGAAATGTTTACACCTATGATCATACACTTTTATATACATAACATGTATTTTTCTCTCACAAACTATACATTCCTTGTTCTAACAATTTTTTTAATTAGAAACTAAAGTTTGGTAACTTGTACTTTTACAATGACAAGTTTGGCTATGTTACCTTGCTAATAAAAATTCTCACATTCATAATCCCATCATTATATCTCTCTAAATCTTATATGAATTTATCATCTTTACACTCTACTCTTTTGTCAATTTACAAAATATTATTTAATCGAATAAGTAAACTAAGCCAAGTGTATCATGCTATAAGTTTTATTTTTACATCGCATGTTTCCTATCTAGGACCATATAATTTGGTTGAAGAATGTGTTATACGGTCATGCCCTTTCTAATATTCCAACTCTATTTTCAATTTAAATTTCTTTATTGTGTCACTTCATCTTCCCGGGTCAACCATATTAAAATATTTGAGCTACAAAAGGCTATATAAGAAATTTATTATCACTTTATAAGTCACATGACACTCATACAATATCCTATTATAAATATCATTATGAAATCACTCAAGGCTCTCCAAAACATCCCTAATTTAGTGGAACATCAATAAAATAAGTCTCTAATATATTTTTAAATAACTAAATCTAGGGTCAAAGAATCTAGCTTCCTTTGTTTCCAAGCAAGGTATTAGAGCCTTGTAGTAGAAATAGTAAAGTCACTCCGGATATTATCAAAGGGTTTTGAGGAACCAAGGGTTAGGTCACACAAATGAAATAAACCATATCACACTACTACCTTGTTGGATACATTTTATACTATAGAGTTATCCCACTTTTGTTTGTGTTAAGAGACATAAGAGAAACCATATGGGTTGTCTTAGATAACATTCGCACTTGCACAAACATCTAGGAGAACTATATGAGGCTTGATCCTGTATGAGGGAATGTAGTGAAAAAATTTGATTGGCTCATTCTAGTCAACTTATAAGGGTATTTTATCCTTACTAAACACATGATTTATCATTTTGGTTAATTAATGATTTTATGAAGGGTATTGCATATATCTAGGAGGTTTCATTATGTTTTAGGTGATTACATGTCATCCTAAAGTTGTGTGAACAAGAGAAACATATAGAATATGGTATTTATATGAAATTGAGGCATACATGAAGTTGTAGAGATCAACTGTCAAAGGGCATAAGACTGTAAAATCCATTGAGGACCATACAACTCTAGGTCTAGACCATACAACATTTCTAGAGCCTTTGCCTTTCTTAGTTTCCAATTCTTAATTAATATCGAGACATTTCCAATTTTTGATCTTACTTTTACACCTATTTTAAAACACACACACACACACACCTAACTTGTATAGCTAATATTTCATCTCCTCTTACATATTTGAGATATAATTGATCATTTATCAATAATTTCAATTTTTAATGTGTTATTTTGGTTATGAATAGTTAATTGTAAATTGATTAGATAATAATACTACCTTAGTACTAGCCTTTAAATCCTATTTATTGTTGATCATTGTCTATGACATTATTTAATTAAGAATGTAAGTAGTTTTTGAACCCAAAACTGAATGAAACTTATTGTTCAAACCCTAGTGGCCCTATGGTTTTCTCTTGTTGGTATTGTTGTGTTCTAATTAAAAGTATCATGGATCATTAAAATTATTTCCATCTTTGTCTCAAGCCAAAGGGTTCCCTAATTTTCTATAGTACCACCTACAATCCATCTAACTAGTTACATTCTCCTCTTTTGTGTGAGTTTGGGAAGCTATATGACTATCCTACTTATACTAACACTATGTTGTATCACTCTTATGAGTGCACACACTCTAACACTACCATATCTAACTCTCACAATCATGCATAAAATATAACCAATTTTTTTTCTCTTTTTTTTTTTCATGGGTTTTACTAATACTATACAAGGTGTGGGGTCCCATAACATATTTAATAATCACTCTCTATTATATAATGAGACACAATGTTTTGTATAATTCTTAAAAGACCATCATTTTACTATTTATATTATCCTTTATACCACCCAGAACAAATTAAGGATACTATAATATCCTCTATAAATGATCCCAATCCTCCATCATCTAGTGTCCATATTTTTTTCCATACATATATGGTTCCTATTTCATTAGGGAACTTAATATTTTGATTCACAACATTATTTTGTATATTCTTATGACCACTACTATTCCTACATATCCTTTCTACACTCATATTTCCTCACATGATTATTATTCTAACACATAGGCTCCTGAATCCCTTTTCATACTTTACAAGATCAAATTATTCAATTCCAAAAAGGAACACTGAATTCTTCTCATGATATGAATTCTACTCATTTGCTTCATAACCCACTTGCACCCAAAGTGGAATTCTACCATTTTCCTATTGGTTTTGTTTTTCCTAAAATTCCTATACATGATGGAAAGGGTGATCCTAAAGAGCACCTTCATATATTTCATGTTACTTTCTTGGCCTATTATTTGAATGATACATTACTCACCAAGCTCTTTCCTCGAAGTCTAAAAATGTTTCTCTACAATGGTTTTATGATCTTCCTATGCATTCTATTTGGAATTTCACTCATTTTACTAATTGTTTTCTTTCATAATTTTGATAAAAACTTTCCTATACTCAAATGGAATAAATTCAGCAAGGTTCCAATGAGACCATTATTAATTATGTTCTATGCCATAAGATCACATTCACTAAGATGAACAATATTTTGGTAGATAGTGAATTATATGATATTTTTATATAAAAATCTAATTGTTTCTTTATAAGGATCAATTATATTTGACATGTTCAATTGTGTTGACCATATTTTTAACTCTTTGAAATAACATGAATCTAAGAACCTCAAGATGAACAATCTCGAGTGTGTTGTTAATCCTTCTAGAAATTTTAATTCCATGTTTCAAGTAGAGTAAATTTTATTGGCAAATATTCATTAATTCACAAATATTTGGGGTCTTAAAACTTGTTTTTGGCTACTTTTGAAGAGTCAAGTTGCTTCCTATTTCACCTACATTTTCGGGTACGGAAACCTTTTTGGGTTGGTTCACCTAGCATTTACAGTAATAGCCAAATTTTTATAT
The DNA here is from genome assembly GCA_018340775.1 of Taxus wallichiana var. yunnanensis. Lineage (NCBI taxonomy): Eukaryota > Viridiplantae > Streptophyta > Pinopsida > Cupressales > Taxaceae > Taxus > Taxus wallichiana. The sequence continues at coordinate 980,619,053 of CM031234.1, read as the reverse complement.
TCATATCACCTTTTACTGCATGCATGAAAGAGAAATTTGCTACTATCAAAAACATTTTATCAGTGACATCATCATTCGATGTCTGACAACATTATGCTACCAAATCACAACATTATGCTATTGTCCTATAGCATAATGCTTCCTCCATTAGCATTATTCTACTATTTGAAATTTTCTATAGGTTGATAACATTTCACCATGATTTCGAAAGTCATTTTCACACATTTGGAAAGTAATATCTATGGGTTTTTTAGGGGGTATTAAAATTAACCCTAGATTGAAGGAAAAATACTTTCACGAATAAAACTAATGATGAAAAATCTAAATTTAAAACCATTTTTAATGTTTTATCTCAACCCACAAAGCTATAGTTGAAAAATTTGTGAAGGAAATTAACACATTTACCTTGTTCCCCACAAACAATGGTTAAAAATTAGTTGAGTTCAACCTTGTATTTCTCCCTCCACCACTTGAGGTTGATACAAGTACACCTCATGATAATATATTTTATTTTAATACCCATTATGATTACCATAGATGCAATGTTCATTCTACTAACCATTTAATTAAGCTTTGTCATGTTATACAATACCTTCTTATTATTGGTGTTATTAAATGTGATGATTCCACTAAAATTAAGCCTACTGATGATAATGTAAATCTGTAAATATTTAGTTATTCATTTCTTGAACATAATATTGTTAAACGTACTTTGGAGGTGTGTCATGTTTATTACACTATACTAAATCCACCTTCTTATGATATCCCATTAGATGTAATGGTTGTTACTATTACTACTATGCCTTTTTCACCATTTCTTACTTTTGATGACACTAATATTGAACACAATTTTTTGGCTGATACAATTCACATTTTTTATTTTGTTTATTGACATTCTACACATTATGTTTTGATTGATGGTACTACCCCGCATAATGTGTACACTCTTAAGTTACTAAATTCTCTAGGATATAATAAGAATAAAATCATACTTGATCCTAAGTCATGTAGAGGGAATATTTTTATACCTATCATAGTTTCATCTACTACCATTTACATCCCATTCTTAGTGGCATCTTATCTTAGCTTATGTGACATACATTTAAGTTGTGATTGGATTTGCACTTTTGTTACTAATTCAATGTGTTAATTTGATTTGCAATAAACACAAGTGGTTAACATTAGGCTTATAAAATTTGAGGACCTCATATATCATAATATTTGCATTATACATATGATCATTACACCCAAGATCTAGCACATATACTTCTCAACCTTCTCGATTCTCATGTTGCGACTAACTAGACACTCTCCTCTAGTGCATCTTTACACAGTATCCTAGTTTACATGATACTTATAAAAATGCATGCCCTCATTAGTCTTCTAGTTGGTAATACAGTCTACAAATCACTTATTGTAGGACACTTTCTACTTGGTTTATGCCTAGTTAATTATTATGGGATACTACTCATCATGGTCTTCCAACACCTTTGGGTCTTCTACCACATATGTAATGGTTTCTGCTTAAACTATACATGAGCATTCTTCATCTCTTTTGATACTTCAGGGCATGCACCTCCTTTACCCTTTGATATTGATGTGAATATTTATTAGGATCTTATTGTATATATCTTGTGATACCCCATTTCTTATACATATGTATTTTCTAATAAAATCCAAAAAAATTAAGTAATCACATAATAACATAACATTCACATATATACAAAAATACAAAAAATCGACATTTCTATGGTTTTATTGGATATATTATTACATTAGAAAAGTTTTTTTAATGTTGGAATAGTCTATAGAACATCCTTTTAATATACTCTTTACACACATACATTAACAAGGTATATTGAGCTTGATGGAGGACACACATAGGATGAACACAATTGCACATGTCGGTTTAAGTCATTTCGATTAAAACTACTCCTTGGGAACAACTACCACACTAAAAGGTTCTTTTTATAGTATATATACTTCACATTTTGTTGTTTTACTAAATTTATAGCATGCAAAATTGAAAATTTTGGGCATGAAAAATAAGCCCACACATAAAAATTTCAGCTCTTAGTTAATATGAACCCTTCGTCTACCCAACCTGTGTTGAACACAAACTAATACTGGAGAGTGAATCAATATTATACAAAATTTTACTTAACATTATCATCCATGACAATAGAAATCACATAAGATAACAATTTCACAACCATAGAAAAAATTATTTATGTGGAAATCCTTTTAGGATAAAACCACAGAGAAAATACTACTTAGATATATTAGCCAAATCCAACCCAAAACATCTCAATACATATTTATAGGCACCAACCTACTACATAAACCAATCCCAAAATTGTGAGGCATTAACCTCAAAAATACACAGATCCACGTTTTGTAGTTGTTTTTTCAACCTAGTGATGGAAATTCAATCATTCTCTTCATACATACAAATCATATCATTCTTACAACATGGATACTAGTCGAATTAATGAAATCAGATTGCTTTATACTCTACAATCACTCTCTTCATACACACAAATCATATCCTTCTTCCAACATGGATGGTAGTCCAATTAATTAAATCATATCAATTTATACTCTTCAACAACCTGTCTTCATACATAGAGATCATATCCTTATTCCAACATGGATGCTAGTCTAATTAATGAAATAATATCACTTTATACTATACCATTCAATCTTATTCACACTTTCATCTAATTACTTTGATTGAAATTATTATCTCTGTCTTAGAATGCATCTTCACCTCTTCTTAAATCTTAAATGTCTACTTTTTTCTTCCTTCAACAAAATGTCATCTTCAAATCTTCTTGAGTTTGATTTTTCTCTTCTTCAACATGTCGACATTACTTCATACTCGATTTTTTTTTAAGACACGAGAGGAACATATTATCACTACACACATACTGCTTACTTGCTTCATGACCTTCTGTTCTCATTCTTCATGTTCTTTATGCAAACATGCTTCCTTTAGAGATCCATTCTTCACATATTCCTTTTCCTCCACAACTCCAACAACACAATGCATTTTTTTCTCCTCGGAAGCTTACTTCCAAATGATGATTCTTCATCTCCTTTTATATATGTTCACTCTCTTAACATTGGCATACAAAAAGATGAATTTCATTCATAATTACACAAAGAAGATTAATTCCAAGACATAAGAATAAACTAATAAACTCAAAGTTGTCCCGAAAATTGAACATATGGAACATTTTAGTGCTAGATTAGAGATAGTCACCAAAAATAAAAAGATCAAAATTTACTTTCAAATCCTTGGAAGGTCAGCCAAAGATGATCATAAAAAATAATCCAAAAAACTCAAAAATGCATTGTAATAGTCAACCCAAAATTTTGGTTCTAGACCAAAACAAACCAAAAACTTTGGACAAAATCTAAAGCATTTAGTTGAGACTCAAGAAAATAGAAAAAACTTTAGACATACATCAAAGTGATCAAACAAACTTCAAGGGATGTATTACAAAATTCATCCAAAACTATTGGTCCAATATTTAGACAAATCACAAGCTTCAAACAAACTCCGAAGCAATTGGATAGACTTTAGATAGACTATGAAGTAATAGAAAGAGACTCCCAAGTGAAAAAACAATCTCTCAACACTCTTATCTATTAGTTAAATCTTAAAATAAAATTTGACATCAATGACTCCAATCAATTTTTATCTCCTTCATCTTCCTTTGACATCAATGACAATTATTCTAACAATCTCCCCTTTTTTATTGATGGCAACACACCATCTTATAGAAATAACTACATTATCTTCTTGTATGTAGCTTGCAAAATCTCATGTTGCTGAATTACTCCCCCTTGATTTATCTATCCCCTTTGACATCAATGGTAAAGTATTAAAACTCTCAAATTTATCCTATTTCGTAAAAGTCTCATTTTCTGTAATATCTTATGTATTGCTTCCTCTTGCTTTAACTTTTCTTAAAAATGGATACTACTCCCCATTACAGTAACTACCCCCTTAGATTATGCATCTACTAATCACTTTTTGACTTTCCATCATTATGATAATGAAATAATTTTCTCCCCCTGAGTATATGCTTCCTTTTAATGTTGGGATGAGAGATATACCACACCCAATTTTTTTCTGAGATATTCAAAAGCTTCCTTTAGAAGAGGCTTAGTGAATATATCAGCAATATGTTCTTTTGTGGCAATATATTCCATCTTAACTTATTATTCTATAACTTTCTCTCTCAAAAAATGATACTTGATGGGAATATGCTTAGTTCTAGAATGCATAACTAGATTCTTGGATATGTTTATTACACTAGTATTATCAAAAAATATGGAAATTGGAAATTCAAACTCTACCTTGATGTCCTTCAATGTTTTCTTCATCCATATAACTTGTGTGCAACATGACACAACTGTAATGTACTCTTCCTCAGCTTAATTTATTGAGATAGATGTTTTATTCTTACTCAACCAAGATACCGAGATTATGTCCCAAAAATAATTCTCCTCCACTTGTACTTTTTCTATCATCAACACATGATAACTCAATCTACTACTTATATGTCTTCAAATGACTAATCTCCATATCATTTTATGAGATCTTCTAGTATCATATTTCAACACTCTTAATCATTTTAACATTTTCCTCTCCTTCACTTATTAAGAAATCAAAACTGATCATTAATTTCTTACTTTTAATCTTGCATCTTTTCAAGGACTGATTATTTCTCATAGTTTCTCTTGTATGTACATTAATTTCATAAAATCCTGATTATAATTTCTTATGGCTGATTCACATCTTGAAAATTTTGTAATTTTTCTTATAGCTTGTGTTTGTAACTTCTTAAGAGTATCAAAACTTAGTTACATTTACCACACAAATATATATGAAACATGTTTGTATAGACACTTCTTATTCTCATTGAATACTTGTCTCTCCATAAAATTTCAAATAAATATTTGACATATGCATGTATTTATCATCTGAATAATTATCATTTGACTATTGTTCATGATTTTTTGTTCCACTCTTGACTAAACAAATCAATATTTTTAATTATTTTTCCTTTACATTCTTGGTGATGCATTTCAATACATCACACTCCTCTTGTACAATCATAGCTAATTATTTCTACAAAAAATATCTTTCCTTCACTACTATATTTTGAGCCCTCTTCAGATTCATAGATATCCTCATCAGGATAGCCATTAGCTGGCTCAACTTTCTCTTCTTTATTCTCATGAGAAATATCCATTTTCTAACCTCGTAAAGAATCCTCCTTTTGTATTATATTTTATTTTTCATTAAAATCATCAAAAACTATTACCATCCCTTAGAAAATCTAATCTTCACCTTTTCTTTCTTTATTGGAACTTTCCTTCTTTTTCTTCTACTTCTAAAATTTTATGCATTCATCTCGTGATTTTATCACCTCCATCCACTTTCTTTTTTTCTTCACATGATTTATTCTACAATGCCTAGCCTCATGTCCATACTTTTAATAATTATAAAAACTAATATCATCTAATAAATAATTAAATGTGTTAAACCTTATACATAAAAAAACATGTGTAACTCTATTTCTATTATGTTCATACTCACCCTTATTCTATCTAGGAGATTTTACGGTTCTCTAAAATGTGCTATATGCCCATAGTTGTGGCATTTATAACATACAGTCTCATTCTCTTTGTGTTCTGAAAATGAATTATAGTTTCTATTTGAAACCCGAAAGAACTTGCATTTTCATTCATATTCTTATCAAAACTTCTTTCATGAGATCTAAAATCTATAACTCTATGACAAAATTGAATGCATGAAAACAATAACCATAAAAAATAATGTTGTAATCTAGTTATTTTCCTTCAATTTTTGAGCTAACTTTGTGAAAAATGTTTGTATTCTCAGGAACATGAATCTCCTTCTTCTTGTTTCTTTATTCTAGATTGCTTGTACTTTGAGGAACATGAGTCTCATTCACTTTATTGTTTCCATTTTTTATTGAACCTTTAAGAGCATCTACATATGACATTGAATTGTCTACAACTACTTTAGAGGCCCCCTAATCTTCTTTGAACCAAGACTAGTTTTAATAAATTATGATATTTGATTACTGAGAATATCATTTGATATTTCAGTACTCTTTTAAATCGAATGGAAATTTTAAATTTAGCATTAGTGTTCTAAATTTCCTTTCTCAAAGAACCTATTTCAAATTCAATATTTTCACAGATTTCCATTCTATTATTTCAGTTGAATTATCACAACCTCATTCATATTCTTCATCTATTCAATTTGAGTCTTTAGGCCAATGATGATCTTATTGTATTCTTCAATATCTTGTGATAAATTTGATTTTGAAGCAACATATTATTCTTAAAATTTTCATACCTATTGTTTGTGTTTCTTATTCTGCTTTATAAGAATCTTGATCTCATCTAAGGCATTAATGAGCTCTCCTTCTAGATCCACCTCAACATCTTCTTCATCTTCTGAAAATAACTCTTCTTTGATTTCTTGTCTCTATTTCCATGAACAATGGTTCTTCCTTTTCACTATCAAGGTATCTTTCATCACTTTCCTCATATGAGCTACTACTTTCTTCCTTGGTATAGAATTTTTGCTTGTATAAGTTCTTCCTTTTCTCAAAATTTCCTTTTTATGTATCTTCTTAAACTGATACTATTTGTTTCCTTCCTCCAAGTTCATATATTTTCACTATCACTATTTTTTATGTGGGCATCTAGAAGAAAAATGTCCTTCTTACTACAATAAAAAAATTTCAAGGGTAACATACATTTGTATATTCTAGTTATTTCTTTAGCTTTACTGTGTCAAAATTAGCTTCTTCCCGATCTAATTATACACTAGAGTAGTCATGTGAGTTAGGATTTTTGTTCTTCATATTCTTTGAGGCTTTGAAGGATGCCTCTCGCTTAGCTGATTTATCTTTTTTAGTTCTCATCTCATATGCAATATTTATCTCGATACCAATTGTTGAACACAAACTAATACTAAGAGGGGGTAAATTATTATTATACAAAATTTTACTTATTTAAACATTATCATATAAGATATAATACTTTCACAACCATAGAACACAAGATTTATGTGGAAACCCTTTCAAGAGAAACCACAGAGAGAAGAATGTTGGGATATACTATCCAAATACAACCCAAAACATCTCAATACATATTTTTAGGCACCAACCTACTAGAGACACCAATCCCCAATGTTGAGCACCAACTCAACTAGTTCATGAGCACCAACTCACTAGAGACACCAATCCCCAATGCCAAGCACCAACTCAGCTAATTTTTAGGAACCAACCTACCAAAGATACCAATCTCATAATTATGAGGCACCAACTTCAATAATCCATAGAACCACATTTTGTAGTTACTTCTTTAACCTAATGATGGAAATTCAATCTTTCTCTTCATACATATAGATCAGATCCTTCTTACAACATGGACGTTGATCCAATTAATGAAATCATATCACTTTATACTCTACAATAACTCTCTTCATACAAAAAAACACGATCCTTCTTCCAACATGAACCTTTTTCTAATTAATGAAATCATATCACTTTATACTCTTCAATTACTAGCTTCATACACACATAACAAATCCTTCTTCGAACATGGAAGTTGGTATAATTAATGAAATAATATCACCTTATACTCTTCTATTCAATCCTATTCACACTTTTCTTACTCTTCTTGAACTTTTTCTCCCTCTCGGAATCCGATTCACCTCTTCTCAAATATTCAAGATCTTCTTTGTAATTCCTTGAACAAGATGTCATATTCATATCATCTTGAGTTTTATCTTCCTCTTTTTTATCATGCCACTATTACTTCATACTCAAAATTTTGTTTGAGACAGAAAAGAGCATATTCTCACCGCACACATACTTATCACTTGATTCATGACCTTCTACCCTCCTTCTTCATGGTATTCATGCATACATACTTCCTTTATAGATTCATCCTTCACATATTTTTTTTTGTAGCTCGAACACCACAATGTGTTTCTTTCTCCTCTCAAGCTTACTTCTAAATGATGACTCTTCATATAATTTAATAGCTAAGAAATATTTTAGCATTGGAATCTAAACAAGATGAAGGTCATCCATAATTACACAAAGAATATCAGTGCAAGACAAAGTAATAATAAAATAGTAAACTTGAGTTAGCCTTGAAAATTGAATATATGGAACATTTTAGTGCCAAAATAGAGACAAGTAAGCTAACAAGAAAAAGATAAAAAACATGGCTTCAAATACTTAGAAGGTTGACTTAACACGATCATAAAAATGATCCACTAAACTAAAAATGCATTGCAATGGTTGACCCAAAATACTAGTTTAAACCCAAAACAAACCACAAACTTAAAAAAATCAAGCATTCAATTTAAACTCTAAAGAACATAAAACAGAGACTTAAAAAAGAATATGAAGTGATAAAACATACTTCAAAGGATGCATTACAACAGTCATTAAAACTATTGGTCCCATATCAAGTCAAACCACAAGCTTCAAACATACTTCGAAAGACTCCAAAGAATTTTGTATGAGACTCTAAATAAATAGAAAGATACTATGAAGTGAAAAACAAAAATCTATCAACACTCTCTTCTTTGTTAGTTAAATAATGCAATAACCTTTGAAATCAATGACCCCAATCAATCTATTATGTCCTTCATCTACTTTGACATCAAAAATTTATTCCAACAACCTATCCTCAATTTCACCATCATTTTGGATCATAGGAATTTATTAAAAATATTTTCAAGTGGGTTTAATGTGTATAAATATATGCCCAAGGTGATCTATGAATTCATTAGATTAATGGAAGAACAACTTCTCTGAAGGCTTAAAAAGGGCCATTTTAGCCCTTTTACAACTTCACAAACACCCTATGGAAGCATAAAGGGAAGATGATAATCATCAAAGCATGGTATTTGAGAATAGTGAAGTCATCCAAGGAATTTTAGGGAAAATTGGTGGAATAAATTGACATCGGGAATCAAGCAAGCTAGATCGGGTAATGTTGGGCACAGGGAATGAAGGCTCCAATGGTGAAATCAAATCATCTAGATGATTATGATGGTTCAAAAATGAGTTAGGAGGTAAAAAATGTTCAACAATAATATATTAGAACCCTATACATGATCAATACATCACTTTTTCTCCAAAAAATAAAATTATTTTGTGACAATCCGAACATCACAAAACTGCCCCTTCGAGTCAAGAATGGAATAGGCCATAAAAATAAAAATTTGGGAAAATTTAGCTCCTTATAATGGTTGTAATTATCTCAAAAGGTTATTTAGATTCATAGTAATATAAGTTCGACCCACGGACACCCTTCCATGATCTCAAGGAAGAAAAAACACTCCAATTGTCTCAATTTGGGTGGGTGGGTGACATCAGCATCCTAAAATGGCATGAGAAGGGTTTTCAAAATGATTTTACCCATTTTATTGTCCCCAATCTATAAAAGGGAAAGGAGGACACAAAATTGTTCCCTCCATCAAACCACTCATCCATTCAAATCATGGTAATATCAAAATCCACTACTCATCCCATGGAATCCATTTCTAGCCCCTGCATCTCATTCACATTGAACAAGTGTCTTACACTTATTACCATTTAGTGTAAATCACACTTGGGTTTCCCTTGTGTCCCCTTTCTCCCTCTTGCACTAGTGTAACTCCACCTCAACCATCCACCAACTCTAGTTAAGTTATCATGTCAAATGTGAGTTAAGATTTGTAAAAAAATGAGTAACTCTCCTCACCATTCATTATTAGTAATTTTTTAACATTCAAAGTTCTTTGGTATTCCTCCCAAACCTCCAGTTTTTTAGATAAGATAAAATGGTTTGGTTTTAAATGGGGATCAAAAAACATCATACAAAATAGAAGCAAGTTTTAAACAAAAACACCAACAAAGCCAAGGAGGTAGAGTCAAAAAGCTTGACAACTAGGCCCCCACATAACAGAGCCAAACTAAATAGTTTGCATATTAACAAAAATGTAATTAATTAAACCAAGACCAAAAATAGAAAAAAATGATAGAAAAGATAAGGGCTACAAAAATCCCATCATTAGTTCTCAGTATCCCTGTTTGGGTCCTAGAGTTCGACCACCATCTTTTGAACAAACCACTTTGATAATGAATCTCTTCAGAATTTGACCTCTTGATTCTTAGTATGAGTGCCAAGATTAATCTCCTCATGAGACTTACCTTGATTTTGAGCCAAAACCATACCCGAGATGTCACCAGTATCTGTCTCATCACTATCAAAAGAACTCAGACTCAACTTCATGTTGTTTTTGGCCTCCTTAGAAGTAACCTAGTTTTGAAGTAGATAAATATGTTTCTCCTACATAACATAATCCACTTGAATCCCCTTGATGGTTTTGTTCTAGGTTTCAATCCTTTGATGACAATCTTTCAACTCTATATGAGGTTTTTGTTGATAGTGAGAATGGTATCCGTTATCGACTCGAGCCTCACGAGTATTATCTCCTAGTAAGGAAGATCTTAATCCCTCTTGCTATAACTTTCCCCAAATTCCTAATCCCCTTCTTGAGATTACACAAGGCATCTACAACACCCTCAATGAGATCAACACAATTTTTATTCTTCTTGATTTTATTGAGGTGAGAAGCAAGGGTTTCCTAGTCAGAATCCTGATCCTTGACTTGATTAGGGATGGCAGGTTTGCTTCTTTGGACCAGAAGAAGAATGAGGCCTTGGTGAAGGGGGATATCCACCTTCTTTTTCTTGAAATCCTTGATAGTCGAGAGGAGCGACCTATGGAGGAAGAAATCTAAGCTCATAGTCTGGTCACAATGGAGAAAATTGAGGATGGATAGGTGGTGAGTAAAGATTTTACAAAATTTTCCTTCAAGAGTCATATATTTCATAATAACTAGGAAGACATCATCCCATCTATCCGATGAGTAGGTGTGAGCAATACCATCATCATATGCAATAATTTTTTCCCTAGCTTCAAAGAAAGTAGCAATTTCATGTTTCTTTTTAGATTTATCTTTAAAAAAATTTAGGCCTTCATTTTTAACCCAGTGATCTCAAAAATGGAATTAAAAAGACATCAATATGAACCCATCTAAAAACAAAACCACCATCCTTCCAGGAAATCACAAAATTGACAGAAAGGTCAGGATCATTACCTTGGAGCCGACGAATGTATCTAGTGAGACCGCCTTTATGCAAAAATTTCCACAGAGCCACATCGTTCTTGAGGTGAAGAAAGGTAGATGGTTCAAGTATGCAACCTATCACCCCCATGAAGCTAGAAATAAAGTTGACATTTTTCACACAAACACTAGAACTTGACTAATAGAAAATGGAGAAAAAACAAATGAAATGAGAAAGGGAATTTTTCAAAAAGGAAAAGTCCTTTCACAACCCCAAGCGTGCGAGCTAAGGGTGTCATCATATCACAACCTCCCACTTTGTGTCTTCATTTATGAGTTTATTAACCTATCCCCAAGGGATACATGTGTCAGTCCATGTCACCAAATCCACCATGGCATTACCTTTCTCAGCCAACGCATCCGCTGGCTTGTTCCCATCACGGTACGTGTGTTGAATGACCACCTGTTCAAATGATGCAAGCATGGCACATGCCTCCATTATCAAATGATTTAGTTTCCATCCACATTTACTACTATCTTTTAGGGCATTAATAATGCACATCGAATCACCTTCAATGATTATATTTTTAATCCCTAAGTCTTTACCCATTTTAACACCCCAAAGCATAGCTCTCGCTTCAGCCACATTGTTAGAGTGATTTCCTATGGGTCCCGCATAGGATCCTAAGCATCTCCTGCTATGATCCCAAATGAGGCCACTACCACCAAACACTTTATCTTTAACCCGGTCTAAGCCATCAAAGTTGATCTTGAAACTTCCTTCAGTGATTTATTCCATTTAACATCTTGTTTCAACCTGCTCTTACTAGTGCTAGAGACAATAATGTCCAACCTTTTAAGAATTTCCTCCTCCCACTCAAGGATAGCGTGAACCTATTTGGTTTTAATAATCTAGCATTGTCCTTCAAATCCTATGTTATTTTATCAACAACCTTGCACAGCCTCACCGATTTTTTCTTGAAGATCCTATTGTTGTGTTCAATCCATATACCCCACAAGACATGTGGTAGAGCCAGTTTCCAAATTTTATTGACCATATCATTCTTAAAGTTGAAACTCCACTGCTCAGGTAGAAGGGCCACATCTCCCGGAAGGACCAATTGAATTTTGAAAATGTAGAGGATCTCAACAAAAACTTGATATGAGAAAGGGCATTCTAGAAATAGGTGACTGATGGATTCTTCCTTGTCCATGCATAAACCACATCTATTTATGATGATCATTCCCGACATCTGAGTCTATCCATAGTAAGTATCTTACCTTTTATAACTTCCCAGAAAAAGATATTGATCTTGGGGATGAGAAACTTGTTCCAAACCTTCCTCCAAAAGGACTTTGAGAAAAGTTATAAAAAATTGACAAGTAACCCGATTTAACTTTGTAATCCCCAGTATCGTGCTTCTCCATATGAGCTCATCCTAGAAACTATCCGGAGGAATGTAGATTTCATTAATTTTCCTGTTTAAATCATGAAAATGTTGGATATCACCTTGATAGAAAGAGGGGGAGAATAGGAATCCATCTCTGGTCATTGTCCTAGTAGTTGCAAACTAGAGCTCCCTGCTCAATAGAAAGGACCTGCCATAGCTCACTCCATGGTGCTAAAAATGTAGAGCAACATCCTCTAACCAAGGATCCTCCTAGAATTTTATCTGAGACCCGTCACCAAGGTTCCATTTACACCCTTTGATAAGCAACTTCTTGGTTTGACACAAATTTTTCCAGAAGATAGATCCTCAGGAAGCTCCAAATCATTAAAGAAGTCCAAAGTTCCACCAAAGGGAAAAAAATATTTCACCTTCAGAATTTTCACCCAGATGCCTTCTTCTTTGTGAAGTCTCCATCCCACCTTAGAAATGAGGGCATGGTTCATAAATTGAATGTTCTTTATCCCCAGGCCACCCATGTCTTTGGGTTGAGTAACCTTTTCCTAGGAAACCAGAGGGATTCTATTTTTATCCTCCGATCTAGTCCAAAGGAAATATTTCTGGATACCTTCAATGGATTTCTTGACTTTGTTTGGGAGAATGAAAAAAACATGATGTAGATCGGTATGCCTTATAAACTACTCTGAAGGAGCTGAGCTTTACCTACTTGAGAGAGTAAGGATCCTTTCCATGAAGCCAACTTCTTATGGAATCTCTCAATAAGTTTATTCCAACCACCTTCCTCAAGTTTTCTCCCACATAAAGGCATTCCCAAATACAAGTCTGGGAGCTTTTTGATGTTACAATCCAAGATAGTGGCCAGTCTATACTATTGTTCTTCATCAACATTTATGAAGTAGAAAGAAATTTTCCTGAAATTTATTTTCTATCTAGTATCTCTTTCATAATTGTTGGTGATACCTTTAATAGTCTTGGATTCTTGAACAACATCTTGTCCCAGAAGAACCGTATCATCAACAAACTATTGTAGACATTATTTCCCACACCATGGGAAAATTTAACCCCTTCCATGCTACTCTCTCTTTGGGCTTTGATGCATAACCTACTCAAGGTTTTATCCATAATTATATACAAGGGGATAAAGGATCCCCTTGTCTCAGCCCCTTTCAGATTTGAAGAAACCATTAGGTTTCCCATTGATGATAACCAAGAAACTTGGATCTTTAGTACATGCTTGAATCATTTTAATAAAATGTGGATGATATCCCAATCTAGATAAAAAGGAATACAAGAAGTCCCAAGAAACCCTATCATAATAATTTTACATATCTAGCTTCAAAATCATAGTTTCCTTGCTGAAAGCTCCACAGAATGAATGGTTTCATGAATAGTGATTATGTTGTCCAAAATTTGTCTTCCTGGCACAAAGGCCCCTTGGTTGGGAGAAATGAAATTACTAAGAGTCTCTCTTAGTCTAAAAGCTAATAGCTTGGACAGGATCTTATAAATGGTGTTACACAGGCTTATGGGTCTAAAATCACCGAGATCCTTAGCTCCAGGATTTTTAGGTATGAGAGATAGAAAGGTATGGTTGATTTGTTTGAGAATGTAGCTTGACTGGAAAAATTCTTGGATAACATCGATGACATTAGTCTTGACAATATCCCAATAGAGTTGGAAGAAAAAATCTGGAAACCTATCTAGACTCAGGCTTTTGTCACCTTCCATAACATCCGAATACCTTTGATCTCCTCTTCAGAAGGGATAATAATAAGCTCCATATTCTCACTTTGACTGATAGTAGGCTTGAAAAGATTCAAAATCTCTTCTCTAGTGATCTCGTCATTAAGAATATCCTCCGCAAAGAGGTTTTTGAAAAAGGAAATAATGGTGGAAGCTATTTCTTTGTCCTCAGTGACCAAATCCCCATTTTATTTCTTGACTTCTTGAATACAAAGTTTGTTGGCTTTAATAGTCATAGAAGTATGAAAGAATTTGGTGTTCTAGTCCCCTTCCTTTAGCCAAGTGATTCTCGATTGTTGTTTCTAGTACACCTCTTCCCTATGTAGAATATTGTGATAGTTAGAGAGAAGGATCTTCTCTTTCACTTTATCCTCAGAACTCCACCCCCCTTGTTCCATATTTTCTTCAAGAATTCTGAGATCCTCTGCTATTCTACTTTTTTAAAGGAATATGTTTCCAAAAATCTCCTTGTTCCATATCTTCATATTGGTTTTAATATTTTTGAGCTTGGAGGTCACCTTGAACATGTTGTTTCCTTTCACCTCTATACTCCACCAATCCTTAATTCTATGTTTCAAGTCCAGGATGAGTATTCCACATCTTTTCAAACCTGAAAGGTCTCTTGATGGGGTTCTCCCTAAAATTTATTTTGAGGATAAAATGATTTTGATCCAACCCAATCCTGGAAGAGAAGATAAGGAATATTGATGTTCCTGAATCCATTGAGTGTTAACCAAGAAACAATCTAACCTAATTTGGATTAAGTTAACCCCTTCTCTCTATGTTGGACCATGTAAATTTGGAGCCACTAAGGTTCAAATCAATTAAAGCATTCCACCCCATGAAGTTACCAGATCCTCCATACTCTCAGTGAAAACATTAATACCACCTTTCTTTTCAAATGGAATAAGAGGGGTATTGAAGTCACCACCAATGATCTAGTTTAAGTCACTAAACATTCTTCTAAAGGTGGTCAGATGATCCCAAATTTCTCTTCTACCCATTGTCATGTTGGGGGCATAGATATTTGATAGAATAAACTATTTTCTAGTACTTGACTTCCATAAAGCAAATAGCTACATGGTGTTGACTATTGATAAGGGGGAAGCCTTCCAATATATCTCTTTTCCACAAGCACAGTAACCCTCTAGAGGCACCAGCCGACAGTTGACAATGAAATCCAGATTCTTTCCAAAGAATAGACTAAAAATATCTCATCCTATTTTCATTCATCTTGGTTTCTTGTAGCATTATCACATTAGGTTTCTCTTTAAATTTCAGATCCCTCAAAATCCTATGCTTATTGGGCTGATTTAAGCCCCTAATATTCCAAGAAATGTAAATCATTTATGGTGGAAGGATTTCTTACCTATATTTAATGGTTTTTGATGACCCTCGATGATGTATTTCTTTATCACCTTGTCCATTTTTACCAGACATGCTACTGAAAGCTTTCTAGATATCCATTCCTGAAAATGAAGAAATGCTCATAACTTCGTAACCATACACATGTTTTCAATGAAAATTTTCATGTTCACTCTTCCCAATAAAATATTTGAGTTATCTATAAGATAATTTACATTGATGATATATATGATTTAAAACATCCATATGAAATTTTTAGACCTAGAGATTTCCTTTTCATACTACTGCAGATGATCTCACAAACGAAAAACTACAAAAATTGGATTAGAAGATCTAGAATTAAAACCTAAAGTTGTGAGACCAATTTCATTACAAAACACCATAACACACCTTTAATAATATAGTAAGTTTTCAAGGATCCATATGTCCAACTATAGTAAGTTTCTAAAAATGTCAAATTCTCAAAGCATCAATGATACTCTAAACTAGAAAAAACCATTAGAAGGTGAAAATTGTGAAAACTTACTAAAAATAGTTATCCTAGATAGGACTTGCTAAAAATAGAAAGTCTTACAATTATTCTCAAAAAACTTGTGGAAACTCACATTCCACATATCTCACTTATTTTTGACACTATGAAGTTCAATTATTCATGTTTGAATCCCATTTCAACTCTGATCACTAAATATCCTAGTGTGGGAGATAGTGATGTCACCCATATGGATTTGAAGGACTTGAAAAATAGAATGCTTGGTGGAACTCATGAACCATGGAGCATAAAATAATCTTAAGTGGTATATTTAGGGTAGGGGGTCACCCACTATTTGTTCGATCACAAAATTATTCCTAAAATGAGCACATCACTATTATGTTGACTCTAGAACAATTCAAGTAAATGAAAACTCACTCCTAGTAGTTCTAACACCAAAGGGAATTTATTAGTACCTACAAATTCCCACTAGTAAAAATGTTGTAATCATAAAAAGGAATTTTATTCATTGGAGTTGGAGAATGCAAATTTATACTTACAAGGCCTAGCACTCGGTCCATAGCTCATCTAAGGAATAAATCCTTCTCGTATTCCCAATAACTTGTCAAGGAGTGAATTTAATGAGGCTTATTATAATTCCATTATTCTTCTAAGAAGGGGAATGGGGAAAGAAACCAATAAATATTTTCAATATTAGATGGCTCAATTCATCCTCCTTATTACTGAGGGAAACCAAGTGGTGGATTAGGAAAGATCATCAGTGACAACATTAATTGGTTGTTGTTGCGAGTTATCCACCAATATGAATTTTACCATGACTTTTTACCCAGTGTATTTTCTTTCCTGAACAAGATGATTCAAATTATTTTCCACATCTTCCATGCACCTCAAAAATGACCCACATACAAAAATTATCTATAGATTACTCGTAAGGAGAGAAATTCCCATTATGTTAGGGTGAATGATGCATTCATGATGTTCATTATCAAGATCCTTGAGGGGAATCAATAGTAGAGGATATCCTCTCAAGTAGTTTAACGTATTGAAAAGTATGGGAGCCACTTAAACTTGTTTCCTAACTTCACCTACATTAGATTTTAAAGCTATGGTCTTACTCCTTGTATTCTACCCAGTACATGTTTGAAAAAATCATAATGTTTAAATTATGTAGGCAAATGAATCATGTTCATGTCAAGTATAAGAATAAAAAGAGGAAAGGTGTGTTATTTACCATCTCTTTAAGAATATATTCATGCAATAATTGAATACATATGGTAAACATCAAAGCATCCTTTACTGACCTCGGTCTCTATGCTCTATGCCTACACATATATTTCTAACTTCATATCAACACAAATATAGATACCTTTATCTATCCATGTTTTCATCATACTCCCTAAATTGAATACTATTCGACCAATTCCATAAATGATTTAGAGGTACAAAAAAGGGACTATATGTGGATGAAAGTAGACTAGATAAGAGATCTCAAATTTGATAGGTTTAATGAGGGGATAAAATATTATGGTTTAAACTTATTTAATCCCGAGTACTAAGAAGTGCACTCTTTACCCATTTCTACAACCTCATGGAATATCGAGAGAATCGGTGATATTAAGGAGAATACTACAGTGTTAATTCAAACATCAAGAGAATGGTTCAAATGGACAATATTTGCATTAATAGAGTATGTTGGTATCTTGTTTCTTTCTAGAAAAGTATCTCACACTTCCTTTATAATGACATATGAAAAATACATGGGTTCCACTCACTTAGAAGAATATTCAAAGAGAAATATTGTGGAGGAATAGCACACTGAATATTCCCATCCTAGGAGGCTCCATAAGAAGGCTAAGATAGTTGAATATATTGTTGAGCCTCTTGAACAAGGTGAAATTGATCCTTCATAGTATCCTATTCACCATAGACATCAAAGTGTATATTCATTAGAAACAGATTCATCTCACCAAGAGCAAGCCATGATCCCCCATCGAGAACTTGAAAGTGCCCCATTACTAATATTATGTCTAGTCTTGTGAAAATTTTCCAAAGGATTCAAGAATTTCTTGGGAATGATTCAATGATGGTAGAATAATCCATAGTAAGGCTATCTCAAAATTCATGAAAACCAAATAGAGAAAGAAAGCACAAGTAACCTCTCATTTCTTTAGTGGGGATTTTAGAGCCCATTATGTGGATTTTTACCCTCAAAAGGTTGAAAAAACTATGAAATATATGAATCAAGATGATTATGACATGAAAAGGATCTCCTTGGGTCAAGCCATGTACAAGGGTGATGCACATATATATTCAAAGAATCTACTTGCCCGCTTAATTTCACGGAATGAAGAGTATAAGTAAAAAATGGAATAATTATAGTAACATTTGAGAACTCCCACTACTTATGTGTAATAATTCTTGGAAACCAATATAGTGCCACCTCCTCTTACTTAAGCCATCCCTCCCATCAATAGCTTTAAACCTTAGTTGATCAAGAAATCCCAAGGTTACAAAATTAAATTGAGAGCTTAAGAAAAGTGGGTTGAAATTATCCTCGAGAAAGGACCAAGGAGGAGATTGAGAAATAAAAATCCCACTAGAACAATGTGGAGCCATTGGCATTTGAAATGAGAAATCTTGATTCTCTCTCCATGGTGAGTAAAAATGTGTTCACTTCGATCTCTGATAATTTTTCTCCCATTTGGTCTCAAATTATGAGTTCTAGCTATGTCATGATAAATGATACTATCATTGAGATTGATTCTTGTAGAGAGAAATCATCCCAGATCTTGTAAGGTATCAAAAATAATTTATAGAAGCTTATGTCACCTCCCTCAATAAACATTCATCCATGGAAGAGATGCTTAAGTCCTTCCAAGAGTTGGTCAAGAAATAGGCGGGAGATCCCATATCATTTAGTGAGGACACATTGGGATCTATTGCAAAAATTATAAGTTCAATCTCCAATATTGTTATGGATCATTATGTCTATTTTAACCAATGTAATACCCTTGACAATGTTCAAGAAATATGGATCAATACTTAGAGTGTTATTTGTATTCCCCAAGAAGGCAATGTGGCCCCTGCACCGACCCATTTTAGTAGATTTTAGATGTGAGGAAATCATTCCAAGAATATTCCATCAATGTTCTATAAGAATCAATTATTCATTAGAAAAGGTTTCCTCTTCATTTGATTTATCAACCCTCCTCTTTCTCTCATTTATTTTCTCTCCATATTCTAATTCTTCATTAAGAATGTAATTTTTTACTATTTTATTTTATTCACTTAAATGACCTTTTAATGTAACATTGTAATATTTTTTTCATTAATAAGAAAAAGATTCAACTTTACTCCCTAGGAATATGAAAGGTCACAAGTGATGAGGAAAGGTGAAAATTCATGTGGGGAGATGAAAATACATTTTGTAATGCTATAAATTGGAGCGAATCCTCCATTCCAAGTGGTTGTAAATTTGTGAGTTGATAGTGGATATTTTTTCTCTACTAGATACAATAAAAAGATTAATTTCTTTTATTCCCTCTTGTCTATGTTTCCTCTACTTCTTGCATACTCAACTTTGTAAGCATGGTGATCTTGAAAAACCAAGAAATGACTTTGTACCTTTGATAATTGAATCAATAGAACTTTTTACCTTTGATTTTCAGTTTCATTATTGTTTGCATGGTTTAATTCCTCTAATTGAGTGTAGATCTACTCCACTTAATGTTGTGAAATATGCAAGTTCCTATTAAAAAAATTAACCTTCCCTTAACTACACTATTACTCCCCTCTACCTCCTTTTCTAAGAAAATTCTTCCTCGGTAATAATAAGAAGAATTTTCCACATGTCTAGTGGAGTATTCCTATGTGACCCCTGACTTTACAACCACCCGTTAATTATTTTTTTTGCATTCAATAAATGGGAGCCTCCCCATTAACAAGAGGATGGACTTAGTCTTGGAGTGTTGAAGAAACTCACTAATTTCTCCTTGTAACAAATTATTTTGGCAACATTTTTTGGCACCTAGTATGGGGCATATTTTGTTTTTTTGCACTACTTTTAAAACCACAAAAATCCTAAAAATTTCATATCTAAAAAAATTAATAAATTAGAAATTGGAAATCTCATAAGCCTTGAATTTTACTATGCATTTTTCCACTAAAGATTGTTCCTGGAAATCCTCCAATTTTATGACCTAATCTTCTTTTCTTCCAAGATACTCAAGAAGAAATTATAATAGATTTGAGGAATTTTATTTGGAACACTAGAGAAAATTATAATCACTACCAAACTGTTGTAATAATTCTATACTTAGAAAAATAATGTTCCCAATATTTGTAATAAGTTAAACAAGTTCCAAATAAGCAAAGAAAAGTGTAAATAAATTGTTAGGAAATAAGGGATAAATATGCGAACAATCCCACTCAAAATCACATTAGTAGAAACTAATATATAGAAAAATATCACATATGTGAAATAAAAGTGCAAAAACTAAAAAGAAAACAACACGAGACAATATTTAATGTGGTTTACCCAATTTGGGCTACGTCCACCAATAATAACTTTATCGATTTTATTACAAGACAAATCTTTCTCTCAATACAATACCCGTATCTGTTTGGAGTTGTTATCAACAAAATCTCTTGAATTAACACTTGAATTGACACATATACAATGTTATCTCTCCCTAATATATGCCCACTTATATAAGCACATCAATAGGTAATCGCTGTTTAAGTAGTTTTACAATACCATGGGTACCAAAACATGGGCCAAAACCGCCCCATAAACCTATAGGTCAAAATAATGCACATATGAGAAGAGCATGTTTACTGAGGTATTGGGCACATTATTTTAGGCCAAAACATGTGGATAGTGTATAGTAATTTTAGTGTATAATATTCAACAATTCCACACATGAAAAAACGATCTAATACATAACAATTTCCCACTTGGAGACAAATTTTCCTCTAAGAAAGCTTCTCAACCCTTTACTATCATCCATGAAGACCAGCCAAAGCTAAACATAGCTTCATTTTCTCCCTTTTGACCACCTTGGTCATCATGTCTGTAGGATTTTGACTTGTATGAATCTTCTCTAGCTTGACTTCTCTTGTTACAAATTTATCCTAATGAAATGGTACCTTAACTATATATGATTTGTCCTAAAGTGGAAAAAAATTTCTTAACTAGGTGTGTAACACTCTGAATATCACTATGCATCTTCCCTTCCTCCTTATGCCTCACCTCCTCAAGAAATTTTTGTAACCAAATCAACTCTTTGCTTGACTTTGTGGTAGAAACATACTCAACTTCCATGGTTTACAAAGCCACAAGCTTCTGTCATGAAATCCATCTCTTTGTTTTCCCACCTATGGTGACAATATAACATGTCATGCTCCTCCTATTTTTACATATCCATCCATGTCTGAATCTACATAACCACACAAAGTGGTGTCTGATACACTGTAGCACAAAATGTTCCCATGGTCCCTCTCAAGTATCAAAGGATGCACTTTACTTTCTGTCAATGATCTTTTCCTAGATCACTCATTAATCTACTCACTACTCCCACTGCATGGGAAATATTAGGCCTAGTGCATACCATGACATACATCAAACTTCCAACCACTTATGAGTAAGGTACATTAGACATTTGGTTTCTCTCCTATTCTCTCTTGGGACACACCTCTTTTAATTCTTTGAATGGCCTGCCAAATGAGTCCCAACCGGTTTAGCATCCTGCATATTAAAGCTCTCCAATACCTTCTTAATGTACTCTTCTGAGATAAATTTGGCTTCCTTTCCTTCCTATATAGATAATATTCATACCCAAGGATTTTTTTGCTGCCCCAAAATCCTTCATAGTAAAGAAGTCATTCATTTTCTTCTTGAGTACTTTTATTTCCTACATGTTTTTCTTGCAACCAACATGTCATCCACATCTAAGCACATGATAATATAAATCCCATCTTGAAAATTCTTTATATACACGCGTAATGGTCATAATGGAATCAAATATAACCTTGCTCCATCATGAAGCCATCAAATTTCTTATACCATAGACACGAGCTTGTTTTAGGCCATACAAGATCTTTTTCAGTTTGCACACCATCTCTTCTTTACCTTTGACCTTATATCCATCCGATTGCTACATATATATATCCTCCTCCAAATCACCATGGAGAAATGTATTATTTATATCTATTCTCTAATTACAAGTCTTCTATTGCCACTATTCCAATAATTGTTCTAATAGAAGTCATTTTTACTATAGGAGAAAAAATATCATCAAAATCTATACCTTTTTTAGTGCAAACCCCTTGACCACCAATTGGTCCTTGTATCTTATTTTACCTCCCCATTATTCTTTAACTTTGTACACCAACTTATTTTGAAATAATCTTTTCCCTTCAAGTAGCTTCACCAAATTCCAAGTCTACTTCTCCATGAGAGATTGATGTTCCTCATCCATGGATTGCTCCCACTTCTTCTTTGTATCTACTTGCATTACTTCATCAAATGTCTCTGGCTCTCCAATGTTAGTGAGTAAAAAATAAATAAGAGAAGGAGAAAAATGTTTAGGTGCTCTTCTTATCCTAGAAGACCTCCCGATATAGGATTTTGGGGTTCCTGTTGAGTAGGTTCTTTAACTGATTCATGTGCCACTTTCCCATCTAGAGGATCCTCTACCACTCCATATTATTTCCTATATTATTCCTTATTTTCCAATAACTTTTGTTTATACATAAATTTATCATTAAATACCACATCCCTAGACCGAATGATTTTATTTTCCGTAATACTCAACTTTTATATCTAAATTCATCACCACCATAACTAATGAAAGTGCATTTTTCTGATTTAGCCTCTAGATTCATCATGTAATCCTTTCAATATGGAAAAATACCTTACATCCAAAGACTCTAAGAAATGAATAATCAACCTTCTTACCAGACTAATCCTCCTCATGTATGCCTCCATCTAAGGAAATTGAGGGCCCTCTGTTTATCAATTACACAATGTGTTCATTTCTTCTACCTAAAAAGAAAGAGGAAGTCCTACTTGTAACCTCATGCTCCTAGCTTATTACATTATTGTCCTATTCATCCTTTTTGACACCCCATTCTAATGTGGAGTTCTTGGAACCATATTTTACTGTGGATTTTATTATTATAACAATAATCATCAAAATCATTTCTACAATACTCCCCTCCATTATCTAACCTAATATATTTTACCTCAAGACCTGTTTCATTCTCTACTAGGAATTTCCATTTTAAAAATTGTCAAACACGTCAAATTTATTTCTAATACAATACACCCAAATTTCCTTGTTGCATATTCAATAAAATTGACATAATAATTTGAACCCCAAGTGATGATACCCAAGTGGCCCCCACATATAAGAAAGTACTAGCTCCAACTTACTCTATTTCTCCATAGGTCCAACCTTGATAACTTTTACCTTTTTCTCTTTCCCATATACGTAGTGCTCATCGAAATCAAAACTTGTTTTTGTAAATCTAGGTAAATTTTTCTTTATGATCTACATGCCCTTATGGCTCATATGATTGCGCCTATAGTGCCATAATTTTGTATCTATGTCTCTGCCATAAGATTATAATTATTATTGCTACCATGGTTAAATACAAGGTTCCAACCTTCTTACCTCTTGCCACAACAAGATTTTCCTTGGTAACCTTCCAAGAGTTCATTGTAAATATCATAGTAAAACCATCATTTCCTAACTTCCCCACCGATACCAAGTTTCAAATTAATGTAGGCACATCGACATCCTTCAATAGCCATGTATTCCCATTCTACATCTTAACCTAAACACAACCTTTTCCAACTATGTTGCAAGGCTCATCATCACCAAGATAAACATGCCCAAAATCCCCTTGAACATAATCAACAAAATAATTCCTATGTGGAGTAGCATGGAAAGAAGCCCCCAAATCTAAAACCCAAGATTCAACAATATTATCCAAAGAAATAATCAAAGCATCTTGGCATACATTACCTATTTCCACATTCACCTCCTTGTTTTCTTCTTGTTGTTTCTTCTTGTCCTGAAGATCCCAACAGTCCTTCTTTACATGTACACAACTTACACGGTGCTATCATACCATCTCACTTTTGTATTTTTACCTTGCTCATATTTTGATTTTCCACAGCTTCCTCTATTCTTTTGTCTCCCTCTAGTTTGCATGGTCAAAGCATTCACTGAACTAGAAGATTCCTGAAGCTTTTTCTTCACATTTCCTCTCTTAGAATCACCCCTAAAACATCCTCAAACTTCAACTTTTAGTTAGTTGGAACCGATTTTCTTACCACCATTACCGGCCATTCCAAATCTCGGGTAAGGAGCACAAAATTAATAAAGCCCTAACTTTTTATTTAAAATCTATTGTAGCTAAAGCTATAATATTCAAAATTGTATTAAATTTATTCAAATGTTTTTCTACTAAACCATTCTTAGACATCTTCATATTAAACAAAATTTTCATCAAAACTATCTTTTTAGAGGCAAACAGGTTTTTTTTCATATAACTCCCTAATGCACCCATAAGTTATTTTGTGGTCTTTTCCTTTAAAACATTAAATAATACCAAATATATAAGACATTGCGAGATTGTCCCAAGTGCCTTCCTATCCAGAAAATTACAATCCGAATCCAATATTATTGAGGTTTTGTTCCATTTTCTAGATTGTGGAATATAAAGATCATTTTGATAAAGGTAATCTTCCATCTACATCTTCCAAATACTAAAATTATGTCCATTGAGTTTATCAACCTTTGATATATCATCATCTACCATAGCTCCCACTCAATCTCAAACTTTCCCTATGATTCAACACTTCAAAGACAAACCAATCTAGGCTCACGATACCAATTGTTAGGAAATAAGGGATAAATTATGTGAAACAATCCCACACAGCATTGCAATAGTAGAAACTAATATGCCAAAAAATATCATAGATATGAAATAAAAGAGCAGAAAATAAAAAAACACAACATAAAGATAATATTTAATGTGGTTCACCCAATTTGGGCTACGTCCACTAAGAATCACCTGCTCATATTTTATTACAAGCCAAATCTTTCTCTCAATACAATACCCATATCTATTTAGAGTTGCGCTCAACAAACTCTCTTGAATTCACACTTGAACTCACGATCTACAATGTTATATCTCCCTAGTATATGCCCATTTATATATAAGCACATCAATAGGCAATTTAAAGTAGTTTTACAATCATCATGGGTACTAAAACCATGGGCCAAAACTTCCCCATAAACAAATGGGTCAAAATACTACTCATATGAGAAGAGAACATTTCTGAGGTATCGGGAACATTTTTCAAGGACAAAAATTATGGACATAACAATGATTGTGGAGAGTGTACAACCTTCAACACTTCCACACATGAAAATAGGCTCCATAAACATAATAGAAATATGGTTCGAGTTGAATATAAATCTTACAAAATAGCAACAAATATATACAAGGGTTATTGAGCAAATGGCTTAATTGACATGACATTTAAAGAGAAACAACAAGCTTATTTTAGGATTCTCATTATGCAAATTTCAAGGTAAGTTGGTAAATATTACTTCAAGGAATTTAATCCTAGGGTAAGTGCACCAAGTTGGGGACAATTAAGTGGACATCAAATCCTGAATTTTACATTAAAAACAACAAAACATCAAATTTAGTCTTCCGTGGACTTGAACCATGCCAAAAAGTAAAAACTATGTCATAAAATGGTACCATTACGTAGGGAGACTATTAGCTTTGTAAAATACTGATTTTAAAGTGAATAGAAGAGGATAAATATCATTTTATAATTTTTTACTAATAGTAGGTCTTTAAGACACTTTTTCTGTGAATGTTTATGTCTACGTTTAAGACTCGCAAAATTTGTTTCACTTATCGAATGTGATAAAACTTATACCATCCCAACCGTGGTGAAATTATATACATGTTCAAAAAATTTATTTGATTTCAATATTTTTTATGAAGTTATGGCAGCAATTGGAAAGTTCTCTGTTTTCTTTATGTTTTCATACCACTTTCACGGAAAAAATCATAAAAAATAAAATATTAATCAAAAAAATACAAAATAAAATCCATCCCAAGATAGATAGTGGCATATAACTTCTCACGAAATTAAAAATATATATATAAATTTTTGGTCATCCAAATTGTGGGCAAACTATAATCTTATCGGCGTTTTAAAAAAAAACCCAAGTCATTGAATTTTGAGTGTTTAATATAGCTAATCTTGTCCATTTTTTACAAAAATTAGTATTTTAGAAACTAGATTCTGGATGATACGATTCATATTAATATAATTTTGTCTAATTTTGAGTGTATGTATTGCTAATAATCCCTACAAGTTGATATTATGTTGTTATTTGCAATATGATGTCCACGGATGACCCTATATTTGTCCATCAACTTCCTGCACTTACACCTAATTTTCCCATTGGATAAACCCTTGATGAACCAGCTACAACACAATTAGATATTATTTCTATGGAAGAAGAAGAAGAAAAATAAAAGAAAAAGAAGAAATAATTGTTGCACCTTTGCCATGGGGACATAATAATAGCCCACCGGCCTACCTCCTCCACCGCATGAATTGTGTAAAGGGTCTAGGAATAAATTCCTCAAGTTAAAGGGGGTGGTGAACAATATCCAGATGATCATATTGTTGTGTTCATAAAATCTTATGGTGTATTAGGAGTTACATATAAATATGTCTCAATCAGTCTATTTTTGGATTCATTACGGAAGATGCTTCTAATTAGTTCTATCATTTTCCATAGATATCCATTACCGATTGGGTGTAGATGAAATCCAAGTTTGAGGCCAAATTTAAGCCTAATGAATATTCCCATGCCTTACTTTCACAATGGTCCCAAATGAAAATGGAATCTCATGAACCTATGAAGGTTATTTTTTTCTACGTTTAATAAGTTACTCTATAAAATTCTAGAGGTGCAAGGCCTACATAAGATAACTAGTTGATATTCTTCATCAATGCTCAACCATCAAAATTCATATTCATGTTGAAAATAAGTTAGTTTGCTACTCTAGATGAGATTCAAGACCTTGCGGTGGATGTTGAGGATGATCTTGTGTTGTCTATAAAAATTAGAGAGGACTAAATAAAGACAAGGCTCAAAACTCAAGTTTTGAAGCCATAAATTCTTTTGTGTAAAAATTGTTAATGATATACTTTATCTTAAGAAGTATCTTGCCTATAATTCCCTATACAAGGAAATTCTAAGGGAGAACTTCCTAAATAAGAAAATAATCGATTTTGAACCTCATAAACTTGTTCTTTAGGATTCACCCGTGAATTCCACTTGTGGTAACCAATCGGAAGATGAAAAGAAGAAGGCTGCATTACTAATTGAAGAAATTGGATCTGTAGAAGTTTGTTTATTTGAGTATAAATATTATTCTAAAGATGAATATAAATATTTTGTAGATGATATGAAAATTCATTATTGTGTTGTCTTACATGGTTTAAAAATCTTGAAAAGGAAAAATCATCCAAACATGAAGAGAAAGAGAATAAATACCCTCAACCAACGACTCTACTACTATAAAAATAACTAACTAAGAGAGGTTATCCACTTCCTCCATCCTTATAATCAACCAAAATTAAGTATGAAGCCACACCTCATCACAAGGAATCCCTAATAAAGGTAATTGAAGAACTTCCACTTCTCTAACAATGATGCTTCTAATTCTATACACCAAAAAAGTAATGAAAAATATACAACTACTTCCTCTAAATCAAATAAAATTGTCTCTAGGATTCCCTATAATTATCATATCTCTTCCTCTAGCTTTGATATTATTGATCATGTGAAAAAATTCTAAAGTTCATGTCTCTCGAATCAAAATACCTGCAAACTTATCCTAAATTTTTTGATAAACTTGTCAAATTTATCAAAAGTAGGAGTTCCAAATCTAGTGTGCCATCCACTTCCAAAGGCTTACTTCCCACACCCAATGCTAGTCAAATCCATAATATTCTAGCTTATACCCCATCATTTACTAGAAAAATTTAACATTTCTATGTTTCTTTACTAATCAATAGGTATCGACTCAACAATTGTATTATTGATTCCAAAGGTGCATATGATGATCTCATACCCACTAAGGTTACTCAAGCTATTGGTTTTCTTCTCTCTTAGGAATTTAGTCATTGTTACTCAATTTAGACAAAGGAAGTTACACGTTATGGAAGGATTAAATATGCACAATATGCTTTTGTGGCGATCCAAAAAGTGAGTAAAATAAAAATATCTAGTGGTAGATATGTCAGTTACCTTTGGAAATATCCTCATTAGAATATTTTTCCATGAGATGAGAGATGAAACATAGATGGAGTTATCTTCAGTATTGATACTAGTAAATAATCAAATGAAGAAACTGCTCCCTGAACCTAAGATGAAACACACAGTTCAGAAGTTAGATCATCCTAGAGAAAATGTTATTTTCCAAA
Source organism: Taxus wallichiana var. yunnanensis (assembly GCA_018340775.1). NCBI lineage: Eukaryota > Viridiplantae > Streptophyta > Pinopsida > Cupressales > Taxaceae > Taxus > Taxus wallichiana. Next base: position 980,590,320 of record CM031234.1, on the reverse strand, counting down.
GAAGGGAATTTGGGAAAGTTCCATTTGAGGAAAGAGGTAATGGAAACTACTTTATGAGTTTTGAATGAGAAAAATATCTACCCATTCTTGAAGAAATGCCAACAGATATTGTTGATGAGATTTTGAGCATGGACGTGATGAAATTTGTTCAACAACTGGCTCATGTGCAAGAATTTTCTTATCTTCTTGCAAAGGGGATTTTTTCCCTTTGGCATACAATTTACAGTTCTATAACACCAATAATAATGTATAATATGAATCATTTTTCCTTGGGTTATGATCTTTTGAAGAAATGGAAATCGAGAAGCTCATAGTGGAAGGAGATGTTGAGTTGATCATGAAATAGGTAAGGGATATATTCCAAGTGAAGAAATCTCATATCCATCAGTACATGAATAGAGTTCGGGATTTCCTAGAATCTTTTGATGCATTTGATATCAAGGAACTTCCTCAAGATCAAAATACTAGAACCGATTCATTGGAAATTTACACCTCTTTAATGATTCGTCATCCCAATTTTGGTGGAATGTTTTTTTGATGGAGATGATTTTCCTCTCATGTTTTCTAGAAAAATCAAAGATCTAACAACTGTTTAATGATTATAACTATATTTTTTCCTTCTTACATCCCACCAAATATTTTATGTCTATGTACTTTGAAGAAAGTTACTACCTCCCATGGGATATTAATACAAATGATGGTGACAATACTAGGATTGATCAAGTAGATGAAGTTGGAGTAATCTAATTGAAAGGTATTACAATTCCAAAGGGGCTAGCTTCACTAGAGTAATTTTTTTAATAATCATGATAGGTTTATCCATTTTAAATCCAAGGAACAACCTAGATATTCATATAAGTATGAGAAAATAAAAATCGGTACAAGTGAACAACAAAATATGGTGAACATAAGAAAATGTTGTTCATTGTAGGAATGAAAACAATTCTCAACCTTTTTAAATAAGTATTCAGATGTACTAGCATATTCATATGATGATCTCAAATCCTTTCAAATACAATCAATGCAACACTCCATCCCTCTAAAATAAGATCTAAAGGGATTACGGAAAAATGAAAGAAAGTATAATACAAATATTTCTAGAACCATCAAATTAGAATTCGAGAAACTACTCAATGCCCATATCATTTTTCCTATCCATCACTCAACATGGATAGAGAATATTATACCATTATGTAAGAAGAATAGTGACATCTATATTTTCGTATATTTTTGAAATATAAATCAACCCTCTATAAAGTAAAACTACCCATTTTCGGTCATGGATCATACTCTATAAGTAGTGATTGGTTTAAAAATGATGTATATGCTTGATGGATTCTATGGATGCAACAAGATTGAGGTAGCCAAGGAAGATCAATTTAATATTGCTTTCACAACTCCATATGTAACATTTACATATCAATGTATGTCCTTTGGGATAATAAATTTAGGTTCCACCTTTTGGAGGGATATGGACTCATATTTCAAGGATTTGAGAGGGAAATTTATAGTGGTGTATTTGGGTGATTTCATGGTGTACTCGAAAAGATAGGAGAAAACTTGCAACAAATAGAGAAAGTTTTTATCCATTATAAAAGACATCACATCTAACTTAATACAAATAATTAAATATTTGGAATAACTAAAAGGAAACTCCTTGGTCACATTGTGAGAAAATAAGGGAAAAATTAGACCCAGAGAGTAGAATCCATTCAAATATTGTTTTTTTCCCATAAGTACACCATGTGTACAATCCTTCTTTAGAAAGGTAAATTATTAAGAATATTTATTCCTAAAATTTCCAAGGTTATAAAAGAAATCATCCATATGATGAAACTAGAGGAATCTTTCAAGTGGATTAAAGTAGGGAAGGAGGATTTAGAGTTAATAAAATGTGTCATTTGTTGTCATGAAAATGTGCAATAGAGAAATTGACAATTTTTGAGCATGACAACTATACCCCTGTGCCAAATTTTTCATGTCCTATCATTCCCAGGCACACCAAGTCCACCTAGTTAGTCTAGTGACCTCTTGATTGATGTTATCTCATCCCCTAGGTGATTTAGAAATTCCATTCATTCCCCCTAGGTGATTTTAGGAGTTTATTAAAAGTTGTAAGCTTCGGAAGGCATGGGAAGGGATATCATTGGCCTTCCTAGGATTGGAGAAACCCCATGGATTGGAACAAAAATAAAAACTAGACACAAAGGTGATTAAAAGGCCTTGGGACATCATGGAAGTGATTTAGGAAAATTCATGAAAGATTTGGAGAGTTTGGGACATTTTCACCAAAATTATGGTTCATAGGCCTATGAAGTGCACATGCCAAAACAACTCTTGAACTTATGATGGTGATTCTGGGAGCTCTGGATGGAGTTAGGATAAGAAAACATCATCATAAATGGAGTTATAATCCCTAAAGGATGGTGAATTTTTTTCACAACACTTTGGCGCATTGGGTCTATAGGTAGTTTTCCTCACGCATAGGTGGAGTACCAAATCAAAAATACTCCTTTTTAGGGATAAAATGGAGGAATAAAGACCTAATACCCCCACTATTGGATTCAAAAGATAATTTTAAATCAGGATTGTATAAAATTTCATTAAAAAAGTCCATTAGGAGCTCAAGTTATCGTCATTTCAAGTTTTTCTCTTGAGCGAGTTCGGGAGTTAGTCAAATTTTGGGAGGACACATGTCAGCTCCAGGAGCTTGACAGGATTTCATGTCCCTCAAGGTCAGGGATATAAACCATGGAAAAATGTTCCTATCCCCCATATGACCTCTGTATCCTCATGCAACCTCCAAGATCGCCATTTCAACCCCAGGTGCTTGCGGGAGCTCAAAGCCTCAACTGTCTGATCACTACCATGTGTCATCACTAGAAGCACCATGGAATTTTATTTCCCTCATGTCCCTAATAGGTCAGGGACATAAAACATGGAAAAATGTTCCCATCCCCTAAGGAGACTTCTGGTCACCCATATGACTAGCTTCCAGCCCCTTAATGCTTTAAAGCTAATTTTTAGCCTTCATTCCCTATCGTCGGATCTCCACCATGTGTCGTCACCTTGCTCACCATGGAATTTGATGTCCCTCACATCCCTCATAGGTTAGGGACATCAAACATTGAAATAATCACCATCTACCTTCTTAATTTTATTTCAAAATTTTAAAAAACCTACCTACTTCCTCGCTTCTAACATCTAACTCTCATGTGCACTACTTCATTCCACCATAGCTCTGCAACTTTCTCACATCAAGTCACACCATTAATGAACCTTGAACCAGATAAAACAAAAAAAAACATCCTAAAAACATAAAAACATGCAGGTCCTAGAAAAATATTGATCAAACGAAGAACGAAGAAGAAGAAATTTGAAAATATTCATTACCATGAAACCAAAAATCGAAGAGATCTTGCAAACCGGTGCACAAATTGACAACCGTCTGTTGCTGAGGTATTCTCTCTTGAAGGAAATTAAAAAAATATATATTAAAACCTCCCATTTGCAGCAAGAATTCTCAAAGAAAATAAATTTTGCTTCCGGTTCTATGAAGAAAAAAGCTCAATTTCCCGTCAAACCAACAACTAGATCGAAGAGAAATTTCACCAGTGAGATAAGAAGAAAAAACCTATCGTAATGGAGTTGATTTCATTGTGAACGGAGACAAAAACCAGACCTAAAAATTTCAAGCTCCATTAATGGATTCCATGACACAGTAGTGGAAAAATTCAGTGAGCTACCTCTCCACTTCTCAGGGTTCCAGTGGGTGAAATCGCACAAAAATGGAGGGAATGATCGTTGAAAAATCTAGTTTTGTGTGAACAAGTTTTTGCACCATGAAGTCCCTATTTTTTAGGGATACAGAGGAATGATTTTTCATTAGAGTTATGCCTTGTCACATGAAGAAATTTTTTGAAAAAGGAAGTGAGCTACCTCTTCACTTCTTAGGGTTCAAGTGGGCGAAATTGTACGAAAATTGAAGGGAATGAGCGTTGAAAAATCTAGTTTCACGTGAAATAGTTTTCATGCCATGAAGTCCCTATTTTTAAGGGATATGAAGGGCTGAATTTTTTTCAGTATTCTTTCCTTGCCAATGAAAATATAATTTTCCCACTTTTTAGTTGAAATAATTACTCAAAATGTGGAGTGTGGAACCCCAAAATAAAACCTAGATTTTCAAGACTGTTTAATCACAATCTAACATCCGTGGTGCACTTATTAAAAATATTATGTCTTAATACATAGGGGTCTGTTGCTTCAAGTAATCCAACATTTGAATAGGATACGAATAAGGCAATGAACATAGAGGGAGTATCACAAAAAAGTCATCAAAAAGTTCATCTTAGTCATGATTGACACTTACTAAAAATAGTAAGTGGTTCCACAAGCCCCTACTATAAATAGCTAGTTGGTCCAAAAGGTGAGAGGAACATAATAAGAAGAAATAATTTAAGCTACCATAGTTGGTCAAGGTTGGGAAAAGCTAAACTATGACACTTACTAAAAATAGTAAGGTACCCCATCTGTACTTACTAAAAATAGAAGGTTGTTCCCAAAGGGCAAGTTTGGCATAATGGGACATAGAGGGATGATCATTCACATCAACACCATTATTATAGATAATCCATAGGAATTGATCATAAGGAATTTGAGGTCCATCTCAGGGAACTTGACAATGTTTTTCAATGCTCACTACATAGTTTGGTTCATAGGTATATCATACGCAGGCTGGGAGTTGCAGTCATCAACGAAACAATTCATTCGACTTGGAAAGCATTCAAGATCTAATTTGAAGGAGTTTCTCAGGTTGCAAGGAGTTTTAAGATTTAGAGTCTCACTGCACTTGAGTTTTCAATCAATAAGGATCTGCAGACTTCATCTGGGGTGACATCCTTTCTTTTCCTCCTCCTCCCCCACAATTATCTCTCCTCTATGTTCTAATTTTGCATTGAGGGTTTGCACTTTGATATGTCTTAAAGTGAATTTAGAGACATGATGTAAAATTTAAGTCACCTTATTTTTATAAAAGCAACTCAATATTTGAATAGGAATATATATAGTCTAATGTCAAAATGAGGAATATGAAATAACATAAGGAAGATGAGGAGTCAATTTTAGCACTATAAATTGTAATGAGATATTCATTCCAAAGGGTTTTAATTATGAAATTCTTATAGTGGGCTATATTATTGTAAGTTCATGAGAGAGAGATTTTTCTCACTTGTGAGTGAAAATAATTTGCCACTTTTCCCCTATTCTTAATGTCTTCCATTCTCATACTATGTACAATTTCTGTTTGAGCATCAATACAAGAAGAAGGATTTTCGAGCCTTTTTTGACTAAGGGGTTTACTGATACTTTGTGTTCATTAAATTCTAATTGGTCTTGTTGTTGTTTACAGAGTTGTTTCTTATCATAAATGCATGTGTTGAAGTTTCTAACTAGTGTGTGAAGGAATTTGATTTTCTACCTATAACATTAGTTCTCCTATCTCATTTCTCACTCCCCTTTCCCGTCTTACGTACAAAGCCCTCTTTAGCAAGAAATTTCTAGCTTTTTCGTAGGGTTAGTAGAGTTCCCTTGTTGGATCCCTAGTTGAAAGGCCACCACAGAAATCTACTTTTACTCATGCATGCACATATGACACCATCACTAGTTAAGTAGAGGGACTTAGACTCCCAGAGTGTTGGTAAGAAATCCATAAGTTTTTCCACCCGACAATTTTTTTCTCCAACAATTTTGGGCACCCACCATGGGTTAGATTTAGTATAATTTACACCAAAGTATGACCAAAAGGTCTAAAAATCAAAACAAAAAATCAGATTTGAAAGGAAAATATTTTTTTGAAGGAAAATCCATCAATGAGTGAAACCTTGTCATGTTATTTTCCTGCATCATGAAGAAATTTCTAGATTGGAGTGAAGTACCAATGAGTGATAGTGAAGAAGAAGAAGAATATGTCTATTCAAAAAAGAAGATCGTTGATCAGCCATGGTTCCAGTTGGTGTTGACAAAGGAAATAAGAAAAACTTGTTATTGATGAAGAGGAATGGATTCAAAGGATACATAAGATAAAGTGTGAATCTCGAGAATATGCCAAATTCTTACATGAGATGAACGAGAAACTTGAAGTGAGACCATAGTGAGGAAGAAGAATATGATATTTTTCCTATAGAGGAAGATCTTGAAGATCATTCATACCATAGGGTTTTCATACCGAAAGGTTATTGAATGCCATCAAGAAAATCCTTTCCTTGAGCCTTCTATGAAGATAAAATCAACATTCAAGAAGATGATGAAAGATAGAACGGTGCAAGATCTAATGAATAATATTTTTGTAGCCTCGCACATCTCATTAAAAAATTGAGAACATTATCTTTCTTCCACCACTCAATAGATAACTTCCACATATACGGTGATGAAGAAATGAACATGTTGAAAATATAATATGTGGAAAGACTTCAGAGCATAATAAAAGGAAATTCTAACCCCAAAGTCTTTGATGAAATTTGAAGGTATGTTTTAGCTCTACGAGATAAGATATGAACGTCTTGAACCACCACATCAAATCAAGGAAGAAGACGAGATGCGCCCTATGGAGGAAGACCCTAATGGCTGCACATATTATGAGGTTTTCATTCTCATAAGATTCTTGGATGATTCTGAAGAAGATATTATCATGGAACCTTCCGATGAAATCCAAAGAAATGTCATGGAGGAAGAAGTAGAAGATATGAAGATACAATCACAATTCAGCAATTCCATTTAGCTCGAGTCACAACCCATAGGGGGAATAATATATTCAATAAAGGAAGATCCTTACTACATAATGGATGATCCAATGCTCTTTGAAGAGTCCACCAATGATGAATAAAATGACCAATTCAAAGTAAGCATAGATGATCTCTATTAAGGTTTTGATCTTTCAATTAATGATGAAATGAAGAGACGTGAATAAGTGCAAGAAAGTCACCCGACATCATGGTCAAAATATGATGAATTCAATATGGTCATAGATAATCTTCCTCCTATTTTGCTTCTTCAAGTGATGTAGAAATGTCACATGAAGAAATGGAGGAAGTCAAAGAATAAAAATATCTTCTCAATCCAATCATGAATGATCAAATGGAAGAATCCCAATCTCTTTTCAAAGCTGAGGAGAATGAAAAATTTAAACACAATCTCTACTCACTTGGGAGAAAAATCATCATCACGGTGAAATAAAATCCTTTAATCTTTCACCTAAGCAAGAAGATTCAATAATGGATGGTTAAGATGTAGCTGAAAATTCTTCTCATACTTGCCCTAACACGGTTCTTTGCTTCTTACCAAGAAGAATATGATATGGTGTTTGATCTTGAAGGAGTGCCCTTCCCATGAAGCTTGGAAATATTATCCTTGTTAGTAGGTGTCATGAATCAAGTATACTCGTGTTTGTAAGAAATTGAATCTTTGGCAACACAAAGCATGGAGTGGGTGAAAAAGAATGTTTCAAATAAATCATGGTCCCGTATGGATTGGATTTTTAACCATCTCCTGGAGGCACAAAAATAAGATTCTTCCAATGAAGATAAAAATGAGCCTATGGAAATTTTAGAAGAACTATCTCGTATAAGACATATTGAAGGTTGTGGGAGAAATGAATATCCTCAACTCGGCCTTGAACTCTTAACCCAAAGCTAAGGACATATGTATGAATCAATTTGATTTTGTGGAACAACTTTTGATGTTGAGATGGAGTCATTGGATAATCTTAATGACTTCCCTAATACTTTGGTTGATGAGAATGGACATGAAAACATGTATTTTTCTTCCACATCATGCGAAGAAGTTCATGAGTGTAAAAGAAGAAAAGTTCATTAATATCCTTTGGACATCTCCAATTTTGAAGACAAAACCTCCACCATGGAAGAAGATAACATGGAAAACATTGAGCTGATTTACATTGAAGAAAGTTTTTTGGAACATGGAAAAAATATGCAGCAATGTTGGGAGTATATTCAAAACCAACTTGCTCCCACCATTTCAGAATGGTCCATCAATGCAAAACAAGAATTCATATGGAAAAATATGATGAAGGGTGAATAATTCTTACATGGACAAACCAAAATCTGTAACTTTGAAAATAATATAAAGATGGACTCCGAATGAATGCATATTGGAAACAATTTCTCTAGACAACAAAGCAGATTGAGCATAATTCTTGCCAAATGATCCAAAATCATATTACACTCACCTTCCTCCAAGCTCTGATTCATCTTAAACATGTTCCCATGTTGTAAAAATATCTTAAGGATGATGAAGACCTCTGGCTCAATGATTTAACCTCCATGACCGAAAATAGTTGGTCGAGAAAACAAAACGGGATGTTCAGAAAGTTATTAAATGGGAAGAAAACCAGTTTTTTCTCACTCCTTCCAAGTGTTTTTCTGATATAAGAGACAATTTGAAGTTACAATTCAAAGAATATGAATTTTTTCATGACAAGAGAAATTTTCCCACTCTTGAAGACATGGAGGGATGGTGTCTCATGATTGCGGTACATCAAGAGGAATCTTCAAAATGCAAAAGTTTTAAGAGGTTAACCAAATTTTCAATGAATGAAGGAAAATTCTCAATACAAGATGAGTACAAGGGTGGAATTATGATAAGTATTCTTCTTCTCAATCCATGCAAGGCCATCACAAAAGCATGGTTTGATCAAATAACAATTTTTTTTCTTCAAAGGTTAGGCTTCAATCTGTTATCTCATAATGGCATGTACTTTTCTTAACCCATTTTTAGGTATGTGTATATTCTTTTCATTCATTCCCCCCTAGATGATTTTAGGATTTCATGAAAAGTGCAAGCTTTAGGTAGTTGTTAGAAGGGATTTAACTTGCTTTGAAAAGGATTGGAGCGACCTTATGGAGCGGAAAAGAAAATCCAAACCAGAAACAAAAGGTGAGTCAAAGGCCTTGGGACATCATGGAAGTGATTCAAGAAGATTCAGGAAATATTTGGAGAGTTTGGGGTAGTTTCACAAAAATTAGGGTTCACAGCCTAGGCAGTGCATAGGCCAAAACAATTGTTGAACTTACGAAGGTGATTCTGGGAGCTCCATATGGAGTTTGAAGAAAAAAAAGCATCATCAAAAATGGAATTACAAGCCCTACAAGATGGTGAAATTATTTTTTCACAACACTTTGGCACATTGGGTTTATAAGTAGTTTTTCTCATGCATAGGTGGAGTACCAAATCAAAATTCCACTTTTTTCAAGGATCAAATGGAGGAATAAAGACCTAATACCCCTACCATTGGATCAAAAGGTAATTTTAAGTCATGATCATATAAAATTCAATTAAAAATTCCATTGGGAGCTTAAGTTTTCCTCTTGGAGTGAGTTCAGGAGTTAGTCAAATTTTATGAGGACACGTGTCACCCAAGATCCTAGCGGGATTTTGTGTCCCTCAAGGTCGGGGATATCAACCATATAAAAATGTTCCTAGCCCCCATATGACCTCTGGATCCTCATGTAACCTCCAGGATCGCCAGTTCAGCCCCTAGGTGCTTGCGAGAGCTCAAAGCCTCAACCGTCTGATCGTTGCCATGTGTCATCACTAGGAGTGCCGTGGAATTTTATGTCCCTCACAAGTCAAGGACATAAAACATTTAAAAATGTTCCCAGCCCCTAAGGGAGACTTTTGGTCACCCATATGACTAGCTTCTAGCCCCTTAGTGCTTTAAAGCTGATTTTTAGCCTTCATTCCCTGTCATTGGATCTCCACCACGTGTCGTCACCTTGCTCACCATGAAATTTGATATCCCTCATGTCCCTCACAAGTTAGGGACATCAAACATTGAAAAATGCACCCATCTCTCTTCTTATATTTATTTCAAAATTTTAAAAAATTTGCATGCTTCCCGCTTCTAACATCTAACTCTCATGTGCATAGCTTCATTCCACCATAGCTCTGCAACTTTCTCACACCAAGTCACACCATTGATGAACCTTGAACCAGATCAACCATAGAAACCACATCCTCAAAAACATAAAAAAACACATGTCCTAGAAGAAATATTTATCAAACAAAGAATGAAGAAGAAGAAGTTTGAAAATCTTCATTGTCATGAAACTAAAAATCGAAGAGATCTTACAAACCAGTGCATGGATTGAAAAACCATATGTTGCTAAGTTATTCTCTCTTGAAGGCCATTAAAAACTCATATTCAAACCTCCCATTCATAGAAAGGAATGCTCATAGAAAATAAATTTCACTTCTAGCTCCATGAAGAATAAAGCTCAATTTCCCGTCAAACCGGCAACCGGATCGAAGAGAAATTTCACCAGTCGAGACAAGAATAAAAACCTATCGCAATGGAGTTGATTTCACCATGAACAAAGAAAAAACCAGACCTATAAATTTCAAGCTCCATTAATGGATGCCATGACACAGTAGTGGAAAAATTCAGCGAGTTACCTCTCCATTTCTAAGGGTTCCAAAGATGGGAGAAATCGTGCAAAACTTGAGGGAATGATCGTTGAAAATCTAGTTTCGTGTGAAATAGTTTTTACAACATGAAGTACCTATTTTTAGGGATAAAAAGGACTTATTTTTTTATCGAGTTCTACCCTTTCACAAGAAAAACATCCATGAAAAATTAAGTGAGATACCTCTTCACTTCTCAGGGTTCAAGTGGGAAAAATTGCGTGAAAATTGAAGGGAATGATCATTGAAAAATCTAGTTTCATGTAAACTATTTTTCATGCTTTGTGAAAGTACCTATTTTTAGGGATATGGAAGGATGATTTTTTTGTCAGTATTCTTCCCTTATTGATGAAAATCTCATTTTCCCATTTGTTTAGATGAAGGAATTACTCAAAATGCGGAGCATAGAACCCCGAAATAAAATCAAGATTTTCAATACATGTTTTATTGCAATCTGACATCCACGGTGCACTTACTAAAAATATCATGCCTTGCTACATAGGGGTCTGTTACTTTGGGTAAGACACCATTTGAAGAGGCTATGAATAAGGTAGTGAACATAGAGGGAGTATAGCAGGAAAATTCATCAAAAAGGTCATCTCGGCTCACAATTGACACTTACTAAAAATAGCAAGTTGTTCCACAAGCCCCTGCTATAAATAGCCAGTTGGTCAAAAAGGTGAGAGGAAAATAGTAAGAAGAAGTAATTCAAGCTACCATATCTAGTTAAGGTTGGGAAAAGATAAACTATGATGCTTACTAAAAATAGTAAGTTGCCCCATCTGTACTTACTAAAAATAGTAGGTTGTTCTTAAAGGGCAAGTTTGACACAATGGGACATAGAGGGATGATCATTCAGGTCAAAATCATCATTTTGGATCATCCATGGGCATTGATCATAAGGAATTTGAGGTCCATCTCGGGGAACTCAACAATGTTTTTGACACTCACTACATAGTCTAGTGTTAGGTATATCATACGAAAGGCTAGGAGTTGCGGTCATCGCATGAAAAAATTCATTCAAATTGATAAGCATTCATGAGTTAATTTGAAGGATTTTCTCAGTGGTGCAAGGAGTTCAAAGATTCGAGTCTCACTGCACTTTATTTTTCAATCAAAAATGATTTGTAAACTTCATCAAGGGAAAAATCCTTTCTTTTCCTCCTCCTTCTTCCCCCTAACATTCTCTCTCCTCTATGTTCTAATTTTACGTTGAGGGTTTACACTTTTGATATGTATTAAAGTGAATTTAGAGACATGATGTAAAATTTAATTCTCCTTATTTTTATAAAAGGGACTTAATATTCAAATAGGAATATGAATAGTTTAAAGTCAAACTGAGGAATATGAAAGAGCATCGGAAGATGAGGAGTCAAGTTTATCACTATAAATTGTAAAGATCTCTTCGTTCCAAAGGGTTCAAATTCTGAAATTCTTCTAGCTGGTTGTATTCTTTTAAGTTCATGAGAGATTATTTTCTCACTTGTGAGTGAAAATTATTATCCAATTTTCCCCTATTCTCAATGTCTTCCATTCTCATAGTATGTACAATTTCTTCTTGAGCATCAATAATTAAGGAGTTTCAATCCTTTTAGACTAAGGGGTTTACTGATACTTTGTGTTCATTAAATTCTAATTGGTCTTGTCATTGTTTTCAGAGTTGTTTCATAAATACATGTGTTGAAGTTTCTAACTAGTGTGTGTAGGAATATGATTTTCTACCTGTAACATTAGTTCTTCTATCTCATTTATCACCCTCATTTCCCACCTTATAGACAATGTCCTCTCTAGCAAGAAATTGCTAGCTTTGCCATAGGGTCGATGAGAGTTCCCTTGTTGAATCCCCGATTGAAATGCCACCATAGAAATCCACTTTTACTCGTGCATGCACATATGGAAGTTTCACTGGTTAAGTAGAGGGACTTAGACTCCTAGATCATTGGTAAGAAATCCACAAGTTTATCCACCCGACAATTTTTCTCGTTAACACCATTACAAAAGCACTCGCTTTGGTATACCAATATTTCAACAAAAAGTTGATTATATATTGTTATGCTTCGAAGCATACCATTTCAACTATGCTTGTTATATAAAATTGTGATAAAGTTTAGTCACTTATTACATTCATGAATGCTCCTTTGAATGTTTATGAGATTAGCTATTCATAACATGAGAAACATTACTATATAGTGGTTAGAGATTTGCGGAACTTTAGGTTTTACCTCTTGAACTCACATATTATTGTCATGGTCCCTATCCTAGTGGTTAAATCCATTCTACTACAATAATATCATGATGTAAAGAGAGGAAATTAGGTGTTAGAAGTGCAAGAGTGTGACCTTAGCATTAAACCTTCCAAATTGGAACAAGGAAATGGCTTATGTGAAATCCTTTCTCAAGAACAAGGATAATTTTAAGAGGCCTATGGGAAATTGGAGGTTGAAAATCCCCAATGAATATCCATGGAACCAATTTCATGGCATAGGAAAATTACTGGGGTTTTGAATATTCTTGTCGCATGAAAACAAAGTTATTGTCGCACGATAACAAAGTTCTTGTAATGTGACAAGAAATTTGTTGTCATGTAACAAGACATTTTTTGTCATGTAAAAATACCTTTAGTATCACATGACATGAACTTTACTTGTTATGTGACAAGACCTTATACTATCATGAAACAAGTTATTTATTATCAAACGACTCAATTTTATGTTGTTTCATGACTCAATTTTGTCTTTCACTTGACTTAGTTGTTTATTATCACGCGGCATAGTTTTTACTATTGGGCATCCATGTCTTTAATGTTGCACATCTTTATTTTTTGTTGTTGTTTATCTTAGTGTCATGCATACAGGTCTCAAACCCTAACCCTAAACCTTATAAATACACCCTCACTTACTCATTTCTCACACTTCTCACGAATTATTTTTCATAACTCTTCCAACTCACAGGTCTCCTTTTCAACTCACCACTCACATATTTTCTTTTCAACAACCTATAGTTTTGAATAAATGATAGGTTTCAATAGCCTGTAATTTTCCTATTCAACTCACAGTCATAGGTCACACAACCTACAACTCACGGGTCACATAGCTCATAGGTCACACAACCTATATTTTTCCTATTCAAATATCGATCCAACTATTTCAGGTCTCAATCATCGCGTGTGGTCTTCACGGTGACATCATGGAATATCAATCCCTACCAAAGATCCAATACAATAATGTGATGTGCCCATAGATTAAAGTACTCTTTGAATTGAATGAAACATACAAGGATTGGGTACAAGATTGTGAGTTCGAAGGACTAGTTAACATGCCACAATTTGAGATAGATGGCCAAGTCTTGAACTACCTCCTTTCAACATACAATCCAGTAGATGGATAATTCAATGTGAGTTTTCCAAATCACACATTCGATTCAATGTCGATCCTAAGGATATTCATTGATTGATAGACATTCCTTTTAAAATTGTAACATTGTTACAAAAATCCACTTTGATAGAAGATGATAAGATTTTCCTCGAGTCCTATTACAATTTCCAAGTAGATGGCACATGTTGTAATTTTTATGAATTTATCATTTTTATTTAACATTTTAATTTTTCTATAATTTGTGCTTAATTTTATTTAAAAATGAATTTTTACGCAAAAAATATCAAAAAATCATGACAAGGAGTCAATGTGTAAGGAGTCGCAAACAATTTTCTTAAAGCCATGATATAGTTTTTTCAAGCAAGAGTTATTTTATAGGGTAGGCAGATAGATATTCCCCATTGGGATGTTTCCTACATTCTTGCAACCCTCCAAAATAAAAAATTTGATTGGTGCACATACTTATCAAATAGGATAAAATCTGATATTTCCAATGTTCAAGTTACTGAAAACCTAAGTTTTTCTTCCACAAACTATATCCTTGCTCTTTATTTTGAGGCATTTCATAATTTACAAGATGAACCCACTCCTACTTGCATGAAAAAAAGATGAAGAAATTTTCCATTTCAATTGAAGAACAACAAGTTAGTAAATTATACAACCGTTACAAATTAGTTTTTTGATGTTAGTCAAATTATTCACTTCTATTTTTTATTTACCCTATGCATAATTTTTTTACCTCTATTCCATGAAGAACAACAATATCAAGAGAAAGAGGTCAACAACATGTTGAGGTGTTGGGAGATTCACATTCTAACATGGATGCTCAATCATCCCCTCAACCTCTTCAATTTCAATTAGTAAAATGATAGAGATGTAATACCACTAGCATTAATCATTATTGTTTTTTTACATTTTACCATTTATTGTTTCACATTTACCATTTTGTAAGGACTTTGGACCACCCTCCTTTACATCCTGAACAACCAATATAGTTATCTCCCATACAATAAGTTGAGTCAAAACCATATATTAAATCATTGCAAGGGTAACAACAAATCCAATTACCCGCACAATCATTTCATTCGCAGCTTCTTTATAGGTTCCCATTCAACAATTGTAAGGTATAAAATTGTTACTTTTTGTAATTTTTTACAATTTTTATATAAGTTATTAATGTTTTTATTTTTGATAGTGCGTGAAATACCATAAATAAAATTATGCCACCTCCTCCACCACCATTTTGAATCCAAGTTCCAATAAGAGGAAAAAATACCTTTGGTAAATGCATGACACTTACCACCCCCAACATGACACTCAACGTTGTTTTTAAATTTCCCAATCTCTCTTTCGGTGGCATGCCTAGTATAATAGGAAAATTAGTTTTAAATAAAATTAATTTGGATGAATATTATTTAGGCATTGATAGAAATGACCCAACATGATTTTTTGATATGTGTGGTATGATTCAGGGCACACATGTATGTTTCAATGTATTTATTTTAACATTCTTATATATCAATTTCTTGTCAATTTTTAATTTTTCAATCGCTTTTAGTTTTAATATTTAAATTTATTTTAACACATAAATAGGATCAGGGCACACAACAACTAAAAGAGGAAGAAAAATACATGAATCCCCTTATGTTGATCCTTCAACCCCCCATCCTATCCATCCTCTCTGGAAAGTGACCAAAACACTACATTTTCTTTGGATAGCTTGATTGCTAATGACTGTGATGCCCATGTTTGAGATGTTATTCTTCCTAAAATAAATCATCTCAAATAGTGGGAGCTAAGGGATAAAGTATTAATTAATGAGATAAATAATTATTTTTATAATCATAGACAAAGGTATACTTTATATGTTGTAGTTCAAAATCATCCAACTAAGATTGATATCTTATTGAACCAAGCACAAGGCGAGACTATAACATATAATAATAGCTATCAAGACAATGTTTTAGATATCATTTTGAGTCGATTAGAGAATATTAATGTTGAATCCCAAACATATTAAAAAAATTTGTTGAAGGATAAGGATCTGGTGGAAATTGCCAATGTTGAAAGAGATAAAGCTCTTGTAAGTATTATGAATACAATATTTAATTTTAAATCATTATTTTTATTAATTTAAATTTTTAATAATATGTTTGAATTGATCTCAAAATTTTATTTCCTTGTAGTTGAAATATGAAAATTTAAAAATTCAAGAAAAGGTCCTCCAAGTTCACTTGGATAAAGCTCAAAATTTTTGTCTCGCTATAATTCATCTTAAGCAAACTATTATTTTGCTTAAAAAGCAAAACAATACTCTGAAGTGGATTATAAAAGAGAATGGCATGGATGTGGATATTTTTTTAAGAAAAAGGAAGCTAGAGATCCTTCTTTTTTATCCCCCAAAAATGTTTCAAATAAAGATGAACAAATTGTTAGTAACTTTGATATTGTTGTACAGGATCTTGTAAATTCTATAATTCTTGAAGAAGGGAATAGTGCAAAGCACTTGGGAAAAGTGACACATAAGTCACAAAAGAAAAGGAAAAGGAAACTGGGAGTGGGGAAGTTGTTTGAGCATATACTACATGTGTATTGTGTATTTTTGAAAATATTTACAAAACTTTAAACTTGAATAATGTTTAAGTTTGAAACTTGAATCTTTGTTTAAGTTGAAGAATATTGTCATTTTCTACTTCTATAAGAATTTCATTTAGTTTTTCAACAAGATATGCTTGCATGTTGCAATGGTTTTCATGGAATATGTTTATGTTAATATACAAGATATGTTTGCAAATTTACACTATTTTACACGTATTATCTTGCAAACTGGTTAACAAGTGTCATGGAATACAAAATATGTATGTAATGCATTTGGTAAATAAAAAAATACTAAGTATGCTTTAATGTTGATTCTTGAATGTAAATTACTTACAATGGTACTATTATCATGTAAAATTCAAAATATTTAAATTGTAACATGAATATCTCAAACTATGTTTGATTCATTATACTTTATTTATTATTATCTTACATCTAATTATGATATTTGAAAAATAGTGTTCCAAATACGCATGTCACAAACACAACATCAAAGCAGTTTGAAAATACAAAAATAAATAAAACAAGATTATACACACCAAAAAGCAACATAAGTATAATAAATATTTGTATTTGAATACATTATTATGAAATTTAATACATAACAAATTTTAAAATGTCAAGTGAAACAATAAATGTAAGGTGATACTTGTAACATTTTAAATGATATCTAGAGCTAAAACAATCCATTTTCAATAGCCTCCTCGTAGTTGATATTTGCATATGCAAAGTTAGAGAACGCACCAAATCCAGGCTCATCATTAAGAACATTTTTATTTTTAGTTATATTATTAACACCTCTTATTTCAACAAGGGAATTCCAATGTGTAATTTCTCTATCATAAGGAAATGTGTCCAGGGAGTAGCACAAAACATACAACCTCATACAACTTTCTAGATTTTTATCCAACATTTTTTTGTAGTTTTGATTTTACAAAAGATAAAGCATTGAACACCCTTTCATCCTCCACAGATCCCAAAATCATAGTTTGGCACAACTCGTATAATAAAAATATTCATTGATATTTTCCTATAACACACTACTATGGGAGATTTTTCTCCACATCCTTGTAATTGCACCATTCTCTTGAGGTTCATTTAAACAACAATACTAGTTAACCATTGTCAGTGCAAAATGATTTGATTGATATTTTATTAAGTCCTTATTCAAAATACCTTTGATTTCAACACCATTGACCTCTGATGTCTTTGTGAAATGATCCATTATAGTACCCATGGATTTATGAAATAGCTTACTGACTATATCTGCACAATCACCTATAGTATTCCAAAATATCATATTCATCACTCCCATAGATTCAAGAATGTATCTTTACTCAAACTTTGTCTCGATTTCAGAATCTAAGGATTGTGTAATTTTTTAATCTTTATTTGTGTATCATATGTAATAGTATCAAACAAAACACAAGTCATATGAACTTCTTCTCTTTCTATGCCTAGAATATCTTTTCATTTTTGTAAACTATGTAGGGGTATCTCCCTCCCATTAACGTTGATATAAAGGTGATCATGAATATTAAATATCAAATAATTATTAGGATTATTAACATCCAATAAAACTTTCCAAATATCGAAAACAAGTGTATCAAAAATGTTTTCTAACAAGTACAAGATATCGAGAGATTGACATACTCGTTTTCTCATCCATATAAAATCAACAATATAGATGGATCTCTCTTGTGCATGCTTCATCAAAATATTGATCTCCTTCAACATTGGTATAATTCCAACCAATGTGAGTAATTTTTTCAAATATATTAAATGTAACAACAAATCCTTAGCTTTTTCAACTTCATTATGATATTTATGCATGAAACTAGCCAAGGATGGATACTCCTCACTAATTCTACATGCAGGCTCATATAAAGAAATCCACTTTGTATTGACATCATTGAGAAGATTTTTACCATCAGGAACTCCAATTAAAAAATTTGAAAATCCGAAATCATTTTAGACTATTTTATATGTTATGTTTGTTCTATGAGCCATACAATGAATTACAAGCATATAATGGGTTATTTTTGTTTATAATCAAACACAAAACCCAGTTCGATGACCCTGCATAACTGATGCACCATCAACATCAAAACATACCAACTTGATAGTGATTTTATATTCATTCATGCCAGTAATATCTTTCAAATTGGAAACAACTATTTTATATAGATTTTCAGCATTGTAATTTTCCACCATTTTTTGTATTGCTAACAGATGTGGTTTCTTTACATGATTTTCAAAAGTATAAATATGGATGCATACCCATGATGTGTTTCCAAATATTATTACTTCATCAATTGATAGTGATATAAATTTTTCATTTTTTAAATCTTTCTTTTCAATCATTGTAAGGCATTTAGCCATTTCCCATGCACTTCTCTCTGACCAATGTGTTTGAGGAATGTTGTGCATTCCATTATGTTGAATTTTTTTTATAATAAATGAAATTAGAAATAGGTATTACATTCTTAAGGATGTGGAATATGGTAGATAACTATATGCTTTTAGCATGCAAGTTTGATTGAATCACCTTTCCAATTTGTGATGTGATTATTTCACCCTTTTCCACGAGATGTCTATGTATTTTCTACTCATCTTCATACTCTACTATATACCTAACATGCATGTATTTGTTTTTTATTTTCCATCAATGTGTCTTTATTATCTAGTCATCCTCCTACTATACAAATGCATATTGTTTTCCACAATGTTTTTCAATTGTGTCTAACTTCAGTTGCATTTTTTTCTACTTTCCTAGTTTCCAGGTACATATTGTACATGTACATTTAGTTGGGATATCTTCATAATTACTTGGATCTACCAATTTTATAAAAGGATATTTTGTATCCCACTCAAACTTACATGTCCTACCGATTTTCCACGTAGTCTATTTTTCCTTCAAAGTTTTGTGTTAATAATTTTTAGGAATATCTCGATCATCTTGTTTCCTCTTTCATGAAAAAAATTTTCATTTGATTTTGGTGTTACAGTTTGTTGATTATTTGAGATATTTTGATCCTCTCCTAGTTACATCTCAACATGAATTTTTTCACTCTTGATGAGCCTATTTGATTGTTTAAAGGAAGATTATTTTAGATATCTCCAAGTTCTGTCGTGTTGTCATCAATTCATTTATATTGTGTTGAAGCCATGTCCACTTCAATAATAACTTCCACATAGTCTATATTTTGATTGATTCCAGTGGAATTATGGGTACTAGTGGTAGCTATAGAGTTTTCATAATACTTGAATAATGTTTCCTTTTGAGATATGTTGGTTTTAATCTGGATCTTATGAACAACCTCCATTGAGTACTTGATTTAGGAACTAGTTTCCCATTTACATCATTATCATGTGTCTACACCATTTTTACGTGTCAGTACCCTTGTTGCACGTCATCACCCTCATTGCATGTTCATAACCTTGTCACGCGTTAGCATCCTTATCATGTGTCAACACTACTTTTCATGTGTCTTAACTCGACTATACTTAGGCCATCTATTATACTTTGGTACAATATTATGGAATACTACCTATGGTTATATAGGAGTTGTTTTCAATTGTAGGTTAATCTGACCCCTAAAATATTTTATACTAAAAAATTTAGGCGAAAGGTACACTATTGTACTCCAAAAAAATCACCTTTCTAGATTTCCCAAAATAGAATATTCATCAAATTATGAATATTTTCCACTAAAAATTTCTTTACTCATGAATAATAGGAAGATTATTCCAACTACTATGAGTTCTTGTTCAAGGATCTTCATCTCATGCTCTTTATAAGCACCATCAACCCTTGGTACTATGACCTGACATATTATCTACCCTATGGTGACTAAACCCTAGGACTGGATTACAAGAAAAGGCATATTCTCCATCTCAAAATAGAAAAATATATTAATTGGGAGAACATACTATATAGGAAAGGACTGGATGGGACTTTCCTAAGGTGTATTGAGGATGAACAACAAAATAATATTTATAAGGAATATCAAACATGAAGAGGTCATTTCTTAGCAATGGTAACAACCCAAAAAAAATGAGAGGTGGATATTATTTTCCTACCCTTTTCCAAGATGTACATACATGGTTGGGAAATGTGATCCATGCCACCAATTTGTGGGAAAATCAAGGCTTGTTTCCTTTACTCTTAGGTCCATGATCTTTGAATAAACCTTCTAACAATGGGATTTGAAATTCATCGGTGTATGTCCTCATTGCTATTAATTGCTTCACAAAGTGGGTGGAATTTATTCTAACCGAGAATTCCAACTCATAAATGGTATACAATTTCTTAAAGGAGACTATCATTATCGATTCAGTGGTACAAAACAAGATAATAGTAATCAATTCTACTTACTTCTCTTCCGATGAAATGATGGATTTTTGTTATAACCATGGTATCTTAGTATCTCACCTTACCGATTACTATCCACAAGGAAATGACCAAGAAGAGTCTAGTAATAAAAATTAATATACTATTGTTCAAATCCAATTAGAAGGATTTTCATAATAAATTATCTCGATGCATTGTGGGTTGATCGATCATGCCCAAGAAGGACATCAACACTTATCATTTCCAAATACTATATGGAATCAAAGCTCAAATCCCAATGTCTCTAGAGCTACCTTCCTTACAACTAGTAAGGAAATTAAAAATGAGAATACCTATATGATCTTGATAAGAGGATTTTCTACTTAGAGAAATTGAATGGAGATAGGAATGTAGTAGTTGACATGCTAAGAAGGCACCAATTGAAAGTGAAAAGTATTTTTAATCAAAATACACAAGAAAACTATTTTAGATTGGAGACCTTGTCCTACTATGGGACAAGAGGAGAGAGCCCAAAGGAATTCATGGAAAGTTTTACTCTCTTTCTCTTGGCCCCTTCAAGATTAGGAATTTTTATAGAGAGAATATATATTATCTTGCTTACCTTGACATGACCCCATCATATTTTCCTCACAATAGATAACATATAAACCTCTATGAGGTTGGTTATCCAGAACCATGTACCATAGTCTTATTTCTAGTTGTGTGTTTACCTTATATTTTTGTGTGTTTCCATTTCTTGTTGTGTGTTGTTCACATTTCCATTTGTGTGTGTTCTTTTCTTGTATTAATTGGTGAATAAATGACTCTATTACCCAATTATTAAGGCACTAGTTCTCCTACTAAGAAAGTTATAAGTTCCTCCATTTCCCCTTACTATTTAATGTCCCCAAATTAGAGACAGAGTTATTGTCATGTTAAATGTCTAACATGCAAAATTGGAAATTTTGGCCATGTCAACTAAGCTCGCACTTGAAAATTTCAGCTCCTAATCAATGTGAACCCTTCCTATAGCTAGATTGTCCTCGCCACCCTCATTTTGGTTTATAGGATTGTATTATAAATATTTAAAGTGTGTTTAAATTGCACGAATATATCCCTAAGGTGACCGTACATACCCAAAATTGTAAGGTATCTTTGTCGAAACAACATGACACGTGCACCAATGATGATATAGGTCTCCTCGCTTAAGTTGTTTGGATCTGAAAATCTCTCCAAGTGTGTGTTAACATCCCGCATGCCTCTCTTAGCCCCCACGTGCTTTATTTTTCCTTTTCCCCTCTTTTCCATCCTTTTTCTCTTGATGATGAAGCCGCCGCCTGCCTAAGTGGTGGTCTCAGAATCGCCACCCGCTCGGGCGGTGGTCCTTTACGTGTTTTCCAGAAAGCTCTTTTAACATGACTCATGTAAATTCAATGTTTTACTAGCTTTCTTTCACCGCCATAAGCTTGCATTTATGATTTTGGTTCCCTAGAATAGTGTTTTGCCATTGTTTATAGTTTAAGAGTTCTATTTGGCTTTTACCTTGGGTAAATGAAAATGCTATAAATAGTTGGCTTGTGCTCAAGAAAATGGCCCCTCATTCACTTCTCATCTTCTCATTTTCAGTAATTCAGTCTTTTATTTTGCTTAGGATTCATAGTTTAGTTCGTTACATGCTTAGTTAGCATTGTTTTACTGTTGGTAAGCCACATATCCATCTTGTGCAAGCAGTGCTGTTATTTCATCCAATCCATTGGAGTAGAATAGCTTAGGAAGCCATTAAAGTTGTAGGTTTTTCTCCTCAAACAGGATAGTTTCAGGTTCTGGATGCTTTATGTTTCATGACTCGCAATAGATCCCGCTAGGAATTGCATAAGCCAAGCTCAGTATTCGAGCTACCTTTATCCCAATATCTACTTCGTTGATGCTAGCATTAAACAATTTTCTAGATCCACGTGAACACGAACGAACGAGGAGATCATAATGAGGGGACAAGATCACACACACCATCAAATTCACCACTATTCTACAAAATCCGTTTCTAGCTTTCAAAGTTCTAGTTAGAATCATATCAAATAGAGTAGTTAATTACTTTATTTCTATAAATTCTATTCTCGATATTGCCAGGGAAGTTGTGGGGATTGATAGTTTCTGAGAAACTATGATTCACTCCTCACTTCTGAGGTAGGATCGAGAATCTTGCAAATAGATTAGATGAGCTATTTTATTGTTTAGAATAGATCTACAAATTGCACAGATAAATAGCTACACTCGGTTATTTTGTTCGTTTTAAATTATTATTTTAGTTGTCTTTCTAGATATTTTAAATAGTTGTTTTCTTAAATTCGTAAAGTTCATCAGAAAAACACAAAAAGATAGAGAAAACATATATGCTATAGATACACTTCACATAGTTAAATTTCATTTTGTTACAGTTAATTTACTTTGTTACTTTTGTATGACAATCACGGGACCTAGAGAGCCCAGGGAATACATATTCAAGCCAATCATGCCCTAGCCCAATCTTATCACGGAAATAACTGATATAGATCAAAATCTTAGGATGCAAATCTTCCAACAACGGTAAGCTTGCAACAAATCAATTCTCGATTGAGCGGACTAAACATATAAGATGACCAAGCACACACGTTTTGGTCAAATCAATCGAACTATAGATTACCCTAGGAAAACATTCATATGACTATAGAAGGGGTTCGAAGAGAACAAACCTTTGGTTGTGATCCTTTGGTCCCACACCAAATGCGGGAGACACTCTTCTAGATATAGATACTACCTAAGAATCCAGGTTGCACGAACACCTGTAGGGTATGCTGAGAAAATCACACAGTTATTGATCCTAAACATAGAAGCTGAGAAAACATACGATTATTGGATATTAGGGATTAGGAATTGATTTCACGCATGACCATAATAGGTCCACAACGACTAAGAGTCTACGGTTGTGGCCCACAAATCCCACAACCCAATGAATCCAGAGGAGAATTAGACATAGACACTGGCCTATGCACACTAGTATTCCAGTCTACTCCACTTCCACCTATCATCATCAAACAATTATCCTTGCTAGACACAACAACTAACAAAGCTAGAGAGTTATGGGCTAGGCCAGAGAACCATCCATAGAATTGGCTACATTTACCATCCACCATATGACCCTGTCCGGAGAAATACACGAAACTATCCTGGTCATTTTCCATGTATTCTACAACCCATAGATCGAATCACGCCGAGCTTGATATTGATTAGAGCCTTCGAGAAGTCATCGTCACGACCGATCTATCACACCAGCCCAAGTTAGGAGGGCTTTCTTTTCTTTAGATTCGCAAGTTCCGTTAGTGCGCATTGAAGACATTAGATTACCTAACTAGTTTGTCTGTATCTCACACATATTACATCCCCACCGGCTGTCTCGGCACGACCTCGGGAGGTCGGGTGTGAGGAAGAGTCACTTGTAGATTCCCTTGCTTGCTTGTCACTTTTCTCGTATATAAAATTGGTGAACCCGACGTGAAACAAACAAAATTAGTGAAGCTGACATGAACTTCCTACTTTCTAGTTTGGAGTCATAGTATCACGTGTTCTTCCAAGTTTGGTATACTTTTCATCTTCTCCACCTCATTGGATTTCACCTTCACTCCTTCCCATTATTCTGCGGGTATTCATATACCCCCAAATATGTCGGGATTCGATGCATATGGCAGACCCCTCTTGGGTCTTGAGGCATACTACGCCCAACAGAATAGACAATCATCACCCTCACTCTCAGTGTGGGCGACAACTATTCAACTAGTCAGTTGTCAACACAAACTCCAAGGATCAGATATAGCTCGTCCTTCCAAATAGAGGAGTTGGAACAACTCGCTCAAACGCAACAAACAGAGCCTTCGGGCTCGAACAATATGACGTTCATTGGAGAATCTGGTTCATCTCTTCAGATGCTACTTAGACCACAAATTAGTAGACAATCAGACTCATACCAAGGTTTAGACGATGAATATTCGGTACGTTATGCCAGGAATGACCAACATTCTCGAGGTATGTATCCACCTATAGGAGGTTTACAACCACAACCCGAGGTCTCTTTTCAAGAAAATACCTCTATGCCACTGCATATAGGAAATACCCTCGGAGAAACTTGGCAAGATAGCGATCAGTTCATAACAGGATATCACATGCCTATACAACACCATAATATACAACAAATGCCACTACAACAAAACATCGTGACTTCACCAAATGAATTCATTTCAACTCTAATAGAAAAGGTTAGAGGGTTAGAACTTGCCCAAGCAAGTCAAAATTCACAATTCATGCAAGCAGGGAGTTCCAATCCTCCACACCATCCTAGCCAAGTGGATCTCCTCACAGGAGTAGGCACATTAGGCATGACTCCTCAGTATTCACAACAAATGCCAACTAGACCCACCATCTCTAGCACTATTCCTCCCGGTCTAGTACAGAACAATCCATTCCTGATAGTACCTCGTCATACTTAAACATATACTCCAAATCACCACAAGGGGATATGTTCTCCTCTCCCGGCATTTTTCTCAAACACAGGGGCTTCCTTATGCCCCTACCAACGCATACACTATGCCATATCAACAACCCATCCCACCACCGCTCCCTCAACAGGCACCATCAATGGTCGAAACATATGCGATAGGGACTTACTCAGAATATTTGAAAGAACCCTTGGATTTCACCATACGAAGCATCATGCTTCCAAGACCTCTTCCCGATTTTCCCAAATACAAAGGAGAGGGAGATCCAAACATGCATATCAAAGCTTACGCTATTCGAGAACTACTCCCATGGGATGGGGTTGTTAAAAATATTCCAAAAACCTTAGAAGGCATCACTCTCGATTGGTATTATAGAATACCTGAGGCTTCCATCCATTCGTTCAAACAACTCATTTCAGAGTTCATCAAGGCCTTCGACATGAACAAACTATTAAGAACAAGAATCAGGGAGTTCTTACACATCAAACAAGAACACAATGAATTTGTTGCCCATTTCATCCAAAGGTGGCGTACAGTCCTTTATTCCTCGGCAAGTGCTCCAAACATGGATCAAATGGAACTATGTGATTTATTCCTTCATTCACTTAGCAGAGAAGTGAAGGAAGAAGTCTAGAAGTTCCCATTACGAACTTACGATGAAGTACTAGAGAGTGCTCTTCGAATAGATCAAGCAGCAATTGATAGTGGTCGCAAAACATATGGAGCAAATGGGAGGTTAATCACCCCCAATCAGAACACTACAACTTATCCCACTACCACGAACGTCAATCAAGGACCTAAAATCCTTAACAAAAATTGGGGTGTAACAACAAATGGAGTAACTAACCAACCTAAATAGGTAAATATTGTCAATACTCCATCACAAATAAACAACTAATGAAACAACAACTTTACCCCGACAGTCAATGCAGTGGATTTTAATCATCCACAACAACAACAACAACAAAAAAACAATGGAAAAATCCCATACAGGGTCCAAGCCAAAATTCAACTAGGTACCAAAACCAAAATTCAAACCAAAGACAACAAACACAAAATTTTAATAGACAACGGTTTGAACAAAATTTTGGGCCACAATACACATCAAATCAACAAACTAGGAATTACAATCCTAATTCATACTATGGTTTCCACAAAATTCGGGGCCATGACACTAGAACATGCCATGACTACAATAAATTCATGCAACGCTTGCCGATGAAAAAAAAAATTTTTATGGATATGTTCTTAGCAGATCCTACGTCACCAACGTCAAATACCTTTTTAGGGGTAGTTTTCCCTCAAAACGCACCCCCCGAAGATCTTTAATGATCCACTCCCAAATCACGATAACAATAGGCTAAATCCAACCGGGACAAATAAAGGTGTAATGACAGAAACAATGATCATGAAGCCTTAACCTCGCTAAATCCATTAGTTGCCCCACAACTAGGAAGTCAACCACGACCTAAGGTAGTCGGTTTGGTAGAGTTAGATCTTTGAGCTACCCATCAAGCTATAACAAGGATGCGAGAGTATTTCTCTCAAATGAAGTCCAAGCCACCTGCCGATGCAGATGGCATCCAAAAATTGTAGTAAAACCTATGGGAGCCTATGATTTGATTAATGACCTAACAAAAACCTTCTCGCATATTTCATTCTTAGAATTACTAAAGAACTCTCTTGCCTACAGTGGCTGCTCTTTTAGAAGCATTAGGTTTAGGTCATTTAATTAACATCACTCCACCTATTGAAACACAAATCATGTGGACTTTGATGTTCATCCTCCAGGCGAGCGAGATAGGGATGTCAAATTCATATTCGAGATAAACAAAATACCAACAGATGCTTTGAGATCGCATGCCGAGGTGATCCACCCTTACATTTGCAAGTATGGGTTTATAACAACTATGTAAAGCGTGTAATGGTTGATGATGGGGTGGCAGTTAACATAGTCCCCTTCTCTTTCCTCCAAAAGCTAGGGTATGGAGAAACCAATTGCTCCAAAACTCGAAATACACTAAGGGGCTATGATAGTCTTAAAGCCACCTTAGTTGGAACTATAATATTACCAGGTCACCTTAGGACCCAAAACCATCTTGACTGAGTTTTATATTATAGATCGGGAAACTAACTATAATATGATTCTCGGACCGACCTTGGATACACCACATGAAGGCAATCCCTTCTACACTATTTCAAGAAGTAAGGTTTTTACATTTAGGAAAGGCATTCATGGCCAAATGTGATCCAAAACCATTTGATGTACACCTAGCTGACTTAAAGAAAAGACTAGGCGTACACTCAAAGTTTGAACTCCCAAAAATCAACTTAATAAACCTACCATGTAAAAACAAATGAAAAGTTAGTACCTATGACAGATCTTGAAGCTATGAGCCTAGCCAAAGTAACCCCAACCCCTAAAGATGAGGCTAACACTCAGTAGAAGCGGTATCATTAAGAACTACTACAAAATCCTTGAATCTAGCTAGAAAATGATCTACCAATATTCTTACCCTTCGATTCAAGAGGCATAGGATATCCCCTAGGCATTGGCTCTCTTCCAAAGAGAGGATCTCTGTATGGTGGAAGTAGAATATGCAAACACAACAGAGATATCCCAACATCCATATTCCTAGTCAAATATTGGACACTCCATTTTTATGGAGCTAGATGTCAAGTTACGGAGCGGGGGCATGTGTAATCTTCACTTCCCCGAAGGAAAAGTCTTACCTTTTTCCCTTAAACTAAATTTTAAGTGCACAAACAATGGCGCTGCGCATACGAAGCCCTCCTCCTTGGCCTCATCTTACCTAAAAGAATTGGTGTTGATAACATCAAAGTCTCAGAGACTCACATTGATAGCAAAACAAGTCTCGAGAGATATATAAAACCAAAGCCGAGCATTTACGCTTTTACAAAAAAGTCAGTATTAGATTTAAGCAAGGAATTTGACTTCATATCAATGGAAGCAATCCCGTGAGAGGAAAATCTTCTGGCTGATTCAATAGCAACTTCCGCATCACGTTTTACTCCAAGCAATAAGTTAGAGGATACCCATTTCATAGTATCCCTTCGTGATGAACCATTGATAAAGACAATGACAAATTCTCTTTTAAACAGAAATGAATCTACTATCCTAGACCATGTTGATAGTGATATGGCCACTTTGGATTACTTAAACATATATGTGGCACTACATCTCTCCTATCATATGATAGATTTGTCCTTAATCCCACATTCGTCTTCCTACTTCGGAAATCCCATGGTGGATCTTCCCTCACAAATGGAACCTAGCATATGCACAGTAGAAAATGGGGATGATTTGGATTTACCTCCAGCGCCACCTGAGTTTGAAGAGGGTAACACCTCTTTGATCGAAGAAACAATTGATATTAACATCGGAATGGAAGACGAACCAAGGATATTGAAATTAGGGTCCTCGTTAACCCCAGAGGAAGTAGAAATACACACTCGGATCCTCAAAGAACATCAAGGTGTTTGCATTTAATTATAAGGAAATGACAAGGGTTGCACCCCACATCGTGGTGCATAACCTCATCACTAAATCTGATGCAAAACCAGTTAAACAAAAATCGAGACCCATGAAACCCAAGGTAGCTCTCATGGTAAAAGAGGAGGTAATAAAACTCCTCCAAGTAGGATTTATCAAGCTAGTTGATTACTCCCAATGGGTGTCTAACATCGTTCCCATTCTCAAGAAGAATGGAAAGATATGCATCTGCATATATTTCCGAGACATCAACAAAGCATGTCCTAAAGACGACTTCCCGTTGCCATCCATTGATGTCATTGTTGATGCAATAACTAGGTTTGAAATTTTGTCTCTCATGGATGGATTCTTAGGATACAATCAAATTAAAATATCTGAACAAGATCAAGCTAAAACCACGTTTATAACTCCCAGGGAACTTATTGCTATGTTGTCATGCCATTTGGTCTCAAGAATGTTGGTGCTACATACCAGCGAGCTATGACATATATATTTCATGATTTAATTCATAAAATCATGGAATCCTACGTAGATGACTTGTTGGCTAAGGCCAAGAAGTGTTGTGACCATCCGGAAATACTCCGCATCATTCTCTCACGGCTGATAGAGTACGGAGTCACGCTAAATCCAGAAAAGTGCGTCTTTGGAGTAACAGGAGGGAAGCTCCTAGGTTACATCATATCATTACGAGGGATAGATGTTGACCCAACCAAAAATTGGGCTGTCCTCAAAATGGTTCCACCTTCGGATGAATCTGGAATCAGGTCATTCCTTGGAAAGCTGGGTGCAATCCGGAGATTCATCCCGACTTAAGTTTTGCCATACATCCAATCAACAATTTGCTCA
Source organism: Taxus wallichiana var. yunnanensis (assembly GCA_018340775.1). Lineage (NCBI taxonomy): Eukaryota > Viridiplantae > Streptophyta > Pinopsida > Cupressales > Taxaceae > Taxus > Taxus wallichiana. The sequence continues at coordinate 980,560,653 of CM031234.1, read as the reverse complement.
AGAAAGATTATAGCATTGATTGGACTGAAGACTGCAATGAAGCTTTTGATGTAGTTAAGCATTTCCTGTTATCACCACCTACACTAATGCCACCTAAGCTAGATCACCCGTTAATTTTATATTCATGAGCAACCAATGTCTCGCTAGCCTACATGCTAGCTCAAGAAGACGATGACAAGAGAGAACGCATGATTTATTTCATTAGCTGAATGTTGCTCAACTATGAAACACATTATACCCAAGCAGAACGAGAATGCCTCGCCATAGTCTTTGCAACCAAACACTTAAGACACTATATGCTGAATCAAGAAACAAGGGTCATGGTAAAAACGGACCATTTACAAACTTTCCTCACACAAGGGTCCTTGTCTAAAAAGGTTGGACGTTTTATAACCTTAATGGGGGAATTCAAATTAACATTTGTAAATCAGAAGTTGGTTAAAGGACAAATCATCGTAGATTGGTTAGCTGATAACCCATTAGATGGAGGTGATCTAGTAGATTTAGATTTTCCAGATGAGTGTGTATACTACATCGAAACCCGACCCTCTATCTCTGAGTGTCCCTGGTACGCTGATATCATTAATTATATCATGGACCATACATATCCAGAAGGAGCTACACCGCAACAAAGAAGGCGGTTACGTATTATCGTAGCTAAATACATCATTATAGAGCAAGTGCTCTATCGGAAAGTGTTCGATGGAATGCTCCTAAGATGTGTCGACACAGAAGAATCCAAGAAGATTCTCCATGAATCCCATAGTGGAATGTGTGGAGGCCACTTCGATGGTCATGCCATCGCTCGTAAAACACATTGAATGGGCTATTTCTGGCCTACTCTAGAACACGATGCAGTTGAGTTCATACGTAGGTGTCATAAGTGCCAAGAATTCTCCCATGAGATCCATATGTCGGCACAAGCTTTGCAACCAATCACTACTCCATGGCCCTTTTCTACATGGGGCCTAGATTTAATAGGGAAATTCTCTCCCTCATCCACAGACGGCCATAATTTTATAATCACGGCCACCAAATATTTTACCAAATGGGTAGAGGCTATGCCTCTTACTACTGTACCTAGTTCTATAATCGCCAAGTTCATTTTAAACCAAATCATTTACAGGTACGGTATCCCGCAAATCATTATCTCCAATAATGGAACTTATTTTAAGAATGAAGAGGTTCATGAGCTATGCAATAAATTTAAAATAAGCCATCATACGGCTTCCTTGTATTACCCTCAAGCCAATGGACAAGCTGAAGTGACGAATAAAACACTAAAAGCCATTCTCCTTAAAACGGTGAAAGAAAAAAATGAGATTGGAACTTGAAGTTATATCCGGCCTTATGGGCCCACAAAACCTCAATAAAAACACCAATGGGAGCAACTCCTTTTTCACTAGTATTCGGGGCAGAGGCAGTTCTCCCACTCAAGGTTGAAATACCCAGTCTCCGCATTTCATTACAAGGGATTATGGATGAAGATGCTTACAGAGAAGCACGTCTTTCCCAACTAGAAAGCCTAGATGAAACTAGGTTAGATGCTGAACAACGGCATAGAGTCTATGCCGACCGGATGTGCCAGCAATATAACAAGAAAGTCTATGAACGTGACATATATGAAGGTGATCTAGTTCTAAGACTAGACAACCGGATCGACAAGAAGACCGGTGAAGGAAGGAAATTCTAGCCTAAATGGTTAGGCCCATACCGAGTCATGAAAGACTATGGGAACGGTGCATACCTCTTATGTACGCTAGAAGGTGAGGAATTTGGCTGAAACAGTCAATTCCCTACACCTCAAGCATTTTTACGCGTAAGCAGCTAGCACTACTTATATATCTATCTACATTCCATCTTCATATAGATTAGGATCATATTGTCTGCTTGTTTCATACACAAATGGTGATTAAGGAATCTATTCTCAAAGCAATATATTACAAACTCATGATGTTGTTGGCATAAACACTTTAATCATACTTCTCCATTTTCATATATCATCAAATTATCTCGGAATCATTTTATCAAATAAAGATAGACATGACAAAGTCTTAACAAGAACCATACCAAGATCTGCAAGTCTATTCTCACTTTTGATTTCTTCTTAGGGTAGGTGTCTTTCCTATGGTCTCATTCTAGAAGCTTCATGGTGTCACATCTATCCCATATGTATATCTCTTTGGAAATGAACACATACTGACATTTTACTCAAATAAACAAGTCAAACATTGATCAAACAGAAAATTTTAATTTTACACATTTCCTTGCCCCACCAACCTTTGGTGATGAGCTTGCATCTCTTACTAGTGATGTAGGGTTGGGAAAGGATGGGAATGCCCTTACTCACCTATACTTTTCCCACGGTGATAAACCCACGCTTCTTACTAGTAGCATGGGGAAAAGTGTAGGGGTCCTCTTCACAAATAAATGCAAAAAGTCAAACAAAAACAATTCAAACTTTGAAACTTTGAGTCAAAAACAAATGAATCAGATGTTCAAAGTCCCAAGAGAGTTAAAATCCTAAAAACCCAGATTTTGTCTACTATGTGGCCATCTACGGGTCTAAGTCTGGATAAACCACAAAGCAAGTTGCATCCAAAACTATGAAGTCACTTGAGTAGAGTAGACTTGTGGTGTCCTAATTTGGTTCCACCAAAGCTTTGTCTGTCTTTCATCACTATCATTTCACTACACCTCATAACTTGCGCCCTTCCCAACTCTTGGTGATAAGCCCTCGCATCCTACTAGTTGCGTGGAGTTGGGGGTAGGGGCAGGTTTATTTGTTCATCATACCGGTTTGTTTTCATCACTTTGCCAAAACAAACATGAAGTATCCAAAATTTCTTATAGAAACTAAGATTCAAAATCACATTATATCTACATCATCATATATCAGCATCATGAAACACAAAAGGAAAGTAAAACACTTGCATCATTTGTTCACCATTGCATATATTCTAAAAGAAACATATAAACGTACATCATAGCATACATGAGGAAACTAGAAATAGAAAGAAATCCATGAATGCCAAGATTTTGATCCAGAACGAATGCATATATATAAATAATCAATGTTTATATACAATGCCATCATGCACTAAGCATGGTCAAAACGCTCAAAGATCCCAGATATACAAAAGAATATATAGTACAAAATCTACGAGAGCCAAGTGGCTTCTCAATCCCTACGGGACCCCTCTGAAGGTGCACGCCCATGCCTAGGACTCTGGCTACGCCGACACTCTGAATGCACGGAGGGCTCAGGATCCCGAGGGGCAGCCGTAGTCTCACCACGAGAATGGCTCCTCATCAGACGCTCAGCCATCCTATACCCCGCTAGCTCGGTGCAAAGGGTCGATACCATCCTGGCCACATGCCAGACTGGAGCAAAGACATCGGTATGTCTACCGGCTCCTAAAGGCTCCCCAGCGTCCATGGACAGCTCTGTGTGGGTCCTCTCCATGGGGATCATCAGGGTATCAGTGCATACCCTGCGAATCAAGTCCCACCACTCATCGGCGGTCTCTGCAAACAAAGGAGAAAAAAATTAGAAACCAAACAAGGAATTAAAAGATACAAGATAGCAACTAAGGAGATCCTAACAAAGAAACAAACACTAAAAGGGAGAGAGGGTAACTTACTTGGATCACCAGGCCTCCAAGATGGATCTATGGGGTCAACACCCACCACGGATGCCACTACCAACTGAGGGGTTGCTCCTGTAGCTGGAGCAACGTAACGCCCAACAATGACTCATCCTCCCCATGGCCCTGAGAGAGTGGCTCCTCTGAAACCGAGTCACCCTCTCTACACTCTGCTCACCCTCTCCACCTGCGCATGATGTCCCGGTATCGTGCCACTCAGGTCACTTGTCCTCGCCTCCTCCTTTGTCTCCCCCCAAAACTCCTCGGACTCGAGTCTACCTCAATGGGGTCATCGCTACTGGGTAGGACCCGTGGCAATCTAAAGTAAAGGTGCCTAAGGTGCACCGGCTCTCCCTCTGGCACAAACTATCCTCCTGGCTACAATAGGAATGCTAGGAGTAACCACCGTCCCAACCCCGGCCTCTGGCCCCTATGGCCTCTCGGGTGATCGTATCTCGGCGCCACCACTGGGAAGCATACCCATGTATGGTAGGCCAAACTGCTGAGGAACTCGGCCAAAGGGGTGCATCTCCACTCACCCCACTCTATCAATAAGCTGCCCTGTGGTGGAGCAGGAGATCAAGGTAAGAGCCTCCTCGCCCCATATGCTTGCCATAGTCTGGTATGGTGTGGCCTCCATGTCGGCAGTAGTCAGGGAGGCAACTAGCTGATGAGGTGCTCTAAGCACCAACATGTCTATCCATCTGGCTGCCCTCATAGCTCCAAGATCTGCCACCTCCACACCCCTGCCATAAGGGATGAAATGCTCATAGACCCAACTCATGACTAGAGTCGGGTGGCTCAATGACTGCCCCTGTAAATGGACCACCCTGTATAAGTCATGGTAGGTGGTCCCAAGAATGTCTGCTCCCCAGGCATATATCCGACCATGCCCCTCTATCTGTGTAATAATGGGGGACCAGCAGTATAATAATGTATCTCCTCCCTTGTCCCCGATTAGTCTCAAGGAAAGGATCCCCATGATGGCCTGACGAAGTAGGGGGATGGGCAAAGAAGGAATAGATCGAACTCTCACCCCCTTCTTCGACCCCGTGGAGATGACTGCATCTCCCATATATGTGGCCCACTGTGCAATCTATGCCCGTGAGCCTGCTGTCTCTAGGGTGAGTCGTCTCCCGATGATCGGGACCCCGAATGTGATAGATGTCCTCCAGTGTAATAGTCCACTCACCGCGACCCCTGGCAATCGGAAGGTGTTCCGATCTGCATCCCAGTATGAGAACAAGTCACAAAGGATGTGACTAGATGGTGTAATGTGGGGCACGCGTGAAATGCGTAGTATCCCAGCCCGCTGAAGAGTGTCCTCCTCATCCTGTGAGAGGGCATCTAGAACCCCTGGGAGCCAATCACACTCCTTCTCTCTACTCCACCGGATATACTCCTCCCTCGCCTACATACACCCAAAAACACACAAAACAAAGCAAGTTAGCATCCAAGTAATACTAGAAAATGCATGAAAGCACTTAGAAATGTTAAAAATACAAACGTAATCTCAAAAAGATGTTCCTTTTACATTCTTCGTAACCGATGCCTGAGCGGGGGCGGTTTTGTAACCGCCACCTTAAGGGCGGCGGTCATGTAACCGCTACCCTAAACAAGGCGGCGCTTACGTAACCACTTTGCCCGGGCAGGGTGGCGGTCATGGTCTAAAACGCACACGGGTTTTTAAATTTAAAAAGCCTAAAAAAGGTAAAAATGACCATTTTACCTAAAACGAAGCCTACCCAATAGGCGCCCCCCCTAGGTGGACCTTTTAACACTAACATTTTCAAAAATTACCCCCATGACAAAGTATTTAGCATTTCAAATTTAAGGGGGTAAAAGGATAAATCAAGAAAACTAACTTTGTGATCTCATGGGTCGATGTTCCACATGGAGGCATGATCGCTATCTCGTCACGAGACGTTTTGACTCTACTCACACAAGAAACCATCACCGTGGGTCCTAGAGCTCAAAATCAATCAAATCAACTTGCGTAAATGAATAGGAAAATGGGCCCACTTTCATATATATAACACTCGATTCATTTTAAATGAATTTTTCAAAGGCTTGGAGCGCCGATGGAGGTAAGTTCCTATCCCCGCACAAATGGTACGTTCTCTTTCCCTATTATTTTAGCGTTTATTTTCAAAATTTTGTGTCTATCTGCACTTGAGTTCTCTTTTCATTTTGCAGGTAGTGGGAATCTTGGACGACGTCCTTTCAACACACGGATGTATCAGGTATAATTTCTAACTTCCCATTTCAGGACCGCCATACTGGACCCACCATTTTACACCTCTTCATGGCTAAAATGCTTCTCCGAGGGGGCAATATGTATGTACCCAAAATTGTAAGGTACTATACTAGTCGAACAATGTGACACGTGCCCCAATGATGATACAGGTCTCCTCGCAAGGTGTTCGGGATCCGAAAATCTCTCCAAGTGTCCGTTAACATCCCGCATGCCCCGCTTAGCCCCCGCGTGCTTTATTTTACCTTTTCCCCTCTTTTCCAGCCTTTTTCTCTTAGTGATGAAACCGCTGCCTCGCTCAGCGGTGGTCTCGTGACCGCCGCCCTTCTCAGGGCGGCGGTCCTTTACACGTTTTCCAGAAAGCTCTTTTAACATGACTCATGTAAATTCAATGTTTTACCAGCTTTCTTTCACCGCCATAAGCTTGCATTTATGATTCTGGTTCCCTGGAATAGTGTTTTGCCATTGTTTATAGTTTAAGAGTTCTATTTGGCTTTTACCTTGGGTAAATGCAAATGCTATAAATAGTTGGCTTGTGCTCAAGAAAATGGCCCCTCATTCACTTCTCATTTTCTCATTTTCAGTAATTCAGTCTTTTATTTTGCTTAGGATTCATAGTTTAGTTCGTTACATGCTTAGTTAGCATTGTTTTACTATTGGTAAGCCATATATCCATCTTGTGCAAGCAGTGCTATTATTTCATCCAATCCATTAGAGTAGAATAGCTTAGGAAGCCATTAAAGTTGTAGGTTTTTCTCCTCAAACAGGATAGTTTCAGGTTCTGGATGCTTTATGTTGCATGACTCGTAATAGATCCCGCTAGGAATTGCATAAGCCAAGCTCTGTACTCTTGCGCTATCCCTCTCCTACTCGCATTGTATTCGGTGTGTATTCTGAGCTGCCTTTATCCCAATATCTACTTCTATTGATGCTAGCATTACACACTTTTCTAGATCCACGTGAACATGAAAGAATGAGGAGATCATACTGAGGGGACAAGATCACACACACCATCGGATTCGCCACTGTTCTGTAAAATCCAAGTTCTAGCTTTCAAAGTTCTAGTTAGAATCATATCAAATAGAGTAGTTAATTACTTTATTTCAGTAAATTATATTCTTGATATTGCCAGGGAAGCTGTGGGGATTGATAGTTTCTAAGAAACTATGATTCACTCCTCACTTCTGAGGTAGGATCGAGAATCTTGCAAATAGATTAGATGAGCTATTTTATTGTTTAGAATAGATTTACAAATCACACAGACAAATAGCTACACTCATTTATTTTGTTTGTTTTAAATTATTATTTTAGTTGTCTTTCTAGATATTTTAAATAGTTGTTTTCTTAAATTCATAAAGTTCATCAAAAAAACAAAAAAAGATAGAGAAAACATATATGCTATAGATACACTTCACATAGTTAAATTTCATTTTGTTACAGTTAATTTACTTTGTTACTTTTGTATGACAATCACGGGACCTAGAGAGCCCAGGGAATACATATTCGAGCCAATCGTGCCCTAGCCCAATCTCATCACGGCAATAATTGATATAGATTAAAATATTAGGATTCAAGTCTTCCGAACAACGGTAAACTTGCAACAAATCAATTCTCAGTTGAGTGGACTAAACATAGAAGACGACCAAGCACACACGTTTTGGTCAAATCAACCGAACTATAGATTACCCTAGGCAAACATTCATATGACTGTAGAAGGGTTCGAAAGAGAACAAACCTTTGGTTGTGATCCTTTGGTCCCACAGCCAGATGCAGGAGACACTCTTCTAGATATAGATACCAGCCTAAGAATCTAGGTTACACGAATGCCTATAGGGTATTATGAGAAAATCACATAGTTATTGATCCTAAACATAGAAGCTGAGAAAGCATATGATTACTGGATATTAGGGATTAGGACTTGATTTCATGCATGACCATAATAGGTCCACAATGACTAAGAGTCTATGGTTGTGACCCACAAATCCCGCAGCCCAACGAATCCACAGGAGAATTAGACATAGACACTGGCCTACGCACACTAGTATTCCAGTCTACTCCACTTCCACCTATCATCATCAAACAATTATCCTTGCTAGACACAACAGCTAACAAAGCTAGAGAGTTCTGGACTAGGCCAGAGAACCATCCATAGAATTGGCTACATTTACCATCCACCATATGACCCTGTCCGGAGAAATACACGAAACTATCCCGGTCATTTTCCACGTATTCCACAACCCATAGATCGAATCATGCCAGAGCTCGATATTGATTGGAGCCTTCGAGCAGTCATCCTTGCTTACGACCGATCTATCACACCAGCCCAAGTTAGGAGGATTTCTTTACTTTAGATTCGCAAGTTCCGTTAGTGCGCATTCAAGACATTAGATTGCTAACTAGTTTGTTTGTATCTCACACATATTCCATCCCCACCATTTGTCTCGGCACGACCTCGGGAGGTCAAAGCGAGGAAGAGTCACTTGTAGATTCCCACGCTCACTTTTCACTTTTACGTCATACGGTGACTAATGAATTAACTAAGATTTAAGGAAGAAAAATGTTCCTCGAGGCCTAGAAGGGCCATATTTGGCCATTTTGAAATTGTTAAAAACCCTTTGGAAGAATACAAGGAAGATTTAAATTATAAAAGTGGTATTGGAGAATAATGAAGTAATCTAAGGCAATTTAGGTAAACTCGGTTGATGAAAGTAAGCACAATCAGGTAATGTTGGGCATAAGGAATGATTGCTCTAATGGTGAAAGAAAACTTGTTCGGATGATTTTGGGATTTTCGGATGGAGTTTGGAGGGAAAACAATATACGAAAATATATTAGAAACCTCTACATGAAGGATACATTACTTTTTCTCCAAGAATTAAAATTCTTTTTTGAAAATCCAAAACACCATAGATGTCCCTTCGAGTCAACAACACAATAGGACATAAAACAATTTTTTACATAATTAGATCCTACTAATGGCTTGGATTATCTCATCAAGTGATTTTGAATCAAAAATTTTGACCCCAAAACACCCTTCCATAATCTCAAGGTAGAAAAAATATTCCTGATGTCCTAATTTACACTTTAAGAGTGTCAATCGGCATCATAAAATGGAATTAACATGGTTTTGAGCCTTATTTTTCCCCTTTTATTGTCCCTAAGGTTAAAATGGTACATGAGTGACATGAAAGTATGCTCCCACATCCTTTCATACCTCCCACAAACTTGATCTCACCACTTTTTCACCTAGCCATTCTAAAAACTTACATGTTGACCCCCTCTCATTTACTTAGACCTATGGCACACTTTTCAATCCTTTTTGTCCCCTTGGATTACACCAAGTGTAAAAGGGACAAGGGGGACACAAAGTGTTCCAACCATCCAACCACTTATCCACTCATATCCCGATCATATCAAAATCCACTGTTAATCCCCCAAAATCCATTTCTCAACCCTTGTATCCCAAACCTTCATTTTCTCCCTACATTTTTTTTAAATATTACCAAACATTCATTCCCAAATATGAATAAATGATCATAAATCTCTAATTTTGCACCCATTTTTAACAATAATTAACCTATACACTCCTCCCAAAAATGGATTTGAGCTAACTATTAGAGAATTTTCATTGATGATATATACGATTTACAACTTTCATCTAAAAATTATAGAACTAGAGGTTACCTTTTCACATCCATGGAGCTATGGTGGATGAAAACCTTTAGAAATCAAAGTAGAAGATATAGAAGTAAAACTTTAAATTTTAAGACCAATTTCATTGCAAAATGTATGCATGATAAATAAAGCTAAGCTAATTGCTAGAATCTAACACCAAGTAGATTTGATAACCTAGCTAGTTTAGTAATTACATGAAGATAAAACCAAGAAATTTAAGTTTAAACTAATGCATATAACATTAAAAACATGAAATTCAAACCATCCTTTGACTATTTTGGATGGGATTTAGATTTTACATGTTTCATTTAGTGATCCAAATGTAAATACATATGATCAAAGTATTTATCCAAGGAAGAGGAAGAGATCTCACCAATATGGATTAATTTCCATTTTGGTTCTTCTCTTACTACTCTTAGCCAAGTAGAAAAGGGAAAATGTTTCTTGATCAATAAGCCTTCCAAGATTGAAATGCTCTTATCATATGTAAATTTCTTACAAGGACATGGTGTAAAAAAAAAGGTGTAAAGGGGGAAGGTTATTTATATAGTTTTCCAAATTGGAGAAACTTTCATCCTCATGAATGTGGGATAAAAATAACTTTTAAGATTAGAAAGTGATAAGTATGCTTAGGAATGGTTAAGTATGATTAGGGAAGATTAATTAGAATTTGCAACTCATGGGAGTTGGGTGTGATTTGAATTAATCAATGAGAATTGATTAATAGACCAAGTTAGGCTTGTAAAAGCCAATTGGAGGGAAATTAGTGGAATCTAAAGGATTAGAAAGGGGGATTCAACTAATGAGAGGGTAAATTCAAGATTGAAAGGTTAATTAATTAATTAATAGAATATGATTATAACTAACAAAGTAATGTTAATTTGTATCCAGAATGAGGGATGAGACTAGTTAATTAACAAAGTGTCATTAATTGACCGAGATGGAGGGGAATGTTAGATAATTAGTGAGAAAGATGCTAATTATAACCAAATGATAGAAAAGAGGATAAGACGTGTAATTTTAGTCTTAAAATTAGGTAGTCAAATTTAGGTCTCTACATTTTCCCCTCTTTGATGTGGTTTAGTGCGAGTGATGCCACTTCAAAGATAGTAAACAATTATAGAAAATTTGAAGGAGTAGAAGAAAAATTAGTATGATGAATGATTCTACCCCCTCAAGTTTTGATGGGGTGATAAAAGAGGTTGATTGATGCTCAAAAAGAAGAAGAGAAAACACAACGGTGGTAGAAAATCCCATTGTAGTGGTGAGGTAGATGACAATATACCAAATATAAATGTATGGAGGAGATGTGAGAAGTGATCCTTGCATAATTCCAGTATGAACTTTGTTGTTGGTAATGTTATAAGGTCACTATTGTTGATTATAAGGTATGATTTTCTTAACATATCTTATAGAAGAAAAAGGGTTTTAGCGATGGAAGGGATTCGAACTTGGCTTGATTGGACATTTTTAAAATTGATTGATTGGAAAATGGATCCCCGGCATCTTGGTGCGAGAATAAACAAGGGAGGGAGGGGGAAGAAAAGTATAGGTAGAAATTGAATTAGAATGGAAGATAAGATAGATGGAGATGGATATCGTGGCATAGTTGACGAACCATCCTCATTCGAAGTAGCTTTTATTTGATATAAGCATATAAGAAAAGGGTAAAATGACATGAAAATCCTTAATACTAATTTTTGTTCCATGATAAAGGAGTGAATCACGAGAAATATACATAAGTAATGTGTTGGGGTTAACCACATAATAGTGTTACACAAATCTAAAATAAGATAAAGCATACAAACAATGAATGTGAAAATAAACCATAAGATAAAATAAACAAGAGAAATATAACACCATATTTAACGTGGTTCACCCAATGTGGGCTACGTCCACCGAGAAATGACCAATATTATTATTCAGTGCTTTACAAAGGAAATAAAATGAAGATCTATTGTCTTCCAACACCTCACAGGATGTTCAATGTTTTTCCTTCACTTAACTACTCTTTCTTTCTCTCCAAGAAAAATAACATGCAAACAATTGTTATTTTCTTCTTACTTACCCTCATACAATGCATACATGCATATATATTTATTTTAGGAAACTAACTATGTTTTTACAATCAAGAAATCATCTTTAAAGAAAAATATTTATTATAATTCTTGACCAAACAACAAAGCACCGTCACACAGGTGACCGATGCCGGTCACTTCCTGACCGATGCCAGTCACTCCTTGACCGATGTTGGTTACTATCTGACCGATGCCGGTTGCTTCCTAACTGATTCTGGTCACTTTCAAAACTAGTAACATGTAAAAACAAGTTTTTGTGAAGCAATTAAGCTCCACACTCAACAATCTCCCACTTTGAGATCAATTGTTGCACTTATTGTACATAACCATCCTTGGATATTTTCCTTGGCCCATTTCTTGCTCTTTAAGTATCAAACTCAAAGACCAATAGAAGTGGAGTGAAGCTCCAACTTCTCCTTTACTAATGGCTTCATTAGCATATCTGCAGGGTTCTCATCTATATGGATTTTATCTAACTTCAGTTTCCCATCCTCCACCACCTACCATATTAATTGATATCTTAACTGAATGTGTTTTGTTCTTGAATAAAATACTTGAGTTCTTTTCTAGATGGATCGCGCTCTGACTATCACTGTATAATCTGCAATCCTCTTGATCCTTTCCCAACTCTTCCATGAACCTACTCATCCATATCATCTCCTTGATATATTTTATAGCTATAACATACTATGCCTCTATAGTAGACAAATCTACAACCTTATGTAATCTTTAAATCTAGCTAATTGTTGTTCCACATATTGTGCAAACATATCTAGTGGTGCTCCTCGTACCATCCAAATCTCTAGCCATATATTAATCAAAATAGCCACGTAAAGAAGTATCTGACCCTCCATATCATAACTCCATGCCAAATGTCCCTCTCAAATACCTAAGAATCCATTGGACTACTTTCCAATGTTCTTTACCTGGATTACCCATAAACCTACTCACAACTCCCATTGATTGTGCAAGGTCTGGTCTAGTACAAACCATGACATACATAAGATTTCCTATTTTTGAAGCATAGGTAACATGTGCTACGTACTCAACCTCCTCGTGTGATGAAGGAAACTGATATTTTCTCAATTTGAAGTGTTCATCCATAGGTTTACTAACATGTTTTGAATCTTGCATGTTAAACCTTTCCAACACCTTATTGATATAAGCCTCCTGAGACAAATACAACTTCTTTTTTTTCTTGTCTTGGTGAATTTACATGCCAAGGATTTTCTTTACATCTCCAAAATCCTTCATCTCAAATGTGTGAGCTAGACTTTATTTAAGTTTACCAATGTCATGCATACTAGATCCTGCAATCAATATATCATCCAATAACAAAATAACATAGCTCCCATTTTCAATCTTCTTAAAATAAACACAATGGTCATATTCACATCTTATATAACCATGCTCATGCATAAAAATGTCAAATCTCAAATACCATTTCCTTTGAGATTTTTTGACCCCATATAAACTCCTTTTCAATCTACACACAAGTTTTCCTTACCCTTGACTTCATAACCAAGAAGTTGTTGTATTTAAATCTCTTCCTCAAAATCACCATGAAGAAAATCCATTTTAACATCAAGCTATTCTAAATACAAATATTTTGTTGCAACCAAACTAAGAACAATATGAATAGAAGTCATATTAACTATAGGAGAAAAAATCTCATCAAATTCAATACCTACTTTTTGTGCCTTGTACCTTTTAACTTTTCAATCCACCCTCTTCTTCCTTGATCCTATAAACCCATTTGTTCTGTAGTGCTTTCTTATCTACTAGAAACTTGACCAAATCCCATGTTTGATTTTGTTCCAAGGAGTCCATCTCCTCATCCATGCCATGCTCCCATTGCTCATGGGTATCTACCTACATTGCTTCTTCAAATATTTCTGGTTCACCACTATCAGTTAATAATAAATAAGAAAAGGAAGGTGAAAATATCTCTAGAGGTCTACTTACTCTTTGTGACCTTTTCATTGAGATCTGGGGTGTTTGGGGATCATTATGTGCACATTGCATGTTCATGTCAATCTCTGTCAATGACCGACACTGGTCTCTTGATACCGACTATAGTTGTGTAACTGATCATGGTTCCTCTGTCTACCGACCGATTGCGGTTGCCTCACCACCACTGGTTTGAGGAGTACCGATGCCGATTCGCGCTGTAGTTGTTTGTTCGAACTTGATCTTATCTACCGATGCCGTAAGCTTTACCCATACCGATTTTTGTAGAATCGACACCGTTAACTGTGGATGTTTTTTTAGACCCAAATTTTATTTTCCTTCAAAATCTCATCAACTTGTTCATGTTTAGGCACCAAAACCTGATCCATGTACATTATTTTTCATTCAATCAGCTTCATGACTCTTAACAATCTTAGAATCTTATGAATCCCAAAAACAATATCCAAAATCACCATATCCATAACCAATGAAAGTACATCTCTTAGATTTAGCAACCAAATTATTCCTATTTTACCTATCAACATGCACAAAAGCTTTTGAGCCAAAAACTATAAGAAAAGAAAAACCTACCTCTTTTCCAAACCAAGCTTCTTCTGGGATTCCACCATCCATTGTTGTTAAGGGCCCACAATTGATCAAGTACACTATTGTATCCACTGCTTATACCCAAAACTTCAAAGGAAAATTGGCATGTATCCTCATGCTTCTAGCATGTTGCATGATTGTTTTGTTCATTATTTTTGCAAATCCATTCTCCTATGGAGTTATAGGAACCATTCTTTCTCTTCATATTCCATTCTATGTATAATAATCATTGAAATCCTTACTGCAATACTCACCACCATTGTCATAACTAAGGAACTTTAATTTTAAGTTTTTTTCATTTTCCACAAGGGCTTTCCACCTTTTAAAAGTCTCAAAAACATTAGATTTGTGCTTAATACAATAAATCCATACCTTCCTTATGACATCATCAATGAAAGTAAAATAATATTAGGATCTTCCAATAGAAGCTACCTGAGTTGGTCCCCACACATCTGAGTGTACAAGCTCTAATTTCTACTCCTTTGTTGACCCAACCTTGAGAAATCTCACTCTCTTCTACTTTCCAAATATGCAATGCTCACAAAATTCAAGATCTAATTATTTCAAATATGATAAATTACCCTTATCTTTTAATATCTACATTCTTTTTCACTCATATGGCCTAGCCGATTATGCCACATGGTTGCATCTGAATCTATAGTAGATAGCACAGAAAAGGAATTAGTAACATAGGTAGAAAAATATAAAGTTCCTACCTTCTTACCTCTTGCCACAATAAGAGATCCCTTGGTAACCTTCCAAGAATCAACTGTGAATGTAACCACGCATCCAAATTCACCTAGTTGCCCTGCAGATATTAGATTTCTCTTGAGGATTGGCACATGCCTCACATCTTTCAATACCCATGGATTTCCATTCTATAATTTTAGATGAACATCAC
The DNA here is from genome assembly GCA_018340775.1 of Taxus wallichiana var. yunnanensis. Taxonomy (NCBI): domain Eukaryota; kingdom Viridiplantae; phylum Streptophyta; class Pinopsida; order Cupressales; family Taxaceae; genus Taxus; species Taxus wallichiana. Next base: position 980,545,542 of record CM031234.1, on the reverse strand, counting down.
ATTTACCAGTAATATTTCATGGATCATAATCTCCTAAATAAACTTGTCCAAAATCACCCTAAACATAATTTCTGAAATAACCCTTATTAGGGGTAGCATGGAAAGAAACTCTAGAATATAAAACCCAAGATTCTAATTTATTATCCAAGGAGAGAATAAGGGAATATTTATTTACCTCACTTGCAACATTTTCCTCTTTACCTTTGTCTGATGTATTCTCTTTGTTTTCCTTGGACCAACACTCCTTTATGTGTCCTCTCTTTCCACAATTCCAACAAAGTAAATCTTTGTACCTAGATCTAGATATGCCATTTCTTGACTTTGATATCCCATTCTTCTTGCTCTTTGATGATCTCTCCTTAAATATTCCCTTCTTTCTAAATTTAAAGTGTTTCAGATGATGTTTCTCTTGAGTTTTTCCTACGTATTTCCTCATTAAGGATTACACTAACCACAACATCAAATTTCAAACCTTTAGAAGAAATCATTGTATTACTAATAACCATTACCAAGCTATACCAACTATTTGGAAAGAGAATAAGAATAAAAGTGATTTCTCTTCATCATAAAATGGAATTTCTACAGATTTTAATTGATACAATAGACTGGAAATCATTCAAATGATTAGTTATATATCCACCTTCTTACATCTTAGAATTAAAATTTTTCATCAAATAAACCTTATTTGAAGCACTAGGATTTTCATACAAATTTTCTAAATATTTCATCAACTCTACCATGGTTTTTGCATCTATAAAATTCGAAGCCATTGATGCTTCTAGGCTCAATCTTATAGATCCCAGATCCTTTCTGTCAAGAACCTTCCATTCTTCATCATTCATTGTGACCGGTACGTGCATTCTCATCCAATGATAATTATAGATCCTTCTAATATAAATAATCCTCCACCGTATCTTCCATAGTTAATAATTATGTTTGTAAAATTTCTCTACTTGGTATTTATTATCTTCTCGTTATTGTTATGTTCCCACTCAATCGAAAAACCCTCTATGAGTAAATCCTGTCAACACACAAAAACCTCCAAACAATTCTCTCGATACCAGTTGTTGGGGTTAACCATATAACAATGTTACACAAATATAAAATCAGATAAATCATATAAGAAATGAATGCGGAAATAAACCATAAGATAAAATAAACAAGAGAAAGATAACACCAGATTTAACGTGGTTCACCTAATGTGGACTATGTCCACCAGAAATGGCCAATATTATTATTCAGTGCTTTACAGAGGAAATACAATGAAGATTTTCTCTCTTCCAACACCTCACATGATTTTCAATTCTTTTCCTTCACTTAGCTACTTTTCTTTCTCACTAAGAAAACTAACAAGTAAAAATTGCTATTTTTTTCTTACTTACCCTCATACAAGGCATACATTCATATATATCTATTCTAGGTAACTAACTATGATTTTACAATCAAGAAATCATAGTTAAAGTAAAAAAATTATTCTAATTCTCAACCAAACAAAAAAACATTGTTTCACGGTGATCGATGTCGGTCACTACTTGACCGATTCCGGTCACTCCTTGACCGATGTCGGTTAGTGTATGACTGATGTCAGTTGATTTCTGACTGATTTCATTCACTTTCAAAACCAACAACATGTAAAAACAAGCTTTCTGTAGAGCTATTAAGCTCCACACTCAACACAATGCTATATAAGAAAGTAAGCAAGCATGAAAGAAATCCTCCAGAAAAATTGTATGATTTTTTTTTGTTATCCAGTTCTCAAATGTTTAAGTTATACAACAAGGGTTGAAATGATACCCCAAGTAAGAATATATGTAAGGGAGTAGATGGGGGACATAGAAGTACCATAAAAAAATAACATGCACTATGAAACTTCCTCGAGAAATGATATATTCTTGGAATACATACATAACAAGAAAACCAACTTTGTTGATGAAGGAAGATCATAAGATGATTTGAATGTTGTGAACGATAACAAGCAAGCACTGTAGGAGGATGTTTTGTAGTATAGTTTCCAATATTTAGTGTTTCTAATATTTTCACATGTTTTTGGATTTTGTGAGTTTTAAATGTTTAGGATTTTCAAGGTTTTTGTGAATGTATTTGATTTTTCAAGGTTTTCTGAAACCATGTATAGGAAAAACCAAGCACCAAGATGCCCCTAACTAGAGATGATAATATACAAGGGAGAATCTGTGCATATATACAAGAATAGGATTAACCGAGATCAAGACAAAGAGGAAAAATTTAATAGTAAAACACACAAATGATAATGTGGAGACTAGGAAGAAGTGACCATTCCCTAAAGATGAGGTGCTTGTGAACAAAAATCCTCCTATGGTGCTAGAAACCAATTTTCACCAAAGGACCTATCCAAAGTTCCAAAATTGTGTGGTTTTCACTCTTGGACTAATTTATTCCTCTTCACTTTTTTTTCTTTTTTTTTTATTTTTTTGATTTGTTTTGATTTTTTGATTTTTTTAATTTTTAAAAGTTCTTCATGCTCGTGTGTAGAAGTGCTTGAGATGCATGGAATACATGGGATCTCTAAGCTCATCACCCTCGGAGTTAGGCAAGTTTATAAACACCAGAACCAAATTTAGCCATCACAATGTATGGCCCTAACCAATTAGGCTCAAACTTACCTTTATTTTCATGTTCCTTAGAAGTATTGAATTAATTTTACCCACTTCAATTCAAAAGGGATGATGCGGTTGTTGTAGCATTTGGGAACTTGATTTTGATACACTTTGAGAAGATCCAAAGCATGGATGTTGTTGGTACCCAAATCGGTCCTCCCTTTGTTGTTAGATAACATCAACCAAATGTTTAGAAGATGATAGATCTAGATTAGTGTCGTTTTATAGCCGGGGAAGGATCTCATCGTCTCTTTGTCATTCAAGCTTGGAGGAATCAGGTAGCACCATATCAATGGTATTACCTACCCTCCCGCTTTAGGTCGTTCCTTTAGCCAAGGTGAGAGGACCCGTTATGTAGTCTATAATTGCAAGAGGAATGGATGTATCAACAATATTTGGCTCTCTTTTGTGAAATACTTGAGAAATAACTTTGGGAAGACATGGTCAATTCAACAAACGCTAACTCTCATGAGTTGTAGCTTTTAGACAGTGCTGATGTCTTCTAACCAAAGCTTAGACTAATAAAGACAGTAAGGGACAAAATTGCTTTGGAATTTTGTTGTTTTTAATGAGACAAGCATGGACAATTCTGGTAGGATTAGTTAGTTTTGGACGTATCTGATTTGGGGAATTAAACAGTAAAAAGTTGATTATACTAGATTCCATAGAAAATTCAACAAATGTTAGGATATCTACTAAATACAAGACAAAGAAACCTCAAAATAGCTCAAAATGATCTTTCAACTAGAAGATGTATGTTTATAGAAGCCCAAAAACACACGAGTTTCACACAATCTTTAAAGGTTCAAACATAAAATCTCATCTTGAAGATTTAATTAAACATCAAAGATGCACTATTTATCATGCCTAAGATACAATCAAAGACTTATAAGAAATATTTAACATATTGGTGAAATAGTGATTTTAAAATTGTTTATTACACAAATGAACTGATAGCTCTTCTTAATAGTGCAATTTCAATTTCCAAAATGCTACTATAATGATAAAGTTACGTGTGACTTACAGGATCCCTAAAATAAGATTACAACAGAGCATGAATAAATATTTTATAGTATATCATCTTGACGGCATATATAACAATGCTGCTCATTATTAACACCATTAATTCAAGACTCATAAAATTTATCAACAAGGGAAAGTAAATATACATTCTCAATGCTTTTCAATGGCTTTGGACACTTGTAAACATCTTGACATGATGAAATTTGAAGGCATAAATAAAATAAAAATTTCTTAGATAAGATCTTAGAAAAATGGTTTTTTTCTCACTCTCTTTTCTTTAAACAACTCTTAGAAAATTTTAACCCCCTTTCCTATGAGAGTATTCTCATCGCTTTTATACAATTCCATCCCTATTTTATTTTCAATTTTCCCCCCAAAAATGTGGATATTTCAAAAGTATATTCTTTTTATCAAATTCCAGTGTAAAGAGTATGGGCCTTCTTCATTTTTCTCTTGTCATATATGATTAGGACATCATGTCATTTCTTGTGGAAAATGATTTCATAATTCCTTCCACTTGGTGATTGGATGGTTGCTTCTAATATATTTTGAGCACTCCCAGGTGACCTGAATTGACAGACACTTTTCATCTACTATCCAAAGATACATCTTGGGTGTTTTGCATTCCTTCTTACGTCTTCTTGGTTTAATTATCCCACGTGGTTCTTGTCAAATCTAGTGAATTCATCAATCATGCTTGTTCTAGGATTTACTTCAACTTTTAAATTTTCCTCGTGCGGGTTGAGAAAGATATTCCTTTATCTGGTGGAAATGATTTCTTTCAATTCAATCAATCTGTGCCAATTCTACTATAAAACCAAGTTTCATCCCTTCAATGAGATGCATCACTCTTCTTATCCTGTAAGTGAGGAAATGTTTCATAATTTTCTACCGAGACATGGCACAAGTACTTGTGGAAAATAGTTTTAAGGAAATATCATCAAAATATTTGAATCAAATCATCAACCCGCATGGTCCTAATGAGGCTTTCAATATGGCCTTGTTTGACATAAAATTTGTAGGAGACACCGAGAGGGCCCTTTACTTATTAGCAATCTAACTCACACTCCTCGGAAGGCTGATCATAATCGGTCTTGTTTTCTCATCCTTTCAATCTATGTATTTTCATATCTTTCGGTGTGAAAAATAGAAAAATCTTGAAGACCTAAAGAAATTCGGCTTAAAAGGAGGCCTCAAGTGTGTGGGAAAAATTATTTTCAGTGTCCCTTTTTATTTGATGAAGAACTTTTGTTGAAGGAGATCCCTAAGAAATCCTATGTATCTTGTATGAAAATTCTTCCACCGATATGGTGCTGTCATTTCTCACAAAATAATTGAATCGAGAAGAGGATTATTTATCTAGAAAAGGGTAAGCCAAAACAGGTGTAATTAGAACCACACAGAGAGCCAATACCAACTTTAGGGAAGATTAGGGAAGATTCAAGCTCCTAACCACAAATTATGATTTCTGATGGAGAAGAAGAGACATCCTTGTCTACTTGCTTCTCTAGAGTGGAAATTGTTTCTACTGGGGACAATAGGGGCAAGTTTTCCATTCGGTCATCCAATTGTTCAATGCATCATGCTCCTCTATTAGAGCATGAATTTTTGGGACCTCGGCCAGTTCCTTCTCCAAGAGAATGCCCACCCCACACAAGGAGATGGGAAGCTAGATCTAGCTCAAGACCTTGTAACCCACCCGACCCTCACTTGATCGGCACATCGGCGCGCGGTGCAGGCGCAGCCTTTCTCTTCCAATCACTCCAAATGTTCCCTCTCAATCTGCTCCTATTAAATCTACCCTTCATAAGGGGAAAGGGAAAAGAACATTCTTCATAGGAATTTTGGATCTTTTAGACTAAATATCTTCTTATTAGAATAAAATTTAGCTAGAAAAGATTATGGAAAGTCCCAAAATGACTCTTGATTCTCGATGGGTATGGGGATGTCCCGAGAATCTAGCAGGGTCCATTATATTTGTCCATACGACACATGGATCAAATGAATTCATGTTGAGGAAGAACAATTTGTTGAGTGAAGGGTCTTTGAGCATTATGTTTGTATTTTATGCCTTTGTTTTCAATTATGTAAACAAACCCTTTTACCATGGGTTGGGGCCCCTATAGAATCCCCATTTTGAATTATATTTGAGACTACTTTCAAATAATGTCACATCTAAATTTTCATTTTTGACATGCAATTATTTTCTATTCCTACATTAAGGACTCTCTAGCTTAGTATTAGCACCGATAATGAAAAGAAACCACCACTTTGTATTCAATGGTTCTCAATCATGCACTTTGCCTCATCCTCTTAGTGTATTACATTATTTCAAACCTGATGCAACTCATTCTAAAGAGACTTCCTATTTCATGGTGATTTTCAACCCTCCTTATATTGTCTTCTTAGTTCGCAACACTATCCTTGAGTTGTGCAACTCTAAACATAAATTCATGGGGATTTCCTTCCTTCATGGGCCTTTCCTTTTTCTAAATTGTGCCTAGGTGACACATGGAAACATCCGCATCCTCCCCCTTTCTTTGAATTTTCATCTTACTTTGGACTACCTTGCTACGCATAAGCCACATGGTGGATGCTCATGAATTGGGGTCTGACTTGCTATACCTTTTCAAAGGTGCATCAAGGAAACATGTGGACACCCTTCCTTTCTTCTGCATGGACTATCCTTTTAGTGGTTTCTGAATTTCATCTTTGACCATCTATCGAGTTTATAGAAATCTTTTGCAGCCTATAATTCATACTTGGGACAAGTGAGGTAACATTTGAAAATGAAAAAAGTTAGAGGGATTTTCCAATGATGGCATACCTTTATGATCCTCAACCATAAAAGAGGATTTTCACAACATAGAGACCAGATTCCACATGATTCGAGTCATGAATTTTCCCCTCAACATATACACATTTTAAAATAGATCAATTGGACATGAGGAATTTGAAGGAAATACTCAAAGGAAAGGGGAGAGATTATTCAAGCTCTAACATTGGCTCCGACTCAAGGATGGGTACCCCTTGTGGGTGCCACAAGAACTATTTAATGCGCAGACTCAAGTGCTAAAACTCCATTGGGCTAGGGAGTCAAAAAAGCACACATTGTTGCCAAAAATGAAAAAAATAAACCGAGGAATGAGGCAACCGATCACTACAAACCAAGGAAAGAAAGAGGAAAACAAAAACACAAACAAAAAAACATGAAAATAAAGAAGGAAAAATATACACTGTACATTGGTTCATACCTTACTCCAAAAGCTAATCAAGAAAATGCTTCAGGTGCCTACCATTAACAGGAAACTCGAGAAAATATCCATCCAAGTATTTCAAAAAGAAATTATGTTCACCAATCCTGATATTAATGGAATAAGGGACCATCCATAATGCAACAAAATTTATTTGTTTTCTGTTATCCTCATGTCTATTGTCCCATAACAATACAAGATCCCCAATGTTGAAAATTATGGAGTCACCTTTTTGTCAAATAATTTTTTGAGCTTTTCCCTAAACTTCAAATGCCTTTAGTGGGATTCTCATCTTTCCTCATCAAACTTAATGATTTGGTTTATTCTTGCATTATAAGGGCTAACTTCCTCATCTTCAAGCTATTGGATGAACTGATAAGAAGACAATTGCAGGTGTAAAGGAAGGAGGGCTTGGACTCCATAAACTAGCTCAAATGGACTTTTCCCAGTGGCTCTCTTAGTAGTAATTCTATCTTCCCAAACAAAAAACTTCAACTGCTCCCCCAATTTCTTTTGTTGATTTCTAATGTCCTTCTAATTATCTTCAATAAATTTTTGTTGCTTGATTCAACCTGTCCATTGCCTTGTGGGTTATAATTAGATGCATATGTTAATTTTATACCATATTCTTCACACACAAAAACTAATGGTTTAGCTTAGAAACTCATGGCATTGTCAACAACTATCTTTGTGGGTACACCAAACCTACAAATTATATGATTCAAGATGAAATCAATAACAACCTGATGAGTCACCTTCTTAGTGGGGATAGCTTCAACCCATTTGGTGAAATAATCAGTAGCCACCAATATCCATTTGTGGCCTGCACTGGAAGGTTATGATATTTCTCCTACAAAATCCATACCCACTGCTTGAAAGGAGCCTCAATTGATACTGGTTGTAGAGGGAGAGCACCAGAAGCCTTCATTTTCCTTGAAAAATATTTGACAACTTTCACATTTTCTTACCAATAAGGTTATATCCTTGAAAAGTGTGGGCCACCAATATCCTGTCATCGATATCTCTTATGGGAAGTTGCTCTTATGACAAAATGCCCCCACACCCCCCCATGAAAGTCTGAAATTAACCTGGGGGCTTCATCCTCCATAACACATATGAGAATAACCCCTTCATGATTTTTCCAGCCAACCCATAATCAATGATGATATATTTTTGGGAGGCTAACTTGAGTGTCCTTCTTTGATTTTTATCTAAATTCCCCAGACATTCCAAATTTCTAAGGTAAAATATGATGTTTTTGTACCATATAGAATTGATCAACTTCTCATGTACCTCCACATCTCCTCCTTCTACCTCATTTACTTCCATCACTTGTAAGTTTCTTTCTACCATTAGCTTTGCTAAGCCTAGACCTCTAACCAATTTAGTGGTTTGAACATCCATATCATATTCCTGCAATTTGTTCACCCATCGACATATTTTGTTGGAAACTTCCATCTCTAATAAAATGTCTTTGACCATTGTATGAGGAACATAAGCTATGATATTTAAGCTTAGAATATATGGCCTGAAAGATTTTTTTCTCTAACCAAGGCAAAACCTATTTTTCCATAATGGTGTATTTTAACTCATCTCCTTGTAATGATTTACTGAAAAAAGAAATTGGCCTTTCATTTCCCTCCTCATTTTTTTGCAATAACACAAATGCAATGGTATTTTTAGATGCAAAAGAGAAAATTTGAAAAATCTTCTTATAATCAAGGGCGATAAGACAGAGGCATTTTTAATGCCTCTTTGATCCCAGTGAAATCTTGGATAGCTTCATCCTCCCATTTAATAATTTGATCCTTCCTCAACATCTTCATGATAGGGATAGTCATTTCCACAAAATTGGAAATGAATCTTCTTATGAAATTGATTTGGCTGAAAAAAGACTAAATACCTTTCTTATTCTTAGGGATAGGAACTTTCCCAATAGATTCCACTCTCTCAGGGTCAATCATGATCCCTTCTTTTGATATGATATGCCCAAACAATTTGGCCTTCTGAACCCCAAAATGAAATTTTTTAGGATTCAACGAGATACCATATTCCCTACACCTCTGTAACATCTTTTCCAAATGTTGCAAATGATCATCCCTTTTTCTTGAAAATATTGTCACATCATCCGGTATACAGCTATAAAATCACTTATATATCTAGAAAATTCCACATCCATAGCTCTTTGAAAGTGGCACCAACATTCATCAAACCAAATGGAATTCTCACGTACACATAAGTACCCCAAGGAGTGGTGAAAGAATTTTTATTCATTCTGATTGCTTCACAACCACTTGGTTATATCCCAAGAATCCATCTAATGTAGATAATAGTTCTGACCCAATGATTAATTGCAACATATTATCCATGTTAGGCAATGGATAATTATCTTTCATTGAGGCCTTATTCATATTTCTAAAATCTACACAGAGTCTTATATCCCCATTCTTTTTCTAATTGGTACTAAATTTTCCATTACTCGTAGGTTGTATAATACATACATATCTAAGTTTATTGAGTTCTTCTTGCATTTTCAGGATAAGAGAGGATTAAATCACCTCTATTTTTTTCTAAATGGCTTGATATTTGGTTCTAAAGGTATTTCATGTTGGAAAATATCCTCCCTATATGCCTTCAATTTTGAATATGACCATGCTAAGCAATCCTCTTACTTTTTTAACAAATAGACATATGACTATTTTTCTTCTTTACTCAGGTTATTGCCCAACCATATTTTTCTAGGTTTACCATCAGTTTGCAAGTTATTTTCCTCCACATATCTTTAGGATGACATATGCCTATTAACAATGTGGTCAGTATTATCAAAGTTTGACTCTAATGTAACCAAACCTCTTGGAATAGTATTGGTTTTTAATTGAATAATATCTTTTCCAAATAGAGTCTCTTTACCCTCATAAACACAAACCACTGGCTCCCAGTCCATATTCTAATTTGTGAATTCTCCTTCATTTTGTAGAAACCTTTGAACCTGGGCATCATCTTCAAAAACTTGCCAATGTTTGACATTGTCAGGGACAAATGGTCTTGTCAATACTTCTATATCATATTCACAATAAGGAGACATTGTACAATTTTCAAATATGGATCCCAATACTTCTAACCTATTTTCAGTAGTATTTTTATTTTTTTTCATGGTATATTATATTGAAATAATCAAACATTTCAATAAAATCCCAAACTACATGCTTATACTATTTCATTCTTTGATTTTTGGTTGCATATAATTTCCTAACTTGCTTGACTACCAATTCTGAATCTCCTTTGACAACCACATCTTTGATACTATACCTCCAAGCAATCCTTAAGCCTAAAATTAGTGCTTCATATTCTACAATATTGTTAGTACATTCAAACTTAAGTTTAAAGGAAAACTTGAAAGTCTCATGATTTGGGGACACAAGGAAAAATCCAGCACCATTCCCTAAATTAGAACAATCTCCATCAAACATTAAAGTACGAGGATGCCCATTTACTCTAGATACTTACATTTATTTATTTCATTCTCATTGAAATCATCATAACCCACAAAATTATCAACATCCACATTAGTATGCAACACCTCATAAGATGCATTCTTAAGATCCTCAATCAGATGCAACATTCCTTTTTCTCCACATAGTTTAACAAGGCCTCCTTCTATTGGTACAGTCACATATAAAAAATCCATCTACACACTCCCTCCAACACTAGCAACCCATTTCCTTGACAACAACATTGCCCATTTAGCAGGACAATCCATAATGACTACATTCATGGTTAAACACTTGTCCGATAAGCTTCCAATTACACTACCAATCCTTTGACATACCTAATCACCGGTACTTTTCTTGAATCCATAGCAGTGCAATTTCCAAAATCTATTGTTACTTTGATATTCAATTCATTCATCACTTCAAGGGGCATCACATTACAAGAGGCCCCTGAATCAAACATGCAATTGTGCACTAACCTATCTTTTATGATCAAAGTAGTATAAAAGGGTCAACATCAAGTTGGGATTCAACAAGAGAAGTTCCCAAATATACCTCGGTGGTTCTCCCAAATCTTCTAATACTTGAGGTACTTCCAATTCTATAATGACATGGGGAGTATCCACATGATTCACATTTTTACATGAGGGTAGTGCATCCTCTTTGAACCCCAAGTACTCAAATGCTCTTTTTCTATGTTCATGTATCCAAATTAATTCAATAATAGGAATTGTGACTTTTATCTGACTCAAAATATGGGCAATATCACATGGGACATATTTGGGTAAGATCGTGTTAGGAGGAAGAGTAACGGTTCCTTTTGGTGGTACAAGAATTTTTAAATTTTGGGCATGAAATGGTGTATAAGTTTTATTTGGGACAATCAGACCCTTAGTTGGTGTATCCTTCTTAGAAAACTCATTTGGGACATTGGTAAGAATCAAGGTCTTTGGTTTGGGCTATAGTCCTCCTCCTTTGACAACAGAACTTTTGAGATTGTATTCCTTTTCTTGAGAAATATTTGCATTCATGATTAATTTCCTATCCTCCTCCGAAGGGACTCCTCGATTGGGTAATTTAAAAGCATGCACCATATAAATCTCAACATCATTATTAGGAGAAAGGGGAACACCGTGATGCACCTCTAGAAACTCTTTGCATTTCTTATGCTTATCATTTCATTATAAATAGATCCTTATTGTGGAATATTAGAGAACTCCATCATACATATATTTCCGTAAGTATCATCATTACTAACCTATTCACTTTATTCAATAGGTTAACAAGGGAATGTGGCCAAAAACACCTATCACACCATTCAATAGAATGATTTTATTCCACCATGACAACTCTAGTAGTCAAAGGATCATGGATCTATTTATTTTCTCTAAGGTATTGTTTATTTCCTCACCCCATGTGTCCCTTTCATTTTCCATCTATTATATGATCACTTCTAAGATGATTTCCAAATCTATCTTAGTCCTGTGATTTGTGCTTGACCTTGAAAAAAATTCCTATTCCCTTTTCTACTCGACAAGATTATAAGATATTTCTTTACCTACTCTAGCCAAAGTCCTCACAACCTCCTCCAGATCCACTTTGCCTTGTTTGAATGAGGTCTATTAGAAATATACAATTTGACACCCTCCTCATTAGGGGTTTTCCAATTTCCTTAATATTGTTTTTTATTTGCAAGGCCATTATGAAATCATACCTTAAATATTCAAGGTTCTTATCTCTCAAATAATAAACAACTTTCTTGTCAAAAGCATCAAAATATTTAATTAGGTAGGAGTCATCACTAGGCCTCAAAATTATGGGTAGTCTATTTAAAGTCTTATTGAATATGGTATTGAAGTCCTGGATTTTTATATTTTCAAACTCAAACAAGAGGAACCTTGGGTTTATCTTATCCCCATATTGTAGTTTGAAATAATTCTTCATCTCATCCATAAATTTATTGAGTTATCTCGGAAAGATTTGTATGAATCACGCGCATCTTCTTCAAGAGTATGAAAGAATAGATTTATATATACATCTTCATATTATATTTTGAAATCCTCTATCATATTAACAAAAAGTCTCAAATGATGATCACTAGTGATGGAAATATTTCCCAAAAATTTAGGAAACCTATTTCTTACATCTTGTGGTACAACATTAGGATGCTCAACCATGCCCCTAAAATTTATTGGTCCAAACATGTTGAAAAAAAAATAGGTCTAGGTTAAGTCTAAGCCATTTTATTTTGAGGAGGTGATCCTACATGAGGATTAAGACAGTGTGGGACCAAGTTTCTTTGGGATACAATGTATGATCTTCAAAGTAAATATCCTCTAGTGACTCGGTTTCAAAAAAAAACCTACAAGTATTGAGTGATAAAGGAAAGAAATGAGGGACACCTATTCTAGATACAAAATATGGCCCTTCATCGATTGGAGTATTTAAATTCACCCAAGGACTATTTGATTCTGAATTATTTGAAGATGTAGGATAATCCTCAACTATAGGTTGATCACTTTCCATGACCGGTACTACCTTCCTGTCTTAACTCTTGATCCCCTAATGCTTTCCAAAATTTTCTCTTTTGGATTTATTTTCCCAAGCTCTGGAAATAATTTTCTAGTAGGATCCTTGTTAAAGAAATACCTTCTTCCTTCCATCTTTGCAAATATTAACAACAAATCTTAATTGAAAAATATTAAGACACTAACATTTACAAAAAAATTCAAACCAACAAAGTCAACACCAAGTATTTTCATCTTAGATGTGCTAAAGATTTGTAAGTAACATGTAAAGTTCCTATCAATACTCAATTTATACAAAAATTGATAGATCTGATCATCCTTTGTCAATATTTATCACTAGCAATACAAATCTAGTGTAACATTCACTTAAACCAGAAATATTACATAATGAACTTCTGATCTTGCTCAATCTTTACAAAAATTAACAAAGGATGAAGTTTAAATAATGTATTTACATCTAAACATGTAAAAATAATTACCAGAGGTTAGTATGTATATGTATTTTCACCAATAGTTCTCCGGTGTCAAAAGGTGTCAAATCGGTGTTGGTACCCAACTTGGTCCTCCATTTTGTCGTCGGGAAGGATAACATCTCTTTGTCAAAGCCGGATGTTTAGAAGATGATAGATCTAGATCGAGTCATTTTTAGTAGGTTGGGAAGGGATCTCATCATCTCTTTGTCACTCACTCAAGCTCGGGAAGGAATCGGTCACTTAGTAGCATTGTGATGACTACTAAAGATAGGGCATATGACCTACCCTCCTACTTTAGGCTCTGCCTTTAGCTAGGGTGAGAGGACCCATTATGTAGTCTATAATTGTGAGAGGAATGGATGTATCAACAATATTTGGAACTCTTTTGTGAAATACTAAAGAAACAACTTTGGGAAGACATGGTAAATTCAAAAAGGAAAAAAAGCCCTCTCACAAGTTGTCACTTCTAGGAAATATAGACATCTTATAACCAAACCTTAGACTACTAAAGATAGTAAGGAACCTTAGACTACTTATGGATTGAAAGGAGGCTAGAAACTGCAACCATCTTGACATGATTAAATTTGAAGGCATAAAGAAAAAACAGGTTATTTTCTTAGAAAAATGTCCCTATTTATGTGATGAAGAATTTTTGCACAAAGGAGATACCTAAGGAATCATATGTATTGTATGAAAAGTATTCCATTGATACATTATGCATCATTTCTCAAAAAATAATTGAATTAGATATCTTTTGAGAGGATTATTTTCTAGAAAAGGTGTTGGGTGTCGTGCAAGGTTTAATTATCCCACATGATCAAATCTAGCAGTGCTAGAATTGTGGAGAAGGAAATCTAAAGAATCAAATCCACCCAGGACCCTTGACTTATCGATAACTTACTCAATTATTATGAAGAATTAGTTTGAAGGAAATCTAAGGACTGTGCTTAAGAAATCATATGTTTTGTATGAAAAATTCCATTGATACAGGCTCATCGCATTTGTCATTTGAAATCTAATTAGAAAAAGTCAAGGAAATCTAACCACTACAGATCCACCAAATTTAGGGAAGAGAAGGGGTGAGTCAAGATCCTAACCCCAATTATAATTTATGATGGAGAAGAAGATACATCCTTATCTTCTCGCCACTCTAAAGAGAAAATTTATTCTTCTAGGGACAACAGGACTTGTTTTTGTTTGGCCATCCACTCGTTTAGTGCATCACACTCCTCTTTTAGAGCATGAATTTTTGGGACATTGTCCAATTCCTTATCCAAGAGAAAACCCACCCCACACAAGGATATGGGAAGCTATATCTAGCTCAAGACCCCATAACCCACTTGACCCGCTAGGTGCAGTTATTTCTCTTCCAATCACTCTAGATGTTCCCTCTCAATCTACTCCTAGTAAATATACCCTTCATAAGGGGAAAGGGAAAACAACATTCTTCATAGGCGGTTTGTATCTTTTTAGACTTGGTATCTTCCTATCAGAATAAAATTGAGCTAGAAACGATTATGGATAGTCATAGAATGACTCTTGATTCTTTGATGGGCATGGGGATGTCTTGGGATCTAGAAGGGTCCATTATATTTTCCACACAACATAGGGATCAAATGAATTCATGTTGAGGAAGAATAAGTTGTTGAAAAAACTTCCCCACTTTGGAAGGAAGTTATGAAGGAGTGAAGGGTCCTTGAGAATTATGTTTTTATTTTATTCCCTTGTTTTCAATTATGTAAATAGAACCTTTTACCATGGGTTGGGGCCCCTATAGAATCCCCATTTTGAATTATATCTAAGACTACTTTCAAGTGATGTTACATATAAATTTTCATTTTTGACATGTAATTCTTTTATGTTCCTGCTTTAAGGACTCTATAACTTAGTTTTAGCACCGATAATGAAAAGAAACCACCACTATGCATTTAATGGTTCTCAATCATGTGCTTTACCTCATCCTCTTAGTGTATTGCATTATTTCAAACCTGTTGTAGCTCATCCGAAGAGCAACCTATTTCATGGTGATTCACAACCCTCCTCACACTGTCTTCTTAGTTCACAACATTATCCTTGAGTTGTGTGACTATGAAAATCAGTTTTAGGGATTTCCTTCCTTCCTCAAGCCTTTCCTTTTTCTAAATTACACCTAGCTGACATGTGGAAGCATCTACATCATCCCCTTTCTTTGAATTTTTAGCTTACTGGGACTACCTTTCCATGCATAAGCCACATGGTGGATGCTCATAACTTAGGGGGTTGACTTGCTATACCTTTTAAAAGGTGCCTTGGGAAACATGTGGACACCATTCCTTTATTCCATGGGGACTATCTTTTTAATAGTTTCTAAATTTTGTCTTTGACCATCCACCAAGTTTATAGAAATATTTTGCAGCCTGTAATTCATACTTGGGACAAGTGAGGTAACATTTGAAAAGGAAAAAGTTAGAGGGATTTTCCAATGATGGCATACCTTTATGATCCTCAACCATAAAAGAGTATTTTCACAACACAGAGACTAGATTCCACATGATCTCGAGTCATGAATTTTCCCTCATCATATACACATTTTAAAACAGACCAATTAGACACAAGGACTTTGAAGGTAATACTCAAAGGAAAGGGGAGAGATTATTTGAGCTCCAACAGAGGCATTTTTCATCAAATAATTCAAGATATATGATTAAATAAAATGTGGAAGAATGGTAGTTATTCTAAACTAGTAACAATAGTAAATAACAAAGAAATAAATATAGAAAGTGACCTAAGTAACTAGGCTAATGAAAATAAAAACCGTAATGTGTAAGAAGAGTGAGGAAATGACTTAGCTGATTCGGAGGATGATCTGGAATGTGTCATAAAATAAATCAAATATTCTAGAAGAACTAACGAGCATGCAAAGGTCCCAAAAAGGAAAAATATGAGATGTTTTTCTAGATTGTGGCACTGGGAGTGGATCAAGGTGCTGTGGGCATCCTAGTCTAAGTTTTGAGCACCCCGGTCTTTGCAGGAGTTCTAGAAACCAGATTTTAGGGTCAGATGATGATGTAAAGCCTTTTATTTCTATCACATGTAATTTTATACATTGTGTTGAATGTTACCAATGATCAATGATGAAAGATAAACCCATAAAAACCCAAAACAAGCTTCAAGCCCTAAAAATAAAAATTCAAATGAAGGGGCTTGGATGTCATTAGTTGCCACAATAGTGGACTTACTAATGAGCATTGTACTACATCTCATAATTGATGTAGTTCTATATGTGTGCATGTGCAATCATGCCCTAGGTGATCTTTTTCCTATCACACTTTGTGAAAGTAGTGAGCATTAACTATGGGTAGAAATGTAATAGAATGGTGAATTGAACAGAATAAAATTCTCTCCTATGTAGTGTGATGTAGATGAACCAGCCTTGTACCTTTTGATGGAGCTAGATGGATGTAAATGGAGTCTTTGATGGAAGTAACCTTAGGTGATGATAGTAGTTCTTAGTGCTTGGTCCCTCATTATGGTCTCATAATTTTATATTTATATGGTACTCTTGTTCTACTTTTGTAATTAACCCTAAAGAGGTCGATCGCTAAAAAGATAGAATGTTGACATGACTAGAAAGTGCCTAAAAAGTGGCAGGAAAGTGTAAAAAGGATAAGGGCTCCCTAACTAGTACTAGGGCACTTTTCGGCACCCCGTATTTATCTTGGGCATCCCATTCAAATATAAAATATCATAGAATGATAGAAATAGAATGGGCAAGTATGTGTGAGAGGTTGGAAGTGATAACAAAAATCAAAGTATAATGTCCAAAATATGGGGGTTAATTAGTACTTTATTCACTCAAAAATCATATGAATAGTAGTATAAGACCAAGACTAAATAATACCCAAAGTGCGTGATTTAGTGTCTAAATTTTCCCCCACTTTATGTTGGTGAGAAAATGCTCAATAACATAAATTAGATAGAGATGCGTACCTAATGTCCATGTAGAGTGATGTAGAAAATGTGCCGAAGGACTAGACAAAGTGTGGAGTGACAAAAATATGATGGAGTGTGGAAAATAAAGATGCAAAAATGCAAAAAGTGATGAGAGTGAACCTAGGGTGGAAACACGTGTGTAGTTGTTGATGTATGTGATGCACATGTATGTTAGTATGAGGTATGTGCTACCGCAAAATGTTGTTATTGACACCATTGTTTTTTTGTTGACTACTTGCTTCTCATATGGTCGGACCTGTAAGGAGAAGATGATTAAGAAGTAAAATACGCATGTATATATGTAAAAATGCATGTAAAAGACACATAGATATGTATGTAAGAGTATGTAAATGTAAAATACACAAATGAAAAATGGAACATGTGCACCTAATCCATGATGAGAGAAAGGGTGTAGAAAGAGGATATCATGTCTTGGGTTTTTGGGAAATCCGACACCTTAGGACAAAAAAATTATAGGGAGGAATTCCATTGTATCCTCCAAACTTTAACTACTTCCTTGAACATGTATGAAGAGATCTTTTTACTGCCTAGTTTTTTTGGGTGATCGTCTGATACAACTAGCTTAAGTAATGTAGAGAGGAATTCATGTTATATCCTTTAACTCCGTAAATTCTCCCCAAAATTCTAAGGACTAACATGTCCCGTAAAATATGTTGTGTATGGGGTTCATAGACTACTCTGAACCCACTTACTATATAACCCACAATGCCAAGGGTAGAAACTAAACTGAATTTAATCGGTGTAGAAATTTTGTATAGTATTTAAACCCCAAATGATGACCCCTCTTTTAGAGCGCATGCGACATCGCTGATAGGAGAATATGGCCCCAAAAGAGGACCAACTACATGAAATTTGTAACTCTTCCTTGCAGGGGGAAAGAATACACTTGGTAGAGACCAAGGCATGCACAAACATGAGGCTAGCCAAAGACAAGTGTTAGTACAAAAAACATGCATGTATAAGACAATATGTAATCTACACAAATAGTGTATAAGATACCAAGAAATATAGTAATGTAAACACACAAGAAGATAAAGTAAGCCATAAAAAGTGGGATGAAAACATGGGACATCACTCATGATGTCACAAGACATGCAAGGCCATCATGGTCACATACAACAAACAAGTGTGCACACCAAACAAAGGGCAAGGCCCACATATAATAGCAAACAATAGACAAACAAGTACAAACAATAGATAACCATGGAAGAAAGTAATCTTGTGAACAAATGTTGCACATGAAGCACTGTTAGCATGTTAGAAAGATAACTAGTATGTCAAAAGTATGTATAACCATGTAATATAGAGTGCTAAGTACAAAATGAAACAATAACACATGTGAGACAAATGTGGATGCCCCAGTGACCAATGTAGGATGGGTAGAAGGAAGGAATCCATACGCATGCAAAAACATGAATCTATGATCACAACTAAGAAAATGCGTGAATGCACATGTGTGTATGGTATAGATAAATGACATACAAGAGATATAACTAGAATATGTAATAAGATGACCATATACAAGTAAATGTAAACAAGAATAAAATCAACCAAGATATGCAACATGTTGTGGATGGGTGGAATGGAATGCAAGATGGAATGATAGGAGCCACGTGCCCCCTGAGTGAATGGAAATATATGCAGTGATGTTCATTTGATTTTCCCCCTCAGAGTGATCAAGAATGAATCATAAACGAGAGTGCATAATCAGGAAATGGTCAAAATGTGTGGTGTGTCTCATGTGTTGTGATGAGTTTGTATGTATATTGATGAGATGAAACATAGAAATGATGTGTATGTGAGCCTTATAGCCAAATCATATATCAAAAACAAGATGAATGAAGGAGTGATGATTTAGCCTAAAACATATATCACTACAAGATGAATAGAGGGAGTGGTGATGTATCCTAAAGCTTGTACCACTACAAGATGAAGTAATGGGTGACCATTTATCCTATAGCATATGTCACTAACCTAGGAATGTCACATGATGGGAGGTCGAATGATGAACGTGTAAGTATGATAAGGTCCATTTGATTTGTAAAATGATTAACTAAAATTGGAACTGAATGCAAGGAAGTGGTAATCCTAGTTAATCTAATTAGGAGGACTAAAACATTGTAATAAAAGACTAAAACAATATGAAATAAATGCAAGTAAACTATTCTAAGTGAAATAAAACCCTAAATGTGTAAGAGAAGGGAGAGAAATAGCTTAGCTAATTGGTAGTGGTATCGCAGTGTCTCGAGAATAAAATCGGTAGTGTAAATGAACACTCGGGGACCACAGAAGGAAAAATATGAAGGATTTGAAGTGACTGGGGCACCTAGAAGTGTACTAGGGAACACCGGGGTACCCTAGTCTACAATTTGAGTGCTTTGAACACTATAAATGATCAAAACTTGTAATTGGTATGGTCACAAGTTGGTTCTAAACCTTCCTGTTTGTCACATTGGATCTATCAGATGAGATAGAAAATGACTTGTAATGCAAAGAGAAGTATCAAACCCTAGAAAAATAAAATATACATATGAATGGGTCAGATTGACCTCATCCACCAAGCTAGTAGACTTATCACTGAGCGCTACACTACATTTCAGACCCGGATGTAGTTCTAGTGAGTGTGTGCATGTCTTTCCTAGGTGCGCTCTTGTCGGTCGTACTTTGTGAATTAGTGAGAAATAGTAACTATAGAAAATTTAAATATCATGTGTGCCTATAATAGAATAAAATCCCCCCCCCATGAAGTGTGTGTGTGATGTAGATATCCTAGCCTTGATGCATGAAACTATGTGGATGAAAGTGATGCAATGGATGCATCCCTAGATGAAGTGATAGTAGTGTGTAATACTATGACATAGGACCATCATTATAGTCTTATAAATTTATATTTATAGGGCTCTCAAGCTTAATTTCATAATTAATCTGAAAAGGTCCGATTGAGAAAAGATAAAGATGACCAAAAACTAGAAATGATCCAAAAAGGAATTAAAGGGGATTTTCATATATCGGGCACCCAAAGTGGGACCGGGGCACCCAGGCACCCCAAGATAGGTCAGCGCCTAATTTAGGGATAAAATATTAGGGTAGTTGTGAAATGGGAGGATAAGTGATAGAAAATACATGGGAACTATGAAATAAAATAGAAAATAAAGATGGACAAAAGGTGGGAAAATAAAGTGCATAATTTTTTGTTTATATATTTCCCCACTTTATGTTGGTGAGCGAAAGCTCAAGAACAAAAATTAGATAGAGATGCGTACCTAATATCCATGGAGAGTATATAAGAAGACGTGCTGATGGACTAGACTCAAGCATGGAATGACAAAAAAAAAAATGTGGAGGAGCGTGGATTCTAAAGATGAAAAATGCGCATAAAAAGTGATGAGAGTGAACATAGGGTGGAACACATGTGTAGTTGTTACAGTGTGTAATGTACCTACATGGTTAGTATGGAAACTACCATTGTGGTGTGTTGTCACCGTTGTTGTTGTTTCCCCTAATTTTACTACTTATTTCTCATATGACGAACTGCAAGGAGAAAATGATCAAGTAGTCAAATATGTATGTATGTAAAACCATTGTGTAAAATACATATGTGTAAAGTAAACAGATGTAAAATATGCTAGAAAAAATTTAAATGAAACATGTGCACCTGATCCATGTCGAAAAAGGGTGTAGCATGATATCATGTATTTTCACAGTTTTTGGGTGATCTCACGACACCTCGGTGAAGAAGTGTAGGAGGAGGAATGCTCTGTGTCCTCAAACTCTAACTTCTTCTACCGAAAGTTTTTAAGAGATATTTGTATTGTCCTAGTTTTTGGGAAATCCGACACCATTGTACAGAGAAGTGTAGAGAGGTAAACCCACTGACCCCGAGCATGTAACCACTCCACAAAATTTCCAAAGGACACCATGTCCTATTAAGGCTACTATGTATGGAGTTCGTATATTGCTCTGAACTCACTCGTTGTGTATGAATTGGTGTAGATACATTGCATTAGTAGAAAACCCTCAATGATGCCCCCTCTTTGGGGGTGCATGCAATGACCCTGAAGGAGAATGCAGCCCCAAAAGAGGACCAACCATACTTTGACCTGTATAACTCTTCCCTTTATGGGGAAAGGGATGCTCTTGGTGGATATAAAGGCACACATAAAAGCGTATGGATAGCCAATACAAGTGTTAGTCTGAAAACACATGCATGCAATAAGTGTAAAATACGTAGACAATGTAGAAAAACTACCAAGCACAATAGTGTAAACATGCAAGAAACAACAAGAAGAACACACCTAACAGAGTTACAAACATGGGACATCATTCAATATGTCGCAAGACACGCAAGGCCATCATGACCGCAAATAATAGACAATTGTGCACACAAGTAAAGGTAAAATCACACATAAAAAGGAAAATAAAGTAGACAAGTAGACAAAAAGGTATTCATGGAAACATGTAATCCTACAAAACAATTGCTGCACATGGAACACCCCTCAACATGTTAGAGTAATAAAAATATGTCAAAGTTTTTATGAACAAGTAGTATAAGATGCTAAGTACAAAATGGAACAATAACACCTAGATAAGATGAATGTGGATACCCCTAGTGACTAGTATAGGAAGGGTAGAAGGCGAGCATCCATACCGTGTGTAGATTCATGTATTTACGATCACACTAAAAAAAGGTGTGAATGTGCATGTGTGTATGATAATGACATATAAGAAAGAAAGATAATATGTGTAATAAAGTGAGAATGAAAAACACTAGTAAGTAAGAGTAAATGCCACCAAGATAATGCAGTATGTTGTCGATGGATGGAATGGAATGCAATATGGAATGATAGGAGCAATGTGTCCCCCGAGTGTATGGAATTATATACAGTGAGGTTCATTTTGTTTTCCCCCTCATTAGTCAAGAATAAATTGTAAACAAGAGTGCATCATAGGGAAACGGTTGAGTAGTGTAGGTTGTGTCCACCGCATTATGTTGAGTGTGGATGTGTAGTGCTGATGAAATGTGGCATGTGGGGAGATGTGCATCAACCCTATAATGTAAGCGTATACCACGAATTGGTTGAATAAAGGAGTGATGATTTAGCCCTAAGTATATATCACTATGGGATGAGCGGTAGTAAGTGGTGGTGAAATAAGTGATTATTTAGAAAATGTGTGTGAACCCTATAGTCGAGGCATATATCATAACTTGTTGAATAGGTGAGTGATGATTTACCCCTAAGTGTATATCACTACATGATGGAATAAGAAGGTGACAATTGATCCTAGAGCATATGTCACTATGATATGGGTGATGAAATTGGATAGAGCATAAATGAGTTTACAGTGGATAACGGAAGGTGGTGGTTTAACACTAAGCGTGAACCACTACGTGATGAATAAAAATGATGTGGTGATTTAGCCTAAAGCGTATATCACTAAGTGATGAGTAGGATAAATGATTATGTAGTAGAATGATGTAGGATAGGATAATAGAGTGTGTGATGATAGGATGTAAGAGGAAAAATGAGAAATGGATGAAAAGAGTGGTGATGTAACCTAAGGTGTATACCACTACATGATGTGATGATGAGTGTGGGTGACGATATAGCCTAGAGCATTGGTCACTAGTCTGATGAATGTGGTATGATGACATGTCACATATAGGTAAAATCCATTTTATTGGTAAACCCTTGGCAGTTGAGTACGAACCAAGGAACTAGAGTCTATCATAGGATGATGAGTGTAACACATAGAAGATAATGTAATATCAATTACCATGTAAAGGGGTAGGGTATGTAAATGTGTGTTATTGGTAAGGTAATGTAGAATTTTTAATGGGTATGGAATGTGTAATGTGTGAAATGTAACAAGTGTTTAGATAAAAATATATTTTATAAGGATGACAGGTAAAACTAGACTCATGTATAATGAAATCTAGTGTAGCATGTAGAATATATAGGATGCATGGATGTGGTGTGGGTGTGTAAGATGTAGTAGTAGGCATAGATAGAAAATTGAATGGGTAGTGGTGATATAGAAATCTAGACTCATATATAATGTACTCTAGTGTAAATGTAGAATGTAAAGATGGGATGTGAAACTAGGCTCATATGTAATGACAACTAGTGTAGTATATGGATGATGAACGCTATGAAGATATGTGATGTATAGGTGTAGGATGGTAGAATGTAAATGTGTAGGACCTATAGTGTAGTGTGTGGGGTTCAATGTAATGGTAATCCCTCAACAATTGAGTGTGAACCAAAGCACAAGAGTGCATCATCGGGTAACGAGGGGGCTATGGTGTGAAATAAATATGCCTATGGATGAAGGAATGAATGAAGAAGAAGGGAGCTATGATAATATGAGGAAGGGGGATATAACGTGTTATGGCCCCACGTGTGTCATAAAGGAGGGGTCAACCAATAAGGTTTAGGGATGGAGGTCTGATGAATGGTGTCTTTGATGATGAAATCATAGGATGATGGTCGAGCAAGTGTGGTATGTGAGACAAACGCTGAATGGGGGAATGAAGCTGATATGAATGCAATGGATGCACATAAGTCCAATTTCAAGATGTAGTAAAGTGTGTGGGTGATGGAGATCATTCTATGTGTAAGGGTATGAGCTATGTGGAATGAAACAAGGTGGTGATCAACGACGGGATACGATAATAGTCCTAGGAATAGGCCTATGCTGATGTGTAGGAATAACAAAATAGAGTGGTTACGTAGGGCCAAACGAGGTGTTGAAGTAGAAATAGGACGTAAATGTGGTGAAAACAAAGGAGGTGTGTGAGTAAGAGGGTGAAACACACGAGTATCATAGTGAGAAGGTGATGAAATTGGAGGTGAAGGGGAACACATATAATAACAACTTGGTTGTCATATATGAAATTGAGGTGTAAATGAGTCATAGAAATAATATCTTGAGATTGAGCGAATCCAATCTAAGCTGAGAAGCAAGTCACATTAGTTAACGGTTTGAATAACAAGGTAGGGGATGAGAAGAGTGAGAGGAAAAATCATGATAGGTAACTTGGTGACACCATAGGGTCTCTTGAATGGAATGTCAATTTAGGATGCAGAGTAGCCAATAGATCTTAAAAAGACAATGAACATATACGAATAGGAGAAGATGGATCAACCTTGGTGTTGTGGATAAATGTTATGAAAATAGATGTATGTATGTCTAAATGATTGGATACGAATGTAGTGTGGTAGTCGAGGAGAAAAAGAGATAGTGAGTGGGGTCATGTTAGTATTAGTAACTAATAAGTCAAGCATGCCCACATCTGGAGGTGGTGTAGCATGGTATGTATGATTAGTGGAATAATATGGGGTCTTTGTGTCATGGTGGGTGGATTCTTGGTTAAAATTGACTTTACCCTTATCCTTAGTGTGAGGTGGGATAACAAGGTCTGGAGAATTCTAGTTGGTCATTGTCAAGTAGATCTTGGATAATGGTGCAAAGTTTCATACAACAATTAGTAGAGTGGCCTATATAGTGGTGGTAATCACATCAAAATTTTCATTATAATTACATTTTTTGGGTCATGATGGGTCTAAAATGAGTGGTGGAAAAAGGGTGATGATTTTATTATCAAGGAGTTGTTGTAATATAAGATGTGGTGCCACACCAGGTTTGTGAATTCATGCTTAGGTGGTTGGGAGGAAACTTCCTTGGAAGGGGTAATGGCGTTACCAGTTAATTTAGGGTCGATGGGTTTAGATGTAGAAGGTTTAAATGTGATCTTCATTTGGAAATGAGTAGAGGAAGAGGGTTTGTCTTGATATTTAATTTTTCCAATGGATAGATGCTTGGATTCATGGATTTTTATGGTATGAAAAAGTTGATCAAAGAAATAAAATGTCTCAAAAAGAACACTTTCGGAGAGAGGTGGTAGAATAATTTGTATGAATAGATCCTATAGTTCATCATCAATGAAGGAAATTAGTCATCTTGGCCAAATTGTTCTTATATCTTAAGACATAATTGGCAACTAGCACAATTAGGATAACTAAAAATTTGTAATAAAAGACTAAAATAGTATGAAATAAATGCAAGTAAACTATTCTAAGTGAAATAAAAACCTAAATGTGAAAAAGAATGGAGAGAAATAGCTTAGCTGATTGGCAGTGACTTTCGTAGGTTGGCACACGTTTGAGAATAAAATTTTGAAGTGCATACGAATGCTCGGGGACCACTGTGAAGGATAGATCTGAAGTGACCGGATCACCTAGGTATTTACTAGGGCACCCCAAGGTGCCATGATTTACAATCTAGGTTATTTGAACACTGCAAATGCTCAAAACCTACAACTGGTATGGTTGTAAGTTGGTTCTGAACCTTCATTGTTTGTCACACTTTGGATCTATTAGATAAGCTAGAAAATGACCTGCAATGAAAAAATAAGTATCAAACCCTAGAAAAATAAAATATACATATGAATGGGTCGATGACCTTAACCGCCAAGCTAGTGGACTTATCACTAAGCATTGCACTACATTTCAAACCCGGATGTAGTTCTAGTGAGTGTGTGCATGTCATTCCTTAGGTTCTCTCATGCCAGTCACACTTTTCAAAGTAGCGAGCATAAGCAACTATAAAAATGTAAATAACATGTGTGCATAGAAAATAATAGAATCCCTCCCCTATGAAGTGTGTGTGATGCAGATCTCCTAGCCTTGATGCATGACACTATGTGGATGCAAGTGATGCAATGGATGTAGCCCTAGATGGAGTGATAGTAATGTGTAATGATATGACCTAGACCCTCATTATGGTCTTATAACTTTATATTTATAGGGCTCTCAAGCTTAATTTCATAATTAATCCTGACAAGGCAAACTGAGAAAAAGATATAGATGACCAACAACTAGAAATGACCCAAAAAGGAGAGAAAGGGGTTTTTTCATAGATCAGGGTGCCCATAGTGGGACCGAGGCACCCCGGTGCCCTAGTATAGTTTGGGAACCCTAATTTAGGGCTAGAATGTCAAGGCGGTTATAAAATGGGTGGATAAGTGATAGAAAATATATGGGAACTACAAAATAAAATATAAACTAAAGATGGCCAAAAGGTGGGATTAATTAGTAATTTGTACGCTTGAGAACCTTCTAAATAGTAGTATAAGACTAGGCCAAATAATGTGTAAAGTGCATAATTTTGTGTTTACATAAACCATCGGTAGTCTACTATGGACCGAGGAAATAATGTGCATCATAGGGTAATGAGTGTAGCACATAAAAGAAGATGTAACATGAGTGATTATAATATACGACCATATGATGTGTAGAAATGTGTAATACATGATGAATAGTATGTAATGAAATATGTGTAGGTAGACTAGTAATGCAAATGATGTATGATGCGAGTGCTAGATGTAAGGAAACTAGTAGTGTGATACATGTATGATGAAGACTAGTATGATGTCTGATGTGTAGATGTGTAAAATTTGAAATGATGTAGAATAAATATAGAACGTATGATGTAAGATGCATGATGTGTGAATAAATGAAATGATTAGTACTTATGTTATAGTGTGTAGGGTTCACGTGTAGTATGCCCTTAATAGTCAAGTGTGAACCAAAGCACAAGAGTGTGTCATCAGGTAATGACGATGCTAAAAGTGTGATGAGTGTGCCTATGCAAGAATATGAATGTACAATAATGCAAAGATGAGAGATAAACCTATACTAATATGAGGAGGGGGGATATGTTAGATGATATTCCCCCCATGCATGTAAGATAAAGATCGTGGTCATGTAATTTCATCTAAAGACCATCACTTTCGGGGTCATAGTCAAATGGATAAGCTTTCGTTACTTGATAAGAAATAGTGTCTGGTTGATCCCGTAGTGAGCCATTGAGGTGTAAGTTGTATATACCCATGGCATATTCCTCATAAATAAATGGGGGAATTAGGAAACAATGTGCATATCGACGAGTTAGATTTTGTGTATAGCCAAGAAAGGAACTATTGTAAATGAATATGCGACCAAAGGGCATAAGAAATAAGATATCAATATGATCAGGATCCAATGTGCCCCATATATAAGTAAGCCAAGACTCACCTAATGTGAGTGGAGAAGAGTGGGAGTGCACGATAGGTAGACTATAAGATGAAAGACACGTAAACCATAAGCAATGGTAATAGTGATGAAGCCATAATATAGATGTGGATCATGAGTAGGAGGATAAATGTCCTCGAAAGAAAAAATGAGTCAAGATAGACCATCATGTGAACATATAGTGACATCAAAAGTAGGATCAAATGGAATAGATTCCCTGTATGAATCATTCATGAAAAGTGTGTAAGTAAATGGTGGGCATGCTAATACGGGTGGTGCATGGTAAGGTGTAGGTTAGAGAGTGACGTCCATATATTGGACATTCCCTTGATAAGGAATCATAGCAGTAGTAGTGGTAGGTGGCACAGAAGAGACTGCATATATCACATAAACAACACCCTCAAGTGGTGGAAAGTGAGGTGGTTTTTCCATAGGTTGAGGATCATATGTATTACTAGTGTGTGGAATGGGAAGACTAGTGTTAGGAGCATGGTCACAATATTGAAATGTATTGCGACCATGAAAAATATTATGATCAATACCCTCATGTAGGAATTTGACATAGTTATGCATAGTAGATGCTACAACTTGCATGACATGAAGACATGGCCTACCGAGTAAACAATAATAGGAGACTGGGAAATTAATGATGAAAAACATAGTGGGGATAGTTTTGGGCCCTACAATGATAGGTAGTGTAATGTGACCAACACATGGATGAACAAAACCATCATAAACACGTAGTGAAAGACAAGATGGACTAACGTCATGAGCTGAAATACCTATGACTTCAAGGAATGACATGGGACATAAGTTGAGTTTAGATCTGTTATCAATTAAAGTGCACTTAACACCTACATTCTGAATATGACATATGATATGCAAAGGTGGGTCATTATCAAAATTAGCGAGGTCAACATGAGGAGTAGACAAAAAGTAATATGCTTTGAGAAAATGCATCCGCAAAGGTATTGTAGACTACATCTAGATGAGTGTTGTCAGGAATATGAGTTGTGAGGAGAATATTGATGATTTTAGCTCACAATTCAGGATGAAGAAGTAAAAATTCATGAATGGAGATAGCCATGATGAAGAAACCCTAAAAAGAATAATGTGGATCCTAGGAGTGTGTAGGTTGAGTTGGGTTCACCAAAATGATTAACTAAAATGTGGAATAATGGTAGTTAATCTAAACTAGGAACAACAATAAATAACAGTAAATAAAAGCAATAAATAAATATAGAAAGTGACCCAAGCAACTAGGCTAATGAAAATAGAAACCCTAATGTGCAAGAAGAGTAAGGAAATGACTTAGCTGATCCAAGGATGATTTGGACTATGTCATAAAATAAACCAAATATTATGGAATCGTGAATGAGCATGCAAAGGTCCCAAGAAGGAAAAATCTATGAGATGTTTTGTTGGACTGGGACACTTGGGAGAGGATCAGGGTTCCTATGGGCACCCTAGTCTGATTTTTGAGTGCCTTGCTGCAGGGGGAGTTCTAGAAACCATATTTGTAGGGTCAAGTGATGATGCGAAGTCTTCGCTTTACATTTGTGTGTAATTCACTACTCGTGCCAAATTTTGAAAATGATTAATGATGAAATATAGAGATGTAAAACCCCAAAACAAGCATCAAAATTTACAAAATGAAAAATTCAAATGAAGGGTTCAGACTGTCCTTAGTAGCCACAATAGTGGACTTACTAACTGAGAATTACACTACATCTTAGACCCAATGTAGTTCTATGTGTGTGCATGTGCAATCATGCCCTAATTTCTCTTGTTCCAGTTGCACTTTGTGAAAGTAGTGAGCAATAACTATGTGTATAAATGTAATAGAATGGTGGATGGAATAGAATAAATTTCCCTCCTATGCAATGTGATGCAGATGAACCAGCCTTGTGCCTTGTGATGGAGCAAGATGGATGTAAATGGAGCCTTTGATGGATGCAACCTTATTTATGATAATATTGCTTAGTGTTTGGTCCCTCATTATGGTCTCATAACTTTACATTTATATGGATCTCTTTTTCTAATCTCATAATTAACCACAGAAGATGCCAACCAAAATAAGGATAGAATGCTCACATGGCTAGAAAGTGCCCAAAAAGTGGCAGGAAAGTGTAAAAAGGATTATGGTGCCCTAACTTGGACCAAGGAACCTTTCGTAACCCTAGTACTAGCCTGGTGCCCCAGTTAAATGAAAAATATCTCAAAATGATAGAAATAGACTAGCCAAGTATGTGCAAGAGGTTATCAATGATGATAGGAATCAAAATAAAATGGCCAAAAGACGGGGGTTAATTAGTACTTTCTTCACTCAAAAACCATATGAATAGTAGTATAATACTAGGACTAAATAATTCCTAAAGTGTGTGGTTTAGTGTCTACAATCTACTAGTCTAACAACTCTATAATCTTTGTCATTATCCCGATAGCCTCATTATGATATCCATAAATAGGAAGCTTCATCTCTAGGGGTATAATGTCTTCAATGCCAAATACAAGGGAATATGGGGTTGTACTTATAGGTGTGCGGATAGAATTTTTGTGGGCCAATAAAGTAGTATGGATTTTAAGATGCCAATTATGGCCTATTTCACCAAAATTTTCTCCATGATCCAAACAAGAGTCTTATTAGTGGCCTTGGCTTGCCCATTTCCTCAAGGGTAATAAGGAGTAGATCACTTACTGGGAATTTAAAATTGTTATCATAGTTCCTTTGCTTTTTTATTCTTGAATGATTTTCCATTGTCAAATACAATGGAAGAAGGGATATCATAAAGGAAAATGATATGATTCATGATGAACTTAAACATTTTAGTACCAGTGAAATATGTGAGAGGAAAAACCTCCACTAATTTAGTAAAGTACTCAATGGCATTGATAACACAATTATGGTCATCCAAGGAAGTTGGTGTGAGATTCCCTATGAGATTGAGTTCCCACTATGAAAATAGCCACAATATAGTGATAGGTTGCAAATATTAAGATGGAGCATGTATTATATTACCATGTTTTTGACATAGTAGACATTTATTTACATACTGACAAAAATATATCTCCATAGTAGGCCAATAGTATCCTACACACAAAATATTCTTCGCGAGGTTTGTGCCACTAGTGTGAGCACCGGAGTGCCTTTGTGTACTTCTTTAACTACATGGATAGACTCCTAAAAATTAATACAACATATTAGAGTTCATCATAACCTCAATGATAGAGAGTTCCCCCAATTAGGGTGTAGCACTTTATTCGCCGCATAAGATCTTTTCGAATGGGAGATATCAGGATGGAAGGTACCATCTTGTAAGTAATTTTCAATGTACCGGGAAATGGGACCAACAACTTCACATAACAAACATGATTTACGAATGTCATAGGTGGGTACCATTAGATTATTAATATCTAACTAAAGGTCCCTCGTATCTAGAGATAATTGTATCAAAGATCTAATGGTAGTCATAACATTTGATGATCAGTTTTGTGTTCGTGGGGTCTGTTGAAAGGTGATTTGAAAAAGGTATTCCTTCAGGGTGTCTACCATCCTCTTATATGGAATGATATTATCATATTTTACCTTATACTCATCATTAACATTTTCGATGATCAGTTGAGAGTCACTTATAACCTTGACTTGTTTTATATTCCATTTTGTAGAAACTTTCGGTCCCATAATGAGTGCTTCATACACAATACTATTTTTGGTAAATGGGAAGCTAAGTCTAAAGGATTGAGGATAAGATCACATGTGGGGTGATAAGAACAACCCCTACCCCGGTCCATTAAATTTAAATGACCCATAAAAGTATAGATGCCATGTAGAATACTCTTCAATATATATAATAGAAGCGTCTAGTAGATCCATACTCGGTGGTTTCATTCCCACTAGTGGTACTTCAACGAGTTTATCGAAATAACTTGTCCTTTGAAAATTTATCATTGACATAATCAATAACAAACTCACTAAGCAAGATGATCTAATTAGCCATCCTCCCAATAAGTGTAGGTTTGGATAAAAGGTATTTGAGCGGGTCAAATTTAGATATAAGATTGGTTTTATTATTCAAAATTTAATGGAAAAGTTTTGAAAGGTGAAAAAAACCAAACATGATTTTTCAATTTGCGTATAATTAAGATCATAAGAGATACATGTGTGGATAATGTAATAGACATCTCTCTTTGTGATTTATATCATATTGAGCTAAGAGTGCACATATAGAAAATTGAGTGCACATATATATAGCAAGAGGGTTCACCTAGGGTAGGTGGTACAAGAACATGTGGTTTATCCAAATACTCCTTGAGTAAGGAAAATTCTTGTTGGAAATCAAGACCCCAATGAAAATCAACATCTTTCTTGAGTAGATGATTGAATGAATGCCCTTTATCTACAAGTTGGTAGATCAATGTGTAAATGGCTTGAATTTTCCCTTGTAATTTGTGTAGCTGCTTGAGGTTCTTGGGAGGTGGAATTTCTATAATAGTAGTGAACATTTCTAGGTCTACTTCAATTCCTCTTCTAGAAAATATGAAGCCCAATAGCTTACCTGAAATCACGCCAAAGAAACATTTCTTCAAATTGATCCTGACCTTATAATCCCTTAATCATTCAAAGATACGACATAGGATTGTTGGATGTTTTGCTCTAGTCTTATATTTTCTCGAGGATATCATCAACATAATCCTCCACAATATCATGTAACATGTCATGAAATATGACATTCATAGTTCTTTGATATGTTGTGCCTACATTCTTGAGGCCAAAAGGTATGACTTGATAAAAATGTACCCCAAGGGGTAGTGAAAGTAGTTTTGTGTTGGTCCTCTTCTACAATTTTTATTTAATTATAGCCCAAGAATTCATCCATGAGGATAACCTTTCATAACTAGTAGTATAATCAACAATCATGTCAATGTTTGGAAGAGGAAAGTCATCTTTAGGACATGCCTTGTTGATTTCCTAAAATATGTGCAAATCTTGATGTATAATGGCTTCCTATGAATAAGGAATATGTTGGAGATCCACTTTGAATAGTCAATTAGTCCGATAAAACCAATAGCTAACAATTTCTCTAGACCCTCTTTGACCAAAAGATAAATGTGTGGATACATCTTTCTTAAAAAAATTTAATAGGATTTTTAGAGTCATGCACAACTAGATTGTGCACCACTAAAGAAGGATCTAAGCCTAGCATGTTTGCATAAGACCAAGAAAATATGTCCACAAATTCTCTAAGAAGTATAGTAAAGATATTATGTTCTTAGAATGAAAGAGAAGCCCCAAGTTTGATGATTTTAAGCTATTCCTCCATGCCAAGGTTGACATCAATAGTCTCCTCAACTAATATCTTAGAACCATATTCCATACGTGTAGGATCGGGGTTGGGGGAGAATATTGAGTTCTTTTTCAATTGATGTCTCTGAGATATTCTCACCAACATCATGGTCATCAAGATTATCCATTCTAGATTTTGCATATTGCTTATCCATGAGTGCCTCAAAGAGGTTTTCACTATAAGATCTAGATTCTTTATTCTTTGGCTTTCCAGAAGGTATTTGGAACTCTTTTCCCCCTTTTGACCATAAAAATAAGCCTCTTCTCCAAATTAGGTGTAGGTATCAAGGTGGATAAATAATCCTTTATTATGATATCCCATAGGATTATAATCACGTATCCCCATGAATTATCCAATAGCTTGCTCATTCTAAAAAATATAAATCAGTATGTTTCGTTGTTGGTACCAATTAATGAGGGACGAATGTATAAATTTAATTTTAGGGATAGAGTGGGATAGGGTTAAAATATCCATATCGGTAAATAGGTTCGTAAAAGTAAGGTATTTTTAAAACTACAAAGGGAATTTTTTCCACTATCATAACCAGAAGAACTATCCTCATGTTCAGAGGAAGTGGCTTTGAATTCTACAAGAGGGGATCCATAGGGCCAAATATTGATACCATATCTTTCCATTTTATCGTGTGGCAATAGAGGTTACTATAGGCCTTGTTCATTGATGTCACATCCATATCCTTGGTATCCCATGGCATACATCATCTTGTTAGGAATGAAATATTTCATGGATTGATAATAGGAATCCATATTTTCATCAAAATTACCTTTCATTAGCTAAGAGACCACCATTGGTAATTCTATCAAGAGTTTGAGACACTTGAGCTATTTATGGTCGAAATTCATGCCTACCACATGTTTTAGGAGAAAACAGAAGATCTGACACAAGTAGATCCTATTAAGGTCATATTCTCTACATTTGGTATGAAGGATTTTCATTTTCCATGTAGAAAATGGGGGTATGGAAGTGGAAGTACCACCTTCATGTGGTTGAAGTGTATCTAGATCTATACGAGAGGTGAGGGACTTTGATTTCAAGTCAACGACTAACTCAGTGGAAGGAAATTCATAGGTATCCTAATAATAACTAGATAATTTTCTGCAATGGGAAAAGGGTCGTGGGTCACCAGGAATGGTAATTTATTTCCCTTGGTAATGTATCTTGATACATTGATGAAAAGTGGAGGGAATGACCTACATGACATGGATCCATGGGTGACTAAGGAGAATGTTATAGGGAAGGTCCAAGTCAATGACATGGAATCTTGTGTCTTCTATGATAGGCCCAACTTCCATAGGAAAAGTAATGGTTCCAAATGAATACTACTCTAAATTGTCATATAATTTTATAGTGATCACATTAGGATATAACTCATCAACATTATGTCTCAATTGTTTCACAAGTTTTAATTTGTAGATGTTAGTACTAGATCCATTGTCCAAAAGAACCATTTTGATATTTTTCTGAGTAATGACCACCTTTATGCATAAGGGAAAGTTGTGTGTTTGATTATCCAATGGAATATCATTTTGGCTAAAAATGTTTTGTTCAGATGGAATGATTTGTGCAACCAAGTCTTGGAAGCGCAAAATGTCAATGTCATAAGAAACTTTTGACTCCTAAAGGGCCTTATAGAGGATGTTCTTATGAAAAATAGATATCTTAAGAAGATCCAAGATATATATCTTGGTGGTTTTCTTATTAATTTTTTTAAGGAGATCATAATGATCATTTGAAGGAGTAGACATAGGGGTCCTGAGAGAATAAGATGAGTCTATAGTGTTGTAATGGAAAAATCTTGAGATTTGATTATGATGGTATGGATGTGGGTGTTGATGAGATGGACATAGCCAATAAGAGAGTAAAAATGATTTAAGGTTTGGCCAAAAATATGGTTGGTATTATTTCCTTGATCTAGATTCCTTTATACATATTTATGTTTAAGGAATGGTTCCTTGTAAATTCCCAACTACTTGTTATACATTATGGATGGTTCTTGTGGAACTAGTTCAAATTATCCTCATTATAGGAGATCCTTAATGAAGATTTTAAGCATCATAAATCTATCCATAGCATGTCCTTTAACATGATGGTATGCATAATATTCTTGGTATTTGTACCATGATGGCTTAGATGCATCGTCAATGAAAGGTATAGTGGTGGGGAATGTGACCATGTTGGTAAAATCTAGTTGTTTTAGGATAGATGATAATGAATCTGTGAGAGGAGTGTAATATTTATGTTTCACTACATATTTAAATGGTACACACATGAATTTTAAGTGTGGAGTGCTTTAAATCATTTGGACATGTTTGGAATCATTGATTCCAATACCTATGCTATTTTTTTAAGACTTTAGTTTTGTCATTAGGTTTCAAGTCATGGTTATTTCTTTGGAAGGATTTCAAAAACCCTTTAGTAAGTAAAGCCTTTTTAATTTGAATAACTTTTTCTATAACCTATTTGAATGTGCCAACACGATGCATTTGCAATTGGAAGGCTATCTCAGGGTGTAAATTAGGTAAAAGATGTTGATAAGGTGTTTCTCTAGGATGGAAAAAGGGAAGCAACTAGCTAACCCACACCATCTATGAAGGAATGTAGTGAAGTTTTCATTGTTTCACTTTTTAGCACTACATAGGTCTAATATCATTATATCAATTTCCATATTGAATGAACGTGGTGAAAAAAATTTCCAGCTAAGTTCATGAAGGTAGAAATGGACCATTTAGGGAGATGGAGAAACCATTTAAGTTCCTAGCCTCCAATACTCCTAGGAAATAAACAAATAATGTAATTATCGTTACATACTACTTCTTAAAAAGCCATGAAGAAATACTTTATGTGGTCACGAGGATCACCTTTTCCCCTATATTTTTCAAATTTAGGGTAGTTAAAGATTTGTGGGAAAGGAGTACGCAACATATCCTAATTGAAGAAATAAGGAAACACCTCTTTGAACTGATAGTTCTTATCGTGTCATTGATTAATTTCTTGTAAATCGATGAGGTAATATTTCATATACTATCATTCTTGATTGAAGATATGGTTGCATGATGGTGTAGCGGGTATATGCATGTAGTTAGATTTGGAGGCATCGCTTATCGTGGTTTGTAGTATAGATTTCAGCTAAGTCACTTTATGTTTTTCATTCCAAAATTTTTTACTCGTGTCTTAGTGGACACGGAAAGCTAATTTTGATAGTTTTCTACTAAGTACTTCTAGTTGTTGGTATATGACAAATTTCTCATTACGAGGTTCATGTTCTATTTAATCACGTTGGGAGATTTCCTACCACCTTACCATTACCCAAATTTTCATCACCTACCACCTTATCAAACCCATCACCGATTCTACCTTCCACTACATTAGTTCCTAGTTTGAGGGGGATAACCTCCACCCATATCTAGGGCATCCACTTCTTGTTTTGTTTCATCTTCGCTTATTAGTACAAGCTACACAACAAAAAGGGGAAAATGTAGACACCCAAAATTGGGACGACACCCTCTAGGTCCCCTTTTATTACATACCCCCTTACCATGACCCCTTTCACATATTTTTATTAATCTAATTACCTATATTAGATTAATTATTACCTCACCCCTCCACCTCACCTCTCCACCTCACCTTAGACCCATTCCAAGCCCATTTAATAACTAAGACTGAGTCATCACTCCCCTAACCAATTGAGACTTCTTCTAAACCTAATATTAATTTCCAACTACCTCTCCCACCAATTTCCCATGTGATTTAACAAGAATCAAGACTCCTAACCGATAATCATTCTTGACTCATGCCAAAAGGGGAGAGAAAAGGTTAGTTTTAGAAAAAGGGACTATTTCTCCCTAACCAACACTAGTTATCCCTCGGCTAGTGTCATTCAAGGAACCACCATCGGTTCCTTTGAATAATAATTTCCCACTCTTTTCCGGGGTTCTCTTTTTGGGTTCTTCTTTTGGTGGGAATTATTTTGATCTTGCATCTTGGGCATTCAATCGACACCCTGATGATCAATTGATCACTAGAGCATCATCTACAACTTCATATGCTTGAACCATCTAGATGAAGAATCACTCTACCTTCACTTCCATGGCACTATATTGTGGCTCGTCTCTCTATGCACACCCTCTAACCACCACCTTCTACCGATCTCTCGATAAGTATTTTTACCAGTTATTTATTTCATTATCTTTATTTTTAGATCCTTTACCATTTTCTGATCACACCCTTCCTCTCCCCATACTTTCCATATCCCATTCACCTTATGAGCTACCAACCTAGAACCATTCTACCCTTTTAACCACCCCTTTTACCCATACCGAGTATTCACCTAAATTCCTACCCCCTACCTAATACCTCCAAATACTCTGTGTAATAAAAGAGATCCCAAATCAACCTCCTTCCTACCTTTGAAACTTAATTTCCCCTACTGTGATCGGTTACCCAACCAATCTCGATATAACCAGTGACCGATATCGGTTAGCTAACCGACATCGCTATCTATGTATGGAATTTTCCCCTCGGACCAGCGAGCTCATTCCTCCAACCAAAACTCTCCAAAACCTCCAAAGACTTCACCCAGACCTTCTTTTTACACTTTTTCATACTTATAGACCCTGAAAATTGACCATTCTCCTAGATTTAATATTATATTTGTCATTTAGACTAGATTTAGACTATTATGTTATGTGAGATACCCAAATCATATAACTACAGTAGGACCTTCTCTTTCATGATATTTATCAACATTAATTTGTATTAAGATGTGGATTGACAACCTTCTAGGAAGCACCCCGCTTCCTAGATCTAGCTCACGCTAGGCAATCCACTGACCTATGTTATTAACTCTATTTTTGGTCTTGCTTTGCTTCTCAAGTAGTCCTTCCCAGACAAAAATGAGTGCTCTATAATCGACTTGGTCTTCAAAAATGGTGTGCAACCTCTTCACAACCTCTAGGTATTCCTCACGTACCTTACCTTTACCTTTTTAAATCATTTTGTCATACGATACTCCTATGTGGTGAAACATTTTGGCATGCTTGGGATGGGACCCTCATCATTTGTGGGTTCTTTATATTCATTTAGGATTACATTTTTGATTGTTTCCTTTCTAAAATATTCACTAAATCTCTCCTTGGTAACATTCTTTCTTCTATTTTCTCTAAAAGTCACATTTCATTTGGTGCAAATTAAAATGAATCATTCTTTCTTCTTTCTTGCTTGCATTAGTGAAATTCATACTCTATTCCTATTCACTATTTCTTTCATCCAATCTCAATCTTTCGATTTGGGTTTAAAATTGTTGCATTGCATCTTGTGTATTCTTGCATTTAGCTCACATAGTCTAATTAGCAATCAAATATAATGGAGGTCATGACCGGTTGATGATTGGGTAATTAAGCGTAGTCCAATTTTTCACACACTTTTCCAAATCACTCAAACAAACAACACATTTCTTAAACATTCCCCAAATCCTAGGAAGAAGCTATCAAGGATTTAAACACCCATTGATAGTGGGCCCCAACTAGTGTTCTAGTCATATTGTCATATCAGAGCTCGGACCTCACATACCAAGGTCCAAAAGGTATATCAAGGATGCCCCCACAAAAACATTCTTGAAACCATCCATAGTTGGCTTCTAGGTACCTTATATCCACTCCTTTCTATATATTCAAAGTCATTAAGCCATCAAAACACTAAAATATTATTCCTAGGATAACGTGTTTGTTAGATTTTACTTGTTGGATTTGTGACTTTCTTTCTTGTCTTCTAGCTATTTGAGGTGTGAGATCATATTTCATCACTTTTCTTTCTTTTTCACACTCGGCCATCAAAATCAGTTAATTCTAGTTCTCTGAGTGTGTTAGATTAGAATTGATATACACCAGTTCTCAACTTCTTTTAGCCAAAATATTTCTTAGAAATTTCAAATTTCTTAATTTTAGATATAATTTTCCTTACCGCCGTCATTTCAGAAACTAACATTGGTTATTCTAACTATCATCATAAAACTAACATGTTATTCTACCTATCGATTTTACTTGATCTATGTGTTTTTTTTTTTTTGTCAAAAACGAGTTAATTTCACGTTCTATATATTTTCCAAAAGTCTTCTTCTGAGTTTATGTCATTTTTATAGATCCCAAAGTGCCTATTTTTCATCCTTCCGTATGGTTTGGACTCATCACTCTTGCTTTCCATTTACCTTTCTTTTTTGTCACCTTCCATTTCATCTCCAATGGATCCTAATTATCCTAAAATCGTATATGATGAGTTCACTAGATTCCTTGATCATAACACCAAGGCCTTATAACATTACCTTGCTACTTTTTCCACCCACGACTCATCAGACAACCCCCTTTATGGAATTCCCACTTCCATGCCCATCATTTCTTTCTCTGCCATATCGGGAATGCTTGTCTACTCAAATGGCTAGTATCATTTCACAACCACCCACTTTATGTAACCTATAATTTTTGACATATTCTCTCCCACATCTGTAGTACCCATATCCACTTCCCCTATTATATCATCATCGTATCTTATGTACCTATTCCTACACAACCACCGGTTGCATTGACCTCTTCTACTCCATTTCAGAATTTGGTGGTCTCTATTCCCCAAAATATTCCACCCATCACCACAAGGATCTTTCCACAAGCCCCTCCTACTTCCACCTTACCTCAAATGTAACCCATCACCTCAATTGCATATTTGGGGTATATTCCCTCCTCATCCACTACTTCCTACATACCTATGTCTCAATTCATGTACTTGGAACCACCACATATTGGTATGCCTTTTACGACCCATTCATCTTATCAAGCCCCTTATACCTCGGGGACATCCCTCAATCAAACCCCACAATGGATCTCATTAAAATGATGATGGATAAAATGTAGACACTTGAGGCCTCAGTTTCTAGGTCTCGTAATGTCTTAACATATGATGAGATTTGTAACAAACCCATTCATCCCTCTATACCTATTCATCCATATCCCATGTAATGGGAGCTACCTAAATTCAACCACTTCAATAGTAAGGAGGACCCACAACAACACTTGCATTCATTTAGACATGTTTGTTACCTAATAGGCCATGATGATGCCTTGCTCCTTCGTACCTTTCCCATGTCCCTATCAGAACCGCCTTAGACTGGTACAATGCTTTTCCTAAGCACTCAATATTTTCCTTTAATCAATTGGCGCAGACATTTCTCAATCACTTTTCGATAAACATTTCTAAAAGTTATCTATCACATATTTATATTCTATTTGTCAATATGATGACAATTCTATCACTAATTTCATTACACAGTGTGAAGCCTAATCAATCAAATTTCCTTCTCTTTCCCATGCCATGATCTCATAGATTTTTTTACGAGGGTGTGTTCTAAACACATTTCCTCAACTCTTCAGTTCAAAATTTTTGTATGTTTGACAAGGCTTTTACCATGGCTAGGAAGCTTGAGATCCGCACCCTCGAAGAAGACAAACTAAAACTGCATAACAAAAATGTCACCTTCAAATCAAATGAGTCTTCTTCCAAACCACCCAACAACCATCCTAAGACAAAAAGGATTCACTAACGTAGTATTTATAAAATCGGCCCTTCTCATCCAGCCAATCAACCTAAACCTCCTTCCAATCTCTCACCGGTGTAAAATTTTCAATATCGGTATGAACAAAAGAATTACACTCCCATTAGGGAGCCTTATTCTTCCATATTGGAAAATTTGTTGAAGGCTGGAGCCATCACTCTTCCTCCCATCAAACCACATATTTTTTTGATCCTTCTTGCCCCACACTCGGCTTGGTATAAAGAAAATGACTTTTATAATTACCACTATGTACATAGTGATGCAAATTGTAAAACCTTTAAAAACATTGTGCAAGGAATGTTAGACAATGGTGATCTCATCCTTGACAAACCCTAACATGCCTACTAATGCAAAATTGGACGTTTTTAGAAAATCCTTTCCTAACCATGGTCCTTCATCAACTCATGTTGGCAAGACATCTAAAGAAGAAACCAATGTACATGTGGTTCATGTAGTCTTCAATACAATGTCTGATCCTTCTATCCAATATCCTCCTATAGCATCTATTGAGGAAATATTTACACGAAATCCTCTACCCATAGAGGATCCCACCTCACCTGTTCCTTTACCCATAGAGGAACCCACCTTACCAGGCTCCTTTACCCATAGAGGAACCCACCTCACCTATTCCTTTACCCATAGAGGAACCCACCTTACCTATTCCTTTACCCATAGAGGAACCCACCTCACCTATTCCTTTACTCATAGAGGAACTTGCCTCACCTGTTCCTTTACCCATAGAGGAACCCACCTTACCTATTCTTCTACCCATAGAGGAACCCACCTTATCATCCTCTCTACCTATAGAGGAGTCTACATTACCCACTTTTCCTTCTCCTCAACCCATAAAGGAGCCAATTTTATCTACTCTTCCTATTGGTGATACCTCTTTGAAGGTCTTCAAATATCCCATCACTCTTCTTACCTCACTCTTACCCACCGAGTCAGAGGCTAAGACCTTCCCTGTCTCATGGGCCTTAGAGCTCTTCATGGGATTTAACACCAAGTCATCATCCTCTTCATCTACTCCAAAACCCTTCTCTCATTTGGTTGACTGCTTGGAGTACATCAATTACACTACCCTCTGGGACACCTTAGAATCCCCATTTCCACACAAATGCATATGTCCTCCTTGATACCTTGACCATATATCCAAATATCTTCAAAGTAACTAAGGCTATTACACCTAAACCAGTGGTATTAGCCCCTTCTTCATCAACATCCCCTCCACTCAGGCCTCTATCTAGCTCAAAAACCTACTACCACCTTAGGGATTTTTACGATACCAAGTTTGTTACACCCCTGTGAAGCTAGACTTGTCAACTTCTTCACCACTAATCACAAAATATACTCAACACCTAAAAGAAAGACCCAACCTCTTAGGTCTCATACCCCAATATCCCCCACACCTTCTCACTCACCTTCACCTTTTTGTCAATATTGGGCCCACATCCTTCAACCTTGGTTAACCTACCCCTTTACCAAGGAAAACCCAAAGTGCGAAAACCTATACCCTTGCCTTCACCTCCCATTCTTCCCACACCTTCACTACCTTTACCCTCACTCTTTCCAACACCCACACTTTTACCTTGGCTTACTCAGATACCTACACCTTCTGAGTCTCCTTCATCCTATCATGTTGTTCCTCTGCCTTTACCCAAGAAGGCACAACCTAAACCCAAACCTTCACTACCTACCAAAAATGTAGTTACACCAACATGATCTCTCACCTTACCTCCTCATGAAGGTCACCTACCCCTTCACCCAAGACAACCTTGACCTCTCATTATGATCCTTTAGCAGGATCCTACTCTAACATCCTTGCTTGATTGTTAGAGACATCTACTATATCACTTCTACCTATCAAGCCTTACGATCCTCTCAAACCTAAACCAATAGGGTTTGATGAAAAAAAAATTGCGCTTATCATTTCTCACCAGGGAATGATGTCAAGAGTTGTAAGGCTCTTAAAACCATTCTCCTTCATCTTTGTGATTTTGATGGTCTCTTCGAAGAAGATGATCTATTAGAGGAGGATTCCATTATTTCTTCTCCCATCGCCACATAACCCTCTTTTCCTCCTCCTATATTTGAAATTAACATGGTGCATGTAGCCACTCGGTCACAACACGTGAAATACAAAGGAAAGGAAAAAGTTGGTAACCCTTATAGTTTACCTTCACCTACCATTACACTTGCACCTCCCCCAAAGATAACCATCCTTGGGTCAAAGACAACCAACTTCTTATGGGGTTATACATTGTTCAATGATCAAACAAATTCACTAGTCCTGTTGAAGATGTCTTTATATGACTTGATTCAAACTTCTGATTCTCATCGTTAGGCCCTCATTGAGGTCCTATAATCCATCAAGGTTCCACCCAATGAAACTTCACCTATCACTACCCTCATTACCCCTCATCAAATTACTTCCATTAATTTCTCTAAATCAGATATTTCCCCTTCACAACCTTGATGATCCTGATCCCACTCTTTTCATCTCCACTTACATTAATGATATTCATATTAAATGTGTTATGATTGATGGGGCACTAGCATCAACATCATATCTTCTCATGCCTACAAACAAATAGGCATACCGAATATTTTATGTCTAGCAACCCCATCATGCTTTGATATTTTAATGATGTCATGACCACTACCCTTGGCACTATTGTCCTCCACATCCACGTGGGTCCCCAAACTATTCTTGAACTCTTCTACATTCTTAAAGGAGAGTTCTAGTATAACATGTTGTTAGGTTGTCCTTGGATTTGCGCCATGGCTTGTGTACCTTCCACCCTTCACTTTGTTGCCTCAAATTTGAATATGAAGGGGAACCTTACACCATAATAGTAGATCCCTCCCCTTCAAAACCTATAATATGATTTACCATCCAAATGATGTTCTAATCCTAGTTAAGGCATCTACCACTTCTATCACTTCACTTTCCT
Organism: Taxus wallichiana var. yunnanensis; assembly: GCA_018340775.1. Lineage (NCBI taxonomy): Eukaryota > Viridiplantae > Streptophyta > Pinopsida > Cupressales > Taxaceae > Taxus > Taxus wallichiana. Next base: position 980,502,157 of record CM031234.1, on the reverse strand, counting down.
CATCTAACCCACCTACCGACCCTCCTATTCCACCCTCTACTAATGCCCCATATTCTCAAGCTTCAAATATCTCATCTATACCTACTACCCAAGTACCAACCACAGACCCCTTGGTAGGAATTTTTCAATGCCTTACACTCGGAGAATATCACCTCCTCAGCATTGACACATTCCTTACTCCTTAGGAGTATGGAAAAATACACCACACTCATGTTATGATCATTGTATAGGAGTGTAGACACCAAATTTTTGTCACACTCCCATTTGTCCCCTTCAATTAATTAGCATAATGTATTAACCTAACCATGACCCCTTACCTAACATTCATATTAATTTAATTACTTACAATTGAATTAATGTGCATCCTCAAATTATTAATTAATTTAATCCTCACACATCCACCTCACCCTGGACCCATTCCAGGGAATTTAACTCATAATGACCAAGTCATCACTCTCAGTACTGAGTCACCACTTGACCTAGCTAACTAATACTTCTTCCTAAACCTAACTGGACTTATTATATGATATTCCTACCTTTTCTAATGTGAACTCCACTTCCCTAAGTGGACCCAACTTGGAAAGCATGCCAAATATGGGAAGATCTACCTATTTTTGGTAAAAGGACTATTTCACCCTAACCAATGTCGGTTTATCCTCGATCGGTGTCGGTTACCTAACCACCATCAGTTCCTTTATATACAATTTTACAACTCTTACATGGGTTGTTCATTTAATTATTAGAGCCTTATTACATTCAAGCTTGAATCTTCAAGCTTTCCTACATCCAAACGATGAACACACACAACCACAGTGCAAGAAAAGTAGTTGGTTCTCCTTCCTAGAGAATTGGAATACTCATGGGAGCACATAAGTTGTAATGACACGGAACTAGACTCAAGCACCTCTTCTCCAATCAACCATCAACCATCTCCACTCACAAGATCTGTAAAATACCAAGTAAGTACTATGATTTTAATCATTTGTGCTTATTCCATTATATATCTCTTGCTTCTTTTAGTATTTCATTTCTTCTATTACTCATATATCACCTTCTTCCCACCAACCCACTATTCAACCACCCCAAGCCTTTTCACCCTTCTTAACCTCCTTCTTAGTATTCTTGAGTCTTCTCAACCATATTACAAATCAAAATACACTACCCTCACTCTCTGTGCAATCAAAGAGATCCTAAAAACCCATTATTAATAGTTTGCTACCTATTACCTCTACCAACATCAGCTCCATGACCATTGTCGGTTTCATCCCCATATTGGTATCAGTCACCCAACCGATAATAGTCTTTGTGTTATTTAATATTCTCGAACAACAAGTATTCCATTCATCAAAACCAACCCAAACCTCAACCAATCAATCCCATACCCTTACAAGACCTCTAACAAACTCTGCTAACCTCGATAAAACCTTAGTTCTAATTAGATTTAGTGTTACATTTCATATTTAGCATTGAATCTAGTGTATTATGTGTATGAGAAACCTAAATCATTACATTACAATAGGACCTATTTATTTTAGTTTCTTATTCACATTAAATTGTTATTAAATAGTGGATTGACAACCTCTCTAGGAAGCACCACACTTCCTGGATCTAGCATATGCTAGGCAGTCCACTATCACATGCTATTTAATAATATTTTGTGGTTTTTTTGCATTTATAGGTAGTCCTTCCTAGACAAAAATGAGTTATGTATGATCATCTTAGAAAACATCAACAATGCATGCATTATAATGTCTACATAATCATAGATATTCCTCACCTTTACCTTATCTATTTTTCTCATACGTACGTAACTTATTAGTGAAACATTTTGGCATGCCTGGTGGGACCCCATTTGGGTTCTTTTGCATTATTCATTCTTAGGGAATCATTGTGTGTCTATTTCCTTTTGAAAGAGTTCACATTAAAATTTCTCCCTTGGAACATTCTTCCTCTTCTACTTGTCTCAATGAAACTCATATTTTGGACTAAAAAGAATGCTTCTTTTTATTTTGTATTGCATTAGTGAAAGACATACTCTTTCCTATTCATCATTGCTCTCATCGAATTTCATTGTGGATTTGGGTTTAAAATATTTGCATCTCATTTCTTCCTACTGCATTTTAGCTCATTTAAATTGTGGGAAACCTATATGCTGGAAGTCATGACCAAATGATGGTTGAAAAATTGAATCGTAGTTCACTTTGTGCACACACTCCCAAACCAAATCACTAAAACAAACAACTCACTTTGCTTAAACATCTTCCCTCCTGGTATTTACCATTAATGACTAATAATCATATTAGCGGCGGAGCTAACTAGTGTTCTGGCCAGTCATCATATCAGAGTAGGGCCTCACATACTTTGCAAAGTATATATTGGGAGATCACACCAAAATTTACTTGAAACCAACCATAATTGTCATTTTCCGTAGGGCACCTTCATTAACCAAAAATTCTATTCTATTCACAAGTCAATCCTAAATGGCATAAGCCACAACATAAAATCTACAACATATGATTTCGTGTTTTTTAGCTTTTTCTTGATTTATGTTTTGAGGTGTGAGTTTGTCTTTCTCCATTTTTCTCTCCCTACATACTCCATAATCATAGTTGGTGTATTTTGATTGTTTCTAAGTGTGTTAGGATCTATCATTGCTATACTTAGAATTCAGGTTAGCCTTTTATTTGATCTAAATCACTAAAATTCACTTTTTCCATCTCTTCACAGATTTCACAAGAATCGTATCGGTCCATGAATGTTATCGGTTACATCATCCTCGCCATGCTTGTCGGTTGGTGACCATCATCGGTTTTTTATTTTTTGGTCATTTCTTCAAAAATAACATTCAATCTACATTTATATTTGTTTTATGACTTGTTCTGTCACCTGATCATATTTTATGTGTTTAGTTATCACCTGCAGAGTTCAAATCCAGATCATTCATACCTTTTCATCTCCATATTTTAATTTTTTATCCATTCATAGTAGCCAGTATTGGTCTAGCAATCGACATCGGTTAATTCATCATATAACTATCATTTTATTGACCGTTGTCAGTTCTTTTATGTTTTGGTCACTTAACTAAAACAATGTTCAAATCACTTTTATCACTTGTTGTGACTTACTTTGTCACTCCACTACATTTATGGGTCTTTTATATCACCTTCAAAACCTAGTTTCACATGATATTCACCATTTATCTCTAAATTTTCAAATATTTCAATTTTCCACATGTCGACATCGATTCATCGGTGACATCAATTACCCTGCTATATCGACATCGATTACCAAACCGGTTTTGGTCTCTATTTTTTTTGTTTTCAATCAAAACAGTGACCAATTTTTCAGATCCATTATGTTCCATCTTTCTGTGTTTTCTATATCATCAACAAAGCTTAAATTACTAGTTCTACTATCAGTCACATGGTTTTGACTCGTAGACAAGCCAAATCTCTTGTGTTTCACACTATCCATAAGCCACTCCCACCTATCCCATCACCACCTTCCATTTCATCACCTATGGACCCCAACTAGCCTATTACCATATATACGAGTGATGAGGAGTTCGCAAGAATCTTTAATCAAAACCCTCCGCACTTTGTAGTATTACCTCTCTCACTCATCCACCTCGTGACTCATCTAGATAAATTATATGCAACATGCCTATATTTTTTCCTCCCCACATTTCCCCCACTTCCGCATTAGCCACTAATAGTATATCCTTACCCGTTTCTGCGTCATCGCTTATGGTTTCTCAGCTTGACCACATATTATTGGTATCTCACACCTACGACAACTACCATGCCCTCGACATCCGTCACCCCTATGACATCTACCATATCATCATCCACTTCCCTTAGTGTAGGAATACCTACATCATTTGTTTCCCATGTACCTTTTGTATCCCAAATACCTCTAGTGTCGGAAGCCCACATTCCCTTCCAAAACCTTGTCCTCTCCATCCCGTAGTCTCTTCCACCGATTTCCATGAGAGTATTTACATCCATACCACCTACCTATACCTATCATCAACAACCACCTATTTCATCTACCACTTATTCTAGGTATTTTCCCACAACATCCATCCCATCCTATATTCCCTCATCATAGTTTTTGTACTCAAGCACCACAACACACTTGAGTGTTGTCCACTTTATACCTATCTTACCTCCCCCTTATATTGTAAGGATTTCCCCATCATCACAACCTACAAATATTCTTATCAAAATCATGATGGATAATATGTAGACATTAGAAGCATTTGTCTCTATCTCACATAACTCTCTGACATACGATGAGATTTGCAACAATCCAATTAACTCCATACCCTACACATTGGGAAATTCCAAAATTCAACCGATTCAATAGAAAATAAGACCCACAACAACATTTGTGGTATTTTAAACATGTGTGTTATCTCATCACTCACGATGACGCTTTACTCTTGCAAACATTCCCAATGTCCTTAACAGGGACCCACTTTAGATTGGTATAGTTCTCTACCTAGGCACTCCATCTTTTCATTTAATCAGGTAGCTCAGGCTTTTCTAGACCACTTTTCTATCAACATTGTCAAGAAGGTCACAATGATTGAATTGTATGTGACATGCCAACATGAGGATGAGTCTATCACAAACTTTATCGCTCATTGGCGTGGTCTGATTAACAAAATCACATTCCAACGACCTCAAAATGAGTTAATAGAGTTGTTTACCCGATCTTGTGCTAGAAACATCTTGCCAACTCTCCAAGTCCAAACTTTCGCACATTCGATGAGGCATTCACAATGGCCTGGAAACTTGAAATCCATGCTATTGAGGAGAAGAAGTTGCAATTGCGTAACAAAAATGCTCCTTTCAAAACCAATGATTCTTCTTCTTCATCTAAACCAAAAATAATTATTCTAAAATGTAGAAGGATATGTAAATGTAGTGGTTTAAAAATCTGGCCCTTCTTATCCATCCAACCAATCAATACCTTCTTCTAGCCTTTCTCCTATTCAAACTTTCCAGTTCAAACAGAAGTAAGAAAATATACTCCCATTAGAGAACCTTATTCTTCTATTTTGGAAAAACTTCTAAAAGATGGAGAAATCACTCTTCCACCCATCAAAACACATACTGGTTTTGACCCTTCCCATCCTATACCTACATAGTACAAGGATCATAATTACTATAATTATCATTGTGTTAGAGGTCAAAGTCACGGTAATTGTATAACCATTGAAAAACATCATCCAAGAATTGTTAGATAATGGAGATCTTGTCTTGGATAACCCCAATGCACCGCTAACCAAAACCTCCACATCTTCAAGAAATCATTTCCAAATCACACCCCATCATCCAACCATGCCATGAAACCTCAACTAATGATACCAATGTTCGAGAGGTCCATGTCATTTTTAATGTGATATTGGCTCCTTCTACTCAATTTCCTCCCATACAATCTATTGAGGAAATTCTTGCATGATATCCTCCACCCACGGAGGCACCTATTTCATCTGCTTCTCTACCCATAGAGGAGTCTACCTTACCTTCTTCTCTACCCATGGAGGATTCCACCTTACCTTCTTCTTTACTGTGGAGGAGTCTTGCCTTATCTTCAGATGCATCTATCCCACTCATCTTGCCACAGTCGAGAAACCCGCATTACCCATTCTTCTCCCTATGGAAGATCCTGGTGTACCTTCTTCTTTACCAAAGGAAGAGCCTATACAATCAAATTTACCTCCTCCTCTACCCATAGAGGACCCACTAGTGGAATCTCTTCCTATTGGCGACAATTCCCCACTAGATTTTAAAGACCCTATCAATTTACTATCGTCTCTTCTACCCACAGAGTCTGAAGCCAACCATTTCCCGGTCTCACAGATATGCTTTATAGGGATTAATATAAAATTAACATCATTCCCCCTACTTCATTTTCCTTCTCGTGTTTGGCTAACCGCTTGGATTATGTTGATAATTCAATGCTTTGGGGATGCCTTTGGCTTCTTATCTTAACTCAAATACAGATGTAGTCTTCCGACACTTCCACGATCTATCCAAAGGTTTTTAAGATAAACAACCCCACCATGACAATAATAGTCACCCCTTCATCACCCTCACCCACACCTAAAGAATTACCATTAACCAAACTTTTGATTATGCCTAAAAACCTACCTATACCCAAAATTTTACCTATGTCCAAACACATTACCACATTGGGAGTCATGATGAAATCAAGCATATTTCATCCTCTTTCAAACTAGATTTAGCCACTTCTTTACAAGTCATTGCAAAGACTATTCCCCCACCTAAGAGGAAGAACCAACCTCTTAGGCTATATACACCGGTTTTTCCCACTACCCCTTTGTCACCTTCACCAATTCCATCTATCTTAGGTCCACACCCATTAACCTTGGTCAAACAGCTCTCCTACCCAAAATAAACCAAAAACACAGCAGCCCACCTCCTTGTCATGATCTTCTATTCCACCCAAATTACCTACACAACCTATGCCTTCATCGTTACCTACATCCTTTCTACCTCCCATACCTACACCACTTCATATACCCTCATCATTACCCATTCCATTCCCTTCTCTTCAAACATCCCTTTCCATAGTGCCTCTTATCAATTTCTTCTTCACACCTCCATTATCACCTTGGCTAACATGTTCCCTTCTACCATATACCTTCCCTTCTACATCATGCACTCCTTCTACACCTTTACCCAAGAAGGTGTAACCCAAAACCAAAACCATATTATCTACCAAACTAGTAGTCAAACTTACTCAACCTCTAATTCCACCTCCAAGGTGATGCCTCTCCCATTAAGTCACACAAACTTCCATCCATACCCACACTCACTTCACATTGTGATCCATTAGTAGGATCTTATGCTAACATCTTAGCCAACCATTTCAAAACCTCTATCATCACATTACCACCGCTTATAACTTATAACCCAATTAAACCTAAACCGAAGGGTTTGATGATACTAAAATTTGTACTTACAATCGTGTGCTAGGGCATGATGTAGAAAATTGTAAGGATATTAAGACTATTCTTCTCCAACTATGTCCTCTTGAAGATAACTTTAACGATGATGATCTTCTAGATGAGGACCCCATTCCACCTTCACCTATCACCATACAAACTCACCCCATACCTATTCAGAAACCTCCATCTCCACCTCCACAATCCATTTTTACTCCTCCAACATTTGAGATCAATATGGTTTGCATCAGAGAGCTAGTCAAACCTCCACCAAAATGTCAATGAGTCGCATTGATTTCAAAAAACCATTATATTCCCTCACCATATTTTTGTCCATCATGTCACTATATCTTTCATGACACACCTTCTTCTTCACCTTAGATCAATATGGTTCAAGTTTCCACTCGAGATCAAAAGGAAAAAGGAAAAGAGAAGACAACCATCTCATCCACTACACCTTTACCCAACATTCCATATGCACATGCACCTAAAATCACCATCCATGGACCCACATAACCCATTTCCTATGGGGTTTCCCATCGTATAATGATTAAATAATTGTACTAGTCTCCTCTCAAAATGTCTTTGTATGACCTCGTCCAAACCTCTGAGTCTCATCATCAGGCACTTATCAAGGTCCTAAAATCTATTGAGGTTTTACCTAATGACCTCACACCTGTCACCACCATTATCACTCCTCATAATGTGGCTAATCTCACCACTTTGCCTCCATATTATACCTCCATTACCATTCATCAAGTCTCTGTTGTTAATTTTTCGATGAAGAGAATACACCTATCTAAGTTGATGATCTTGACCCCACCTTATTCATTTCCATCCATGTCGATAATATACGTGTTTGATGCATTATGATTCATGGAGGTGCTTTATCAACATCATTTCCTCCTAGGCATATAAAAAAGCATCCCTTCCAATTACATGCATAATAACCTAGTTATGTTGTGTTTATTTAACGATGCTATGAATTCCACCCTCGGTACCATCATTCTCCACATTCACATGGGCCCCCATACTATTCCTAAATTATTCTATGTCTTAGAGGGGGAATTCAAATATAACATGCTACTTGGACGACCTTGGATCCATTCCATGGGTTGCATTCCTTTGACCTTACAATGCTACCTAAAATTTGAACACAAATGACATATAGGTATACCATTCCAACAACCCCTCACCATTCAAAACCTACAACATGCTATATATACCTAATGATGTTCATAGACCGAGTTAAGGCATCTACCACCATACCACCTCTTCTTCAGTCACTTCCTCATCTGCCACTTTTTCCGCTACATCTTCCACCACCAACTCCTCTATCCACAGGTGTAGCATCAACTTCTATAGCTGGCCCATTAGTTATCCCATCTACTTCTCAATCATTTGATGCTTCTTCTCCTCATCCATCTAGTGATTCATCCATTCCCACTACCCTTATACCTAAATTATTGATCCCTTAAAAGGTTTTTTTCAATGCCTCACTCTAAGGAAGTATCAAATTTATAACATTGAGACATTCCTTACTTCTCAAGATTATGGTAACCTTCACCAACATCCCCACTATGACCACCGAGTAGGAGACATTTTCTCATATGGTCCTCCCCATCTTCACACCAACCTAATGTATGAGGGACTTGATGCTTCTACCTACTCACTCGAGCCACCTTCTAAAACTTAACCATTTTCCTCCAACCTTCAATCTCTCACCAACCACCACTTCACCCACACCTTCCTTCATCGTTGTGCTTGGAAGGGATTTATCTTTGGCTTCTATGAACAAGGTCACCATACTATCATTCCTTGCACCACCCGTAAGCATAAAGACCGTAGTGGTATCATATTTTTGAACCACCTTCTAAGAAGGCCTGATTCAAACTCATTGAGGATGATAAACCTTCTCCACCCCATTCACCTACCTCACCACCTTCACCTACAGAGTCTATGGATCCAGAATCCATTCCTCCTAACTTTTTTTTCATGAACACTATTTCCTTGGGACCTCGACTTATCAGCATGATGACAAGGCTCCCTTTTCTCTTCCTTCCTCTATCCCGACATGATCGATGATGACATGCCTTATATTAATGTCATTCAATGTTAGGACAATGAGTCTATTCTCACCTAACTTGGTGCGGAAGATTCTTATATTCATCATTTGTTACCATTTGAGACACAAACCATGTTGAATGAATCGACCATTGAAATAAACATTCACACTTAGGATGACACACACATTTTAAAGATAGGCCAATATTTAAATGTTGTTAAACAAGAAGATTTTACTTATTTCCTCCTAGATCATAGCAAATATTTTTCTTGGTCTTATGCTGATATGCCTAGTATTGGCCCAAATATTGTGGTCCACAATATCATATCCATTCTTGACGCCAAACCTATGAAACATAAGTCAGTAAAAATACATCCTCAAATTTACATTCTTGTAAAAGAATAACTCTAGCACCTCCTTTTTATTTCCTTCATTCTACCCATTGATTATCCCCAATGGATCTCTAACATTGTTCTTATCACCAAAGCGATAGGGGGACTCCGCATTTGCATGGATTTCTATGACCTTAACTATATTTCCCCAAGGACAACTTTTGTTTACATAGTATTGACCAATTGGTTGATCTCACTGCCAACCATGAGATGTTATCACTCATGCATAGTTTATAAGGTTATAACCAAATATTACTCACCCTAGAAGATCAACACAAAACCACCTTCATCACTCCTTGGGGGACCTTCTGCTATCATGTCATGCCCTTTGGTCTTAAAAATGTTAGTTCCACATATCAACGGGCTATGACTTATATCTTTCACAACATCATGCATAACATATTGGAAGATTATGTCGATGATATTCTTTCCAAATCCAAACATCGGTCCGAACACCTTATAGTCCTTAAGGTTTTCTTTGACTGTCTCATCAAATACTGCATTCACCTTCAACCTAAGAAGTGTGTCTTCATTTTCTCTCGGAAAACTCCTTGGTTTCATTGTTTCTTTGTGAGATATTGAAGTTGATCCCTCTAAAATCATGGCTATTATCAAGATGCATCCACCTACTAACCTTTTTCAAATTCGTATTTTGTAAGAAAATTTGTAATCTATTCATTGTTTTATTTCTCATCTTTCCGAACGATGCCATCCATTTCATCATCTTCTCAAAAATATGTCTCCTTTAAATGGGATGATGAATTCCACAAAGCATTAAAACAATATCGTCCTCCAACCACCTCTTATCATTCCACCTAAGCATGACCAACCATTTTACCTCTATATTTTTTCCACTGACCATTCCTTGGGGCCATGCTCACTCATCACAATGAGCAACACAAGGAGCAAGTAGTTTATTACATAAGTCATATTATTTTAGATTATGAGATTCAATATACTCATGCTAAGAATATTTTCTTATCCCTAGTATTTTTTGCCATTAAACTTCATCATTACCTACTCAACCACAAAACATTTATCGTCACCAATAATGAACCCTTATATTACATGTATGATTAGCCTTACCAACACCAATATGTTGCACATTGGATCATGCTTCTTACAGACCTCGATCTTGAATTCCTTCATCAAAAGTATATTAAAGGACAAACCATTGCAAACTAACTTACAAATGCACCTCTTTCCGTAAATTCAATCTTCTAACTTTGTTTTCCCTAATTAAACCATCACAACCCTCTCCCTTGACAACACCATTTATCAGATGACCTTATTCTTTGATGGTTCTAAATGTCAATGTGGGAGTGGTGCAGGGATCATCCTTATTCTTCTTGATAGTGAGCCTATGCCTTTATCCTTAAAATTGGATTTCGACTATACTAATAACATTGTCAAATATGAAGCACTCGTGTTAGGTCTTTAAACTTCCATAGCCTTAGATGTTAAATCCATTACTATATTTGGAGACTCCCAACTAGTTTTGAACCAAGTCAATGGTTTATATCTAGTGTCGTAATGAGATAATTCAAAAGTATAAACATCACGTCGACATAATTTTGACTACCTTTGATCATTATGAACTTCAAACCACTCCGCACTCCACTAAAAATTCGTGGATACCATGGCCTACCTTGCTTCTCAAATACATGCTTCTCCTTCGACTCAAAAATATTTTTCACAAGTACAATGGTTGTAATCACCATCTTATCTATTCCAAGATGTTAACTTTGTAGGAAGAATTGAAACTGATCCACGTGACATTTTGTATAAGCAGTTCATTGATTACCTTTCCCTCTCACTCGCCTCAGGGAACTCACTTGCAATAGACAATGAGACTTCCTCAAAAGTATCTCTCACTATGTTAGCATGGGGGGTCTTCTCTAAAAACATGGATTTGATGGTATCCTCCTATGATGCCTTACAAGTTCTAAAATCCCATACACCATTAAGGAATTTCACGAGGGGATTTGCGGTGGTCATTTCATTGGCCTCATTATCGCTAAGTGTATCCTTCACCTCGGCTACTACTGGCCAACCCTAAAAAAAAGATTATTGCGACTATGTCAAATGCTATGTGAAATTTCAGCAACATGCTATTCTTCATCACACCCCTAGTCACGCCTTACAGGTCTACAGAGACCTTTGGCCTTTCTCCCAATGGGGTTTGGATCTCGTCGGAGAGATTAACCCTCATTATTCTCAACGTCATCAATGGATCATCACCACAACCGAATATTACACTAAATGGGTGGAATTCATACCTCTCATTTATATAAAATTTGATAAAATTTGTGAGTTCATCAACCATCACATCATTTGTTGCTTTGGTGTTCCTCACCACCTCATCACTGACAATGGAAAAAAATTCAAAAATAAAACCCTACACAAAATTTGTGACACCTTTAGCATTCAACTTATTTTTCTTCACCTTATTATCCTCGACAAATGGACAAGCTAAATTGAATAAAAAAACCCTTAACAAAATTCTTATGAAAGTAGTTGATGATACTGGTAAGGATTAGCACACACACATTACTTTTTCCTTATGGGCTTATCGCACTAGTATTCGTACCTCCACAAATAAACACCCTTCTCTTTGGTCTAAAATACGAGGTTGTCTTACCTCTCGAATTCCAAATTCCATCACTTCATATCTCACTCAAATACATTCTTAATGATGACGACTTTCACAAAGACCGTTTGGCCCAACTTGAGCTTCTAGATGAACGTCGTTTAAATGCTCTTGATCACCTTCAAATCTATCAAAAACATATCAAATGTTCCTATGAAAAACATGTCCATGAATGAACCTTCAAGGTTAGTGATATTTTCCTAAAGGAAAATATACATGTAACCAAAGCTGAGAAAAGTAAACGGGAAAGTTTGCTCTTAATTGGCTTGGACCCTATATCGTTACTCATACCTATGGATCAGGTGTTTATTATTTATCTTCCCTCAAAGGTAAACCTGAACTTGAGCCCTCAATGCCTTGCATCTTCAACCATTCTATTGTTGAATTAAATACTATATCACATTTTTTCTATTACACACTCATCCCTTGAGTAACCTATCAAGTTGTGGAGCTTAATTGCTTCAGTTGGCATGTATTTATAGACTTGCAGAATACACAAAGAATCGACGTTAGTTGGCGAACCGATATCATTCACCCATGGAATGGTATCGGTCAGGAAAGGAGGAACCGACATGGGTTAGGGTTAACGCATCGGTTAAGGCTAACCGACATTGGTTTCTTGTGCGTGACTACTATAATTAAGTTGTGGGAATTAGATCTATCTTTAGTTGTAAAGTGAATCTAATGGTTGTAATTACATAACTAAAGTGCCCTAATATTGTAGATGCATATATAAGCATAAAGCTAGGGTTTAGAAGAGAGAACTCATTTGAGAATTAAGAGAAGTTTCCTTTAGAGGGAAAAATATATATTTGTAGAGAAGAAAGTACAGGACATCCAAGAAGGTGTGGAAGATTGCAAATCTCAATTATATTTCCTCTATGATAATAAATTAGCTATTTCTTGGTGGACTTAGTCCACACTAGGTGAACCACATTAAATCTTGTGTATTGTTTCTTCTTGTTTATTTCTCGTATTGATTTATTTTATGCTTAGATCTGATTAATATATATGTACAACCGGTGTGCTAACCCCAACAACTGGTATTAGAGCATATTTGTTTGAGGGTTGTGTGTGTTGAAATATTTACTCACAGAGGGATTTCTGATTGAGTTAGAGAAAATTAATGGGAGAAGAAAGAAAATTCGAGTAGAAAAATTTGATTCCCTTTATTATCAATTATGGAATATGTAAGTAGAGGATTATCTCGTATTAGAAAGATCTATGTTTACCATTGTATGAGAAAGCAAGACCTACAAAATATGACTTATGAAGAATGGAAAATTCTTGATAGAAAGGCTCGGGATCTATAACATTGATCTTGGAGAACAAGAATATTTACACAACAAAATAATAATATATTCTCAATATGTTTCACACAATACAATAGCCTAATATATAGGCTGGAGTTTCCCTAGAATATAGGAAACTAACTCAACTACAAAATCTCAACCAAGCCTAATTATGTGGGGTGAGAATAACTCACGTAACCCACACATAATAATAATAATATATTGTTGAAACAATATATTATAACATCTCTAACAATAATCTCTCAATAATAATTACACACGTAATTATTATTCACACACATAAATATGTGAAGCACTATATAAATATTTCCTAACATTCCCCCCCTTAGTGCGAACATGGGGAAAACTTGCCTTTGTACTTGCACCTGCTCATGATCTGGTGATTTTCACAGGATGATCACAAACCTCAAGGATGGTTTTGCAAACGGTTGACCAAAACCGAGAATGGTGGTTTTACAATTGGTTTACCACAAACCAAAAGTGATGGTTTTGCAAATGGATTACCAACAACCAAGAATGGTGGTTTTTCTATTGGTTTACCACAAACCACAAATGAAGGTTTTCAAGTGGTTTACCTACAACCACATCATGATGTGCCAAGTACTATCATTGGCCCTCATCACATTTCACTATAGGGAATAACATAGGAAATTCTGCTGAAATCTGATTGCTCATACATACATAGAAAAAGCTGACATACTGGAAATGGAACATTGGAATGATGTTCCCCCCCTCAATGTGAAATTTCCACTTATTGAAAACAATATTACTGCAAACTGAGGCACACCACACTAGAAGCACTAAAATCAAACTGCACACACACATGTCACCAAAGCTGATATGCGGCCTCGTCGTTGGCAACTGACGAGAGGTCGCTGAATGACCTCCAACCTCCGATGCCTCCTGCCTCCAGTTTCATGCTCAGAACAAGAAGTCTTCAGAACCACTGTCTTCATTTACTTGTTCTTCCTCATTCTCTGATCTTTCTTCAGTAATAAAGTTGGCCTCAATTCCTTTGAGTTTTCCACTAAGTATATCTTGAGCTCAAGCTCTACAAAATGAAGTCTGTATGCCCCTTTTTCTTACAGTAGAAACATTCTCTTTCCTCTTTATATTTAGAAATTTTTTTGTACTTCCTTTTTACATACATTGTTGTTTCTTCTTCTACATCTTCTTTGGTCCGTTTTTCCTCAGCTAGGAGAGCTGATATCATATCTTCCAATGAGTTAGAAGGTATCTGACCAAGAGTGAAAACAACATTACTGTATTTGGGTGGTAAACTATTCAACAGAATAGCTTTTGCATCCTCATCATCTACTGGAGCTTTTACTTCTGCAAGTTGTCTCAGAAGAGATTGTAAATTGTTGATGTGACTAGACATTGTATCTCCATCACTCATTTTGAGCTTGAACAACTGAAGTTTTAGAGAAAACTTTGCATTGACTACTTTTGAACCAAATAATTTGCTCAAATTATCCCAGATGTCCTTCGAGTTTTTATCTAGATCAACATAATGTAATTCAGAGTCCGAAAGGGCAAGGCCAATAATGGCTTTGGCTTTATCATCCCGTGTTTCCCATTCTGCCAATCTGGTTGGATCTGAAGGTGTTGGTTCTTTTCCATCTACTATTCTCCAAATATTTTTGTTCATCAACTGCATCTGGATCTTGACTTTCCATGTGTGAAAATTGAGACCATTGAATTTTTCTAGTGGAATGTCCATTATATCTTTAGAGTGTCGGTTTCAACCGAAAATGCACTCTTAGGGGAGTCGGCTTTAACCGATATTGCTCCCAATTTACACTATATTTAAAAAGTAATAAAAACAAATTACTTTTTAAATTCTACATGGATATTTACTAAAAACTTAAACTCAAAAAGTAATATTTAATTACTTTCTATATTTAAATATTTTGATACACAAATTAAACTAAAATACACATGATTACAAATTATAGACCACCCCCTACTACTGACACACTATGAGATTTAATCCCTTGACTAATAAATTACAAATAATCTTATTCTAAGATCCGTGGCTTTTGTAATTCAAAAGAAACCTCACCTTTTTATTAGAATCCCATGCATATTGGAAGGGTTGAATGACATATCTCAGAAGGATGTCCGACCAAAACTCCTGAGGAATGGCACGGCTGAGCAACTTCAATATCGTAGAGAATTATTTGAAAAAAAAGCAAGACTCGAATAGGCATAGCCAATATCAATCAGATCATTCATGCAACACCGAATTCAACTCCACGACTGAGAAACTGAATTTGAATACATAGAACCCAATGCAAAAAATTGCAGGATAAACATCCATTAAGAGACAAGAAGATGCAGCTATAAATGGATGTAAGATTATGCAAATTCTGAATGTTGACTCCAAGCCCTTGGTGTGATTTCACGGTGACAGGTGATAAGCCGTGAGTATCATAATCTGATTTGTAGCCGAATGGACTGTTCTTTCCATTTCCTTGGATAGAAATGAGTGATTATAGCCACATGTAAAACGTTTGGATTTGAAACTTAAACAGAGTCTGACAAGCTAAATTTTTGAGCTGATTTAATAATGCATGAATTACATGTAACAATCTATCCATACCATCAGATGTGTTGGGCACATGTATCTATGTGACACGATAACAAGTGTACAGATTACGCGGTGTTGAGGATCCAATTCGTTGACTGTACATGGCCGCGCATGAAAAAGAACCAGTTTTTACACAGTTGTCCAGTATAACAACGAGCACAAGCAAATTCCTGTATATAAAATGAGAGGGATTTTGAATCTTTGAGGAATGAACAAGAAAATTCTAGTGCGAAGTGGAGAAGATCACGATGGAGTCTGGACAGTTTGTAGATAGCTGGGAATAGATCTATGGATCTTCTACAATGCAAAGAATATAATGCTCAAATGCTTTCCGCAACCGAATTCAACGCTAGACAGGTGAATCCTTTGAAGCGGCCAACCCAAATCTGTTGATGCAAATCACAAATGATGATGAATAGTTACAGAAATATTTAAGATTCTGCACAATTCGCTGCACTCATAAAATTATTGACGTCAACAACACACTTAAAGACTTCTCGCAAAAATAATAACATCACTTGGGGAAATAAATAATGGTAACGTTTCCCCTTTTCTAACTATCAAAAACTCAATTCTTCCATCACACATCTGAATATGATCACTCTGATACCAAATCTTGGAGAACAAGCAGATTTACACAGCAAAATAATAATATATTCTCAATATTTTTCACACAATACAATAGCCTAATATATAGGCTGGAGTTTCCCTAGAATATAGGAAACTAACTCAACTACAAAATCTCAACCAAGCCTAATTATGTGGGGTGAGAATAACTCACGTAACCCACACATAACAATAATAATATATTGTTGAAACAATATATTATAACATCTCTAACAATAATCTCTCAATAATAATTACACACGTAATTATTATTCACACACATAAATATGTGAAGCACTATATAAATATTTCCTAACAATTGAGTCTAGCAACATCTCGTGGCTTCAAATATTACCGAAGTAGGATCTACGATAGAGTTGAAATATTTAGTAAATCTATATGAAAAACCTAGTGCTTTAAATAAAGTTTATTTAATGAAAAAATGATTAATTTAAATATGCAAGAAGGTGGATTTGCATAAAGTCATTTGAATTATTTATGTTCTATTATAAATCAATTAGTATTCCATTTGAGGATGAAGTGAAAGAACTTTTATTATTATGCTCTTTTCTAGATAGTTGGGATAACTTGGTAATGGTTGTTAGTAATACAACATCTGCTACTAATGTTTTAAAGTTTGATGATGTGGTTAGTATAATCTGAATGAAGAAATACGCAGGAAAAGTACATGAGAATCATCATCTGGGAATTATTTGAATGTAGAAAGTAGGGGAAGGTAGAAGGAGAGATCTAAGAGAAAGAATAATGGGAAATCAAATTCTAAGAATGGAAGATCTAAATCTAGAGGTAGAGGAATAACCTATTGGAATTGTGGAAAGAAAGGACATGCAAAGAAGGATTGTTGGTTCAAGGAAAACAAGAAGAATGTACTAGAAAAAGGTAAAGAGGAAAATATTACTGTAAAAGAGGTAATGTAAGATGCCCTAATTCTCTCATTGGATAATAAAATTGAGTCATGGGTTTTAGATTCAAGATCTTCTTTCCATGTAACCCCTAATAAGGGTTATTTCAAAATTATGTCGAGGGTAATTTTTGGCATGTTTATTAGGAAATGATGAACCTTGCAATATTACTGTACAGTGAAGTTCATCTTAAATTGTAGAATGGAAATAAATGGATATTGAAAGATGTGAGACATATTTCAAGCCTTATAAGAAATCTAATTTCTATAGGACAATTGTGTGAAATTGGTTGCATGGGTTACACTCACAACCAAATATTGGAAAGTTACCAAGGGATATCTTATTGTAGAAAGAGGAAATAAGGTAGGATAATTGTATTTATCTACTTGTATTACTGATTCCTTTTCTATTCTATCTACTTCATATTCAGATACAAGCATGTGGCACAATCGGCTAGGCCATATGAGTGAAAAGGGAATGCATATCTTAAAGGAAAAGGGTAAGTTATCAGATCTGAAATGTGTAGATCTTGATTTCTATGAGCATTGTATTTTTGGAAAGAAGAAGAGAGTGAGATTTCTCAAAGTTAGGGAAACAAAGAAGAATCATAAATTGGAGCTTGTACACTCAGATGTGTGGGGACCAGCCTAGGTAGCTTCTCATGGAGGATCCCAATACTATGTTACTTTCATTGATGATGCCACAAGAAAGGTATGAGTTTATTGTATTAAACGTAAATATGATGTTTTTGAAAATTTTAAAAGATGGAAATATCTTGTGGAAAATGAATCAAATTCAAAGTTAAAGTGCCTTAGATATGATAATGGTGGTGAGTACTGCAACAAGGATTTCAATGATTACTATTCAATAAATAGAATACACAGAGAAATGACAGTTCCTAAAACACCACAAGAGAATGGTGTTGTAGAGAGAATGAATAGAAAAATCATGGAACATGCTATAAGCATGAGGATACATGCTTGATTTCCCTTACAATTTTTAGTGGAAGAAGTAGACACGGTGGTTTATTTAATTAACCATGGACCTTCAAGTTCACTAGATGGTGGAATACCATAAGAAGCTTGGACTAGAAAAGAGGTAGATATTTATTTTCTTAGAGTATTTTTCTCAGAATATTTTTTACATATTGATAAGGAAAATATAAAGAAATTAGATGTTAAATCTAAAATATGTACTTTCATTGGTTATGGATCTGGTGATTTCAGAATTTAGTTTTGGGATTTAGAAGGTTCTAAGATAATTAGGAGTTGTGACATTGATTAGAATTAAAGAGAATTTAATTGGATCAAGTTTTGGTACCCAAAGGTGAAGTAGTGGAGAAGTTTATGGATGAAAATGAACTCTCATATTTAAAATTAACACTTACAGGTTTACACATTAACCGGTATCGAGTTTACCCTTGACTGTCATCAATCCCTTGGACTGGTGTCGGTTACAGAAGAGACAAAACTTCATCGGTTAGTCGAACCAGCGTCAATAGAAGGTGATTGGCATTAGTCACTATCAGAAGTAGATACAAATCTACAGGATGAGTAGATTGAGCCTTCGGCACCCCAAATCTCAGTGAGAAGGTCACAAAGGGTAAGTAGACCTCCATAAATATTTTCACCTTCCTTGTCTTATTTATTATTGACTGATAGTGGTGAACTAGAAAGCTTTGAAGAATCAATGTAGGATAAATCCATGACATGAATGATGAGATGAACTCTTTAGAGTAGAACTAGACATGAAATTTGGTTAAGTTTCCAACAGTAAAAGAACATTACTGAACAAACCGGTTATATAGGATCAAGGAAGAAGAGGGTGGACAGAAGAGATACAAGGAAAGACTTATAGTAAATGGATTTACACAGAAATCGAGGTATTGACTTTGGTGAAATATTTTCTCCTATTGTTAAGATGACTTCTATTCATACTATATTGAGTTTAGTTGCAGTAGAGGATTTGCATTTAGAGGAACTTGATGTCAAGATGAAATTTCTTCATGATCATTTAGAAGAAGATATTTAAATGAATCAACCGCTTTGGTATGAATTCAAGGGTAAGGAGAAATTTGTGTGCAGATTGAAAAATATCCTATATAAGGAAATGGTATATTAGGTTTGATAGTTTCATGCATGAGCATGGTTATTTGAGATGTGAATCGACCGTTGTGTTTATTTAAATATTCTTAGAAATGAGATCTATATTATTTTTTTATTGAATGTGGATGATATGCTTATTATTGGATCTAGTGTGCAAGACATTGGTGAGCTTAAATAAAATATAGCTCACACATTTTCAATGAAGAATTTTGGAGCTACAAAGAGTTTCCTTGGCATGAAAATTCACAAAGATAGGAAAAAAGGAAGTTGTATTTGTCTCGGAGAATTACATCAATAAAGTGTTGGAAAGGTTTAATTTACAAAATTTAAACCTGTAAGTACACCTAAGGATGGACACTTCAAATTGAGAAAAGATCAGTGTCCTACATCACACGAGGAGGTTGAGTATATGGCATAAGTTTCGTATGCTTTAGCAATTAGGAGTTTGATGTATTTGATGGTTTATACGGACCAGACATTGCACATGCAATGGGAGTTATGAGTAGATTTATGTCTAATCCAGGGAAAGAGATTTGTAAATTAGTCCAATGGATTCTTAGATATTTGAGAGGGACATCCGACATATAGTTATGTTATGGAGGGTCGATACTTTTTTACATGGCTATGTGGATTTAGACATGGCCGATGATTTGGATGGTAGGAGGAATATCAATGGATATTTTTTCATGGTAGGTGGCACGAAAAGTTAGTTGGATTTCTAGATTGTAGAAGGTTTTGGCCCTATCTACTACGGAGGTTTGAGTATGTTGTAGCTACGAAGGTGGCTAGTAAGGAGATGATATGGATGAGCATAGAAGAGTTGGGAAATGAGAAAGAGGATTGCAGACTATATAGTGATAGTCAAAGTGTAATTCATCTCGAAAATAACCTAGCATTTCATTCTAGAATGAAACACATTCGGAGTGAGCTATCACTTTATACGTCAGTATTGGAGGATGGGTAGCTGAAGTTGTAGAAAACTCATACAAAGGAGAACCATGTAGATATGTTAACGAAGTTGTTGGAAAAAGAGAATTTGGAGCTACACTCCACTTCCGGTGGTCTTGATTTTGAGGCTTGAGGGTGGAGAAATAGGCCAAGGAAAGGATCGGAAGAAAGATTTATTCGATGACAAAGTAGAAATTTATCTCTAAGTAGGATATTTTTGAGTTGTGGAGCTTAATTGCTTCACTTGGCATGCTTTTACAGACTTGTTGGAATACACAAGATGGCGCGTCGTCACCCATGGACCAATATCGGTTAGGAAAGGAGGAACCAACATTGGTTAGGGCTAATCGACATTGGTTAAGGCTAACTAACATCAGTTTCCTATGTGTGACTACTATAATTAATTTGTGGGAATTAGATCTATCTTTAGTTGTAAAGTTAATCTAATGGTTGTAATTACATAGATAAAATTCCCTAAGATTGTAGATGCATATATAAGCATAAAGCTAGGGTTTAGAAGAGAGAAATCATTTGAGAATTAAGAGAAGTTTCCTCTAGAAAGAAAAAGAGAAATTTGTAGAAAAGAAATTATAGGACATCCAAGAATGTGTGGAATATTGCAAATCTTCATTGTATTTCCTCTGTGATGGTAAATTGGTTGTTTTTTGGTGGACATAGCCCACATTGGGTGAACCATGTTAAATCTTGTGTATTGTTTCTTCTTGTTTATTTCTGTATTGATTGTTTTTATGCTTAGATCTAATAAATATATCTGTACAACTGATGTGCTAACCCCAACATAACCATTCCTTTCATTTACCTCTTTTAAGGATCAAAGACTAAACAAGATTCATGTGATTATCCATTACCTTTCAGCATTATCTTCAATATGAGTACCATGGCTCTACTCATGAAATGATTCTCATGGATAGTTTTCAAGATGGAATCCCATGGTTTTTTGTCACTTAAAAACATCTCCTTCATTGTTAACCTTTTGCATGCTATAGGTTTTCCTCCATATAAGAAACCTATACTCCTTTATAGTCTTTTACATGACCTAAAAGTCCAAATAGTTCAAAAGTAATATATGGAATTTTCAAACTCAACTCCTTGAGCTAAACTTCTTACAAATAGACAACTCCCTCAAAAAGGAAATCTATATTTCTATCTTGCTTCTATAAATATATTTCTCCCTCGAAGGACAATTATACAAAGCTAGCACTATTGTACATAGTCTATCCAAAAGAAGAATATTTCTGTAAAATAAAAAATAAAATATTCAAAGCTTCCCGCATCGATCAACTTCACGAAGACCTCAAGGAGTCATTCTATTCATCCCACATAGACTTCCTACATCAATCAATCTATAAAAAATCAAAAAGAAAATACAAAAAATCAAGAAAAATACAACTTTTTCGTCATGGACTTGCCTATTTTGGTTTTGGGTATCTTGCAAAAGGGGCATGTTATCTCACAACAAGGTTACGCTAAATACACCACTCCACCTCACCTTCCTTCCTTTCTCTTCTTCTACCTACTCAAGGGACATGACACATGTGACACTTCATGATCATGTAACTTCTTTCACCCTTAGAATAATCAATCATGCATTGCCTTTAGGGGTTTAAGTTCATAAACCCATCCTCGGTATGCTCATTATGGTCCTTGAAACTTATGGAGAATTTTGCCTCTTTTATCATTCACCTATTTTCTTACTTATTGATTCTCCTATACATGACTAGACCTTCGACACTTACTTTTTGGGATTTCTTCTCCTTTCACCTACCTCAACTTTCCTTATCTACTTTCATCAACTCACTTTAAAAATTCTACCTTTCCTAAATAACTTAGACTCTACCATACCTAAACAACGTGACTCCACAATACCTAAACAACTTTGACTTCACCATTCCTAAAAACTTAGACTTCACCAAACCTAAAGGACTTAGACTCAATCATGCCTAAACCTACCGACCTACCCATTTACCCCATCCTATTCTTCCCTATCCTATGGGAGAACTACATTATCCCGAGGAGCCTTTTTTCATTTGGGGCTATGTACATAGCACTCCGAGGGAATGGGGCCCTTAGAGGTTAGCTTGGCCACTCTTTCCCCTACCCATTCCTCCCTTTAACACATGGCATAACCTAGTTAGTTTCCATCCACATAATAACTTGGAAATTAACGTATCACAAACCATAAATCATTTCAACATACCTACCATGCTACAACATCAATCACATCATACCTGAATCATATAACATTTCCATGATATCAATTACTCAAAAATTTAACCAAACCATATCTATAACACATAATTTCCATAAAAACAGTAACTTGGAAATTTTTGACTCAACCATGCCTACACCTATGACTCAACCATGCCTAACATAACCTACATTCCATAAATAAACAAAACTTTGAAATTTCAGACCCCATCATACCTAATCAACCAAGACTCAACCATGCCTCATCAACCTAGACTCCATCATGCCTATACTTGACTCAATAATGCCTATACCCGACTCCATCATGCCTACACCTTCTACATTTAACCAAGACTCCATCATGCCTATACCTGACTCAACCATGCCCAAACTCATCTAGTTTTAGAAATAATAACAATAACCATGGAACTAAAACAAAGTACATAATCAGTCCAATATCATCATCAACTATAAAAGGGAATTTATGTGTATCAATACATATACATACGGGTACAAATAATATCTATATCTCAAAAACTCTCATGTACAATCTCACATCTTCGGCACGTAGCCTAGCATATATATCAAAAATCAAAATATAGTATCACCTATCATCCTACATCACCCCATATATGGCCCTCACCTCTACTCTAGTCTATATCCTGCTCTTGCCTTGTCCTCTGCCCGACCATCATCTCTCTTATACCCTCATCTGATCTAGATTTACGTGTACTTGTCACCTCCCTCTTTCCATGTCTACTGAAACCGATAACTACATGTAGCTCTAGTGTTGTGGGTCCTCTAACCGGCTTCTGTTGGGCCCTATACTTGGCATATGACATAACCTCAATACTGGTTGTGGTCAAATGATCCTGATAATATCAAGCCTCATTTAGTACATCTTGGAATCTATTCATGGATATTGTGCAGGGTGGATCCATCACCCTACCTCCAACCTATATACCCTTCCTTAATAATAATGGCCTATGTCTCATACCAATGGCCCCTATCCTCCTACCAAGGTATAATGGGACCATGTCCCGATGCATGTACTAGTGCCTATGTTGGTGCCTAATCCACTATATATGCCTCGTAATGTAGTAACATGTGCCTCGGCTACTACTAATTGACCATATAAACTTGTAATATTCCCATGCGGTCTACTACTACCGTGCTCCATACCCCGTGGGAGCTAGTGCGGTGCTTGTATAAGAGCACTTTCTGGGTTACTACTAGATGACCCTATAGTGTTGTCACCTACCCCGTCATAGTGGCTACTGTTCCTACGTTGTTGTCAACTTCACCCCTAAAGAAATCACCCGCCATGGTGGTAATGCCTATATTTGGGCTACCTACTAGAATCTATACCCATCTATCACACTTGGTGTCACTAAGCTGCTATCAATCGGCTACTCCTCCTATCCTATTAGATCTATAGGATGGGGTGGAGATAACAATATCTTAGCATCATCTTTGTGGTACTGAGGGAATGGTGGAGGCACATCCTACTGTATTCCAAACCGCATGAGAATCTATCAACCAAAATCATCTCATGCTCGCCAAAGACACCTCCCCTGTATCTATCTAATCAACTGTGTGCCCTACAACTCTTGTATCATGCCTCTGTAAGTAGGAAAACCAACATAGGGTTTCCATACTATATCCATCACATATAGACCCTCCAACTATCATCTATATTAGGTCACATCGCATGCGGCCTCCTCAACTCGTGGATGCACCCCTATCACTACCAATCTCCTATAACCCTCTCTCATCCCACCATGATTCCAATCCACTATAGAAAGTCCCCGTGGGCACACAATCACAATGTGTTCATAAGCCTAGAAATATGATCAATATGTATAAAAAATACCATAACGTTGCATCTTCTAATAAGCCCACAACTCCTTATATATCTCGCACCAAATATGTTGGTGAGCATGCAAAATAAACCCACTCCTCCATCATATCATATAAACCCCTATCATTTCTCAAAGAAATCAGCCATCCTCTTATTCGGTTTGTGCATAACATCCAACTGCACCATCATCGCACTACCTAATGGGTCTCCCGTAGATGTGTAACATATATGGCTCTATAAACAATATTGCACCTTTGTGCTTAGTCAAGTCATCCATCGACTCACCAAATACTGCCACCATCAGCTCCATCACCTCATCGACAAAATTTAATATACAAGATCTCCCAAAATCGGTAGCTAGCTACAGACACTGTACACATCCTCTAATGTGATAGTCATCTCATCGGTGATTAGATGGAAGGTATTGGTCACTTGCATCCCATCTATTGATGAGTGCAACCATTAGACTATGATCTCGAATGATATGTTTATATCACTACACACCCACAAGTATTGCATCTATCATGTGGTCCCATTCATCCTTTGTGACACTAGGTCACATCTCGAACTAATAATGGTGGCACCCGATCTTGCATAGTGAGTTGTTTCCTCACCTGCATCACCACTCAACCATGTTAATCAAACAATTCTATCAGTACTCTATTACACCACACCCGACTCAACCCACTCCTTATTCCTTTCCTAGGCTACCCAATGTTCCTACTCTTCACACTTCACCTATTTTCCCTAACCTATTTTATTCACTATGTTCCTCACTTCACATTTCTACCCTACACCCTTTACCATTCAACACATTACCCATAACCTACCTACTTCATCATACCTCACCTCAGCCCTATTATATTCTATTTTACCTAACCTACACCCATCTCACCCTTTCCTTACCATTTTACCTTCCCCAACCCATTTTTAAACAAATTCAACACTTTTCACATTTATCAAGCACTAGTCACCCTAACTGGTACCAGTCATCCATTTTAACCACTCGACGCTAGCATGCTAACCAATGTCGGTCACTTCTTCGATCGGTTTCGGTCTCTCGGTTTTGCCCCAAAGCCGAACCACCATGCCCCCAACTTTGAATTTTTTTAAAAACCCTATACTCTACCCCAAACCCACCTAAACCCCACCCCATTCATTTTCCTACCTATTTAGTCTACATTCCACCCTCCCCTTACCCAAATTCCTTCATTTTTAACCAAATTTCACATTTAAATTTCAAACCCCATTTTCTTCTTTTTACCTCAAATGTTAAAACAAAAACAACCAATGAGGATGGATTCCTACCTTAACATGGTGCCACCTCCTTGGTGGAACCTCAAGTCGTTGAACTAGAAGTCCTCTAACGTAGTCTCATGCCTCTCGCCATACCTAAATCAAACTTTCATCCCTCCAGCCAATCACAATGCTCCAATTGATCTCGTGGGTCCTCTCATAACCACTCCAACTTGTCCTAGATAGTACCTCTATCATTTTCACTAAGTCAAACAACCAAACGCCTCTTTGCTTGTCATTTTCCATAAATAGAAAAAGCACAAATGAATCCATAAAACATGGATTTTACCTTTTTATCACAAATACAACTTGACCAACATCGGTCACATGCCCTAGTGTACCATGTTCAATTTACCTTGACCAAAATCAATTTTCCTTAACCGATATGGGTTAGCTTTTTGAGCCTCCTACACCACTTATCACCACATTTAATTTCCCAAAACCCTTTTCTTCTCACTAGAGTCTACACCTAGCCTTATCACTCAACCTAATTACCTTATTTACCTCATAACCCAATCACCTCATAAGTTGGGGAATGTTTTTTTCTCTACCTCAACCTTTCCTATGGCCTTACCTATTTACCCAACCTTCCCACACCTATTTAACACTCGAATTCACTTACTCGTTATACCTTACGATGACGCTACTCGTGTTGACTAGCCTAATGACCTTGCCTTGCCTAATCCATGTTGTTTATCTTAACCAAACCTTTTGGTGTTTTGGAACACACCTAATTCCTATTCCTACACCTCGCCTCATTTTGTTTTAGGACCGTATCCTATACCTTGGATACCTAACCACATCAACCTTGTTTGGATAAAATTATCGACCTTTGACAATGTAGAGTTTGCACACTCTTCAACCTAGTACCTTATCACATTTTATATGTGTGTGTGTGTTCAAATGCCACTACCTATTACCCAAACCAATATCACCATTACCTATACCCCACCTATACCTCATTTTTCATCACTTACCCATTTATCAAACCACTCACCGACTCCATCTATCACCTCATTAGTTCCTTGTTTGAGGGGGATCACCTCCACCCATACTTGGGGAAACCTAACCTTCACTCATATCGAGGACAACAACTTCCTATTTTTCTCAAATCGCTTATCAATACAAGCTACGAAATAAGAGGGGTAAATGTAGACACCAAATTTGGGTCACACTCCTCTTGGTCCCCTTCAATTAATTAACATAACGTATTCACCTAACTATGACCCCTTACCCCGCATTCATATTAATTTAATTACTTAACATTGAATTAATTTGTACCTTCACATTATTAATTAATTTAATTACTTTTAATTTAACCCTCATACATCCACCTTATCACAAAACCTCACCCTAGACCCATTCCAAAGTGGCATTTAACTCATAAAGAAAAAGTCATCACTCAAGATTGAGTCATCACTCCTAGTACCAAGTCACCTCTTGACCTAGCTAGCTAAGACTTCTTCCTAAACCTAACTGGACTTATTATATGATCTCCTACTTTTTCTAACATGAAATACACTTCCCTAAGAGCACCTAACTTGGAAAGCATGCCAAATTTGGGAAGATCTTCCTATTTTTGGTAAAAAGGACTATTTCACCCTAACCAACATCGATTTATCCTCGGTCAAAACCAATTACCTAACCACCATTGGTTCCTTTCTATACAATTTCATAACTCCTTACATGGGTTGGTCATTCAGCTTATTGGATCCTTAATATATTCAAGATCGAATCTTTAAGCTTTCTTGCATCCAAACGATGAACACGCACAACCATAGTGCAAGATAAGCAGTCGGTTCTCCTTCTAGAGTATTGCAATACTCACAGAGCACACAAAGTCTTGTCATCATGGCTTTGCACCGACTCAAGCACCTCTTCTCTGATCAACCATTAACCATATCCACTCTCTTATCCTAAAATTGGTAAGGGAAATTTTACAGATAACCTTACCAAAATTTTGTTCCGGTCCCTCGTCAGGGATCCCTTGCGTTCGGAACGTTGTAAAATCCCTTCCCGGGAAATCTATTTTTCCGAACCTAGTCTTTTTGGTATTTTTTGGCCGGGTGCACATAATGACTATGCAACATCAACTTTTGATGTGCCCCCTTTAAATCCTTTGGCGCATGCTTTCGTGTCAAAAAAATGTTTTGGTGCGCCTCACTATGTTAAGTCTTCCTTGATGCGCCAAGGCGCATGCGCCTTCTCCTCAAAAGAAATTTTGTTGCGCCCCTTTTTGGTGTGCCAAGGGTGCACATATTCCTCTCAAACACCCCTTCGGTGTGCCAAAGGTGCACATAACTTTGTGTTGACAAGAATTTTGGTGCGCCACGGGGGCATGTTTTCTTGTCGATAAAGAGTGCTTTTCGTGCGCCACTTGAAAAAGTTGGTGGCGCATTTATTACTACCTCACCTAGAAGTAGGCGCGTCTGCACTGTCATTATCATCCGACACAATCACGTGATTTTATCTGTACCTACCGCACCTACCCTGTCATTTTCAATCACTTTGTGGACCCGTTTGCACATTTCTTCGTTATATCCGGGTAAGAGGTCCTCATTTCTTTTGTGTGTTTTGTGCTTTGGTTCTTTGTTTACTTGTTGGTCTGGATTGGATTGGAAAGACTATGAAATCATGAACTTCCCCTTTTTGTTGTCTTTCCATTCTTCCACATGTTCTTCCCCCTCTTTCCAGATCTGCTGGTAGAGGAAACTCTGTCCTGAAAAATAGCTTGGAACTCTCATTTTATAGCTTCTTCATCACCCCAAGGTACCCTGCAGAAGGAGCTAAACCATATGTAAAACCCCTCTGAGAAAGAATCAAAGCTTAAAAAGAAACTGTATTTTTCTTCTCCTTTGCGCATTGGCACACCTGCAACATGAAGAAATAGTTGTGCCAATGGCGCATCTGTCGCCCCAGTTACACAAAGAGCAGCCGCGCCAATGGCACACTTTCCCTGCCTGCTACATAATGAAAAGTTGCGCCCTCAAGGTGCACTTCCTTAGTTTGTTGCAACGCTTTCCTCGCACCCCTCATGGCGTGCACCAAACTCATTTGTTGCATCGTTAAAACCTGTGCCCTTTGGCGCACCCTACATGTATGCAACATAGAAATTATCCACACCAAGTGTAAATTTATAGAACGGCACGGCACATCTCTCACTACAACAACAAAGAATGCAATTTGTAGTATCCATGTGCCATGCACCCTTTGGCACTGATTTATCCCCTGCAGCAGCCCTTTCCCATGCACCTTACTATTCAGCTCTGTAACCTGCAGTATTCATGCCCCCTGCGCCCTGAGGCCTTAAAATCACTAACTCTTTCTTCTATCAGCATTTCAATGGAAAATCAAACTGCTGACATGAATTTCTTGCGTTGGGTTTCACTTCTTATTCTTGCAGATCAGCAACTAAGTTCAGAAGAACATATGTCAACATCAAGCAAGAAACCTACCAAATCTAAGGGTAAGGCCAAGCTCACGGAAGAAGAAATGAAGTACAAATATCAGAGGGTCAGAATGCCCGAGTCCCAGGCAGAGTGTGACCTAGATATCAGAGACTCAGAGCTCGGACACATTGATATGGAGGAGTTCTAGACCAGAACTAGGAAGGTCACACGAAGTCCCTGGATGGAAAAATTGATAGGCAGTGCCCTGCATTTTGCTGGAGGAATCCCAGTCAGTGCAGTTAATAATGAATTTATGATGGTGGTAGCCCGATGCTGCAAAAAAGACACAAGGTGTGTCCATAATGAGAAGGGTGAGGTTATAGTCAACCTCACTTCCCCGCCATTTTGAAATAATGCTTGTCATCCCTCACCACCGATACTTTTGTGGCCGCCACCAGAAGACGCATCAAAGCTCAGGATGACAATGAAGATCATTGCATGTAGTTGATGAATGAGGTATATCTCGAAAAATAAAAAGGTGGTGACTCGGTGGCCACAGTCATTCATCAGCTGACTTCTCGGAGGAACTCGGTGACACCATTACATTCTGAAAGCGAGTCTTTGGGCTTCCTGACGCCCATTATTTTCACAAATGGATGCTGCGGTATTTGGAGACAATGAACAAAAATGTGCCCGATCAACGCTTTGAGTGGGCAGAAATCATAAGCAGCACAATATCAGAGAAACTACAACAACTTGCCACAACAGGGAAGTTCTACATGAATTCCTACGTTGTTTACGCTGTAGCTTCAGAAAGAGATTATCCAGCTCTGATGCGGTGCGGGGTTTGGCCCCAGGTTAAAATCTATGAATATTATCCAGAACTGAAGCTGGAAAATAGCATCCCCCAATTTACAAAGATCAATGATGCCTTCTTCTACAGCATCATCTACCTCTTGAGGCTGAATATGACTCATGGTCACATGATCAAGAGCATCATGGCAGCCACGAGAAATGGGGGGCCCTGTTCACTCAATTCCCCACATTCACTTATCTAAGGGCGGCTAACTTCTTGGGGGAACCAACTAAACTACCAAGGTATGTTGGTCCCAAGTTAATCCTATTGGAGCTGTCGAGGTAGCTAATCACCTACCATGAGAAGTGTCTCAAGAGAAAGAAGGGTGGAACTCCTTTCCCCCTCACAGTGGGTAGGTATACATGTCTCACTCACCACAAGGCAAAAGATATGTTTGCAGAACTGGAGCTGCTAAATCTGAAACATGACTTCCCAGCAAGGCCCACCTTCGACCCGAGGAATTTTCTACCTAGGGCTAAGCTCGACCCGATCCACATCCCTCAGATCGAAGATATCTACATTGACATATATCATGAGGTTGAGCTCAGGAGGAAGGATCATTCTCGATTGGCCTTAGTAGAAATCATCCAGTACGGGGTAGCCATCGTCCCAAAAGGCTACCAAACTACTGAGCAAGAAGTGGATCAAGTGTATCTTGACACGGGTGGGGACGATTGGCCTTTTGCGTTGATTGATAGAACCAAAGCGCCTCAGACAATTGAGGAGAGAGTCAAGGAAACTCTGCGCAGAATAGAGCATTGGTGCCGAATGAACGGACTCATCTACCTCGGGTCAATTTCACAACCTCTCTGTTGGGTAATGCACCTCCTCGATCAAAACAATAGCCAAAAGGCAAAGGAAAAGGTAAAGAGGGTGAATCCAGCTCCACCCAAGAGGAAGCTCCAGAAATCCTCCTTCCGCTTCACAAGAACGGGTTGAAATCCCGAAAAGCTCAGAGGAAGAAGCAGCGGAAGATGTTCCAATAGGCCCATCCACTCAGGATGTTGCCACTACTACAACAACTGAGGTCCCTTCTGTTCCTTCTCCTTCTCCTCCTTCCCCTCCTTGAGTGACTCAAGTGACCATTCCTTTGGTCGTGTCCTCTCCCCCTTCTTCTACTGTTCCTCCTGCTTCTTCGTCCATCTTCTCTTATCTCGCGGACTGTCCCCTCCATTTCTTCCTCATCTCTAAGTTCCCTCTCTTCCTATGTCTTCCTCTCCCCGTAGTATCTCTTCCTCCCGTGAGCGCTTCCTCGGCCTCCCTCTCGATGTCGCCTCCAAGTGTCTCCACGTTTTTCCCTTCTACTACTACAGCTGCCCCCTTCTCTGTTTCTGGTCCTTCTCCCATAAGTCCAGCCTGGATCTCCCAAAGACTCGAGTCGCCAGAGAAAGGAAAGTTCCCATCACTCCGATGGACTTCTCCATGATCCTATCAAAAGGGGCAAAGAAGCAGAAGCCCATCACACGCTTCTCTCAGAGTGCTTCGGGAGAGAGGGTAATGGAGATCGCATACCCCAATCCTCTGAAGGATAAAAAGGATCTGTCTTCGACAGATTATACAGTGACTCAAGTCACAATGGGGACATCTTCTGAAAGCCTTCAGGGAGAGGCCCTATCTGCAGTTGATGCCCTCTGCAAGAAGCTTCAAGAAGCAAAAGAAGAGAAAAGGCTACTGAAAGAGCAAAATAAACATCTACTCCACGCCTTACAGAAGATGGGTAGTGCACCTCCCACAACTATCCGAAACTCCTGAGCCTCTGAGTCAGGATAAAATTAATGAATATGCGAAGATCGGCGAGCAAGGTATGGTAGTTTCCACCTGGAGGAGCCAAATCCTTAAAGACAGTGAATGAGTGATCACCAAGTTCACCGATTTGTATCTGAACATCAACAAGGTGAATAAAGAGCTCCAGGCGTTAGCAGGACCCATATCAGAAGAGCTGGACCATGCTAGGCTGCAAAGATGAGACCTTTCAAAGTATGTTCGACTGCTCGGCTTAAAGATCTAGTCAAGTTCGGTGTTTTCGGTCACCCTAGGGCCCTCAATAAAATCCTTTCCACTCTGGATTACTGGATGGATCAACTTTAATTTGTCCTCGAAAAAAATTGATAAGGTAAAGGAAGAAGCCCTGACGCAATGCATCGATGGAACAAATTGTTCTAAGGATGTCTCCGTGGTTGCTTACTCCTTCTTTCACCTTAAGGAAGGTTGATGAAACCATCCAAATCTTCAACGAGATCATTTCGCAAGGGTCAGGGCTAGAGGTCACTTTTGACGCAGAATCTATCAATAACTCTACTTGCTGTCGAGACTTCATCGGGTTCCTAATAGAAGCGAGAGAATGAATATTCCAAACTCCCGCAGAAGCTCATGACGAGCGGGAGACTTGCGAGGCTATCAGTGAGCAACACAAGGATCCTTCCCAGGATCAATTAGAGCCCATGATCAGCAAGTTTATAGAATACCGTGCCCAATTTCACATCTCGTCACCCGAGAAGAAAAAGTAGGATATCCCCTTTTATCTCACGGGACAACGATTTATGAATAATTTATCTCTCTTCTCCGACTTTCTTTTTGTAAATGTCTGAAGCATGTTGGCATGAATGATGACATCATCCATGTTGCACCATGGGATGATGTCATCCATCAAGTTGTTAAAATTCAACATGACTTTGAGATATTTTTGTAGATATTATGTAAATAGGTGGTTGGTTCCTTTTTTCCTTCCTTCTTCTCCTTCTTCTATAAATGTAAAAATACTTGTTGTATTTGAGGTGGATACTTTTCAGATGAAAAATAGAAGTGAGAAGAAAAGACTTTGAACTTTTTGTAACAAAAGGAAATATTAATACAATATTTAGACTTTGTGCTGAATACATGTGTTATTTGCATTAGATCTTTCTTATGTCAGATCTAGTGTGTTTATCTGTTGGATCTACTTCTATTTTATTGTCATTTATTCACCAGTATTGCTTTGTTAATTTGTGTAAGTAGGTTTGGCTCTGTTTACTACCAATCCCAAAACATAAACCCTCTGACCTTTCTGCTTTGGAATTCATTTCTTTTCTTTCTTCGAATCTGATCTTTCTTCATCCTCTCTTCCATTCCTTTCTTTCCACAGTCGAAATAACCCTACTGGGATGAGATCCCAAACCCCCGAAGGTAGAATATTGTGAGACTTGCACAGATTCCTGCTAGTAGAATAGCAATAAACCAGTTTCACTTTGCTAACTCAAAGAGGGGCTATGCCCTACACACTGTTGACTCGTCTATCCATAAATCTACCTGCGATTACATTTTTGAGCCAACAGCTTTTGGTGTCTCTCATGGGATCGAACAGATCTATTCGATCTATGATGGTGGTATGATAGAAAATCAGTAAAAATCTGAAAAATCACTACATGTTTGCAAACTTTAACTTTTTGTTAAAAATTTTTTTGCAAAAGTTCTCTAAAATTTTCTTTTCTAAGATCCATAGATTTGGCCTAGTTGGAGACCTTTAGTTCATTGAGTTTTTATAAAAATATGTTTCCGTAGATCTGATTTTTGATCATTTACAAAATTTTCAAATTCTTTGAAAAAGTCAACTTTGATCCAAAATCATCTTACTAATCTTCACTTTGTCAATTTATCCTCATTGTTCTTTGTCATTAAACCGAAATCGGTTTTCAAAGGGGATAATTTTAAATATTCAGAAAAGTACATGCTGCTGGTTTTTGTTAGAAAAACCAGAAAATCAGCAAGTACGACCAAAAAGAATTTTTGAATCTGCTCCACAACATCGCAGATCCGGAAGGTACACTGGCGGGTGAACCATTTAATCGTAGCAGGAGAGCTCATGGAGAAGTCGATCCCACTTTTGATCTACTTCAAAGGCATAACTTTAGTATAACACCAATGCACTTTTCATCACTAAGTTCGGCTGATCGGTTAGCCAGAAGTGCCTCACCTCCACGAAAGAACCAGTTTTCACAAGGAGCCTCCACATCCCTTTGTAGCACCTTGCTACTCAGTGGAACTGTGTTTCCAGCCCGTGTTCTTTTTCCAGCTGTCCAGATGGTGGTACCATGGGGAAATGCTATGGGTCCCCTGGCTTTGCCACATCCTATTCACGCGCTCCCACACGGAAACCGAAAGAATTTTCCCAAATTTGATGGGAGTAGAAACCAAAGCACAGATTCACACATATCTACATTCATTATGTCATGCAGTATCCTGGATGTGACTCATGAAGATGTGTCAGTTCGCCTCTTCTTGGAGACCCTCCAAGGGCCCGCAGCAGAATGGTTTCGCATTTTCCTACAGGATCTATTACTAGTTGGGCCACCTTGCGGGATGCTTTTGAAGATAGATACAAGCCCTCGGAAGATGCATTTGCGTTGTTATCACATATCACTCACCTAAAGAAGGAGGCCAATGAGACCATGCATGATTTTATCGCCAGGTTCAATGCATTAATCAACCGTGTGCCTGCCGCCATGTTACCAACACTAGAAAATTAAAAGTGTTTCTTTGTGAATGCAATGAGCTCAAAAATAATTTTTTTGCTTCTACATGAACAAATAACTACCTTGCCTCTTGCCCAAGCTGCTGCCATACGGATTGAAGACAACTTGCTCATATCTGGCGAATTAAAAAGGGAATCATCCAAGCCCAAAGCTTTGAGCCCTTCTCCCGCCACTTCGTCTGATCCATTTCAAAAGATGGCGAACGACTTGATCGCATTGAAGAAGTAGTTGGCCCAAACTTCCCCAGCTTCCTCATAAGGACATTCCACGAAGAAACTTTTCTCCCAACAATGATCCCACATAGGCCACGGTTGCCCGCGACCGCTCCACGGTTGGCACTTGAGGCTCCTCCGGTCAATGCTCTAGCTGAAATTGAAGAAGAAGAGGAACAAAATTACGAAGAACCTTCGTCTCAAGGTGAAGATGATCAAGATGTCGGTGAGCCGACTGGCGACTCTACTATCGGGTATATGGAATTTGACAAGGAGGAATCTGACGAGGAAGAAGGTACACAAGGATATGCGAGTGGACAATCATATGTTGTTTTTACCCGCTCGCAAGGAAAAGAAGCAGAGGTCGCTGCCCATGTGCAGAAGGAAAAGGCCGTGTCAAACGTGCCTCCAACCATCGCTAAAAGAGGTAATCCTCTTCCTACTCAACACCCTGGTAATTCTTTTGCAAAGAAAGCTTTTCCCCCGATCTCTCCTCCAAATCAGCCTTCCTCTCATATTCCTATCAAGACCAGTAATCCTACCCTACCATCACGAAGTGAGGGACTCATTCCTTCACCAGCGACAACCTTTGGCCACATTTGATATCATAGATCATGCTAAAAAGACTAAGATCCAAATGTCTGAAGCCGAGTATCTTCAGTCAAACCCCGAGCAGCTTGTAAGATTGACTAAGTATATTCAAAGTCAAGCTGTCATAACTCCCCAGGTTTCCTTAAAAGGAATCCTTTCCACTCCTCCTGCATCCCGCATAAATGTTGCTTCAACATCCGCATCAGGTAAGATAGAACCTTTCTACCTCTCCCCCCTAATCAATGGCCACAAGTTAAGTAACTGCATAATTGATTCTGGGGCTTCTGATAACATCATGCCGGTAAAAGTTGCTCATGCTCTGGGCCTCACCCTTACCAAGCCTTTTGGCAGATGTTATTCCTTGGAAACCAAGCAGGTTCCGTTGATTGGTCAAATCAAAGACGCGTAATTCGCATTCGCGGCATTCCCAGAGAAAAGAGTAAAAATGACCGTCCTCGTTGCCGACATTCCAGCAGCCTATGGAATACTGCTGGGAAGGAGTTTTTGTAGTGAGGTTGGAGGAGAAATTCATATGGACTGGTCCAAGGCTAGAATCCCCGTCAAAGGTGTAATGCAGACTTTGGAGCCAGAATCACAAAAGAAGTACTTGGTTACTAACTCTGAGGACCCCAAAGCTCAAATTCTTTTCAAATCATCAGGGATGGGGAACTATTTCTTGTCTACCAAGTCTGACAAAATGGTTGTTCTCGTCCAAGAAGAAGATCTTAACAAGGTCTGGACCTTGCAGTTTGATGGCAGCTGCGCAACCAGTGGATGTGGCGCCGGAGCCATGCTAATATCTCCCGAGGAAGAAATTATTCCTCTCTCTTTTAAGTTGTAGTTTTTCAACACAAATAACACTGCTGAGTATGAATCTCTGTTACTCGGCATGCAGGCCGCAAGAGAGAGAGGGATCAAAAATCTAAAAGTACAAGGTGATGCAGAGCTAGTCGTGAATCAAGTTAAAAGGATATATCAAGTGAAGAATGAGAGGCTCAGGCACTACCATAATGCGGTGTGGGACAACATTGAAGAATTTGACACTTTTTCAATAGAATCCATTCCAAGAGCTCAGAATGACATGGCCGATTCATTGGCCATTTCAGCATCCCTCATGCTCCCACACCCAGGTTTGAAAATAGACAAATACACCATTGAGATGGTTTTCCACCCAAGTGTGCCAGATAATTCTCAGCATTGGCAAGTATTCAACGATGACAATCAACTCATTGCCTTTCTAGAAAAGGTGGAAAATTTCAAGGAATTACATTTTGAAGGATCCACTTCTATGTGCCGCGAATCAGTCACCGATCAAAAGGATGAATCCGAAGGGAATGACGGCATATGTCAGCTCAAAGGAAATAAAATTCCAAAGGGCCTGGTTTCTTTAGAACGGTTGTTCGATAGGCATGACCATTTTGTAAAAAAGAAAAGGCGAGATGATGTTGGCACATCCCTAGAAACCGAGCCGGTTAATTTAGGTTCAGTAGAGCATCCGCAATTCATGAACATTGGAAAATGTTGCATGCCTAAAGAGAAGCGAAGTTTGTCAAACTGCTGAAGAAATACATGGATGTATTGGCATGGTCCTATGCTGATCTAAAGTCTTTTAAGCCAAAGGACATCCAGCATGACATCCCATTGAAAGAAGACGTCAAAGCCTTTCGCCAAAAGCAGAGGCATTATAACCCTAAGATCTCAGGTACTATCCAAGCCAAAATTTAGAAAATGCTGGATGTGAGAATCATTTTTCCTATCCATCACAGTACTTGGGTAGCAAACATTGTGCCAGTGTGCAAGAAAAAACGGTGAAATACGCATATGCGTAGATTTTCGAAACTTGAATCAGGATTCCTTAAAAGACAACTACCCACTCCCTATAATGGATCAAGTTCTACAAGTGGTAACTGGATCAGAAATGTTGTCCATGCTTGATGGTTTTTCGGCTACAATCAGATTGAAGTCTCGCCTGAAGATCAATTTAAAACAACATTCACTACTCCCTGGGGTACGTTTGCCTACAGCAGGATGCCTTTCGGCCTAACCAATGCTGGCGCCACTTTTCAGCGGGCCATGGACCTTGCATTCAAAGGTATGATGGGGAAGGTCATTGTGGTTTATCTAGATGACTTAACTGTGTTCTCTAAACAACAAAGTGATCATTGTGATCATCTGGAGCAAGTATTGGCCAGATGCCGAGAGCATGGGATTTCCCTGAACCCAAAAAAATCTGTTTTTGGAGTCACAGAAGGAAAGTTGCTGGGGCATGTTGTTAGCAAAGAAGGAATGAAGATAGATACCGAAAGAGTTAAGGCTATTCAGAGCCTCACCTTGCCTACAAGCAAGACCAACGTTCATTCTTTCTTCGGAAAGGTGAACTTTCTCAGTGTTTTGTTCCCAACTTTGCTGAAAAGACTCATCATATATTAGACATGATGAAAGGGTCACCAACTTTCCGATGGAGTGAAGAAGGGAAGAGGTCGTTCGAAGAAATAAAAGCTTCTATCGCTCATGCACCAGTCCTGGTGTGTCCTGACTTCTCCAAGGATTTTATCATGTATAGCTATGCGTCTGAGCATACTGTATCTACCATCTTGATGCAAAAGAATTCTGAGGATGTTGAATCCCCAATTGTGTTCATGAGCTCTCCCCTCAAGCCTCATGAATTAAAAATGTCTCAATTAGAAAAGCATGCCTTCTCCGTTGTCAAAGCAAATAAAACTTCAGGTATTACATTTTAAATTCTCATACAGTGGTGCTGGTCCCTGACACGGCAGTCAAATCAATTTTAACTCAACAGGAGTTAGGAAGCTTGCGAGGAAATTGGATTGCAAAGGTCTAGGAGTACGATCTAGATATAAAACCAACCAAGTTGGTAAGAGGCAAAGGCTTGTGTCAACTTATGGCCGAAAACCAAGGGTCGGAAGTTTCCGGAGAAAAGGATGATTGTACCAATGAAGCACAAAGGTTAGAGAAACCTGATTCTCTGCCTCTGGTCCTATTTGTCGCAACCAGCGATGAGTGGTATTCCGATATTTCTTTCTTCCTCACCTACGGCGAATGCCCAGCTCACTTAACTACAAAGGAGAAGCGCACTATAAAGCTCAGAGCAGCCAAATATGTCATCTGGATGACGGTTTATACAAACGTGGGATAGATGGTGTCTTCTTGCGATGTGTCGACAAGCCACAAGGTGTGAAGTTACTTGAAAGTTTTCATAATTCAGCCTATGGAGGCCATTTCTCCTCTTCCGTAATAGCACACAAGATCATCCGGGCTAGGTACTATTGGCCAATGCTTTTCCAAGATACAGCCACCTGGGTAGCAAAGTGTGAACCTTGCCAGTAGTTCGTCAACAAGCCCAAGTTGGCTGCTTTTCCCCTCAGCCGGTCGTTGTCAACGAACCATTCAGGCAAAGTGGGGAATTGATTTTATCGGTGCACTCAATCCCCAATCGAGCGCCAGACATAGTTATGTCCTAACAGCAATGGATTACTTCACCAAGTGGGTGGAAGCCATACCTGTCAAACACGCCACTTCCGAGGTCGTCTGCAATTTCATCAAAGAAAACATCATTGTCAGGTTTGGCATTCCAAACAAGATTGTTGCTGATAATGCTTCTAACTTCTCTTCACGGGAAGTTATTAGTTTTTGCTATGAATACGGGATAACTTTAGCTCACACCTCAGATTATTACCCTCAGGGAAATGGTCAAGCAGAATCCAGTAATAAAAACTTGGTGACCATCATACGAAAGCTGGTGGATGAGAATCAATGAATGTGGCACAAGTCCTTATATGATGCTCTGTGGGTAGATCGCATTACTCCCAAGAGATCTCTCGGCATGTCACCTTTTCAAGTGTTATATGGCACCGATGCCGAACTCCCCATTTCTGCTGAAATTCCTGCTCTGCACCTGGCACGGCAATCGAAGATGAAAATTTTCAAAATTCCCTCGAAAGGAGGATCTTGTATCTAGCAGAGCTCGAAGAAAAAAGAGTAAGGGTGGTCGACAAGATCACCGAGCATCAGAATCAAGTCAAAAGATTGTTTGATAAAAAAGCTAAGCAAAGAAATTTCCAGGTGGGAGACCTCGTCCTTTTGTGGGACAAACGAAGAGAGCCAAAGGGCATGCATGGAAAGTTTGATTCCCAGTGGAGAGGGCCCTTCAAGATCAAGCAGCTCAACAGAGAGAATAGTTTCTATCTCTCATATCTGGATGGAACCAAACTCCCGCTTCCTTATAGTGGGTAGCATCTGAAAATCTTCAGGAAGTAGAGCTTGCTCTCTCCTTTGTACAGTTTACTTCAGTTGTGTGTTTGTTTTTGTCGTGTGTTTTCTTTTGTTGGTTGTGTGTTTCCCTTTCCGGTCTCCCTTGTTTTTGACTCTGTTACCCAATGGATAGGCACATGAGATTTGGGATTCTCTACCCCTGAGGTTCGCTCAGAGATAGTCCCCAGAAAGAGCCAGCTGTTATCCCGTAAAATTGGCAAGGGCAATTTTACTGATAACCTTACCAAAATTTTGTTCCAGTCCCTCGTCAGGGATCCCTTGCATTCGGAACGTTGCAAAATCCCTTCCCGGGAAATCTAGTTTTCCGAACTTAGTCTTTTTGGTCTTTTTTGGCTAGGCACACATAATGACTATGCAACATCAACTTTTGATGCACCCCCTTTAAATCCTTTGGCGCATGCTTTCTCATGTCAACAAGTGTTTTGGTGCGCCTCACTATGTTGAGTCTTCCTTGCATGCGCCAAGGCGCATGCGCCTTCCTATCAACAAAACTTTTTTTCCCCTTTTTGGTGCACCAAGGCGCACATATTCCTCTGTCAACACCACTTCCGGTGCGCCAAAGGCGCACATAACTTTGTGTTGACAAGCATTTTGGTGCGCCACGGGGCGCATGTTTTCTTGTGTCGATAGTGCTTTTCATGTGCCACTTGAAAAATTTGGTGGTGCATTTATTGCTACCTCGCCTATAAATAGGCACGTCTGCGCTGTCATTATCATCCGACACAAATCACGTGATTTTCTCTGTACCTGCCAGTGCACCTGCCCTATCATTTTCAATCACTTTGTGGACCCGTTTGCACATTTCTTCGTTATATCCGGTAAGAGGTCCTCATTTCTTTTGTGTGTTTTGTGCTTTGGTTCTTTGTTTGCTTGTTGGTCTGGATTGGATTGGAAAGACTATGAAATCGTGAACTTCCCCCTTTTTTGTCTTTCCCATTCTTCCACATGTTCTTCCCCCTCTTTCCAGATCTGTTGGTAGAGGAAACTCTGTCCTAAAAATAGCTTGGAACTCTCATTTTATAGCTTCTTCATCACCCCAAGGTACCCTGCAGAAGGAGCTAAACCATATGTAAAACCCCTCTGAGAAAGAATCAAAGCTTAAAAAGAAACTATATTTTTCTTCTCCTTTGGCGCATTGGCACACCCTGCAACATGAAGAACAGTTGTGCCAATGGCGCATCTGTCGCCCCCGTTACACAAAGAGCAGCCGCGCCAATGGCACACTTTCCCTGCCTGCTACATAATGAAAAGTTATGCCCTCAAGGTGCACTTCCTTAGTTTGTTGCAAATGCTTTCCTCGCACCCCCTCATGGTGCGCCAAACTCATTTGTTGCATCGTTAAAACCTATGCCCTTTGGCGCACCCTGCATGTATGCAACATAGAAATTATCCGCGCCAAGTGCAAATTTGTAAAACGGCACAGGCGCATCCCTCACTACAACAAAAATAATGCAATCTCTTTAGCAGATCCATGCGCCATGCGCCCTTTAGCCCTAATTTATCCCCTACAACAACAAAGAATGCCCTTTTCCATGTGCCTTACTATTCAGCTCAGTTATTATTTAGCCGAACCTGTAGTATTCATGCGCCCTACGCCCTGAGGCCTTAAAATCACTAACTCTTTCTTCTATCAAAATTTCAATGGAAAATCAAATTGCTGACATTAATTTCTTGCATTGGGTTTCACTTATTATTATTTTAGATCAGAAACTAAGTTCAAAAGAACATATGTCAACATCAAGCAAGAAACCTACCAAATATAAGGGTAAGGCCAAGCTCACGAAAGAAGAAATGAAGTACAAATATCAGAGGGTTAGAATGCCCAAGTCCCGTGAAGAGTGTGACCTAGATATCGAGAGACTCGAGCTCGGACACATTGATATGGAGGAGTTCTGGACCAGAACTAGGAGGGTCACAAGAAGTCCCTGGATGGAAAAATTGATAGGCAGTGCCCTGCATTTTGTTGGAGGAATCCCAGTCAGTGCAATTAATAATGAATTTATGACGGTGGTATCCCGATGCTACAACAAAGACACAAGGTGTGTCCAAAATGAGAAGGGCGAGGTTATATTCAACCTCACTTCTCTCCATTTTGAAATAATTCTCGGCATCCCTCACCACCGGCACTTTGTGGCCGTCAACCAGGAAGACTGCATCAAAGCCTGGGACGACAATGAAGATCAGTGCATGCAGCTGATGAACGAGGTATATCTGAAAAATAAAAAGGTGGTGACTCGGTGGCCACAGGTCATTCATCGCAGTGACTTCTCAGAGGAACTCAGCGACACCATTACATTCCTGAGTAGAGTCTTTGGGCTTCCTGACGCCCATTATTTTCACAAATGGATGCTGCGGTATTTGGAGACAATGAACAAAAATGTGCCCGATCAACACTTTGAGTGGGCAGAAATCATAAGTAGCACAATATCAGAGCAGCTACAACAACTTGCCACAACAGGGAAGTTCTACATGAATTCCTATGTTGTTTACGCTGCAGCTTCAGAAAGAGATTATCCAGCTCTGATGCGGTGTGGGGTTTGGCCCCAGGTTAAAATCTATGAATATTATCCAGAACTGAAGCTGGAAAATAGCATCCCCCAATTTACAAAGATCAACGATGCCTTCTTCTATGGCATCATCTACCTCTTGAGGCCGAATATGACTCATGGTCGCACGATCAAGAGCATCGTGGCAGCCACGGAGAAATGGGGGGCCCTGTTCACTCAATTCCCCACATTCACTTATCTAAGGGCGGCTAACTTCTTGGGGGAACCAACTAAACTACCAAGGTATGCTGGTCCCAAATTAATCCTGTTGGAGCTGTCGAGGCAGCTAATCACCTACCATGAGAAGTGTCTCAAGAGAAAGAAGGGTGGAACTCCTTTCCCCCTCACAGTGGGTAGGTATACATGTCTCACTCACCACAAGGCAAAAGATATGTTTACAGAACTGGAGCTGCTAAATCTGAAACATGACTTCCCAGCAAGGCCCACCTTCGACCCGAGGAATTGTCTGCCTAGGGCTAAGCTCGACCCGATCCACATCCTCGATCAAAGATATCTACATTGACATATATCATGAGGTTGAGCTCAGGAGGAAGGATCATTCTCGCTTGGCCTTAGCAGAAATCATCCAGTATGGGGTAGCCATCATCCCAAAAGGCTACCAAACTACTGAGCAAGAAGTGGATCAAGTGTATCTTGACACGGGTGGGGACGATTGGCCTTTTGCATTGATTGATAGAACCAAAGCACCTCAGACAATTGAGGAGAGAGTCAAGGAAACTCTGCGCAGAACAGAGCATTGGTGCCGAATGAATGGACTCATCTACCTCGGGTCGATTTCACAACCTCTCCGTTGGGTAATGCACCTCCTCGATCAAAACAATAGCCAAAAGGCAAAGGAAAAGGTAAAGAGGGTGAATCCAGCTCCACCCAAGAGGAAGCTCCAGAAATCCCTCCTTCCGCTTCACAAGAACGGGTTGAAATCCTAAAAGCTCGTGAGGAAGAAGCAATGAAGATGTTCCAATAGGCCCATCCACTCGTGGATGTTTCCCACTTTGCTACAACAATTGAGGTCCCTTCTGTTCCTTCTCCTTCTCCTCCTTCCCCTCCTCGAGTGACTCAAGTGACCATTCCTTTGGTCGTGTCCTCTCCCCCTTCTTCTACTGTTCCTCCTGCTTCTTCGTCCATCTTCTCTTC
Organism: Taxus wallichiana var. yunnanensis; assembly: GCA_018340775.1. Taxonomy (NCBI): domain Eukaryota; kingdom Viridiplantae; phylum Streptophyta; class Pinopsida; order Cupressales; family Taxaceae; genus Taxus; species Taxus wallichiana. The sequence continues at coordinate 980,458,668 of CM031234.1, read as the reverse complement.
TCTCGCGGACCTATCCCCCTCCATTTCTTCCCTCATCTCTGAGTTCCCCTCTCTTCCTATGTCTTCCTCTCCTGCAGTATCTCTTCCTCCCGTGAGCACTTCCTCGGCCTCCCTCTCGATGCCGCCTCCAAGTGTCTCCACGTTTTTCCCTTCTACTACTGCAATGCCCTTCTCTCGCTTTTGGTCCTTCTCCCATAAGTCCAGCTGGATCTCCCAGCACCTGAGTCAGCAGAAAAGGAAAGTTCCCATCACTCCGATGGACTTCTCCATGATCCTATCAAAAGGGGCAAAGAAGCAGAATCCCGTCACACGCTTCTCTCAGAGTGCTTCGGGAGAGAGGGTAATGGAGATCGCATACCCCAATCCTCTGAAGGATAAAAAGGATCTGTCTTCGACAGATTATACAGTGACTCAAGTCACAATGGGGACATCTTCTAAAGCCTTCAGGGAGAGGCCCTATCTACGATTGATGCCCTCTCGCAAGAAGCTTCAAGAAGCAAAAGAAGAGAAAATGCTACCAAAGAGCAAAATAAACATCTACTCCACGCCTTACGAGAAGATGGGTAGTGTACCTCCCACAATTGTCATCGAAACTCCTGAGCCTCGAGTCAGGTAAAATTAATGAATATGCAAAGATCAGCGAGCAAGGTATGGCGCTTTCCACCTGAGGAGCCAAATCCTTAAAGACAAGTGAAGGAGTGATCGCCAAGTTCACCGATTTGTATCTGAACATCAACAAGGCGAATAAAGAGCTCCAGGGCATTAGCAGGACCCATATCGAAGAGTTGACCATGCTAGGCTGCAAAGATGAGACCTTTTAAAGTATGTTTGACTGCTTTAGTTTAAGATCTGGTCAAGTTCGGTGTTTTGGGTCACCCTGGGTCCCTCAATAAAATCCTTTCCACTTTGGATTACCGGATGGATCAACTGAATTCTTCCTCAAAAAAATTGATAAGGTAAAGGAAGAATCCCTGGATGCGCAATGCATCGATGGAACAAATTGTTCTAAGATGTCTCCGTGGTTGCTTACTCCTTCTTTCACCTTAAGGAAGGTTGATGAAACCATCCAAATCTTCAAGGAGATCATTTCACAAGGGCTAGGGCCAGAGGTCACTTTTGACGTGGGTCAAAGATACAAGTGTGCCATCAATAACCATAAATATTTTAAAATCTGACTAGTAAATAAATAATTAAAAATACTATAAAAATTTAAAAAATCAGGTAAATTCTGGATGCCCTGCACCTTGGTATTTATAGCCTCTTAAAAATGCATGTTTGGTCATTTTATATGTGTTTGGTCATGTTTTGGTTGTTAGACATAGTTTCTTTGAAAGTATAAAAACTACAAAAAGTGGGACACAATTATATGCTTTGACCCACGTAGAATCCATCAATAACCTCCGCCTGGCTGTTGGGACTTCATCGGGTTTCTAATAAGTAGAGAATGAATATTCCAAACTCCCGCAGAAGCTCACAAACGAGTGGGAGACTTGCAAGGCTATCGCTGCGACACACAAGGATCCTTCCCAGGATCAATTAGAGCCCATGATCAGCAAGTTTATGGAATACCATGCCCAATTTCACATCTCGTCACCCGAGCAGCAAAAGCAGGATATCCCCTTTCAGCCACGGGACGACGACGATGAATAATTTCTCTCTCTTCTCTGACTTTCTTTTTGTAAATGTCTAAAGCATGTTGGCATGAATGATGACATCATCCATGTTGCACCATGGGATGATGTCATCCATCAAGTTGTTAAAAGTCAACATGACTTTGAGATATTTTTGTAGATATTTTGTAAATAGGTGGTTGGTTCCTTTTTGCCTTCCTTCTTCTCCTTCTTCTATAAATGCAAAAATACTTGTTGTATTTAAGGTGGATACTTTTCAGATGAAAAATAGAAGTGAGAAGAAAAGACTTTGAGCTTTTTGTAACAGAAGGAAATATTAATACAATATTTAGACTTTGTGCTGAATACATGTGTTATTTGCATTAGATCTTTCTTACGTCAGATCTGTGTGTTTATCCTGTTGGATCTACTTCTGTTTTATTGTCATTTATTCACCAGATTTGCTTTGTTTGTTTATGTAAGTAGGTTTGGCTCTGTTTACTACCAATCCCAAAACATAAACCCTCTGACCTTTCTACTTTGGAATTCATTTCTTTTCTTTCTTTGGATCTGATCTTTCTTCATCCTCTCTTCCATTCCTTTCTTTCCGCAGTCGGAAATAACCCTACTGGGATGAGATCCCAAACCCCGAAGGCAGAATATTGTGATACTTGCATAGATTCCTCCGGTAGAATAGCAATAAACCGCCACTTTGCTTTGACTCAAAGAGGGGCTATGCCCCGCACACTATTGACTTGTCTATCCATAAATCTTCCCAAGTGACATATTTTCAGCCAACACACTCACAAGATCTACAAAATACCAAGTACTGCAATTTTAATCATTTTTACTTATTCCACTCGTATATCTCTTGCTTCTTTTAGTATTTCATTTCTTCTGTTACCCGTATATCACCTTCTTCCCACCAACCCACTATTCAACCATCCCAAGCCTTTTCACCCTTCTTAACCTCCTTAGTATTCTTAAGTCTTCTCAACCATATTACGACTCAAACCACACTACCCTCACTCTCTGTAATCAAAGAGAGCCTAAAACTCATTTTTAATAGTTTTCTACCTATTTCCCCTACCCGGCTCCATGACCATCATCAATTTCATCCCCATACTAACATCGGTCACCTGAGCAATACTAGTCTCTATGTTATTTTATATTATCATACTAGCAAATCTTCCATTCATCAAAAACCAACCCAGACCTCAACCAATCAACCCTGCACTTTATCGGACCTCCGACAAACCCGTATGACCAAAAAAACTTGTTTCTAATTATATTTAGTGTTACATTTCATATTTAGCATTGAATGTAGTGTATTGTGTGTATGAGAAGCCTAAATCATTACATCAAAATATGACCTATTTATTTCAATTTCTTATTCACATTAAATTATTATTAAATAGTGGATTGACAACCTCTCTAGGAAGCACCACGCTTGCTGGATCTAGCATACGCTAGGCAATCCATTGTTATATATTCTTTAATACTCTTTTATGTTCTTGATTTGCATCTACAGGTAGTCCTTCCGAGATTAAATAGAGTTCTCTACGATCATCTTAGACAATGTCAACAACACATGCATTCTACCATCTACATAATCACAGGTATTACTCCTCATCTTTACCTTATCTGTTTTTCTCATATGCACGCAACTTATTGGTGAAAAAAGGAGAGGTCATACAGTATGTCCGTCCCCACCTTTGTACCAACATAACCTATTGGGGCTCAACACTTCCTATTATTCTATTGAACCTCCCTTCCAAACCAAACCTTTTTCATCCTAACTTCTCCTACCTCACCAAACGCACCTTGAACTTAATTTTCTCCATTGTTCCACTTGGAAAGGCTTCAGATTTGGTTGTTATGAACAAGTTCGTCACATCATCATACCATGCACCACTAGGAAACATAATGACCATTGTGGTATTGGATTTCCTAGGAATCCTCCTCCTAAGAAGGCTTGAATCACCCTCGTAGAAGATGAAAATCCTTCCCCACCTTCCTCACCTATCATGTCACCTTCTCCCACAGAGTCTATGGATCCTAAATCCATTTTGCCTAACTTTGTTTTTGTGAACACCATCTCCTTGGGACCTCTGACCTATCAACGTGATGGCAAGGTTCCCTCTTCCCTTCCTCTTCTTTATCCTGACATGTTGGATGATTATTCGACCTGATTTACCTTTTACCTTACCTTCTGACATGCAAACCATGTTGAATGAATCTACCATAGAAATCAACATTCACACTTAGATGACCCATGAATTCTAAAGATAGGACAATCTTTAGACTCCATGGAACAAGAATATTTCACCTCTTTTCTTCATGATCATAAGCAACACATTTTCTTGGTCTTATAACAATATGCCAGGTATTGACCCTAATATCATGCTTCACAATATCATAACTAACCTTGATGCCAAACCCGTGAAATAAAAGTTGTGTAAAATGCATCCTCACATTGCTCTTCTTGTGAAAGAATAACTTCAACACCTTCTCTTTGTTTCCTTCATCCTACCTATTGACTATCCACAATGGATCTCTAACATTGTTCCTGTCATGAAAGAGATCGGGGACTTTGTATTTGCATTGACTTTCATGACCTTAACCTTTCCTGTCTAAAAGATGACTTTCCTCTACCAAGCATTGACCAACTAGTTGATCTTACAGTTGGCCATGAGATGTTATCTCTTATGGATGATTTTTTAGGTTATAATAAGATATTACTCACTCTGGAAGATCAACATAAAACCTCCTTCATCACCCCTTAGGGGACCTTCTAGCTATCACATCATGCCCTTCGACTTGAAAAACACTAGTGCTACCTATCAGCGTGTTATGACTTACATCTTCCATGACATCATGCATGACATATTGGAAGACTATGTCAATGACCTTCTTGGTAAGTCCAAGCATCGCACCAAACACTTGGCCATTCTTAAAGTTATCTTTGACCGCCTTATCTAATATTGTGTTTTCCTTTAACCAAAGAAGTGTGTTTTTATAGTTCTCTCGTAAGATCTTTGGTTTCATCATCTCTTTACCGGTATCACAAAGCCTTCACATGAAAATTATTGACATGCCTCCACCCACTAACCTTTGGTAGCTTCGTATCTTGCAAGGAAAATTACAATCCATCTAACGCTTCATTTCTCAACTTTTAGACCGATGCCAACCGTTTCACCACCTCCTTAAAAAGGATGTTTCTTTCCATTGGAATGATGAGTGTCACAAATCCTTCAAGTGTTGAATAAATACCTTCTTTAGCCTCCTGTGCTCATTCCACCTAAAGATGATCAACCTTTTTACCTTTACATTTCTGCTACTGACCATTCCTTGGGTGTCATGCTCACTCATCGTGATGAGTAGCATAGGGAACAAGTGGTTTATTACATAAGTTGTACTCTTCTAGACTATGAAACTCAATACACTCATGCTGAAAATATTTTCTTATCCCTAGTCTTCATGGCCACCAAACTTCACCACTACCTTCTTAATAAAAAACATTTGTTATTACCAATACTAAACCTCTTCATTACATGTACGCCAAACCTTACCAACACCAACGCACCACTCGTTGGCTCATGCTTCTTGCAAACTTGGAGTTGGAGTTCATTCATCAAAAGTCTGTCAAAGGAAAAACCATTGCGGATCAACTTGCAGATGCTCCTCTTCCTGGGAATCAATCCTCAAACTTTTATTTTCCGATGAATCTATCACCACCCTCTCCACTGATGATATTGTTTATCAAATGAAATTATTATTTGACGGATCCAAATGTCACCACGGGGGAGGTGCAGGGGGTCATCCTCATTCCTCTTGATGGTGAGCCTATGCCACTATCCTTTAAACTAGACTTCGACTACACAAATAACATAGCCGAGTATGAAGCTCTTGTGTTAGGTATTCAAACTACCATTGCCCTAGATGTTAAATCCATTAACATATTTGGTGACTCTCAACTAGTTGTGAACCAAGTTAATGGTTCATACCAATGTCATAATAATGAGATTAAAAATTATAAACATCATGTCGACCTAATTTTGACCACATTTGATCACTACCTCATTCAAGTCACTCAGAATCCACTAGCAAAGTCACATAAACCATGGCTTGTATTGCTTCTCAAATACCTACCTCACCTTCGACTCAAAAATATTTGTCACAATATAATGGTTACAGTCACCTTCTTATATTATTCTCAACCTTAATTTTGTGGGTAGAATGATTACTAACCCACATGACATTTAGTATAAGCAATTTTCTAACTACTTATCACTTTCAATCCCGCTCTGGATATCACTTGCAATAGAAGATGGGCCTTCCTAAAAATTCATCATAGGAGGACTTCTCTACAAACTCAGATTTGATGGTATCCTCTAATAATACCTCGCCAATTTCTAAATCCAATACACCATCAAAGAAATTCATGATGGGATTTGTGGGGGACATTTTAATGGCCTCATTATTGTAAAGTGTATCCTTTGACTCAGCTACTACTGGTCAACCATTAACCAAGACTGTTGTGACTATGTTAAACATTTTGTGAAGTTTCGCAATATGCTAACCTTCATCATACTCCTAGTCACACCTTACAACTCGCTAGAGAATTTTGGCCCTTTTTTAGTGGGGTTTGGATCTCATTAGGGAACTTAACCCTAATTCCTTGCAACTTCATCACTGGATCATCATGATGAATTAATATTACACTAAATGGGTGGAATCCATCCCTCTCATTTCTACCAAATCTAAGAAAATAGTCAAATTTATCAACCACCATATCATTTTTCACTTTGGTGTTCCTCATCACCTCATCGTTGAAAATGGAAAACAATTCAAAAATAAAACCCTATGCCAAATGTGTGACAACTTTGGTATTTAACTTAGTTTATCTTCACCATATTACCCACAAGAAAATGGTCAAGTTGAATCTTCTAAAAAAACTCTCACAAAAATTCTTATGAAAGTGGTTGATGACACTAGTAAGGATTGGCACATGCACATTCCTTACACCTTATGGTCCTATCGTACCAGCATTCTCACCTTTACTACTGCCACACCTTTCTCTTTGGTCTACGGTACAAAGGTCATCCTACCTCTCGAATTAATTATTCCATTTCTCTATATATCTCTTAAGGATATCCTCTCTAATGATGTTTTTTTCTAAGAACATTTGGCATAACTTGAGCTACTGGAAAAATGACATTTAAATTCTCTAGACCACCTCTAAATCTACCAAAAATGCATTAATCGTGCCTATGAAAAATACATTTGAGAATGAACATTCAAGATTGATGATCTTGTCCTGAAGGAAATTAAACATGTAACCAAAATGGAGAAAAGTAAATGAGGAAAATTTTCTCCTAATTGGCTTGGAACTTATGTTATCACCCATACCTGTGGATCAAGAACTTATCATTTATCTTCTCTTAAGGGTAAAATTGAACCTGAGCCCCTTAATTCCTTTCATCTTCGACCATTATATTGTTGACTAAAGTACTAAATCACTTTATGTCTCATATATGTTCATCCCTTGAGTGAACCTCTCCTTCCATCTACCTCTTTTAAGGACCAACAAATCAAACAAAATTGTGTGATTATCCATCACCATTAAGCCTTATCTTAAATATAAGTACCATGGCTATACTCATGGCACGATTCTCATTGATAATTTTTTTCCTTTTCAGGATGGAATCTCATGGTCGTTTGTCACTTGAAACCCCTCTTTCATAAGCTAAAATTTTTTGTGCTATGGTTTTGCCTTCATAAAATAGGCCTATACTCCTTTATAGTCTTGTCCATGACTACAAGTCCAAAATAATGCAAAAATTTTGGGATAACAAAAATTCTACTCCTTGAGTCAAAATTCTTGCAAATAGATGATTCCCTCAAATGAACATCTATGTCTCTCTATTGTTTTTATAAGTAGACTTCTCCCTCAAGGAAAACTATACAAAGCTAGCCTCAAAACAAAAAAACTATCTTGGAGCTTCCCACATCAATTAACTTCACGAAGAGCTCAAGGAAGACACTACTATTCATCCCAATTTATACTTCTCACATCGATTAGTCTATGAATATAAAAAAGCAAAACAAAAATTAAAAAATCAAGAAAAATACAAACTCTTGGTCATGGACTTTCCTATTCTAGTTTTGGGTATCTTGCAGAAGGGGCATGTTGTCCCACAACAAGGTTACACTAAAAACCACTCCACCTTACCCTCTTTTATTTTCTCCTATCTACTCAAGGGACATGGCACTCATGCGACACTTTGTGATCATGTAACTTCTTTCAACCATAGACCTATCAATCATGTAATGTCTCAAGGGGTTTATGTTCATAAGCCTATTGGTATGGCCATTATGGTCCTTGCCAACTATGGAGCATTTCACTTATTTTCATTTCCCCTTTGTTTACTTGTTTCTTCTTCAACAAGACGAGACCATCGACATCAGATATCTTGGTTCTATTCTCATCTCACCCACACCTATACCCATCATCTAGTTCCCATAATACCATCATACATTAGACATTAAATCAAATAACATCATACACTTACCAACCCAACTTACCTTCCCATAATCTATCTTACTTGATCTTACCCAATCTGTCTTACCTTATCTTACCCAATCTATCTTATCCAATCTAACCACAATCTACCTTACCACACTCTACCTTACCCAATCTTACCCAACTTACCTTCCCACAATCTATTTTACCCAATTTACCTACCACCATCTTATTCTTCCCTATCTTATGGGAGAACTACATTGGCTTGAGGCCCCTTTTGCAAGGGCTATGTAGGAAGCACTCTGAAGGCATGGGGTATTTAGAGGTTAGCTCGCCATTATTTTCCCCTCCTATGTGATCTTTCTGACTTTTCCTATCTACTTTAAACCACCCCATAACTAGTTTCCATAATATCAATACATTGGAAATTAAACCAAACCAAATCAAAACATCATCAACCATGCCTACATCTAATTTCCATAACATCAATACATTGGAAATTTACACTAAACCAAACCAAACCATACATCAACCATGCCTACATCTAATTTCCATAACATCAATACATTAGAAATTTAAACCAAACCAAAACATACATCATCGACCATGCCTACATCTAATCATCTAATTTTGAAATTTACATTAAACAAAAATCATCAATCCATTCCTACATCTAATGATAAAATCAAACCCAAATATAATAACATCATCATAATCAATACATTGGACATTAAACCCATATAATATCACATGACACATAAATTTCTATCAATACAATGGAAATGAATGAAACACAACATCATCAATCATACCTACATATAAATGCCAAACATCCATCCTCTATATATTAGAAAGTCCGTATGTGCCATACATTATATACACATATATAAATAAGTCTCTCAAAAACTATCATGTACAACTCACCTCTTCGGCACACGCTGGTATATATAAGTCATAAATCAAAAATAAAAACAATATCCATCATCTCATCATCCCTATGAGGGCCCGGTCCCTTTTCCACTCTCTTTTGACCCTTCACCTAGCCTTTGTCTTTGTGCATTGGTCACCTCCTATTGGCCTTGCCCATGAATATGGCAGCTCCCTAAACTACCAAAGACTATGGGTCCGTGAGCTAGACCATTGATTTGTCTGCTTTGAGATCTGTAGGTAGCATATCTGATAATAAGGAGACCAAGATCTATAATCTGATCCTCATAATATCTAGCCTTAGCCACAACCTCTCTATATCGGTCCATCGATATCACCTGTGGTGGTGGCATCACTCTACTACCTATCTGTGGACCCTGTCCCTAGTGGTAGTGGTCCTTGTCCATGTACTTGAGGTCATGGATCATGTCCTAGTACTTGTACTTATGATGATGGACCATGTCCCTATAACTTTTCCCATTATGTGCCCTCGAGGTAAAGAAGGGGCAGCCACCGTCCCTCGGTGCCGGCTTATACCTATACTACTACTAAATGTGTTTTTAATGTGGCCACATGTGCTTGTAAAGAAGTAACCCGGCCTACAATCCCATAACCTATCCCTCATTTCTAGCTTTGTTTTATGTTCCCACTAACTATGTATATAATGTGGCTACTTGTGCATGTAAATAAGTAACCCGGGCCTATAATCATGTAACTTACACCCATAGCTTGTCTCTCTCATTAATAATAGTGACCAAATCGGTTATCCTGCCTCGGCCGGTGCTTCCTATAATTGTGTTGTCCACCACTACCTATACCCAACCATGTACCCAACATCATCTATCATCTCATTATCTACATGCTCCTCCACTCTTGTTGGTTTTGCTAACTATGGAAGAGGTAATGGAATCTCCACATCATCTTGAAGGTACAAAGAGAATGGCTAGGGAAAATCATGTTGTACATCAAACTATCGTATGACCCACTCTACCGATATACACTCATACTCCTCACCCATGTGCCCGTAGATCCATCTCAAGATTTATAGACCCTTCAACTCTTCCTCCATGCCAATTAACTTGGGGTAAGTAAGGTATAGCCTCTATAAAATATCTACATGTGACAGTATCCAATACTTGTCGATAGTATGCAATATCCCGAGTCACCCCTTCGCCCTCACCTACTCTCTTATCAAAGCATCCATCACCTATATCCTACCCTATATACACCCACGTGCCACCCCTAGTGTGGTATATCTAGCGAAAAAAGGCACACAATGTACTCATACACCCAACAATGTAACAAATACGTGTAACATAGACTATATCATTGTATCCTCCTGTAAGCCCAAAGCTACCTATACAAAGCTAAGTAAGTTGGTTCCCATGCAAAACAAACTCTATCCATAACCATTTCATCTATAACTCCTACCCGTGCCTGTGGAAACCTCCCACCCTCTAAGTCTAGAAGGGAGAAACAATTGATTTCAACCATCATCAACACTACAAGACGGGTCTCCTGAGGATGCACTACATACATCACACCATAACTGATACTCACACTATGGTATGTCAGTTCCCCCATGGATGTCCTAAACACCGTAACAATATGATCTACTGAATCTGTAGATGACACCTAATAAAGTGACTCCCCAAAAATCGGAAGCCACATAATCTTGTATACATCCTCTAATGTGATGGTCATCTCTCCCATCGGTAGATGAAAGGTGTTGGTAGTCGGGTCCCATCTATCGATGAGGGCTACCATCATATTATGGTCTCATGTAATCCTCCTATACCTCCTCACCGTGTATCCTAACTTCCCAGATGTGCTCCCACTCCTCATGTACTAGAAGGGATGGAATTCGATCTCTCATAGGTATTTGTTTCCTAGCTTACATCATCATCAACACCCACACAAGTTCATCATTTTCCCTTTTGAATTTCTATTCAAAACTCAACCTTGCCTAATATTTACCATGCCTTACCTAGACCATTCACCTTCACCCAACCTACTTACCAAAATCATATTCTTCCCTATCCTATGGGAGAACTACATCAGCATGAGGCTCCTTTTACAAGGACTATGTAGGCACCACTTTGAAGGCATGGGGTCTTCAGAGGTTAGCTCGGCCATTATTTTCCATTTCATTCCACTATTTTCCCCCTTTTCTAATCTTACCTATCTTCCCTCCCACTAGTTCACCTATTGACCTACCCAACCCCATCCCTCCCGAAATCATCCTATCACATCATCTTTTCCCCAACACTTCCCTAAGACTTCTCTTTTCCACCCTACCCAACCTCACACTCCCTTAGATGGCCTAAAATCAACATTTTATAACATATTTTTATTTAATTGAGCAATCATCATTAGTTCCCTTACCAATGTTAGTACCCATCATTAACTAGAGTCGGTTAGTTAGTTGACGCTCCATCTTGGTTCGGCCTCATGATCGATCTCCCATGCCCTCCAATTGTAAAAAAATCCAAAAACCACCTAAATAATCCACTCAAATTGCCTCTAATTGGCCCTATGTTCATTTTCAGTTCTTATTAATCTCATTTCACCCTCCCATACCTTGATTTCACCCCAATTTCAAATAAAATTTCACAAAACTAAAAATAGAAAACAAAAAAACAACATTAATACTAAAAACCAAGCTTACAAAGCCAAAATCCTACCTCTACTGCTACTTATGCCTCGGTCTTTGGGATGAATGGCACCTAAACTGGAGCACCCCCGATCCTTCCCTATCTCTCGTGATGGGCCCATAAATTGGCCATAAATTACCATTATTTTTTCCTTCTAATTTACCTTTAAAAGTGGATTCAAATGTAATCTAGGAACTTATAATTTTCTTAAGATAAAATATAGGATATATATTGTTCATTCTTTAGAAATCTTTTATTATCTATTTTGTTGACTAATCCTATTGATTATTTGGGAAAAGATGCAAAGTATTTTGTATTCAGGCCATAAAGGAAAGATAATGCTAGTATTGAGAAAAGTGGAATTGATCATGAACAATACATTTAAACTCAAATATGATTTCATATTCAAATTCCTCTCAAAAAATTATGCAAGTTAAAAAAACATCTCAATCTGAGATCGTATGAAAAAGTTATAGTTGTTTTAAGTTAGCTCCGAAACTCACAAAGTTAGTTCCAAAACTCAGTTAGTTCCAAAACTCATAGGTTTAGTTCTAGAACTTACAGAGTTAGTTCCAGAACTCACAGGTTTAGTTTTGGAACTTGCAGAGTTAGTTTTGGAACTCACATGTTTAGTTATGAAACTCGCATCAAATGGGGACTATGAATAATCAGAGAATCAAATGGAAAATATGAGAGAGGTTTTTGTTCATAGAAATGTGTTTAACATAAAATTCATTCATATTTGCTACATTTTTTACCAATAAAGAGAAATCTAACTTTTAGTGAGCTGCAGTCCAAGGAAAAAGTGCATCGACGAGAGCACTAAAAGTTCCATAAACAAAAATAGAAAATTCAAACAAAAAATCTAAGAGATATTTTTGTTCATAGAAATGTTTTTAACATAAATCTCATTCATATTTTCTACAGGTTTTACCAATGAAGATAAATCTAACTTTTAGTGAGTTGTAGTATGAGGAAAAAGTGTATCGACAAGCACTAAAAGTTCCATAAACAGAAATAGAAAAGTCAAACAGAAAATTTGAGAGAATTTTTTGTTCATAGCAATGTGTTTAATATAAAACTCATTCAGATTTGCTACAGGTTTTACCAATGAAGAGAAATCTAACCTTTAGTGAGCTGCAACGAGGAAAAGTGTATCAGATGAGCACTAAAAGTTCCATAAACAGAAATAGAAAAGTCAAATGGAAAATCTGAGAGAGGTTTTTGTTCATAGAAATGTGTTTAATAAAAAAATCATTCAAATTTTCTATAGGTTCTATCAATGAAGAAAAATCTAACTTTTAGTGAACTGCAGTTTGAGGAAAAAGCATATTAAATAAGTGTGAAAAGTTCCACAATAAAAACAACAAAGTCAAATGAAAAATCTAGGAAAGGTATTTGGTCAAAATCATATTTTGAGGAAAAAAATCCTTCCAATAATGTAGGAGAATAAAATCATTATGATTCTTGTTACCAAAAAGCAAGGAGAAGATTTGGGAGCAAATCTTCCTAAAATAAGTGAGATAAAACTTTGACTCCAATAATATATCTCTCTCCATATTTTGTGGAGATGGAGATCTTAGTTGTTAGGATTAGAATAAAGATAATATCAGATTGTATCTCCCAAAATAAGGAGTTGGTTAGATGCATAAATTATAAATGCAACCTTCCACACTCATATATGTAATGTTTTTACTAAGAAATGAATATGTTCTTTTCTCTCCAATATTTTGCAGTTTTGAGTTAAGATCTCAAAGCATGATTTAAATCCTCTTCCAAGGAATGAGCTGGCCACTCATTCTAAGGAAGATGGATCTATATATTTGTGTTTTTATTTTGTAATAATTTGTGTTTATTTATTTTTTCTGTAATTATCATCTTGTTGTGTTGTTCTCCTCTTTGTATTGTAACATTCAGTCTGTTGTAAACCTGCAGGTGTTTCATTTAATTTTACTTATTTCCAATTCAACAATTTTAATTTATGCAAGTGTGTTTACATTTCTACAAGTGTGATTTCCTTTATGTAAGTGTGCCTTTATATTCCTACAAGTGTGTTTACATTTATGCAAGTGTGCCTTTAAATTTCTACATGTGTGATTTATTTTATGCAAGTTTTGATTGTGTTTAAAGGAGCTACTTTCCAAGATCTTCTTCTCTTAATGCATATAGCCTTCGGACACCAACCTAGATTGACATTATTAATGGCGAGGATTGGCATCCCTCATCACTCTACCATGTCAAAATCTCCTAGCTCTTCAACCAATCGATGGCTTCTCATGGGGCAATGAAATCACCTCCTCTACTAACTTATCTCTCACCAACTCAGTCTCTTGCCCTATTTGTCATCTTCCTCGCAAACACCCTCTCCACTAGTCATTTTCCAACTCAAACAATGCTCAAATAAGAAACTTTTAGGCAGAATTCCATTTTTAACTCTTCATTTTGGTAGTTAATGTCGATCAAGTCCCGCCCTAGGTGATCGACATCAATCACCCTACTAACATCGCTAACTCGGTTCCTCTCGAACGAACCGGCACGATCCATGCCGCATATCACTCAATATGCTTCATTAGCCCTAATTTTTCTCTCACTTACCTTTTTTAGTTGACACATCCCTTCAACCTCTTGACAGGGATCACCTAATGTACCTCACCACCCCACCACCTCCCTACGGATACTTAGGGGCACATTTTCCTTCACCTAGGCCCTACCCAAATTTACCTAAATAACTTCGCTGACCCAACCTCACCTATATGACAATTACAATCACTTACTCACTTACCATGAGATAACTCTACCCGTATTGACCTCATTATTTTTCTAGGATCACATCATATACCTTGGATACGTAGAACACATCACCCTTGTTTGGATAAACTATCGATCGTTGATGAATTAGCATTTATGTGCTCTTCAACCTTGTTCCTTATTGCATTCTAAGCATGTGTGTGTGTTTGAATGCCTCCATCTTTTTCTCACCTTATCATCACTATTGCCTATACCTTCACATAACCCCATTTTTCATCACCTACCACCTTATCAAACCCATCACCGATTCTACCTTCCACTACATCAGTTCCTGGTTTGAGGGGGATAACCTCCACCCATATTTGGGGCATCCACTTCTTGTTTTTGTCATCGTCACTTATTAGTACAAGCTACATGAAAAAAGGGGCAAATGTAGACACCCAAAATTGGGATGACACCCTCTAGGTCCCCTTTTATTACATACCCCCTTACCATGACCCTTTCACATATTTTATTAATCTAATTACCTATATTAGATTAATTATTACCTCACCCTCCACCTCACCTCTCCACCTCACCTTAGACCCATTCCAATCCCATTTAATAACTAATACTAAGTCATCACTCCCCTAACCAATTGAGAATTCTTCTAAACCTAATATTAATTGCCAACTACCTCTCCCACTAATTTCCTATGTGATTTAACAAGAATCAAGACTCCTAACCCATAACCATTCTTGACTCACACCAAAAAGGGAGAGAAAAAGTTATTTTTAGAAAAAATACTATTTCTCCCTAAACGACACCAATTATTCCTCGGTTGGTTTCATTCAGGAACCACCATTAGTTCCTTTAAATAATCATTTCCTAATATTTTTTGGGGTTCTCTTTTTGGGTTCTTCTTTTGGTTGGAATTATTTTGATCTTGCATCTTGGGCATTCAATCAACACCCCGATAATCACCGAGCACTAGAGCATCATCTACGTCTTCATATGCTTGAACCATCTACACAAAGAAACACTCTACCTTTAGTGTCATGGCACTAGATCATGGCTCATCTCTCCTACACACACCCTCCAAGCACACCTTCTACCAATCTTCGATCTCTCGATAAGTATTCTTAACCAAGATATTGATTTCATTAGCTTTTTTAGATCCTTTATCATTTTCTAATCACCCCTTCCTCTCTTAGATACTTTCCATATCCCATTCACCTTACAACCTACCAACCCGAAACCATTCTACCCTTTTAACCACCCCTTTTACCCCTACTGATTCTTCACCTAAATTCCTACCCCTACCTAAGACCTCCCAATACTCTATGCAATCACAGAGATCCTAAATCAACCTCCTTCCTACCTTTAAAACCCAATTTCCCCTACCATGATTAGTTACCCAACCGATCTCGGCTATAACCAAGAATCAACATCGCTTAGCCGACTGAGAATCGCCTCTCTATGTCCGAATTTTCCCCTCAGACCAACAAGCTCATTCCTCCACCCATAACTCTCCAAAACCTCCCAAGACTTCACCTAGACCTTCTTTTTACCCTCTGTCATACCTATAGACCTGACAATAAACCATTCTCCTATATTTAATCTTATATTCATCATTTAGATTAGATTTAGACTATTGTGTTTTGTGAGATACCAAAATCATATAACTACAGTAGGACCTTCTATTTCATGATATTTATTAGAATTAATATATATGAAGATGTGGATTGATAGCCTTCTCAGAGGCACTCTGCTTCTTGGATCTAGTTCACGCTAGGAAATCCACTAACCTATCCTATTAAATCTATTTTTAGTCTTTCTTTGCTTCTCAGGTAGTCCTTCCCAGAAAAAAGGAGTGCTCTACAATCAGCTTGGTCTTCAACAATGGTATGCATCCTCTTCATGACCTCCAGGTATTCCTCATGTACCTTACCTTTACCTTTTTAAATCATTTTTTCATACGATACTCCTATGTGGTGAAATAACTACATATGGAATTAATAATTGGTTTAAATTATTTGATGATCCAGATTCCAATATATTTCCAATGATATATCACACTTGATTTTTTTCTAAGGTATGATCAAGTTATGACCTATTCTTTGAAGGTCAATTTTGAGGATACTTGGTTAAGCATGCTCTTAAGTGGCTTTATGAGGCTTGTTGATTTATCCGAGATGTGTCATGATTTCTATAGGTTTTCTAATTACTTGGAAAACATTTCCAAGTGTGTTCCATTCTTTGGTTTATATTGGAATTGTCCTTATAGATGTTTGGAGCTTGATTCCTCAAGATTGGTTCTTGAGTCCAGTTTGGTAGTTTGGAGTACTTTCGAGTTTGGCTTGGTTGGAGGCCTTCCACTATGAGTTGGAAGATAAATTGAGTTGTTTAAGAACCTATATATATATATATATATATATATATATATGCAATGGTATATGAATTTGTCCTTGATGATGTGATTTTATAGGATAATTTTTTCATTTTTCATAACTATTTTCTAGGTGCCTGAAACCTAGTAATTCTTCTTTACTCCTTCGTGTGTTTCATGATGAATTTAGATGTCTTAGTGTCACTCTATCCCATTGGTTATTATTGGAGTTTTTTCCTATTTTCATGATGATTATGGATTCTTGAAAAAATTGTTTGATGTCCTTGGATATTCTTGAGCATTCATTGGTGCTTGAGGAGCTTGTTTTGGCCTTTGGACATGTCTTAGAGATTGTTCACGATGTCTTGACCCCTCTACCGACCCTTGTGGTCTCTTGGAATGATTATATAATATTTTCTTAATATATTTTTGTGTTGGTATGACCAACCTACTTTTTCATGGCCTACCTAGGGGTGTTTTAGAGTTGATTTGTGTATATAAGAAAATTATTGGCTCATTTGAACTAGTTGTGATTATGGGGTTTTGAGTGTTGAGGGTCATGGAAAGATATTATAAGAGACATGAATACCTAATAAATCTTAAGGATCAGATTTGTAAGGGAAATCAATATATTCAACACATGAAGAAGAGATATTGAGTGAGTTAGGAGTTTTCTTGTTTTGATGAGGGTTTCAAGAGTTGTGAGTTGAACTTGTATCACTATCAGTTGTTTGAAAAAAATATTATCAGTGGTCATTCATTTCTAGGTGTTTGAGTTATTTCTTTATGACTTTAGGGGGTTATATCCTCCTTGTGGAGTTGGTTCTCCTTATAGGGTTGGTTCCCTACTAAACTAGGGGTTGGTGCTCCTTGTGAAGTTGGTGCTTCACTAAATTCCTTTGTTTTGAGTAATATAACTAGAGGTTCAATGGGTTTTCTTCCCATTGAGGGTTTTCCAATTACATATGGTTTTTATGTGTTGTGTATCTTGTTTCATGATCTTCTGATTGAATGTTGCACATCTTAATAAGATCACATGGTTATGTATGTTGAATGGACAACTTAGATGATGAATGTATGGTTTAGTAAATGAAGTAAAATCTATACAATGACTGATTCACCCCCTTCTCGAGTCACCGTGCTTCTAAAAATTGGTATCAAAGATTTTCCTTGTGAATAAAGTTTGAAAACTTGAAGAATATCCTCTTGAAGCACAAGTATGGTAAATAGTACAACTTAAGTTAAAGTTAATCCTTTTGTTAGGATGACACCATGATTGAAACCATTATGGTTTGAAATTTTGCATAGCGTACTTGTTGTTTTCACTCCCATTTCCAATCAAATTGATAAGAATAATGATGAAGATTTCAAAGTGAACCTTTGTGTTGATTTCAAATAATGTTTCCTAAAGAAGATGATGAAGAAGACCTGGTAGCTAAAGGTAGAGGAAGTGTGTCTTGAAGATCTATCCTTAGAGACAAGTTATGAAGAAGTAAAAATAAATATGAAATTGAGATGGCTAGATATCAAAGATAGATTAGCATGTTTGAAAGAAAATGTGATGACGATTCCCTAGAAGTTGAGATTAAGGTTTTCCCTAATATGATTGGATCTATAAAGGTTGATGCTTGTTGTTGGCTAGAAATTTTATCTTTTAGACACAAGAAATAATTCAGGGACAACAATCCATCTTCTTTATGGGAGGTTCCTTATTCACCAAAACTTGAGAATATAATTATTTACAAATATACAAACTAACTTTCGAGTGAGGATTTTGGTATAAAGAATGATTCCATATTTATGTTATTCTCAATATAGAAGATAAATAGGGAAAATGTTCGTAGAGGAGGAAACAATATCTTATATGAGTAAGACAGTGAAACAGGGACACAAAGTTCTATCTAATCCACTAGTCAAGAACACAAGTATTCTCCTTGGTTATGCAAGATTACTCACTACTATAACGAAAAGAAGTGAATAAGGTAGCACATCAGATATAGAGACTACAGAGTTATATCCTACTATTGCATGTATGAGACTTCAAGAATATATGAATTAATATATCTGAAAATCCATGAAATATAAATGCAATAGACACAAAGTTCCTCACACTATAATCAATGGATTGAACACACAGTTTTAAGATTCAAATATACTAAAATTCACATTCACAATTTCAGAAAGAGAAATATAAATAACATAGATAAGAGGGAGATAAATATTCTTTTGTATTGATCTAATTTTTTTTGTATTGTTTACATTCCAAAACACAAAAATCCAACCACCTTAAAATGGAAAATAATCCTTATATATGTTGAGGGGTGGTTGTAACCAACTTTTCTAACTAATTTCCTTTTAATTAAGTGCTAAAACTTAATTATTGAATTACATGAGCTAGCTTTATTAACAATTTAAATGTCAACATAATAAAGATAACTCCAAAATATAAAAACTAGCTAGAAAATGACTAAGTACTAGAGGTAGGAACATTTGAGACTGACACATCCGAGATCTTCACTTTGAGCACACGAACTTTGAACTTAGCAACAACATCTGAAATCTCCATCTCCCTTGGAATGGTTATATTTTCCATGGCAGTTAACCAACTACCTAGATAATACTCCATTTCTCTCACAATTCCTCCATTTTTTAATAGGCCCTTGGTGGCTTCTATAACAACGTTATGCAACTCAGTGAGTTCCTCCATTTTCTCTCTATTGACTACTTTATCTTTTAAAAAATATTCTTTGATTAGTGCACTGGAATTTTCATTGACTTCATCTACTGAATACCTCTCTATGGAATTGTCCTTATAGAATTTTCATTGAAAGGCCTGCAAGTCAAAAATATTTCTAATCTAAATGATTCACCTCTTTGCACCATATTCTTTAACTTAGTGGTTGTTTCTTCAAGAAATTGAATTTTCCACTCAATGTTTTAGACCCACTTCTTGGATAGGCTACTTTTGGAATCATTGAATATCTTATGAGAAATAAAAATATTCTCATCATTGGTTCTCATGATTCTCAAATCTTGAATACTCTCCAACCATATCCTAAGTTTTTCTCAACATTTCCAATTGCTGAATTGAATTCAGCTTGGGATGCAAAAATGTTTTCATATACCTTTTATGCCTCATCAATAAAATTTAAACAATATACTAGCAATCCTTCCACTAATTCTTCATAATATCTACCATATAAATCATGTTTGTGGATCTCTTTGATGGATTTGACATCTTCTTTAGAAAGAATGGTTGGAGGAGGTAGTGAAGATAAATGAGTAGGGTCAAGAGCAACTTTATTAGTAGAGAGGAAGGATTTGATGAAATTAGAAAGAACCTAAACTTGTTCTTCCAAATTCTCATATGTTTTCTTTCCTTTCTCCACCCTTTCAATTACTTTGGAAATTATTTCCCTAATATTCTGCACTTCTCCTTCAGGAGTAGATTCACCAAGTGATATTCTGGTTAGCTCCAAGTATGCAACAATAATATCCTTTTCATACTTATCCTCCTTTGGTTTTAAAATTTCCAAATATTGTTCTCCTTTAGAATCAGAGACTAAATGGGAAGTTTTCTTGGCCTTCTTTGGGGGAGGATTATGGGTTGTTCGGAGTAGAGAAGCCACAACATCAAAACCAAAAGCAACAATATGAGAATATGCCTTCCTCTTTCTGCTATCAATCATGGGTTGAACCCATGTGAAGGAGTCACTCAAAGGTGGAGCAAGAGGTGGAGATAACAAAATAGCATGGGAGGACCAAGAGACCGAGTATCGAAACATCAAGATTAGGTACAAGAAGCTTATCCTTGATGCACCTATTTTCCCAATGTCTGATTCTATGATTTTTACATCATCTTCCTCATCTTCTTCTTCTTAAACAATTTCTTTCTCTTCACCATTCATTTCATGTTCTTCATCCTCTTTCTTAGATTCATCTACGTATTCCTCTGTAGCTTTCTCTTCTTCTTCTAAAGGCTGAGATACTTTTTCAAGCACATGGATTTCTTCATCAACTGCTTTATGATCCTTCTCCTACTATGCTTCCTTTTTAGGTGCTTCCTCAATATTTTCTCTCTTTGATTTTTATTTCTTTATATACATCTTGGTTGCTAAATCCAAGTGTGAATAAGAAGGAGTTGGTTGAGCTGGAACCTCTTGAGGAGTATATACTTCTTTATGTGAAGTGGAGGCTTCTTGAGAAGAGGATTGTTTCATTGCTTGATTGTACTCCTTCATCCTTTTATTGAGCCATTTTCTTATTCTCATAATTATTTGATTGTTCATATCTGAAGGATCATCCCTTTCCTTTTGGGACCAATCAAAAATGTAGAAACCTGAAATCTACTTACGCATTTTTAATACTAAGATTACACTAATTGCCCTCTTTCCTCCATTTTGGTCAATTAACAACACTTCATTAATCAACTAAAATTTCCTCCATTTCATTCAATTAACAACACTTCTTTAATCAACTAATGTTTCCCTCCATTTTAGTCAATTAATGACACTTCATTAATTAACTTGCATTTACCCCACTCCGGATGTCAATTAATGAAACTTTGTTAGTTATAATCATTTTCGAATCAAGTAATCGACTATTATTAGTTAATTAATCCTTTATAACCTTGTACTTAATTAATAAACCCTCTTATTGGTTAAACCCTCCTTTCAAATCATCCAATTCCTACCTATTTCCCTCTAAATAGCTTTCGAATCTTTTCTAATCCTAGTTGATTAATTAAATCATCTCCAACTCCCATGAGTTGTTAATCACTTGTTAATTCCTCTAATCAAGCTTATCATTTCTAATTCTCCTTTATCCTTTATCCCACATGCACTAGTTTGCAAGCTTCTCCCAAATTGGAAAGCTATATAAAGGACCTACCTCCTTCCTTCACACCTTACACCTTTACAAACACAACACTTTGACTAGTGATTACTATAGGCATCTTGATAGAGTATTCTCCATTGTTAGAATAATTTCCTCATCTTTTGCATCGATTCTCTCATTGTTGATTAGTAAAAGAAGAGCTAAACATTGGCCATGTTTCCATTTTTGGTGAGATCCTTTCCTCACTTTGGAGACAAACATACAAATTTGATTTCTTATGATATAAATAGGCTCATACTTAATAGCAATCATACATTACAAGAGTAGGAATGGTTTAGCATTAGATGTTTCATTAATGTTTATTCATTAGAGTATCTATTTCCTTTAATATTGTATCTTGATGTTAATGGTAGATTAGCTTTGTAATGAGACTATTAGGTGTTAGTTTCATTTTAATAACCTAGCAAGTTTAGCATATGCGCAATGGGACTTACTTCATTGTCTCATGAATTTATTTCAAGTTTTTGTAGTTTAATTTCAATTTTTGTTTACTAACCCTCTTTTAAGAATTTTTAGATAAATATTGTGTTTCTTAACTTGTTTTGTTGAGTTTGCATGGTTTTTGTGCTCTTTGCATAAATAAGGGAGGTGAGGTGCTACCAAATTTGAATTTAATCAACAAATATTTGAGCTTTTTTGAAAAATTTTTATCAAATCCCATGTTTTTGAAGTTACATAGAAGGCTTGAGTTTTTTTGTCAAAACTGTTGCCCTAGCATTGAAAGGCTTATGATACCATCATTTCCCATGCACTCTGTTCAAGTTGCTAGGCTTGTGCTAGCGTCACTCAGATTGCATTATTTTTTTCTTGAATTTTTATCCTCTATGTAACCCTCATGCCACTATCAATTTCATCATGTTAGTGTCTCTCAAAGATGTGCTAGCATTGCACTATTTTGCTTCTATGTCACAAGCTTGCGCTTACTCTCAATATGTTTGCACTAATGTTAATATTCTTTCACTACTGTTTATAGGATTGTGCTTCGATAAAAGGCTTCCACTAGCATTATGTGTCAAATTTTGGCTCAGATTCCAAGAAATTCCATAATCTAATTTTGGTGTTTTCTATTATTTTTGTAGGTTATCTAACTTTTTTTTATAGGTTTTGATTTAAATCAGTTTGATAACATGTCTAAATGCTTTTATGAATGTTGTATTTCCATGATTTTCTTAAGTTAGGATAAAGTTTTTGTATTCTCTTCTCTTACACCTTTGGTGATCTTGAGAATCAAAAGCAACTTTAGTCTTCTTTGTCTAACATTTGGATTAAACTTGGAAATTTCATTATTCATTTTTCTTAAGGGAATGAACATTTTATAAAGAATTGTTTAAATTCATTTGATTTAAGTTTTCATTTGCATCTATCTAGTTGAATCAATTGTTGTGTATGCTCTTCTCTTGTGTCCTTGGATAATATTGAGAATAAAAAGAAAATTTGGTTCACTTTTTATATGAAACTACTAAAATATTTTGTGTCTAAGAGCTTAAACTTTTCAAAAATTGGGATCTAAACAAATACTAATTACAAGTGTGTTGCAAGTTTCCAATGGTGTACTAAACCACACTTTTAATTAAAGATAAAAACACACCATTTATTCAAAACATTGTATTTACAAGTTCGGATAAGGGCTTAAACTTGTCCACTTTGAACTATGGGAAGTATCTTGGCATAAGCCATAAAACTCATTATGAGGATTACCATAGGAACCCCAAAGTAGTCCACACCTTGAGAGAACAGGAGGATGAAATGGGAAGTTCCCCAATACCCACTTGGCAAGAACAAAAACCCATGAGAATAAGCTTCAAGTTTCCCATATGAGGCCCCATTCATTAATTTTATTGTGGGGTAATGGTCCTTTGTATATTTTACTAGAAAATTTTACCTCTCTTAGGAAAGAATTGGAAAGTGTTGAGGATAAAATCCTATAGCCATTTGGTATTGGGGCCAAATTGACTATATCCATCGTGTTCTAAAGAGATCTCACAAATAAACAAATTTTTCAGAGTCAAAACCTTATTATTAGAACAAGGGGAGATTCCATTAAATTTGGCACCGCATGTTATTCATCACGAAACTTACAAGGCATAACTTTTTCTTAGTTTCTACCTTATCATAAGACAAGGTGAAACTCTGCCAAAGTTAGGCTAAGTATTTTCATCACCACTTGTTTTATCTCCTTTGTTTTCTTGTTTCCATTTTTGGATAAAAGAGAGCATATATATGTGGTACTTCCAAAAATAATTGTGTCCACCAATTTTTTATTCTACTTACATGACCATGTCATGGCAGGAATGTAAGTGTTGAAAGTGTGTTGGTACGTCTTCATGTTTTGGTAGGCCCTTTTCTTGATACCCACGTCCAAGACTATTTCATTGTAGTTATGTGATTCTACCTTCATTTACCCTTTGTGTCGTCGTTACACTCGCTCACATTATAGAAATAAAATTTTGATACTTATATATTTATTTCCCAAACTTGATATAAGTGTCTTGATTGTCTTGTTACGCTGCTTGCATTGTATTGATTCATTGATATACTTGGACCTAGTTTTGATTCAAACATTGCCCTAAGTCTTGGAAGGTGTTTTCGTTACATTTTTCACATTGTGTCAATCCTATTTTGATACTCACATCTTGTTTTCTCTTGAAAAATTGATTAAAAGTATCCAAGTAGTATTGTTACGCTGCCCACATTTGTAACCTCCATTTCCAACACTTAGAATTTGTTTATATTAAACTAAGTCTAGAGTGTATACTTTACATTGTTACATTATTCACATAATTGCAGCCCCTTTTTAGTATTTAAATCTTGTTTGATCCAAAACATGATTCACATACTAAATTTTGTTTTCATATTGTCGATAACAAATCTTTAAGATAGGTTTTTGGACATATGAAGTAGACTCGTGTCATGATTGATTCTTTATTGAGGGTTTTTCTTGATATTATTTCCTTAGGATATTCTTTCATCAATGAAATTTGGTCGTATATTATTTATCCCTTCAAGACATTCTTTGTAGTGGATTAGGACATTATTTAGTATATTTTGTAGGGTATTCTTTGATATATTCTTTGTGATCATTTGCAGTTGTTACATTGCTCAATATTTTCTAGATTATTTGTGATCCTTTGACACATTTTCATGGCGTGAGACCCAGATCTACAAAATAAAATTCACGGAATAATAATTTATCATTCAATTCATTCTGGATGTTTATACAACATATGCCACACATATAAATAGGTATTTACATCCCTATTTTCTAGGAAACTACTTTCCCAAAAATATCTCCATAATGTTATTTAATTGTGATTGTTACTCACGTAACAATACACAACTCAAATCATATGAGTTGTTAAAACAATTACAACCAATATATTGTTGTCTATATAACAATAATATAATTAACTAATTATTATTTACCTTTCGGTAAATATCCCTATTGGCTAGATTTTCTACATAGGACAAAACCTAGGAAGTCATGAGATAAATCTCCTCATTTAACCAATGAGGCTCCCATGTCATATTTTTCAATTTAAGTATGCTAATATCTAAATGGGGTTTTTCTTTAACTACTCAATTCATGGACCATAATCAATAGTTCTAGCAGCAAGTAAGCACTATTTAAAGAAAGGGAAAGTTATAGAAGAAGGTAATTACATAAAAACAAAATAAATGGGAAAGATGTGCATCCCAATCAAGTAGATGGAAGAGCTAAATTACATGCACATAGAAGAATCCAATAGATATAAACATAGAATTATAAACAAAGGTAGCTCTAGATCTAGATCTGAAATAACACCAAGTTTATTAAGAGATCTAAGATTAAAAGCAAGAAACACAGTACACCGTGACACAAAGTTCTCCGAAACCTGCTCCTTTGTATTCCTTTGCTCCAAGTGGCTCTCAGGGGTTCAACACAAAGTCTAGAACACAAGATTTTGCTTACAAATTCTAATCATTAACCCGGAGGTTCTTCTCCTACTTATAGAATGTAGGAGGGAAAGTACAAATGAGAAATCTAACTGAACTGAAACATAAACAACAAGTAAAGATGACATTTGGCAATCATCTTCCACTAACTTCTCCTTAAGTGACACATGTATCACTTAACTAATAGAATTGTTCCACATGACTTTAAGCAATGGTTTCAAAACCAATAACTTAAAGTTTTACAATTTCATCTGGGAACATAGAAAATAGAAGAAAGAAATAGAAGAAGTCATGCCAGCTATAACACTTATGTCTTCTTTTTGTTCTAATATTGGATATACTTATCGAACATGTGATTCAACATCTTTCCATCTGTTTTAGCCACTACTTCCTTCTCTCTGTCCCGAACTCGCAAAATCCTTCATTCAACACTTTAATGCACGCTTCCACATATTCCAAGCTCAGCCCAAACCTTGCAATATCCACCTACAACGCCACCAGTCTACTAATAGAATTCATCGTGAAAGGCTTAGTAGCTTTATCAATTCTCTTTTTTACCATCGAGAGACCTTTCCAGGGAATTAGGCACCTTGCTAGGAATGATCCGCACATATGAAGTAACACCTCCGACCATGTCCTCCTCAGTGAAAGAAATGATACTATCTGGTAAGGATGATGTCCTACTCTCAAGTGCCTACATCCTTTTCAGCAAATCTCTGTAGATCTCCAAATGGAAAGATACTACAAACTCTAGCTACTTCCCCTTCTCAACCGATCCATCCAAGATAATTTTCTCTACAACCAATAAATCTCCCAACAACTTGTTGATCTCGCCAAAATACTCAGGTTACTCTCAGCAATTGTGTTCATGTCCACTATGCTCGTCACTAGTTGTTGTAGCTGATTTTCAGCATCATTCATAACCTTTAGGTGGGCTGGCACTTCTCCAAGTTATACAGAAGCTTGAAGAATAATCAAATCCTTCCATTCATCAATAGCTTTTACTTGATTTCTTGCATCCTCCATTTCCTGCATAAGATGATCACTCACCGCTTTCTGAAATGGGTTGAATGGAAGGCTTAACAACCTTGGATATGATCTCGCATAACTAAGATACCTACTTCTAAAGTTCTTCTTTCTCCACCTTTTCACTATCAAACCTAAGGAATAGAGCATCTATCAATGTCTTCTTGTCCTACTTCAATCCTTTTGTGGTGGCTTGATCGAGGGGTACTGCAGTTCATCCGTAACATCTTCTACCGTGAGCTCCTCCTCCTTCTTCCCTTCCACTGGAATTGACATATCAGCAAACTTGTCTCCTAATCCTCGATGATCAACCTTGAAGTTACCTTAGCAACTTTAGGCCTTCTATCTTTTCTGCCTAGGCTCCAGAGTAGCTGCAAGTCATGTTCTCCCAAGTTCATCTCCACTCTCACTTATGGAACCAACTGCGAAGCCAACCATTCTAAGAAGTTACTTCTCGGAGAATGAGAAGTCATTGAGTGCACTACCATCTCCCGCTCTGCATCCTCTCCATCAGAAAGTGCCACAGTGTTATGGCTGCCATCCTCTGAATCATCCAAGGACAAAGCTCTTTCGAACTCCGCCATCTGCAGCTTCAACATCTCCTCTGGAATAGGTGCTGAATGGAGTGGCTGAGGAGAGAAGATGAATGTCACTGGATTCAATGAGAGGCATGGAAGTATCTTTTGTGGTGTAATAGTTGGTGAAGTACTGGGTGCTGGAGAAGCCGGAGCTAAAGCCATGGTCGTAGAAGTGATCTTCTCCTTTGATTGAGATCTTTTGTGTACTTTCAACTTCTTGGACCTTTTCTTTGCTTTCTCCTTCGTGCTTCCACTTGAGGGAATCTCCTGCGCCGAAATTTTCTCATGACTTGATTCATCAATGCTTCATCAAGGAAATATCCCTTCGTCGCCAGCAATAGTTTGAAGTATTCACCAAAACAGCTCTAGATCTTTCTTCAATTGTATGGCAGCCTCCTACGTTATCCTTCAATATGCTTTATCTCCTCCCATTTGATGGTAAGTGTCAAGTACCACATTCTCATCATCTTTAAGATCCACAGTATTCGCACTAGTCCAAAGTTGAACACTTGCTTTGATAGCGATAGCTTTGCTGAAATCTCTCTTTCTAATCTCGTACTCACTTTTTCACTTCATCCAGAATCTTCTAATGAAAGCACATGTGCGTACTCCTGGGAGATCATCTTCCTAGCTACTCCAAATGGATCAAAGTTCAGTCGTGCGGGGAATAAATCTTGCTCATACTCAGATAACATCTCGTCTCCATCCTCAAGCTCTATGAATGATATGGCAGCTATAATGTCCGACACCGATCGGAAGAAGCCTGTAGACTTGTGCCATTTTGACTGAATTGTGTATCTCCACAAGTTTCTTGCTCACTCCATGGCGATCAATCTATCATTCGATACCTGGAATATTTATTGGTTCTCCAAAAAATCTTGTAACCCCTGAGGTATGTGAAATATACAAACTGAATGAATAGACTGCCAATTTTGGACACATCTTCCCATGCTTCCTTGCTTACCATGTTGGCCTTCAAGTCTTTATCTAGCCTGCAAATGAAATCGATTGACCACTTTGAAATATTTCTCACACATAGGTACAGTAAGCTGTGGGTAGCACTCGAAAATGGGGTCCTTAGAAAGAACACCACATCTATCTAGCTTGGAAAATACGCCTTGTGAAGCTGCAACATACACCAAGTAGGAAGTCATTTTGAAGCTGAAAGTATGCTTCATGTTCCGGAGTTGCTCACCAATGTTGTTGCTAATAATTTCCAACCAATTGATTATGGAATCAACCTTGTTGACTTCAATGGTCCTGATGAAAGCATACATCCATGTACGGAAAGTGTAAGTGTTCGCCTCGCCATTAATCCTGCATAACAATTTGACAATATCATCGACCTCCTACACCAAATTGGACCACGGAAGAGTTCTTGGGAACTTTGAAGGAGATCTAGGCTTCTTCATGTATCTGCTATTCATTATGCTCACACAATCAGCTCTATGCTTCTCCCACTTGCTGTCGGCATCCTGAAGACTAATGGAAGTCACCACCTTTCACACCGAAATATTCAAACAATAATTGATAAACTCTGCATCCAGCTGAATTATTGTTTTCCCGTAGCATCTCGCACTGATCTGGATGAAGGATGGTAAGATCTAGAACACTCCATAATAAACTATGGCAATCGGTTTGCAGCATGGAAAGGTCTGCAGCTCGAAAAATTCCACGCTTTTAACCACACACATGAGTGAATTCTTTCCACTGGATCTATTAATCAATTCGGAAAGAGGTTCGACCTAGATCTATGTCTCCTATGTCCACAAGTTTGGAAGTGATGCATGACTCCATCGTGCTTTCTTTTTCATCTCTCTTCGTCATGGCTTTGTCTATCTTTGTCTAAATAATTCTTTTTCTTCTTATTTGGCCGATTTCTTCAAAACTAGTGCAGATCTAGATAATTCTTCGATTAAGAGGATATATCCAATGTAATTTGGACATTGATTAAAGCTCATTTTCCTTTGTAAAGAACCTATAATGAATTCCTTAACACCTATAACACCTATGCAAACAATTATGCAAACACAAATCAACCTCCTTCAATGCATGCACCAAAATTGGAAGCTTTTAGCCTTGATTTCACCTTTGTCTGAGAAAAATCCTTCTTCAAATGGGGCGCACTTTTCCTCCTAGCTGCAATTATTTACCTGTGAATTAAATAATTCACCCTTATGGCAGCCCATGCTTATATAACCCTCACAATTCTATAATTAATAATTGCCCTTCCTATTCCTGGCAATTAATTAATTAAAAATCATGCTTCTCTCTTTAAAAATAGCATGTTTAAGGACAACCATCCAATAAATTAAATTAATTCATTTAATTCATCCACTCTTCACTTCACTTAAGCTTCACAGTGTGCCTTGACCATAGCCACTGAAAATAGGAATTTATTTAATGATTTAATGCTTCAAAAAACATTAAATCTATCCTAAATGGGGCGCACTTTTTGACATGAAGGGGGCAGCCTTTAAATAAATTAAATTTAATCAATTTAATCCATTTAATTCTATTTCTTTTATTCCCTTTGGCTTTGTTGACTTTCTTCCATGCCTGGGTGCCAAAATTAGAAGAAGAAACAATTAAAATAATCCACTTTAAAGCTGCCTTTATCTCTCCAAAGGGGTCGCACTTTTTGGCATCATATAATTCTATTTTTAAGAATTTTTCACAATGGGATTCTTTACCCTGCAAGGCAGAAATAAAATCCCATGATTTCACTTAATTCAATTTTCTTTTATTTCACCATGGGAATTTTTACCCTGTAAGGCAGACAATAAATTCCCGCCTACCTATTGTCTCTAACTTTCCCGTTGTAGCTTAAGTGAATTTTATATCATGGGAAAAAGTACCTTGCTAGGCAGGCACAAAATTCCCACCTTGCTTGCTGCTTCTATTTTTCCCATTGTAGCTTAAATCCTTTGTTTTCCAAAAATGCGCCCAACCCCGCAGGGGCTTTTCTGTGCATGACTTTGCTTTTTCCCAGTGATCCAAACCTCCGATGGTGACTTCCTCCAAGCATAATGTGTGTATATGTTCTCCAGCTTCTCCAAGCCAAGAATCAAGCTTACCCGACAAAGGAATTGTTCTAGAGAAATTTCACAGAAAATGAAACGGGGACAACACAAAAACACAAAAATTACCAAAAGTTACAAATAAAGCCCATAACTTATTCTTTGTTAAAAACCTTCTGGTACATAGGAATAATGACATGTTTGATCATAACAGAGTTAAAACAGATCACAAATAGCCTCAAACGGGCTCAAAATAATTAAATACAAATTTCCCGTAGAAAATCATGATGATGAGAATATAACAATTTTGGGCATGTGGGTATTTGGTGAAAAAGGCTAAATGGCTCTTTAGGAATATATTGACACAATACAAGAACTTTTAGGCAATAAAAACAAAAAATGACCCATTATTTTAAAAGTACAAAAAAATTCGGATAGGGTAGTCACATTTTAGGATGAAATATGGGTACACTAATCCCACTATAATGTAAACATTATATTTCCTAACATTCCCCCCTTAATATTTACATGGTAATAAAATAACTTTCACACTTCCTCTGCACTGCCACCTTGTGCTTGTTCATGATCTTGGTACAACACTCAAACTAAAGGTAGAATAAGGAACACATCAACTTCTTATCAACCATGCATTGTCGGGAACACATATGACCGAAGAGGATGGGAACACACTCAGGAATCATCTTCTTATCAACCAGTCACTCTAGGGAACACATCTAACCTAAGCAGGTGGGAACTCAAGAAGGAACACATCTGAACAACCTTCAATGGTTTTCCGAGGCTAACCACAAACCTAGGTATGAACATGAACACATTTGACTGTTCAACCTCATCAAGACTCATGATGTTGTATTTCACTGTGTTATATATTCTTCACTATGTTTTTGCATTGGGGAATTTATGTAGGAATAATCACATACATAATCAAAAATGAATAGAACATTGAATCATGTTCCCCCTCAATGTGAAATTTTCACTTATTGAAAACAAGAACTCTAAAACATACTTTGCACACAACTGAAAATGGAACACTCAAAATCAAAAGCAATACTCACACATGTGCCACCAAATCATTTTGCGTGGCCCTATTGTTGTGATCGACAAGAGGTCGTTGGTTGACCTCCGGCCTCTCTCGTGCCTCCATCCTCCAATAACATGTTACTAACTCAGCTAGATACAAACATGAAGCACATTTGTTTCCACATTGAGTTTATTATTTTCTTCCTCTCATAATGTGAAGCACTTTATTTTTCCGACGTTGGGTAACACCGAAAATGCATCCATAAGGAAATTTTTTTTTTTACAAATGTACAAATTTTTACAACCTGACTATTTGATAATGAAATAGACGAGACAACAACAAAATAATGATTTTAATGAGTGACTCAAAGTAGACACATGGAAAATAATTAAAATGACAATACTGACTTTGAATATGACTCACAATCTAAACCTATGTCACACTAGGCACAAAATACATGTAACTCCCTAGAATTTTACAAATATTTCTTAGATACCTATTACAAGTGACATGAATATAGGCATGTAAGACTATATCAACTATGGAAAGTAATTAAATATTACTTTCTAAAAATATTAGACCAAACCAATAGACTTCTCAATATTCAAAATATTTAAGCTAAAACCTAGGGACAAGATCAAAAATTCTAATGAATGAATTTCAAACCAAAGATGGACTTCGACATGGACAAGCTTAATTTGGACTATAATATAAACAAGACTACCTATTTTCCTTGTAAAGACACTCAAAAATAGACTATTACAATGCTAAAGAATTAATAAAGAATACTAAATCTGAACTTAGACCAAAATAATATGGCTTAAAATGTTAAGATGCCTTCCAATACTTTGAAATCTGCCTGTAATAGAAGAAGACGTGGGAGAAACCAGCAAACCAGCGGAGGATTGTGCTTGCAACAGATGAGCCTCCTTCATATGAATTAGGTTTATACATTTTTTTCATACTTGTGTGCCCCTCTATGAGCTCAAGATTAACTTCCTCCTCCAAATTCTTTGTCAAAACCTCAAGAAACTTAGACGATACAACCATCTACAGTCAGCATAGTATTACATAAGTAATACATATGACTTAAAACTGACCTAGATTCATTTAATTTATAAGCACCAAATAGGTGTAGACTTGATCGCATTGCTAACATAGAACAAAATGGAGCAATGGAGATCTCTAGCACTTTTCTCCTTTTTCTTAATGATCAAGTATGATCCGTTTTGAAGGAAATACTAGCTATTGGAGATTGATGCACCTCAAGCTCAATGTAAATAACATTAATCATAACACATATTGGACATGATACGACAATAATAATAGAATGAAATCAAATCGCCAGATGGACACTTTAAAAGTATCATATCCCCATATATGTGTTGTTGCAAATCAGCAACACCCCTGGATGCAAATCGGGTTTCTAAGTTGATGTTTTAGGCATCTAGTGTGATTGCACAACATTGAAACCTCTCTCCAAGTGTGGGACTTGTAAAATGAGAGAGGAATCTCCAGACTAGAGGGTGGTTCCTCAAACTCCTCTCGATTAGATCTCATTATTTGCACAATTACAGGGTTTGAATCCTAATCCTACTCTAAATTCCAAGGAGACAGAGATAGAAAGTGCAAAAATTGAAACTAAACTAATAGGTGATACACCAAAGGAGTGGTGAAGACTTCTTGTTCATGAAAATTGACACAATTTCATAAAATGCAACATGAAACATCATACACAAAGCCGATAAGATGAAATTAGAGGTCTGAAATGAAGCAAGACAATACAAACAAAGGACTGAAAATTGATCACAGAGTCTGCACTGTCATTTTTCATCATCAAAATCCTTGCATTTGCAACATCAAAGAGGTAGAAACCTATTACAATCATGAATAAGGTCTGATACTTGTAAAAATCACTTGTTGAAGGTGAAAGAAGAAGCTTTCTATCCAAGGAAATGTTCCCCTCAAAAAATGAGCCAAATCGCTTTTACAATGCATGGGTCGAGCCTGAGAGAGAAAATGTGTAAAAACGTGGAAGCCATTCCCATTGAATGAAGATGCATTAAAATAGCATGGGCGTCCTTACAGCACCCATGCCCGACATTTTGGCCATGTCAAGAAGAATGTGACCCATTTTGCATTAAAACTGGTTGTTGAAACGTCATTTCTGGCCATTACCACGTGCCAGAGGCGTTTCTTGATTTTATCTCTCCAAACTCAACTAAAATTCAAAATTTACCCTGGAATCATGTAGATAATTTCACCAGCTTTCCATTGATATAAAGAACGTGAAAATCCAAGCTCTGGATCGAAAGATATGGTGATTTGAAAATTTAGGGCAAAAATAGGCCAAAATCGGATCGGTGGGCAAAAGTTTGAATTTTTACCCATTTGGTCTTTGGAAAAATTTCAAATTTTCCCGCGCTCCACCACTCTAGGTGCCACATGGTGGCTTTCTATTGGCCGCAGGCCTCCTAAGGGAAAATTTCCCACAAAACTCTCTGCCGAGCCATAACTTGAAAAATATGAGGAGTTAGGAGGAAAACTTTACCTTTCTGGAAAGCTGAGAGAGAGCTCTATCCAATGGTGCCATTTTTAGAAATATTTGAGTGCCTAAAAATCAAAAATGGAGACTGAGGCACAAGAGAGGTAAGAACACAAGGAGTTAGCCACAAAAATGAGCAGGGGCACATTTTGGATAACAATATGTGATGCGTTAACTATAGGTCGATTGTGTCAAAACGCTTCAAAAATAGTGAGGAACAACTTTGATTCGGCTATGATATGTTCTCCAATTCTTGCCAATAGATAACCATGTAAGTTATGACCTAATTCTACATAAGGTTAACCATTTCTTAATTTGATCTCGCCAACATTGAACAATGCACTATTCCTCCATTAAATTAAAAAAAATCATTGTTCATAGGTACACGATCATTGATTACTTTGATACCAAATCATGGTGTGAGACCAGATCTACACAAAAAAATTCACAAAAGAATAATTTATCATTCAATTCATTTGGATGTTTATACAACATATGCCACACATATAAATAGGTATTTACATCCCTATTTTCTAGGAAACTACTTTCCCAACAATATCTCCATAATGCTATTTAATTGTGATTGTTACTCACGTAACGATACACAAATCAAATCATACGAGTTGTTTACCTTTTAGTAAATATCCCACTATAATGTAAACATTATATTTCCTAACACATTTATCAACCTTAGTGAACATTTTCCCAATATGCCTCCTATTACAAGAATGGGGCACATAAAATTAAGGTCAAATCCTTTATGTCAATGACAAAATTAAGGTAAATCCCTTATGTCAATGACAAATTAAACCCCTTATTCAAGACAATAATATGGCTGACCATAGTGGTAATGAGGGAACTCCCTTGGGATAATTTTGAATTTGACCCCACCCACATGGATAACTTTCTATTCCAAAATAGAAACAATGTATTAATGTGTGCCATATAATTAGGGGCTAAACATCTAAATCTAGAAATCTATCTACTTCCGAATAACAAAATGAGGAAGATGCATATCCAAGAAAATCGGTAGTTATCGTATACCCATTTTTTTGCATTGATCATGATGGAAACTTATAAAATGAAGAACAAAATGATTGAGAACAACAACCTCCATGTGACACTCAGAAGAAAACAAAAAAAGAGGAGGTTACAATCCAACAACAAATACAAGCACTTAGTCATCAATTGGAAATTTTGGCTTCACATGTCCATAAAGACCCAAAAATAAAGGATAAAAATCCACGTATAAACAAGCCCAAGGCTACATATCTGGAGTTTTTCACTAAGACTCCATGTCAAGAAAAACCTAAGGTAACATATCACAAGTTATACACTGATAACCGAGGTGGTGAAACATCCAAATCTAACCATGTATACATACCTACTTCACCTACATGTGGAAAAATCTTCGATCACGAGTGGTAATCTATGAAAAATTCCCTCACCAATTTACAAGAAAATAATGTAGGACACACGTAAAAAGTACTAATTCGAAGAATTATGTGCCCTTATCCTTTTGATAGAGAGATGTTAAGAAAACCCTTTCCTTGTCACTTTGACTGTCCTAAATTTTATAAGTATAGGGTTAAAGGTGATCCACATGATCATATTAAAGACTTCTTCATGGCTTTCCAAGAAGTTTCCTATAGTGATAATTACCTTATATGTCTATTCCCATGAAGTCTTAGGGGCCAAGTGCTTGAATGGTTCCTTCACATACCTAAAGGGTCGATCTTCACATGGGATAAATTGGAAGAAAAATTTATGTACCACTTTTCATTCAATATGGAAAGTGACATCACCATGCTAGACTTGTGCAATGCCAAACAATGAAATAATGAGAACTTTTCTAGTTTCTTACAAATATGGTGAGGGTTAGCTAGTCACTTCCCTTGTTCAATACCTAAGAAAAATATTTAGTTAGCATTTTCATACCAAATCTACATCCCAAAATTACTTTCCACTTGCAGATGCATTGTGGTAATACTTAAGAAGTTATAGAAAAAGTAACCCAAATCAAAAATAATTTACCATCTAAAGGTACATTGAAACCTTTTTCACGAAATAATCATGAAACCAAACCTACAGTAAAAACTAAATTCTTTCTAAAAAAGGAAAAAATGTTATAAGTGATGGTGTAATTGATTCTAAATGTGTGAAAGAAGTCCAAAATAGTTCTCCTTGGAGCTTACCAAAGGACCAGCTATAACAGAATCCAAACAACATTTTTTCACTCCTCTCACAAATTATTTGTTGTCTTTATTAAAATAATTAGATGTCATACACACAATCAAGTTTCCTAACACTACGCCATATGTAGATGATGCACCTAAACCATCATGGTATAAAGACCATGAATATTGTGAGTATCATCATGTTAAGGGCCATATCATTGAAAAATGTTTGAAGTTAAAACACTTCATTCAAGACCTTATTGATAGTGGAGAGGTTGAGATGGACTCACTTGGACCCAACAAATCTTCTAATCAAAATTTGGGAATTTACAAAGATTTGTTTCCTAAAAATAATAAAGAAAATAAAAACTAAGATCAAGGTTGGTCTTCTCAAATAAAAGAACCAATCATGCGAGTTGAATGTACTGATCCCTTTGATTCCCTTATTGGTTATGTCGATCCATCTATTGAGCATGTAAAAACTATTAGGATCAAGGTACGAGAGTGCATCATGGCAATGCAACACGCTCATCTTGTTATCCTAGAACCTCC
This sequence comes from Taxus wallichiana var. yunnanensis, assembly GCA_018340775.1. NCBI lineage: Eukaryota > Viridiplantae > Streptophyta > Pinopsida > Cupressales > Taxaceae > Taxus > Taxus wallichiana. The sequence continues at coordinate 980,422,069 of CM031234.1, read as the reverse complement.
TCTACCTACTCCTCAAGATAGTCATTATGATATTTTAGAACAACTTGAGAAGACCAATGATAATATTTCGATATTAGATCTTCTCAAAATATCTAATGTTCATAAGGACATTCTTTGCAAAACACTCCAAGGGTCGGAGTTTCAATTGATATAGATCATGCACACTTCCAAGCCTTGGTTGCACGATTGCTCCCGCAGTAAATTATGTTCGGTTCCACATGAGATTCCTAGTGATGATCATACAAAAACCTACCCTTGTATATAGATGTCATTGTTAAACATAAAAAGATCAAAATAGTTCTTTTAGATGGCGGATCTGGCCTAAAAATATGTACTTTAAAGCTTATTAAAAAATTGGGTCATATTGACACTAATCTGGAGCCTTAAAATAATCATGATCAAAGCTTATTATAACATAGAGTGAAAATCCATTGGTATGATCACTTTTCCTATGGAAGTTGGGCCTACTAGTCATGATACTCAGTTCCATGTCTTGGACTTGGAACTTCTATATAATATGCTCCTCAGTCACCCATGGATACATGTCATGCAAGCCGTGTCTTCCACCTTCCATCAATGAATTAAATTATATCATGAAGGATAGATTTATACTATTCTAGGAGATCCCCAACTCTTCTCCCATTGCAGAGCATTGTTGGGTTATTTCCCTCCGCCTACAAATTTCCTTCCACTAAATTTGCTACTCAATTTCATTCGAGGCTCTTGTGTCCTGTATTGATCCATATACCTTGTGCTCTTGTAAGGATGGTGCTTCTACATCATAATCTCCCTTTTCTTCATGGGAGATGAAATTTATTACAAATGGTTGTGGATAATATAACCTCCAATAGGCCTCTTAATTTCCAAAATCCCCTATCACCCAAAATGTATAGTGGGTTTTGCTAAAAATACCAATAGTCCTAGGAACACTATAACATTGATACTTTTACTCCTAGTGGCCTTTTACGATGAAACACTACTCAACACTTCTATACCTCAGCCTCTAGATGATGAGATGGCTCCATGTTATCAATCACCCAAATATGTTATCCCCAATAAAATGATGTATGCTATGGGATATAAAGGATATGGGTGTGGCATAAATGAACAAGGTGTGTAGGAAGCTCTTCCCATACCACACCATAAAGTAGAAAGATGTGGTATCAATATTTGAATGTATGGGTCTCATTTTCTAGAGTTTAAAGTAACCTCTTCTGAGTGAGAAGATAGTTCGTCTAGTTCTAATAGTGAAACAGATTCCCAATGTATTCTCTATGAATACCTTTCCTCTATGAACTTGTTTCTTGACATGGCTATCTTAACCATATCCCCTACCATTCCTGAGTTAAATCTTTCTATCCTTCCCTTGTTAACTGGGACCAACAACAACACGTGTCAATTGATTTCTTTGAGAATGATGAAGAAATTGGTGATTTTATGGGTATCCATGATGGAATTCTGTTGCCTTCCATAAGAATGAATTCTCCATTAATCTTGATGCATGCATGTACTTCAGGGGGGAGGTTAAACTTCATGGTAAGAAAAATTTAAAAGAGGATAAGGGCAAGATATTATGAAATAAGCCTTGTAAAAAGAAAAATTCCAAGTCCTATAGTGAAAACCTCTTTGAGGCACTTGCGGACAAACAAATTGAAACATCGATGGACATAAAAAGTGACCACTCTAAGGGTGAAAATCTTGTTGAGATTCCCTTAGATGAATATCTCATTATCCTTCCCGATCCTACATGTGTGGAAGATGAATAAAAAATGCTCGTGAAGGAAACTATCAACGTAAATATTGGAACAGAGAATTAACCTAGAATTGTTAAGCTGGGAGCTTCCCTTTCAACATAATAAAAAAATACCTTTTTCATGCTTCTAAGATAATTTTCAAACATATTTTATTTGTCTTATGTGAACATGACATACTTAGATCCCTATTGGTAGTTCATAACTTAGTTGTGCAAGAATAAGTAAAGCTAATCAGGAAAAATATCATAAATATGCATCCTCGTGTTGCTATCATTAGCCCTATTGATTATTCTAAATGAATTTCAGATATAATCCCTATACAAAAGAAACTCATTCGAATCAGAATCTATATGTATTTTAGATACATCAATAGGGTATGTCCAAAAGATTGTTTTCCTCTACCGAATGTTGACATAATTTTCAATTCAATCTGTTGGCTATGAAATTCTATCCCTCATATATGGATTTTCAGGTTATAATCAGATTAAAATTGTAAAAGAGGATCAACATAATACTTCTTTACAACCCCTTGAGGAACATTCTATTATCAAGTCATGTCCTTCGTTCTTAAGAAGGTAGGTACAACCTATCAAAGGGACATGATGGTCATATTCCATGACATGTTTAATGATATAATGAAAGATTATGTTGATGACATCTTGGGAAGTTCAGGACTAGTGAAGAACATCTTGATTTATTACAAGTGGATATTCCAGCATCTCGTATATTACAAGATTAAACTAAATCAAGAAATGTGTCTTCAATGTGCTATCTAGAAAATTAATAGGCTTTATATATCAAGAAAAGGGATTGAAATTGATCCTAAAAAGGTCACTTCCATTACTAAAATGCCTTCTCGAGAATAATCTCAAGTAATTGCATAGTTTACAAGGAAAAACTAGGCTATTCGTTAGTTCATTTCTCAAATCACGTAAAAATCTCATTCATTTATGCATCTTCTTAAGAAATATGTTGATTTCCATCGGGGTCCTAAACAACAACATGTGTTTTCCTTACTCAAGGAGTGTTTGGCTAAGCCACTTGTTTTTATGTAACCTACCTTAGGTGAGCCCTTGCTAGTGTATATTTCAGCAACTCAATTTTGATTGGTGTTCTTTTGGCTCAAAGTGTGATGTAAATCAAAAGGAAAATTTAGTCTACTACCTTGGTCGCACTTTGATTTTTTATGAGCTTAAATAACCACAAATTGAGAAATACTTCTTACCTATATTATTTAATTTTCAAAAGCTCTGAAACTATTTATTGAATAATAGGATCAAGCTCATATCTAGAATTGATCCACTCAAGTACTTATTGTCTAAACCAACACTTACTAGAAGGATGGCTAATTGGATCATCTTACTTAGTGATTTTGATATTGAGTATGTAAATTAAATTAAGGGAAAAGTACTTGTAGATAAACTTGTTGAGGCTCCTTACCAATTATAGAACTATTAAGTCCGGAGATGCCAGATGCTTCTATGATGTACATTGAAGAATATGTCACATGGAAAATATACTTTGATGGATCCTTTACCTTTCATGGTTCAAGAGTAGGAGTTGTGCTTATTACCCTTGTAGGTGATCCAATTCCTCAAGAATTCATACTTGGCTTCCCCTATATAAATAACATAGTTGAATATGAGGCCCCGATTATAGGAATGAAACTTTTTATCAAGTGGGATATCAAAGAAGTTAACATTATAGGTGATTCTCACTTAATCAAAAAGTAAGTAAACAATGAATACAAAGTTAAGGATGGTAATATCCTCTCATTGATCCATAGGGATCCAAAATGAATCTACTTCACCAAAATAGTCAAAGGGTTCCTTCACAAAGAAGAAAAAATGAAAACACAAAGGTTCTATATTTTAGTAAAGGATCGCCACTCAGTGCGAGGCGGCGGTATTCAAACAGTACTACCTCCCAAGCACTGGGGTGGAAATCACTGGGACCACTAGTATACATAGGAAACGCGTTCCTAGCTCTTTCAGATAGAAAATAAAAATATGAAACAAATAACCCAGAATTTGGACAGTTGTTCATATCTCTTCTCCTCCATGACCTTTCCCATTCTCCAGTGCATAGGATGATATGGGAGATGATATAAATACATGTTTGTAGAAGAGAATAGGATCATCAAAGCATGAAAGCAAGTGAACAAGAATTTCTTAGTGTTGGAATTGTGTTTTGTAGAAGATAGGAGTGTTAAGATAGAGAAAACAAGTATTTGGGAGGACGTGTGAGATATTATCTAATTCTATTTCATACTTATTGTAAATTAAGTACTTGTTATTTTTAATTGGCCATTAAAAGTGGGAAGAAAGAGAAATTTCCCTTCCCAACTGGTTTTTCCTCCTCTAGAGGTTTCCAAGATAAAATTTGTTGGTTTTTATGAGCTTAAATTATTTTCTTTCCTGTAATTGTGGATTCTAAGCATAAGCATAATTCATTCACTAGCTATCTCTATTATTTTCTAATAGAAAGTAGAAAAATAGCGTTTATTTTTGTTTCGTGGATAATTCCAAAGTTGAAGAGTTTACAAATTATTTTGGTATCGAGCTAATAATTATCCAGACTTTGTGGTATTTGTTCCTGGATTTGTATGATGATGTGACAAGATCTAAAGGCAAAGAGGATTTACCTTGCGATCCGAAATTTCTACAAAGAAGTGGAAATAGAGAATTTGAGGAAAATGGAGGAAGAGAACTTGGTCCGTAGAATCGAGATCTTTGGAGACCATGATGGATAGGATGTTTAGAATGCAAAGAAGAGATTGCTGATTTAAAGAAGACAACTTCCGTCAAAAAGACTCCATGGACTCGGTGGTTCGAGGCTTAGCTGAAAAGTTTGGCATAGGAAGGAGCCACCATGAGGAAAGTTATGGGGAAGATCATGAAGAAGAGACTTCAAACACAAGAGAAAAGGTAAAATCCGATCATACTTCTATAAAGTTGAGATGAAAGTTGATATTAAAATATTTGAAGGATGAGTAGATGCGGAGTTTCTTGATAAATGGTTAAAATAGTTAGAACTCTACTTTAGCATCCATAATGTCACCGAGGCATAGAGGATCACCTTTGCATGTCTCAAAATAGAGGGACACGCTCTGGGTTTGATGGGAAACCCATTTAACCACTTGTGAAAAGAAGAAGTGTCCTATTATGAAATCTTGGCAAGAATTTAAAAATTACTTAGAGTTAACTTCTATCCTATTGGCCACAAGACCCACTCAAATGATTAAATGGTAGTATTTTAGACAAGGCAGTAGTCAAAGTGTGTAGGACTATACTATGGAGTTTCGGAGGTAGGACATGTTGCTAAACATGGACTTGGAGGATGAGGATATTCTGAGTAAGTACTTGGGAGGACTTCACACTCACCTTCAAAGAAAATTCATCTCCACCAAGCCCAAAGATCTCAACGAGGCATGTGTGCAAGAATACTACATAGATGATGAAAAGAAGCAAGGGGAAGCAGAGCGAGGGAAAGTCATTTGAAAAATCAGTAGAAAAAAGAGTATGGGTAAACAAGTAACAAGGGTAAGTGGAAAGGGAAAGGTAAACAAGATGCCACTACTTTAAATACTTGTAAAGATCCCAATTTTTTTTTGCAAAAACTGTGATATCAATGGTCATACTAATGCTACATGTTGGAAGTTACATCTGGAGTTATATCCAGAGTTGCAGTTGCATCCGAAGAAGCTCAACCAAGGACTCAAAGAAGTCCATGATAGTTGTAAAAACAAAAGGGAGGTGGAAATCAAATATGACTATGATGTATATGAAAGGCTTGGATGCACGACCACTAACATGGACATCGAGGAAGAGGAGATGAGAAGACTATTCCAAATCAAAATCCAAATCAAGAGAATTAAGGTAAATGCTTTGGTGGATATCGATTCTCAGTTTAACTTGATTTCCAAAGTAGTTGTAAAGAAGCTTGGTCTTAAGACTTATAAGCATCCACACCCTTATCCTTTGGGTTGGGTGAAGAAGGGTGTTGAAATTTAGGTAACAAGAAGATGTAAGGTCAAGTTTGGGATAAATTCCTAGTATATTGATGTTTTGGAAGCTGACATTATTCCACTTGATGCTTTTGATGTTGTATTTGGGAGTCCTTACTTGTATATCAGGGATGTTATATTTATGAGAAGGAAAAATCGAGTACGAGATGGGTCGGGAAGGGATCAGCTACAACATCCAGAATACCAGTGTAAGAAATGGGTTACTATGGTGAGTGATAACTAAGAAAAACAACTTATTCAGGAAAATCATAATCAGTTTTGTATACTTTTGTTAAAGGATAAACAAGATGGGGTAGAATTTTTAGAGATTTCTAACTAGGGAAAGCATGATTTGGATAGTATTATTCAATATTTTTAGGAAGTATTTTAGGATCCCAGTGGGTTACCACCAAAATGATAAGTAGAGCATGAGATTTAGTGATTTCCGAGTCCCCTCTACCAAACATCGGGTTGTATAGGCAATACTTGCTTAAGAGTACTAAAGTAAAGAAACAACTCCAAAAAATACTAGACCAAGGAGTGATACGTCTGAGCACTTCACCATATGGTTCACCTATTGTTATGGTGTGAAAGAAGGATGGTTCTTGGATAATGTGCATCAACTACCGTACTTTGTAAAAAAATCACCGTAAAGAAACGTAATCCACTTCCTGCATAGATGATCTCTTGGACCATCTTCACATGCCAAATTCATCATGAAGTTGGATCTCAAGTCAGTTATTACCAAGTTAGAATGAAGGAGGTGGATATATGGAATATTTCCTTAAAAAAATAGGTTTTATATGAATGGTTAGTATTGATAATAATGGTATAGCTCTGATACCAAATGATAGAATAGAATAAGATTGCAATGACCAAAGAGGGACGAAGCCTCACAAATATTATTGATCATGAAATCAGATTACATAACAATGCAAGAGCTATAATATTTATAGATATTAGACAACCTCATATGGATAGACATGACACCCTATCAGGCACCAACTATGAGATGATAAGACCCATCTCACATGCACATGTAATTACTACTAATACCAATATTGAATGTTATCCAACATAACAATATTGAATGCAAGTCACTAGACTAGAGTGCACATGTTGCACATTATTAAATAAAAGAAAATGCAATAAAATGCAATAAATATGCCTATGCTAAATTATGCTAACATTCCCCCCCTTAATTTTGCATAGTTTCCAATGAAGTGGAGAGGAACTCTCTCGAATTAGGTGAATTTGTCACGTGCAAGTGACTTAGTGAAAACATCTACCTTCTGTTCAACTGTAGGACATAACTGGAGCTGTATGTTGTGCTTCAAGACATGCTCGCATATGAAATGAACCTATACTTCAATATGCTTGGTTCTCTCATGAAATACTGGATTGTAAACAAGCTTTAGAACTCCTTCATTATCAACATATACTGGAGTAGATTTCTATTGTGGTAGACCAATTCCTTCCAGTATTTAGCATAGCCATATTGCTTCACAAACAGCTTCACCTGCAGCTTGATACTTTGCTTCTGTAGAAGAGTGAGAAACAAAGTTTTGTTTCTTGCTTCCCCATGATATCAATCTAGATCCCATAAAGAAGACGAAGCCTGATGTTGACTTCCTATCATCCATGTTTCCTGCATGATCTGAATCTGAATATCCTATCAAGAAGAAGTTGTCATTCTTCTTGTACTCTAGACCAAGGTCAACTACACCTTTAGATATCTCAGTATTCTCTTTACTACTTTCAAATGACATATTTTTAGTTCTTACATGAACCATGATAAAAGTGACTACAAAGCTGATATTTGATCTAGTATATGTTAGATAAATGAGACTCCAGATCAACTACCAATAGAGAGTTGCATTCACCGGTGGTGATGGATCGAGAATGAGATAACTAAAGTCTCACTTCCATAGGTGTAGCAATAGGAGTGTAGTCCATCATCCTGAATTTCTCAAGTGTTGTCTTGGTGTATTTAAACTATGACAAAAAGATATGATTCTCTTTTTCCATACTTCCAACCCAAGACAATAAGTGCATGAGCCCGAGATCTGTCATGTCGAATGATCGATTAAAATCCTTCTTTGTTACATCGATCATATTCACGAACTTCCTGTAATGACTAGATCGTCGACATAAACAACCACAATGACAAGTAGTCTCCCCCTTTATTTTTGAGGTAGAGATTGGGGTCATAAGGATTCCTTTCGAATCCATGACTTATGAGATGCTCATCAATTTTGATGTACCATGCCCGAGGTGCTGTTTTAGGCCATATAGATATTTATGAGTCTACATGCCATCATCTCTTTTCCCGGTATTACATAACCCTCTGGGCCGAGTCATATAGACTTCTTCTTGCAAATCTCCATTAAGAAAGGCACTTTTCACATCCATTTGGTGGAATTTCCAACCAAATTGTGTAAATAGAGAAAAGATCATCCCGATTGTCTTAATCTTGGTTGTGGGAGAAAATGTCTCCTCATAATCAATGCCTTCTTGTTGTGCATACCCTTTCTTTCTACAAGCCTTGCTTTATACTTTTCAATAGTCCCATCTGATTTGTACTTAGTCTTGAATATCCATCTACATCCAATGGGTTTCTTCCCTGGTGGAAGGTCGATAAGTTGCCATGTGTTGTTCTTCATCACTAACTGATACTCTGAATCCATGGAATCTTTACAAGATTTTGATTATAGGGATTTCTGAACTGTAGATGGCTCAACTGTTTCAACAAATCTACTCATCAGGGCATAATTGACCTCTTCACAAGCTTGACTATGGGTTCTAGGTCTAGGATTGGATGATGTGTTAGGTGCTTCATCCAAATTTACATCTCTTATTAATTGAGTATACCATTTAGGTAACTTCTTAGCTGTTTCATTGGCTTGTGGTGGATCCACATTTTCACCATCATCCAATTCATCACTGTCATCTTTAGTGGGAACATCAAATTATGTCTTCACAAGAGGTGTATTTTGCATGTTTGTTGAGTCGTTGAGTGGAGAATCTGCTTGTTTCTTCTCAAAGAACTCAACATCCCTACTTGTGTATACTTTCTTTGCTTTTGGATCCCATAATCTGTACCCAAGTGCTTCTTCTCACCGTATCCAATGAATATCAGTTTCTCGAAATTTCATCCAACTTGTTCTAATGCGTTGGATTCCACGAGAATGTTCTTCTTGGGTATGTGTATGCTATAGCTTTACACCCAAATACTCTTAGGTGTGCAATTAATGGTTTCCGATTTTACCATGCTTCTTGAGGTGTCACTCCTTCAAGAGCTACTATGGGAACTTTTTTCAACAAATAGAAGTGCAGCTTCTTGCGACACGCCTTCCATACCCAAAATGTCTTTGTTAAACTCGAGTCGTCAATCATACATTGCACCATTTCCATGATAAGTATGATTCCTTCTCTCAACTATACCATTCTACTTGTGATGTGTGAGTAGGAATCATTTTTCGATGAATCCCATGAGCTTCCAGGTAAGTCTTGAACTCATTGCTTGTGAATTCCCCCTCGATCTAAGCAGAGAGTTTTGATCTTGTGACTAACTTCATTCTCAACAAGTGCTTTGAACTTCTAAAATGTCTCAAAGGCTTGAATCTTGTTTCTTAGACAATATATCCACATCTTTCTTGAGTAGTCATCAACACAAAGCATGAAGTATTGACATCCAAAATGACTTGGTTGCATGGGCTGAAAATATCGGTGTGCACCAAATCAAGCTTTCCCTTAGCTCTATATGTGTTCTTCTGGAAGGGTACTCTATGTTGCTTTCCAGCTAGGCAATTGTGACACTTGTCAATGTTGTGCTTGAGTGTAGGCAATCCTTTCACCATGTTTCCCTTTTGAAGTGTTTGGAGATAGCCAAAACTAATGTGACCATATCTGTGATGCCATAGTTCTGCAGATTGTGTGTCTTTGGCCACTAGAGCTTGATCATCCTTGTGGACAAAATCAAGTTAGAACATGCATCCCACATTGGAGGCTCTTGCTACAATCTTGGAACCTCTTGACTTATCTCTTATCAAGCACACTTTTTCTCCATTATTACTGTCAAAATCCAACTTCAAGTTGTGATCAAGGAGTTAACTAACTAATAAAAAATTCTTGGTCAACCTGTACATATAATACATCTCGTGATTTTTAGTTATGATTTCCAAGAGGTAGTGAAATTTTTCCAATCCCCTTGACACTGTATGATGAGTCATCACCTAATGACACATGGTTCTTGTTAGGTGAGTCACGTAGTGTGTAGAACCAATCCTTGTGTCCAGTCATGTGTCGAGTTGCACCTCGAGTCAACATACCAAATATCTTGTGTGGACTTGGTTTCTTCATCAAATTGAGTAGAATACATGTGGTGTCCTTCATCTGAATCATCCTCATGTTCAGCAATGTACCCTTGTTGTTTGGGTTTTCTTTTCCAATTACCATTTTTCTACCCTTGATTGTTGTTGTTGTTGGACTTCCCTTGATTTGAATTGTTGTTACCCTATTGGTTATTGGGTTTTGAATTTCTTGATGAACCCTTTTTGTAGGAATTGTACCAACAATATTTGATGTCATGTCCCCCTCTATTGCAAATGGGACACTTCTTGGTGTTGTCTCGTTGACTTTGGTCCCTTTGTTGACTTTGATTTTGTTGGGACTTCTTGTGATTGGACTAAAATTTCTCCTTTCCTTTATGATTGGAAGATAGTGCTTGCTCATCTTCATGATCTTTGTTGTTCATTGTCTCTTCTTGTTGGAGTAGATTGACCAACTTCTCAAAGGTGACTATGTGTTCACCCATATTGATAGTTGTCACAAAGATTTTGTAGGAAGGAGGAAGTGCTCATAACACAATTGGTATGAGGTCTTCATCACTTATCTCTTTTCCCAATGCAATAGAGATGCCCAAAAGTAGCAACTTCTCTCAAAAAAATGTCAACCTTCTCATTGTGCTTGAACTTGAGAGTATGCACTTGTGATAGTAGGTTGAGGATGGCATTCTTGTTCTTTGCATCATAGAATGTGCTCAACTTATCCCATGCATCCTTGGCCGATGTGGCATTTATAATGTGGGGTTACACATCGTCATGCTACACCAAACAAGATGATCAACTTGGCCTTTTTATTAGCCCCACAAATTGAACTTGTTGTCTTCCATCATCAAGTGATCTTGTTGTTGTTCCATGTACAACTATCCATAGGTCTTCAAACTCAATTAACATCTTGATCTTCAATTTCCATGCAACATATTTGTCTCTAAGTAGTTGTGAATCTGGCAAGAAGAAATTTGGTGCTTGTGCACCCATTTCTGCAATCTGAATTTCTGAAACTCTAAATTTCTAACAAAGGGTAAGGCTCTTATCACTCCAGGTTTATGGTCTCCCTCTCAATATACCGTTAAGCCGATATACCAAACCTTTATATATATGCTCCCTTCCGATATACCCATCGGTACATGGAAGAAGATCACCCTTTCAATATATCCGTCAGTATGGAAAGAGGTGTTAATGCACGTGAAATAATTTAGTACATGGTGCGTAGACAGTACGGAGAGGGGTTTGTGCAAGCACAAACAGATGGGAGGGCTCAAATGTGTGTGTATTGTGTCCTTATTACTCCCCATCAATTTTATAGGGTTGATGCCTAGACAACATTTAGGTAGCTATGTTAGGCATTAAGTGTAGTAGTAGTCATGACGGCATCACCTATAAGCATTTCCCAGAGGCACCGTATATACCGAACACTGCTATGAGATCAAAGATCTCGTGTGATAGAACCAAACATAAAATAAAAATTGTTTTCACCATTTCTCACAAACCGTGATCTAGGTTTTTCTAAAATTTTGGAAGCAATATCATACAATATTTTTCTTAAAACCCACAAAATTTCAAAATAATTGGAATCTTGGTTTTGATATCTTACCAATTTACCACTAGATCTGATTTTTTTTCAGAAAAAATGATCCAACTTGTACAGACTTTTCGTCACATGTAGAGGTTGAATCTAAAGATGATGTAAATTGAAAATTTGTGTGCCTCCTTCTATTTCTAGGGAAAAAAATAACACATCAATCTAACATTTTATGAAAAAGTTACGTCCTTTTTTCTAAGAGATATCTCTGCTGGAATTTTGTTGTGATTTTAACCGCTTCACCCTTTGCTCTCGAAATCTTCACACCTCCACTTTTAGATCTAATTTTTTTTTTTTTTTTTTTTTAGATCTGATTTTTTTTTTTCACTCTTTTTTTAGATCTACAATTTTTTTCAAGATCTTTCTCCTTTTTTAAGATCTCTTTTTTTTTTCACAAATCTTTTTTTTTTCAAGATCTTTTTTTTTTTTTAAGATCTCCAAATTTGAAATATTCCACCAATATGTTGGATCAATTGGCTATGCCAATGACTAATAAAAAAAAATTTACCTTCCAAATAAGTGGATAGGTCAAATTTTAGTTGAGGGATGCTTGAAAGGAATGGAGGCTGTGGGATGCTTCAATGGCTCTCCTTTGATGCAGATCTTCTTCTCCAATGGATCCTCTCTAATAGTGCTCCTCTTCAACCTTGCTTGGATAGAACCTTCTCTGATACCAAATGATAATAATGGTATAGCTCTGATACCAAATGATAGAATAGAATAAGATTGCAATGACCAAAGAGGGACGAAGCCTCACAAATATTATTGATCATGAAATCAGATTACATAACAATGCAAGAGCTATAATATTTATAGATATTAGACAACCTCATATGGATAGACATGACACCCTATCAGGCACCAACTACGAGATGATAAGATCCATCTCACATGCACATGTAATTACTACTAATACCAATATTGAATGCAAGTCACTAGACTAGAGTGCACATGTTGCACATTATTAAATAAAAGACAATGCAATAAATATGCCTATGCTAAATTATGCTAACAAGTACTTCCTTTTTGGGTTATGTAATGCATCCGCTACATTTATGAGATTGATGAATGATGTACTTGTGGGACTTCATAGATTCATGTGTCATTGTATATTTAGATGATATTATGATTTTTAGTGCCACATGGGAAGAACATCTAACTCATTTACAAAGCAAGCCTTGCAAGTTCTCGAGAGAAACAACTACTTTGTAATATGAAGAAATGTGAGTTTCCTAACAATCACTTGTCTATCTTGGGCACATGGTTGGAGGAGGAGAGATGCAAGTGGATCCAAAGAAATTGGAATCCATCACTAACGGCCAACACCAACAAGAGCCACAGAGGCTAGGAGTTTTGTGGGAGTAGTACAATACATGCGGAAGTTCATTCTGGGCTTCTCCACAATTTTAACACCTCTACACATAGTGGCCACAAAGAGTAAGGGTTTTGATTGGGGTAAGCAACAAGAAAAATCCTTTGATTTATTGAAATATAAGATTAGTGATGCTTCAGTACTTACTCTTCCTAATTTGCAGCATCCTTTTGAAGTAGAGACAAATTCCAGTGATTATGCCATGGGCGCAGTGTTGCTTCAAGGAGGTAAACCTGTATTTTATCATTTTGAAACTTTCACTTCAGTAGTTAAAGGATATTTAGTATATGATAAGGAAATGTATGCACTATTTCAAGAAATTAAAAAATGAAAGCATTATTTGTTGGGTAAAGAAACTATTGTGCACACTGACCACAAACCTCTCCAGTATTTGCAAGCATAGTCTAAATTATAGCAAGAAAGGCACTAAAAATGGATGGGGTTCCTTCAAAAGTTCCATCTGGTGATCAAATACAAGAAGGGTAGTAAAAACTTGGTGGGAGACATGTGTTCTAGGCCACCCACACAGGAGAATTTTTCCTATTTGGCCACTATCTCTCAGATTGAGCCCTTCACAAAGGAAGCTTACGAAGAGGCATATGCCCAAAAAAGACTTAGGGATGACATTTCAGCAATCACGATCCTAAGGGGATGAAAGGACAAGGATTGAAGATTGTTATCTCAAGGATAGACTGCTATACCGATGGGGAAGCTTTGCGTGCCAAAAGAAGAAAGAATTCTATTAATGAGGGAAGCACATGCCTCGAAAGTAACAGGACATTTTGGTGTTGGTAAGACCCTAGACCACTTGCAAAGGTATGTATAATGGCCCAATATGCAAGAATAAGTATCAAAAATTTTATACGTGGATGTAAACTTTGTTGTATTAGCAATCCTAAGACTAGGAAGGAGGGTTTGTATATGCCTTTTCCAGTACCTACTCATCCATGGAAGGACATTTCTATAGATTTTGTAGGAGAATTACCTATGTCTAAACATGGCCATGACTATCTATATGTTGTTGATATATTTAGTAAGATGTGTATTCTTATGGCATGTAAAAAGACAGTAAAAGCACATGAGGCAACATATCTTTTCTTTATTAATGTATGGGTGAATTTTGGTTTGCCAAAGTCTATTGTTTCTGAAAGGGATTCCAGGTTCTTGGGGAAGTTTTGGACTACTTTTTGGGACAAGATGGATACCAGTTACAAAGGATCACAACTTTCCATCTATAGACAGATGGACAGATAGAGGTGGTAAACATGACTTTGGTACAACTAATCAGATGGTATAATAGCAAATATTCAAGGACATGGGATGAGTCCTTAGTCTACATTCAACATTCCTATAACCAGGTAGTACACACATCCACTATGAAGTCGCCATTTGAAGCATGCTTGGGATATCTACCTATAAATCCATTGGACATAGCAGTTGGGCAGTAGGATGAGGAGGAGATACGAGACACAAAGGTGACTAGAGCAAAAAAATTCATTGAGAGGATCCGAAAAATCCATCTCAAAGTCAAAGAATAACTAGAGAAATCTCAAGCCAAGTACAAAGCTAAGCATGATCAGCATAGGAGAGAACATAAGTTACATGTTGGAGATAGAGTTTGGCTTTACTTGAGCAAGGAGAGATTACAAGGTCAAACACGAAAACTCAAGCCACTATGATATGGGATTTTCACCATATTGGAGCAGGTTTGAGAACATTATTTTCGACTTGACTTGCCACCATTTATGAGGATGTACTTTGTAGTAAACTATGAGAACTTTCACCTATATGATCCATCCATGATAGATGAAGATGAAGGACTACAATTGCTACCTTCCATTGAGGATTGCGTCTTGCACTCATGAGGAAAATTAGAGGAGGATGTAGTGCTGCAAGTATAAGGTTAGAGAGACTAGGAGAGGTCCATATGAGTCTTGGTAGATTAGATTGAAAGGGAAGTCACCAAGGCAGGCCTAATGGTACTCAAAGGAGCAAGTGAGGGAATTATTTCTTCATCTACTCCCCCACTAAGCTTTTATGGGACCAAAAGCCTTGTAAGTAGAGGAGGTTTGATCCATAGGGATCTAAAATGAATATACTTCATCAAAATAGTCAGCACAAAGAAGGAAAAATTAAAACACAGAGGTTATGTATTTTACAAACATGACCGCCATTCTGTGTAGAGCGGAAGTTACAAAACTACCTCCTAACTGGGGTTGGTCTTGGGACTACCAGTTTGCATAGGGTGGCGGTCCTGGCTCTTTTGGACATCAAACAAAAATATGAAACAAACATCCCACAATTTGGATAGTTGTTTGTATCACTTCTCCTCCATGACCTTTCCCATTCTCCAATGTATGGGAGGACATGGGAGAGGCTTTAAATACATGTTTGTAGAAGAGAATAGGATCATTGAAGCATGAAAGCAAGTGAGTAAGAAGTTCTTAGTGCTAGAATTTTTTTTTGTAGAAGAAAAAGTGTTGAGACAAAGTAAGAAAGTATTTGGGAGGAAGTGTGAGATATTATCTACTTCTCTTTCATACTTATTGTAAATTTTGTACTTGTTATTTTGAATTGGCCAATAAAAGTGGGAAGAAAGAGCAATTTCCCTTCCCAACTATTTTTTCCTCCTTTGGAGGTTTCCAAGATAAATTTTTTTGGTGTTTATGAGCTTACATTCTTTAATTTCCTACAATTGTGGATTCTAAGCATAAGCATAATTCATTCACTAGCTATCTCTATCATTTTCTAATAGAAAGTAGAACAACAACATTTATTTTTGATTTTGTGGATAATTCCAAAGTTGAAGAGTTTACATATCACTCTTACAAGAAATTGGTGGATACATTGAAGCATTTATTTATAAAAATCATGTTCCAATATATTCCTAGAGGACATAATCATTTGGTTAATGTCATGGCCACAATTTGATCTATGTTACGCATCCCACCTAGAAACAATGATATGTCATTTTTGTGGAACATATAAGAATACCACTTATAACATGTTGAAATCTTGTTTGATGTGTGAATTTTTTGTCCCTTGTCCCCTAGTATATTGAAATTTATAATTACCTCCATTACGGAAATATTTCCCATTTAAAGAAATGAAACCTAATCTAGTGAATAGCCCAATATACCCTCCTTGGAGGTATGCTCTATCGTAGAGGCTATGATGGGAATCTATTACATTTCCTTAATTCAAAAGAATCTATCTTAGTGGTAAAATATGTGAATAATGGAATATGTGGGGCCCAAAAAAGTGGAATGGATCTCAATAAAAAAATAATGAGAGTAGGCTATTATTGGCCCACCATGGAAATTGATTCTTATCAATATGTCAAGAAATTATCGTTGTGTTAAAATTAGGTCAATCGATACATGCTCCAAAGATCAATCATTGTAACCCATCACAACACTGTGGCCTTTTTCAAAGTGGGGACTCCATCTCATTAGAAAACTTCACCCTTATTCCCCTAATGGCCACAACCATGTCATAATTGCCACCGAGTATTTCACAAAATGGGTAGATGTTGTTCCTCTTACTTATGTCACCAGTGCACAAATTTCCAAGTTCATAATGAACCACATTATTTTTTGCTACGGAATCCCTTCATCATTATATATAAAAATGGTAATTCATTCAAAAATAACACAGTGAAGGCGTTGTGCTAACACTTCCCTATCAAACAAAAATGGTCAAATCCCTATTACCCTCAAGGTAATGGATGGGTTGAAGCCTTGAACAAGACTTTTGTTCACAATATGGATAATATGGTTAGAAAATTTGGTTGTAATTATCACCTACAGACTCATCCCACCCTCTGGGCTTATCGAACATCCATCTACACCCCTACTAGTGCTACTCCATATTCACTTTTTTCAACATAGATGTTATCTTTCACCTTGAGATCGGGCTCCCATATTTGCACATATCTTTAAAAGATTATCTAAATAAAGATGAATACTACATATTGGTTAGACTTTCAACACTCGAGTTACTAGATGAGAATCACCTTCACACACTAAACCATTTAAAAAATGTATCAGAATCAATTACACCAAAGCTACAAAAAATGGATCATGCCTTGCACCTTTGAGATAGGAAACCTTGTCTTGAAGGAAAATTAGTTTAATACCAAAAAATATAGAGAAAATAAAGGCAATTTTGAGCCTAACTAGTTGGGACCATATGTTTTGGTCACAAAGTTTAGTTCAGGAGCATATAAAATTTTGATTATGATGGTGATGAACTGAAGGAGCCTATGAATTCCATGCATCTCAAGCGGTTCTATGCTTAAGTAGGGGGACCCTTCAAAAATAATTTTTTTTAAGAAAATCAGCAAAAGAAACAAAAAAGTAAGGAGAAATAAAATTTTCCAAGTGTGAAAACCACACAATTGTGGCACTTTGGACAATTCCTTTAGTGAAAACTAGTTTCTGGTGCCATTAGAGGGTCTGTTGTTCACAAGCATCTCACACCTAGGGGAAAAATGAGTTTTGTCTTAAGTTAAGTTGTTTCTGTCTGAAATCATTTTGAAATATCCTTCATGGCCTTGATCCGGATGATCCTACACTTGTATGAAAGTAATTTAACTTTGTACATTTCCATCTAATGTTGGGGGAAATACTTTACATCTTCACTTTCTTGTACATATATGTGATGCCCTACTACATTCCCCATCTAAATTTGGGGGCACCCACACATCTTTTACATAGATTTCAAAAAAAATGGGAGATACCAAAAACATTCAATTACATTTTAACAAAACCCTAAACATTAAAAGTAGGTTTCTCCGAAAACAAACCAAAAACAATATAACATTGTCTCATTGAAAATACATAAAACAACATAAAATGCTACAAAATTGTCCCACAAAATTTTTTTGATTACTTAGTAATTTTTTTGTACATAGTTTGTGTGATGTCTTAAATGATTTTTCAATTAGTCTATTCTTTACTTGATTAGATTAATTCTTGTTGCATTGTTCAAGTGTGTTTAGAGTAGATTTGATTAAATTTTTCTTGTGCTTGTTTTGTTTTCTTGTACATTGTTTGTTATCATTTCATCATCCACATATATATCATCACATATAACATCTATGCATCTCATCAAATAAAATTCTAAGCTACATCATCATGAAAATGAACATCAAAATGTATGCTAAGCTAACATCATATAATATCATCAATGGGGCAATAGGGATTATTTTTATCCCCCTCATCATAGACCATAATAAAAACATGGGATAAACATCATATCTCATAAAACACAATGTGATATCATAAACATGCTATCTCATAAAACAAAATGTGATAAATATAAACAAAGTCCATCATCATCATATATCCATATCAAAAATCAATGTCCATATACAAAAAGTGTCTTAATGTACATTAGATAAAAATACACCATTATGGGCATGGATCAAAAATGTTCCTTCATCTCGAGGCATAATAAAAAATAATACATATACATCATGTCAAAAATGTTCCTTCATCATGAGGAATATACCAAAAATACATGTATAATAAGGGAATAAACAACACCAAGAAAACCTAACCTATGTTGCGGTGGAGGCATCTATATGGATCTCGGTAGACCTAGATGGTATATGAGATTGGAATTTAGATCAAATTCCTAAAATATGACTATATAGAATAACCCTCTCTCCCTCTAGAATTGATCCATAATAGAGAGCTCTATAGTAGGCCACCTCACCTATAACTCGACGAAAAATCATAAAATAAATCATGATCTCTTCCTGCTATGGTTTTACTCGGTGAAGAGAATATTATTCTCCATCAATCTCACAACATCTTCCTGTAGTTGAGTCCTCTCAACTCCCCACTATGCTCTCTTAGTCACCAAATTGATCCCTCTTAGATATAGCTTGTTGTAACTATTGACTCAAAGAATCTGATTTATAGCACCCTACTCCACAGTCTCATGTAGCATATGTATTGTAATAAATGCTACATCACCTCACCTCATATCCATGGACCTATGCACTTGTCAAGTGGCCATTGATGCCTCACTTACTCCTGGAATAACCCTGAATCTAGGTACATGTATCCGGGGTGACCTCTATGGTAATCTAGGTGGTGATCCCCATCCTACACCTACAATATGTGGGGGTGATCTCTATCCATCCCATCCATCTCCACCATCCACACCTCTTGTAATGTGTGGACTCGCTACTCAAGGCCGTGAATTTTTTTATATCAAGGGAACTGTTGTGCTGCACTTATACACCTTGTATGAGAATTTGTTGTATAACATACACCTATGCTTGCTATTGTAAAGGTTTCTACAGAGGAGGTTTTTGTGGGGTTATACCTTGTGGTTGTGTCTAGATCTGTGAAACCTAGCCCTGGCTCTATGCCTATAACTCTACCTCGACCTCATGTTGTCCTAATCTAGCTCTATCTCTCAAAGCTTGACCCTAAAGACACGTTGTTGTCACCATTATACTTACCTTTATCGTGGCCTATGGAATAGTGATACGACATGGCATCACTATAGCATACCAGAACCATAATATTTTATGGTCCTTAGATCAACAATATGTCCCCTCATGTCCCATACCTATGGGATGGCATCTCGAAAGCTATCTTGAGCCCTCTCATTGTCGGATACATGGCCCAAAATCAAATATCTCTTGTGATCTACGTGCATGCCACATCTCATCTATGGGAATGCTCTAGATGATACCCAACTATTGCTACACCCTACTAACATGATACCACTCTATAATGTGTCTGCGTGGTTTGTAAATCAAAATTTCTCTACCTCTATTATACTAAGCTCAATTGCATTTAAACACCACTAGTATAGATGATATGGTCGCCAGTGACCATCCACATATGTAGATAATCAAAATCACATCTATAATATGTATTTTCACCCATGGGAGATCTAACATCATCTCCAACTAGCTCCCATCCCTTGCAAGATGGCTCATCGTGTGCCCTACCACGTAGCACTCCAAGTGGGCACATGATAGCAATGTGTTCTGTCATCACCAATCCAGCACTATGATAATTCTTCACCGGGAACTCCTCATGCTATGATTATTTACTAATGCACAGCCTTTAGTTTGGTGGATGTAATCTAGAAACAAAACAACAACATAACACAAGAATACCATCGACTATGATAAGACGGAATGATGAAAAATCTGAAATATCAAAGTAAATTATAATATTAACATGAAATTGTTACAATCTCACCCATGAGGTACTTCAAGTGTTATTGACTTCACTTGCCTTTCACCAAGACTATGGGAGAAAATTTACAATTACACCTCTTAATGGCTTCTTCAACACACCTTTAAACTGATGGCTTCCTTCGCACACTTCCTACAATATTTCTCACTACTTCCTTCTATGCTAAATGAGGGGGGTGGCCTCTCTATTTATAGAACTTCCAGGCTTATCCATCTTATCTCTAAGATAGGATAAGAAATCCACTCTGACAAATCATATTCCATACCTTAACTCTTATATGTACATGTAAGCTTATCTTTTAAGATAAGATAAACCTTATCATTTTACATGGGTTCCACATTTTTAGACTTTTTACAAATAAAATACACAAAATATTTATGACCTCACTCCTTGTCCTTATTACCAATATAATATTTCTAATTCCTAATCATGTATACCCTACTTCTCTAATTATCCAAACTTTGACATTTTAACATTACCGACCACTTACGACAAATATTTACTTTTTACAACATTCCTATTGTACTTTAAATGTTACCGTACTCCACATTATTGGTGGCACCGTACTGACGGCGTCATTATCTTCTATTAGACGCTACTACTAATTATACTTAACAACATCCTATTCCTAATACATACATTAATGAAATAGAAATTATGGAGGAAAATTTTAGTGTTGACATCTTCCCCCTTCCTAGCTTCTACTCCATCCTCGAGTAGACTATTCTGGTGCTTGGAAAATCTTCAACTTGTCGTGGTTGACCCATTTCATAATGGGAGTGCCATCCACTTCCTCCAAATCATACGTACCATTTTCATGCACAACTGCTATTTTGTAAGGCCACATCCATTTTGGAAGAAATTTTCTTTGTCTTCTTTTTTTGTATCTAGAATCATATACTAGAACCAAGTCATTCACATGAAATGGAGACCAACGGATCTTTTGATCAAAGTATTCCTTCTGCTTCATTTTCTTCTTATGGCTTGTATCCTTTGCTATTTCCCTCATTTCCTCTAGCAAATGAAGATGTACCAACCTTTCTTTTACTGAATCACTTTCATCCATCCTTTCATTTTTCATAACTCTCACAGTGGGAATATCAAACTCAATAGGAAGAACTGGATCAATGCCATAGGCCAACTGAAATGGGGAGTATCCTGTTGTTGACTTTGATGTTTCCCTATATGCCCACAATGCTGCATGAATCCTTTTATCCCACTTATGTACCTGCAAGGCTGCATCTTTTGCTAGAATTTGACACAACACAAAATTTGTTCGTTCCACCTGTCCATTTGTACTTGGCTTGTATGTTGTTTCCTTCCTATGCTTAATAGAAAATTTATTGACTAGGGCTTCTACTACCTCATTAATGAAGTGGCTTCCTTGATCTGTTACAATTTCTAATGGACAACCAAATCTGTGACAATGCGTTCATATATGAACCTTGCCACTTCATCCATGGAAGTTGTTTTCAATGGCCTAGCTTCAACCCACTTGGTTAAATAATCTGTGGCAACTACAATATACTTATTTTGGCATGAGGTAGTTGGAAGTGGACCTACAATGTCTATTCCCCACTTTTCAAAGGGACCAAGTGGAAGAATAGGGCATAATGGAGCTGATGAAGTCTTACGGTTACCATGTGTTTGACAAATATCACATGTCTTACAATAATTATAAAAATATTTAAAAAGAGTGGGCCAGTGATAACCTGCATCCAAGATCCTTCTTGCTGTAAGTTGTCCAGAGAAGTGCCCTCCACATGTACCATTGTGGAATTCTTCTATCAGTTCCTTCCCTTGATCACGTCCAACTGCCCTCTTATACTGTCCATCAGGTCCTATTCAAAATAATACTCCATGCATAATAGAATATGGACGACTGGCTTGAGTAATCTTTCTCTTAGTCTTTGCATTGGCACCATCAGGAAACTTGAATTCATTCAGATAATTCCAAATATCTATATATTCACTAGGGATTGTGTCAAGGGATAACAATGTTGCATCTGGGAAATCATCATCATCACAAGATGATCATAAACCATCATAGGCTCGAGAGAGTGCATCTGCATTGACATGCTTCTTTCCTGGCCTATCTATAATATCAAATTCAAATTCTTGTATCAAAATTATCCATCTTGCTATCCTCCCTGATGGGTTAGGCTTATTTACAATATATTTTAGAGCCTGATGATCTATTACAACTAGAAATTTTTTTCCCTAGCAAGTAGTTTCTAAACTTCTTTACAAAAAAATGATAGCCATAGCATCTTTTTAGTTACAAGATAATTTACCTCAAAGATCGCTCATTTGTCTACTCCCAAAGTAAATTGGATGTTCATTCCCATTTTCATCCTTTTGGCTCAAAGTACTTCCTAGTGCTGCATATGAGACATCAAGTGTACACAATGAATGGCTTGCTCCATTCTGGATTCTTCAAAATAGGTGAAGACACCAGGGCTTCCTTCAGTTGTTCAAAAGCTTCATGCGCCTTATTTCCTAGTTCATAAGTAACATCCTTCTTCAAGAATTGGGTTAGTGGCTGTGTAATCTTTGAGAAATTCTTGATGAACCTTCTATAGTAACCCACATGGCCTAAAAATGATCTCAACTTACTTCTATTCATAGGAAATGGTAACTCTTTGATTTTTGAAACTTTATCGTGATCGCACTAACACCATCTCTCTGGATACAACATGCCCTAACAAAACACCTTTAAACATCCAAAGACACACTTTGTAGGGTTTAGTGAGGCTTGTGCTTCATCTAACCTTTGAAATGTTGTCTCCATCTCAGTGCAGTGGTCCAACTTGCTCCCATAGATGTAAAAATCATCCGAAATACTCTAATGAAAGTCCCAATGTAGGGTTCAACACCCTATTCATCAAACACTGGAATGTTTCGAGCATTACACAACCCAAAAGGCATAACTTATAAGCAAACGTTCCCAAGGAGTGGTGAACGTGGTCTTCACTGATCTTTCTCTACGCTATACGAACTTGGTTGTAGCCGCTATATCCATCAAAGAAAACTATAGCACTCTGGCCGCCTACTTCGTCCCAAGATCTGATCTGAAAATGGAAGAGGGTAATGATCCTTCTTTGTTGCCTTATTGAGCTTCCTGTAATCAACACAAATGCGTAGCTTCCCATTCTTTTTTATTGAGATCACAATGGGAGAAACCCATTCTAAATTCTCCATAGCAAATATGAATCCTGCATCAAGCAACTTATCTATTTCTTCTTTTACAATCTTGGAAAAATTAGGATTCATTCTATATGGCATTTGCTTTATGGGCTTAACACCATCTACCAGCTCAATAGAATGTTCTACCCAACTTACTTGACGGAGTTCCTTATAATCAAAAGTGAATATGTGTATGTACCTTCAAAAGAGCTGGAGGTAGGATTCCTTCTCACTCTCCATCACAGCATCACCAATCTTTATTTGTTGGAGACGATCATCAATTTCTTCTTCGATAATTTTATGGGGTCATGAGTTGGTGTGACTGGAAGGATATCCATGACTCAAACATCAACCTCACTTTCTTCATCTTCGATGTCCACTTCACTCGGTACTAGAGTAATCGAGGATGTCCAATCATCAGTTTCATCACTTGAATCCACATGTTCTACCTTATGATGTCGAGGGATCACGTTTATCTTCACCCTCTCTCTATCACATCCAAGTGTCATGAAACCTTCATTCTAGTAGTTTCTTGCATGAACTCTCCTTAGCCATGGTCTTCCCAAAGAACATTGGTTACGCAATGCAGTACCATTTTTCATCACCTGAAAGTCTACCACACATACAACACCCATAACAGATATTGCCACATTTGAAACTACACCTTCTGGTTTAGTTTTTCCTTTATTTAATGACCTTAACATAAGTGTTGAAGGGCGATCAATTTTTAAACCCAACATATTCATTACAAACTCGGTCATTACATTAACTACAGCACCTCCATCAACTAAGACATCATGAATTGAAATACCATTACATAATACCTCAGCTTGTGGAGCATAGGGATCCGCCTCTGCCTCCAAAATAGGGACCTCAACCTCCTTCCTTCGTCGAGCATTGAGTCCACTTCGCAGCTCCCACCTCTTCTTAGAAGACATAGCCAAGAGTTGACCATATGTAATATTTGCAGGCCTTTTGGACAGATCTTCCAAGATGGAGTATGGTCCTTGCCCCTGTGAAATCAGAAAATCCTGCACACCCAACTTTCTTCTCCTATGTTTCTTATTAGTTTCTCCTTTCATCTTCTTAGGATCATTTCCATCTTGATTATCTTTTTCTTTCTTTCTTTTTGTTACAAACACATCTACTTCATTATTTCTGCTCTTATCTACTACATCAAAAGAATTCACAAGTGCTTTTCCTTTATCATTATCTCCTTTACCATATGTAGAAGCTCTATCTGACAATTATACTTATAATGACCCTTTTTATAACAACCATAACATACAACTTCAGAAATATTTCTTTTTGGACCTCTATCTCCTCCTTGAGAACTAAATTCTTTTCCTTGAAGAAGATTAATAGTTAACTGACCCATCTTTTTGAGCAGATCTTCATACTCAGTAGATGTACTAGGAGAAATATTTGTGCTCACCGGGAGTGGTTGTGGATTCTGGACCAAAGGTGCTGGTGTAGGCTCTACTTTAGCAACAATTTCTTTGGGCTCCTCTTCCATGCTTTCTTCTTACCTTCTTGCAATCTCCTTTGCTTGTTCAATGGTAGCTGGGCGGTCATACTTCACTCATTGTCTGATCTCTAGCTTCATCCCAAGAATGAAGTGCTTACAGAGGAGATTATCCATGCCATTCATCAACCCATCCACTAATCCTTCCTTCCGGATCTGGGCATCGAGCTTCCTCCTTAGCTCTAGAACACGAGCATGATAATCCCTTATCTTCTCCTTCTCTCCTTGGGATAGCTTTGTGATCTCGATCATGAGATCTGCATATTTCTGTTGTTCACCAAATTCTTCAAGAAAACTTTCAATTAATAAATCCCATGAATTTTTCACATTATCACCTAGTGTTTCAAACCACCTAAGTGTTGAACCATCCAAAAAGGTAGGAAAAAATTCAGTCCATTGTTCCCTTCTTATAAGGCCATTACAAATACAAGATCATTTAAACTCTTGAATGAAAGAAGAAGCATCTTCATTAGATTGAGCTGAAAAAACAGGAATCTTTCCCATTTTCAAAAGTAACCACCATGAAATACCAACCCACAAGTACAATCAACAAGACTTATGTGCACAAATAATTGGAATCACTATACTAGAAAGTGACTTTACACCTTTCTACAGTAAAATAGAAATGACCACGGTAAACTATGGTAAAACTTGACTTACTACTACGGTAAAAACTTTACATGTGGTGAACACTATTCACTTGTGGTAAAACACTATTCACGGTAAAAAGTGACTTTATCGGTAAATACTATTCCCAAAGAAAAATGACTTTACCATGGTAACTACTATTCATGGCAAAATGCAAAAATGACTTTACCATGGTAACTACTATACACAAGAAAAAACAAGGTTACCCTCCAATTGATTTTTGACTAAGTGGGAATATCTCTCTGAAAATCCACCAACGAGGAATGGTCCCGGCAATGGAACCAAAATGTCATCACCAATCCGGCACTATGATAATTCTTCACCGGGAACTCCTCATGCTATGATTATTTACTAATGCACAGCCTTTAGTTTGGTGGATGTAATCTGGAAACAAAACAACAACATAACACAAGAATACCATCGACTATGATAAGACAGAATGATGACAAATATGAAATATCAAAGTAAATTATAATATTAACATGAAATTGTTACAATCTCACCCATGAGGTACTTCAAGTGTTATTGACTTCACTTGCCTTTCACCAAGACTATGGGAGAAACTTTACAATTACACCTCTTAATGGCTTCTTCAACACACCTTTAAACTGATGGCTTCCTTCGCACACTTCCTACAATATTTCTCACTACTTCCTTCTATGCTAAATGAGGGGGGTGGCCTCTCTATTTATATAACTTCCAGCTTATCCATCTTATCTCTAAGATAGGATAAGAAATCCACTCTGACAAATCATATTCCATACCTTAACTCTTATATGTACATGTAAGCTTATCTTTTAAGATAAGATAAACCTTATCATTTTACATGGGTTCCACATTTTTAGACTTTTACAAATAAAATACACAAAATATTTATGACCTCACTCCTTGTCCTTATTACCAATATAATATTTCTAATTCCTAATCATGTAGACCCTACTTCTCTAATTACCCAAACTTTGACATTTTAACATTACCGACCACTTACGACAAATATTTACTTTTACAACATTCCTATTGTACTTTGAAATATTACCGTACTCCACATTATTGGCAGCACCATATACTCATGGCGCGTCATTATCTTCTATCGACACTACTACTAATTATACTTAACAACATCCTATTCCTAATACATACATTAATGAAATAGAAATTATGGAGGAAAATTTTAGTGTTGATGGTCCCACGACCAAAACTATAAAGAATGTGGTAGTTCCCATGCTCCTCATCCCTTTGTATGAAACCAAGTGAAAATACCATTACAAATGGGCCAATATACACTTACCCACCCAAAATATCTCTCCATCCATGAGTCTATGTGCCACTCCTATCAAGCCGAGTGGAAAGTGGGTACTTGTCGCATCGGTAGCAAGTAGCCATTGAGAAGATAATTCGATATACACAGTAGTCATGCAATCCTATGATTGTCAAAATAACTACAAAATTCATGGCCATCCCCATTCATAGAATGTCCTCTAGATGAAATAAATACCATGTGTTCCCTAAAACCTAGCCGTGGTGCACATCATATGTAACCAGGCTACCCTTGATGGGTAATCTCAAGATCTAATACACATCCTCCAATATAATTGTCATCTCCCCAATTGGAATTCTAAATGTCTTACTCTTGTTGTGTTATCTCTCTATCAAGGTGGTTAGAAGGTTGTGATCTAACATGATATGTGACATCTCTGCGAATGTAGGATGGCCTCATGGCCTCTAAGACAAATATTAGTCCTTCTTGTTCTCACCAAGAGAATGTTTATATGTATTACGAAAGTTTCCATGTCATTTGTGCACCTCTAGGTTACGTAATCTCACCGTAAGATCACACAAAGAAGAACAATTAATTTAATTTCTTCTCATACCATCTTCCTAAGGAGTTCTAATTAATCCTACATTTCTTCTAGTCATTCCTAAGTTCTTCTAAATTCTTCTAAGGCCTTCCTAAATGTTGGATTATGCACTAGCACAAGCCTTTTTGTACCAATGCATCCCTTTTTCACCAAAGACAAACATAGACTAGTGCAGGCCTTTTGACATTAACACCTTCATTTTAACATTTACGCGCGTTTACACTAGCGCACACATTTTCACACCAATGCTCTCATTTTCATACTAGTGCATTCCTAAGACTAAACTAACCCTAATGTGACACCTACGCATGTATTTTAATGCTATTACAAGGTCCTTCATGATAGTGCACCCAAAGGTTTGTGCTAGCGTTAACCCACTAACTTCCTTAGGCCTAAAAATGTACTAAATGCACTTAAAATGTGTTTTTTTAGGTACTTACTAGTGGACCGTCTGATGGGACCCACCTGTACTCTCGAACGTGATCTCGTGTAGTGTCTACATATCTAATTTCATGCCATCTCTCTCACAAGTAAGAGAAAATCTCTCAAAAAAGCATTAGAAGGTAAAAGCAAATAACTAGACGTGATGGATGTTACCCCTCTGTCTTACTATTTATACCCTATGAGCCCTAATTATTCATTTTTCTCACCCCTGGGGTTATATTACTAACATATTCTTATATTTTCTTCCCACCACATGTTGGTGTTCCATCATGATGATTATTTTTATTAAATAGTCATTTTTCTAATGTTTTTGCCTCACTAGGGTATGTTTTTGCTTCATGGTGACCCTTTCTTCTCCCCGGGAATATTTTTTTCTTCCCAATGATTTTTGGAAATGTCCCACACACATTTTCATTCTTCTAGATCATTTATTCCAAAAAATTCAAAAAAAAAAAAGGTAAAATTCATAAAATTTAAAACATGGGTAAAAATTTCAAAAATCCAAAACTTGGTAAAAATCATTCACACATTTGAATCATTTATGGGACACAAAATCCTAAAACATTGAAATTTTTCCTAGAAAACATATTTCTTAAGTCCTCATTTATTCTTGTGCATGACTTATGGATCATCTTGATCTACCTCCATTAACAAAGGTTGTTTTCCTACTATGTGTATATAATGGTCTACTATCTTTAAAGTGGCATCTCTTACGTGACCCCAGAGAGGGGAAAATGTAGACACCTAAAATCTGCTTGTGCTTACACTAATTACCCTCTTTCCTCCATTTCAGGTCAATTGATGACACTTCATTAATTAACTAACATTTCCCTCCATTTTTTTCAATTAAGGAAACTTTGTTAATCAACTATCCTTTACCCCACTCCAAATGCCAATTAACGACACTTCGTTAGTTATAATCCTCTTTGAATAAATTAATTAACTATTATTAGTTAATTAAGCCTTTATAACCTTGTATTGAATTAATAAATTGTCTTATTGGTTAAATCCCATTTTCAAATCATCCAAATCCTACCTATTTCCCTCTAAATCATCTCTAAATATCTTTCTAAGCTTATCCTAGCCTATTAATTAATCTTGGTTAATTAATTAAATCATCTCCAGCTCAAATGAGTTGTTAATCACTTGTTAATTTGTCTAATCAAGCTTATCCTTTCTAATTTTCCTTTATCATTTATCCCACATGCACTAGTTTGAAAGATTATCTTAAATTGAAATCTATATAAAGGACTAGACGTCCTTCCTTCATACCTTACACCTTTAAAAACACCACACTTTGAATAGTGATTATTATAGGCATATTGATAGAGCATTCTCCATTGTTGGAATAGCTTCCTCATCTTGTGCATCCATTCTCTCATTTTTGAGTAGT
The DNA here is from genome assembly GCA_018340775.1 of Taxus wallichiana var. yunnanensis. NCBI lineage: Eukaryota > Viridiplantae > Streptophyta > Pinopsida > Cupressales > Taxaceae > Taxus > Taxus wallichiana. The sequence goes on along the minus strand of CM031234.1, from coordinate 980,392,728 downwards.
AAAGGAAGAGCTAAACATTGGCCTTGTTGCCATTGTTGGTGAGATCCTTTCCTCACTTTGGAGACAAACATACAAATTTGATTTCTTATGATCTAAATAGGCTCATACTTAGCAACAATCACACATTACAAGAGTAGGAATGGTTTAGCATTAGAGTAGCTATTTCGTATAAGCTATTATCTTGAAGTTAATGGTAGATTATTTTTTTAGAGTATTATGTGTTAGTTTCATTCCATTTAGCATAACAAGTTTAGCATACATAAAAATAGTTGGGAGAGGAATATATTGAATAGTTTTGAGACACTCTACAGAAAATAAATTATCATTATCATCCTTAGGATCCTCAAGAATCTAAATCTGAACCTAGAGGTGGATGGGGCATCATTACTAGGAATAGCAGAAACTTTTGATTTATCAAGTTTAGGAGTTGAAGGATGAGAATTTTTGGAAGAAGAGGTAGAAGGAGAAGAATTATCATTACTTACCTTTTGTGTGGAGGTGGTGGGAATAGGGGATCCTCTTCTCATAACTACTAGAATAGTTATAGGAAATTCCTTGGATTTTTTAGCAGGCTGCATCACTTTCTCTTTTCTATTCATTTGAACCTAAGTCATAACAAAATATGAATCACTATTCATATCTCATGTCACTACTTCATCATATTCATCTTCAACATCAATACCTTCGAGAGTGAGGAAATGAAATATTATCCCGTAAAATTGACAAGGGCAATTTTTAGGTAACCATACCAAAATTTCCATTTTGGTCCCCTGACAAAGTCTAATAACGTTAAAAATTGCCTAAAAATCCTTTTCAAAAATCAATTTTTTTAGAACTTAGCCATTTTCAGCTTCTTTAACTCGGCGCAGAAAATGGTGTGTCAATACTATAAAAATGCACCTTTTTGAACTAGGTGCAGGAATTCTCATGTCGACATACAAAAATGTGCACCCTTAGAAAGTCCTTTGGCATTGGAAATGTCATGTCAACATCATAAAACATGTGCTAAGTATGTGTGCTAAGGCGTTGGAAACATTGTGTTAACACCATGAAATGTGTGTTGAGGCACAGAAGAGTTGTGTCGACATCCATAAGGTTGCGCCAAGGTGCACTTTTTTGTCATGTCGACACTCCCAAAGGTGTGCCAAAGGAAGTTGGTGAGACAATAAATGCCAGTTTTCCTATAAATAGGTACGAACACTTGTCATTTTCACGAATTGAAAATTGTGAAAAGTGTTTTCTCTGTGCCTGTCAGCTATCCTTATCACCCCCGCATGTTGTTTTTTGAGCTTGTGGACCCCAACGTCATCCTTCATCCTTTATAAATCTAGGTAAGTGGCTTCTGCCATCCTTGTTGTTGTTGTGGCTTTTTTTTTTTTTTTGGTTGTGTTAGGCTTAGGGCTTGTATAAAAGATTAAATCTAAAAATAAGAACCAAACAATATATAAACTTGATTGGAAACCGCTTTTCCTCTCCTTCCGGATCTACAAATCTAAGAGGCCCTTCCTCTCGAAGAAACCAAAACTCATCTTTTCCTACCTGTTGCCTTGCCAAAACAAAAACCTCTCTTTACCATCTGAGGTATCAAAAAAGAGAGAAAGAGAAAGAAAGAAAATAAGAAAAGTTGTTAAACTAATTAAAAGTATGGTGCATTGTCCTTCCCTGCAACATCTACCAAGATTGTGCCTTAGTGCACTCAACCCATGCAACACCGACTTCTTTAGCGCCTAGAGAGATTTTTTTCCTAATGCGTAAGCACAATTCCCTTAACATCAACATGAAATGTTACATGTTGTAAGCATGTGCCCTTCGCATTATCCTTTGCATTGCATTTTGTCACGCAACACCTCTCAAAAGTGCGCCTTTTTAAACTTGTCACAACTTTTCTCAAGTCAACACTAAGCATAATTTTTCTCATGTTGACACCTCCTAAATGCATTCTACCCTTTGGTGCCCAAAATTAAATGTTAACATCCGTAAAACCGCGCCCTTCTATCGATCACAAATTTTCCCTATAAACATTAGGTGCATTTTTACTCATGTCAACACCTCAAAAGTGCTCCCGAAAATAAAAGGCCTCTACAACATTCTATGAACATGTGCCTTACACCCTAAGCCTTATAATTGCTCATTCTTCATTCTACAAGCTTTCATTATGAATAAAATGACGGTTGAAATGGCTCTTATGTGTTGGACCTCCTTGATTCTTCTTACAGAACAACAACAGCCATCCTTGAGCTCACACATGTCTTCATCAAACAAAAACCAACAAAGTCAAAAGCTAAAGCAAAGCATTCAGAAAAAGAGATGAAGTACAAATATCAGAAAGTCAGGATGCCTGACTCATATGCAGAGAGTGACCTTGACATCAGAGACTCTGAGTTAGGGCATATTGATATGGATGACTTTTGGTGAGGACCAACTTGGCAAGCAGTGGCCCATGGATGAACAAACTGGTGGGTAGTGGATTGCACTTTGTAGCTGGGCTGCCAGTAAGTGTTGTAAACAATGAATTTATTATGTTGGTTTCTTAGTGTTACAATAAGGACACTAGATGTGTCGAAGACAAAGATAAAAATATGATCATTGACCTCACACCCATCACTTTGAACTAACCTTGGGCATTCCTCATCACAGGTAATATGTCGCCATAAGTCTAGAAGACTGCAAGAAGACCTGGGATGACAATGAGGATAAATGCATGTAAATGATGAATGAACTTTATCTAAAAACAAGAAGTTGGTAAGTAGATGGCCATAGACCATCCACCATAGTGACTTCAATGAGGATTTGAGTGATATAATCACCTTCCTAAACAGAGTATTTGGGCTTCCTAATGCCCATTATTTCCACAAATGGATGTTGAGGTACTTAGAAACCATGAGCAAGAATACACCTGATCAATGTTTTGGCTAGGTCAAAATAATCAGCAATGTCCATATCCCAAAGAGCTTCAACAAGTTCTAACAACTGGGAAGTTCTACATGAATTCCTACATTATATATGTTGTAGCATCAACAAGAGATTTCACAGGGCTTGGCTTGAAATGGGGTATGGCCCCAGGTCAAAATATATGAATTCTACCCAGAGCTAAAGCTCAAGGCCAAATATCTCCTAGTTCTATAAGATCTATGATGCCTTATTCTATGAGGTGATCTACTTGCTGAGACCAAATATGAGACACGGTCGACCATCCCAAGTGTGATTGCTACCATGAAGAAATGGGGAGCATTGTTCACACAATTCCCCACATTCACATATCTCAGAGCGGTGAATTTTGAGGGTGAACCAACAAAGCTGCCAAGGTATGTAGGGCCCAAGCTGATCCTCTTGGAGTTGTCAAGGAAACTAATCACTTACCATGAGAAGTGCATGAAGAGAAAGAAAGGAGGAACTCCATTCCCCCTTATAGTTGGCTGATACACCTACACCACACTTGCCAAAGCACGGAAATGTATGTTGAGCTGGAATTGCTAAATTTGAAGCACAACTTCCCAACAAGGCCCACCTTTGACTGCCGGAGTTACCTCCCAAGGGAAAAAATTTATCCCATCCATGTTCCTGAGATCGAGGACATTTGGATCGACCTGACACATGAGATAGACATCAGGTGAAAGGATCACTCCCTACTAGATCTGGAGGAAATCATCCACTATGGAATTACTATTGTCTAAGAGGGATTCCAAGAGACTAATCAAGAAATTGATCAGGTTTACCTTAACATAGATGGGGATGATAGAGCCAAAGCGCCTACGACCATTTAGGAAAGGGTTAAGCCCACATTGCAGTGCACTGAACATTGGTGCAAATAGAATGGTCTCACCTACCTCAGAGTAGATTTCAATACTTCCCCTTTAGGTAGAGCACCTCCAAGATTGACATAGGTTCCAAAAGGAAAAGGAAAAGACAAGGAGGGAGAATCAAAAAAAGAAGAAGCTCCTCAATCCCTTCCTTCTACTTCGAGAAGTGGTCGACTGGTATCTCCGTAAAGAAGAAGAGATAATAGAAGTTTCAATAGATACATCCACTCAAGATGTTGTCACAACTACAACCACTAAGGTACCTAGCATCCCTTCTTCCATCCCTTCCCCTCCTTCCATCATTGAAGCATCTATTCCTATGGATGTGTCTTCTTCTCTCCCTTCCTTCCTTTCATCTCCCACATCTTCCATCTTCTCCTCTCTCACGGATCTGTTTCCTAGTGTTCCCTCCATCAAATTACAGATCCCTTCCATTTCCATGACCTTTTCTTCTCCTATAGTAACTCCAAGCCCCATAAGTAACATTGCATTGGACTCCTTGTCGATGCCACCACCAAGTGTTTCAATGTTCTTCCCTGAGGCCTCTTCAGTTGCTTCCCCTTTCACTCCCATTTCTTCTTCTATTCCCTCTACTCCCACTCCCATAAGTCCTAGCTAGATTTCTGACCATCTGGGTTAGCATAAGAGAAAGGTTCCCATCACACCCATGGACTTCTCCATCATTCTGAAGAAGGGACCCAAGAAGCAGAAAGTGAATAACTTGCTTTTCTAAGAGCACTTCGGGGAGCGAGTCATGGAGATTGCTTACCCGGATCCCACCAAGGAAAAGAAGGATCTGTCTCCCATAGACTTCACAATGACTCAAGTCACAATGGGAACCTCATCTGAAAGCCTATAAGGAGAAGCCTTGTTTGCAGTAGATGCACTTTGTAAAAATCTTCAAGAAGAAAAAGAGGAGAAGAGAATACTTAAGGAACAAAATAAACATCTCCTCCAAGCATTGCAAATAATGTGTAATGATCCTCCTATGACTACCTCCGAACCCACTGAAGTTCTTAGTCGGGATAAAATTAATGAATATGCTAAGATTGGTGAACAAGGCATAGCAATATCCTCCTGGATTGAGCGAATCCTCAGAGATAGTGAGGAAATGATTAAGAAATCCACAATGCTCTACCAGGATATAGATCAAGCAAATAAGGAGCTATAAGCGTGTGCAGTTCCCTCTCTCGAGGAGTTGGACAATGCTAGGTTACAACATGAAACATTCCAAGCAATGGCTAACTGCTCAGCTGATGACCTATTGAAGGTCGGCATCATCGATCACCCACAGGCACATAATAAAGCTCTCGTTGCATTAGATTACCAGGTCAATCAAATGGAATATATCCTAGAGAGGATAGATAAAATCAAGGATGAAGCCCTAGATGCACGATACAACATGGAGCAGATAGTTACAAAGATGTCTCCAGGGATGCTCAGTGAATCATACACCTTGAGGGAAGCAAACGATACATTTCAGCACTTCAAAGCTATAATCACTCAAGGTTTGGCACCAAAGGTCACTTTCAACCGAGAGTCAATCAATAACCTCTTGGCCTGCCATGATTTCATTGGCTTCTTGATCGATGCATGTGAGGAGTTCATTGGGTTACCTAACAAGCTCAAGAATGAAAAAGAAACTTGTGAAGTCATTGGTGACCATTTCAAAGGTCTAGATCATAATCAACTTTAGGAAATGATCAGCAAGTTTATGGAATATCAAGCACAGTGTCACATCGACTCTCCTGATCAGAAGCAAGACACTCAGTTTAAGAAAAGAGATGATGAGGAGTAGTTTCTCCTCTTGTGTACGCTTTGATCATTTTTGTAAAAATATTTTAAAAGCATGTTGGCATTTATGATGACATCATCCATGTTGCATCATGGGATGTTGCCATCCAAAAACTTGCCCAAAGTCAACTCTTGACTTTTTAGATATTTTGTAAATATCTTGTAGTTGGTTTGTTTTGGTTTGTTTTTGTCTTCTTTCCTCTTCTCCTTCTATGTATACTAGAATACTTGTTGTATTCCAGGGGGACATTTTTTGTATGAAAAGGAGAAGTGAAGAGAGAAAGACTTTGTACTTTCTTGTAACAAAACTTTAAATCTTTCTTAAGTTAGATCTATGTTTTTATTTTGTTGGATTCATTCCTATTATCATCATATGTTCATAAGTATTGCTTTAATCGTTTATGTAAGTTAGTTTGGTTATGTTTACTACCACCCAAAGCATAAACCTTCTAACCTTTCTCGTCTTGGAATTCATTTCTTTTCTTCCTTCGATTTACCCTCCTTTGTTCCTTCGTTCCTTCCCTCCTACCTTTATGTTCGTAGTTGGAACTACCTCTACTGGGATGAGATCCCAAACCCCCTGAAGTTAGAATAGTGTAAATTTACACAAATTCCTGTTTGATTCGAATAGCAATAAACCAGTTTCGCTTTGTTGTCTCAAAGAGGGGTTATGCCCTGCACACTGTTGGCCTATTTCCCCATGACCTGTCTAACCAACATATTTTCAAACCAATAGTTTTTGGTGACTCTACTAGGGATTGAACTAAGGAAATAACTAAAAACTGTAAAAATCACTACCAGATTGAAAATTTTAACCCTTTGTTAAAAATTAAATTTTTGTAGAAGTGATCAAAACTAAAAATTTCCTTATACAAATCCATAGATCTGGACCAGATAAGATCTTTTAGTTCGCTGATTTTTATAAAAACTTGTATATTTCAGTAGATCTGAGATTATGACATTTTATGATATTTTCAAAACCTTGCAAAATTCAGGTCAAAGATCTGAAAATCAGCTTTCTAAATTAACCCACTTTTTATCCTTATTAATCTTTGTCGAAAAACGCAATCGGTTGTTGTTAAAAGAGGGTAAAATTAAAAAATGAAAAAGTACATGCTACTGATTTTTGCCAGAAAAATCAGAAAATCAACAAGTATAAAAAAATATTGTTATAAATCTACTCCTGATTGTTGCATATATGAATGGGTACGCTGGCGGGTGAACAATTTACTCATGGCAGAAGAGCTTGTGGAGAAGTTGATCCAATTTTTGATCTACTTCAAAGGCACAATTTCAATATCACTCCAACATGATTCACATCACTAAACTTAATGGATCAATCAGCCAGAAGTGCCTCACCTCCACAAAAGAGCCGGATTTCACAAGGTGCCTCAACATCGACTTGCAGTGCCCTTTTGCTAAGTGGAACCACACTCCCTACTTGTGTTCTTTTTCCTTCTTTTCAAATGGAAATAAATCTACCTGTACCATGGGGAAATGCCATGGGTCCTCTAGCACTGCCACATCCAGTACACCCCTCCCAGTGGAAATCACAAGAATTTCTTGAAATTTGATGGGAGCAGAAATCAAAGCACGACGCACATATAGCTATGTTTATTATGTCATGCAGTATTCTGGACATGACTCATGAGGACGTATCAGTACGTCTCTTTCTAGAGACCTTACTGAGGGCCTACATCGAATGGTTCCAACATTTACCAAATGGTCGGATCCATCACCGGTTGGGCCACATTACATCGTATTTGAAGATAGATACAAGCCTTTATAAGACACGTTCATGTTATTGTCACAAATCACTCACATGAAGAAGGAGGCCCATGAAACAATGTATGATTTTATCACCTGATTCAATTCACTGATCAACCGTGTGCCACCTGCCATGATGCCAATATTAGAGAATCAAAAGTGTTTCTTCTTGAATGCCATGAGTTCGAAAGTAAGTTTCTTACTTTTATAGGAATAGATACCCACCTTGGTCCTCGCCTAGGCTATGGCCATTCAGATAGAAGATAACCTCCTTATATCTGGTGAGTTAAGATGAGAGCCATCAAAATCAAAGGCTTCAACTTCTTCTCAGGCTACCTCATCAGACCCAACATTCCAGAAGATGGCGAATGACTTGCTCTCATTAAAGAAGCAATTGTCTCAAACATTGTCTACAACTCCCTACTGGGATATCCCACGGAGGAACTTCACTCCCAACAACGCCCCCCAAAGGCCTTGTTTTCCTATTGCTTCTCTAAGGTTAGCAATTAAAGCCCCTCTGATTAATGCTTTGGTTGAAATCGAAGAAGATGACCCAAATTATGAAGAACCTTTGTCGTAAGACCAAGATGATCAAGATGTCGTGAATTGACTGGTGACTCTTCTATTGGGTATATGGAATTTGAAGACAAGGAATCTGATGAAGAAGAGGGTACCCAAGGGTATGCGAGTGGACAATCATACGTATTTTTCACTCACTCGCAAGGAAAAGAAGTAAAGGTTTCTGCTAAAAAACAAAAGGAAAAGGTTGTGGTAACTTCTCCTCCGATGATCGCTAAGAGAGGTAATCCCCTTCCTACTAAACCTCTTGTTAAAACTTTTGTAAAGAAATATTTTCCTTCGGTTTCTCCTCCAAACTAGCCTTCCTCTAATTCCATAAAGACCAAGTAATCCCCCTTCACAAATGTGAAATGAAGGACTCATTCTTTTCGTTATTGTAACCTTTTGTCGCATTCGATATAATTGGTCATGCTAAAAAGACCAAGATCTAGATGTCTGAAGTTGAATACCTTCAATCCAACCCATGGTAGCTTGTAAGATTAACTAATTATATCCAAAGCTAGGTTTCCATCCTTCCCCCATTTCCCCAAAAGGAATTATTCCCACTCCTCCTACGTCTCACGTAAATGTCACCTCAACTTTTGTGTCAGGAAAATTGAACCCTTTTACCTATCTCTCTTGATCAATGGTCATAAACTAAGCAATTGTATAATTGATTCTAGAGCTTCTGATAATGTTATGCCAACAAAGGTCACCCATGATTTGGGTCTTATGCTTACTAAACCTTTTGGTAGATGCTACTCCATGGAAACCAAACAGGTACCATTGATTGGTCAGATCAAGGATGTGCAGTTCGTATTCGTGACATTTCTTGAGAAAAGGGTAAAAATGACTATTCTCATAGCTGATATTCTAGCAGCATACAGGATATTACTAGGGAGGAGTTTTTGTAAAGAAGTTGGTGGGGAAATTCATATGGACTGGTCCAAAGCCAGAATTCCTGTCAAAGGGGTGATGTAGAAATTGGAACCAGAATCACAAAATAAATATCTAGTCACCAATTCTGATGACCCCAAGGCTCATATTCTTTTCAAATCATCAGGGTTGGGAAATTATTTCTTGTCCACCGACTCAAATAAAATGGACCTTCTCTTCTAAAAAGAGGATCTCAATAAAGTATGGACATTGCAATTTGATGGCAGCTATGCAACAAGTGGATGTGGTGCTGGGGTTGTTCTAATATCTCTTGAAGAGGAGATTTTCCCTTTTTCTTTCAAGTTGTAGTTCTTCAATACAAATAATACTTGTCCGAGTATGAATCCTTGTTACTTGGCATGCAAGCTGCAAAAGAGAAAGGAATCAAGAATCTAAAAGTACAAGGTGATGCTGAGCTAATTGTCAATTAGGTAAAAGGGATATATCAAGTAAAGAATGACCAGCTCAGACACTACCACAATGCAGTATGGGATAGCATCGAAGAGTTTGACACTTTCTCAATCAAAGCAATTCTACGAGCCAAAATGACATGGCTGATTCATTGGCCATCTCAGCCTCTCTCATGCTCCCTCACCCAAGGTTAAAAATAGATACATATACCATTGAGGTTGTTTTTCGCCCAAGTGTGCCAGATAATTCACAAAGACTTGTCCAGTGTTCAATGATGACAACCAACTTATCACCTTTTTGGAGAAAGATGACAATTTCAAAGAACTTCATTTCAATGGATCAACTTCTACATGTCGTGAGTCTCTCACCGGTCAAGCACATGAATCTGAAAAAGAAATAGTGATACAGCTCAAAGGAAATAAGATTCCAAAAGGTTTGGTTTCCTTAGAATGATTATTTGATAATCATGACCGTTTTGTTAAGAAAAAGTGACAGGATGATCCTTCCTCTTCTCCGGAAACTGAATCTGTCAATCTAGGTACTACGGAACATCCTCGTTCCATGAATATCGGGAAGTGTTGTACACCCGAGGAAAAGTGAAAATTCATTAAGTTGCTAAAAAAGTACATGGATGTATTAGCATGGTCTTATGCTGATCTGAAATCTTTCAAGCCAAAGGACATTCGGCATGACATTCCGCTCAAGGATGATGTCAAGCCTTTCCATCAAAAGCAAAGGCATTACAACCCCAAAATCTCAGGTACTATCTAGGCTAAAATTCAGAAGATGTTGGATGCAAGAATTATTTTTCCAATTCATCATAGTACATAGGTTGTAAATATTGTGCCTGTGTGAAAGAAGAATGGTGAGATACACATATGCGTGGACTTTCGTAACTTGAACCAGTCATCCTTAAAGGATAACTATCCACTTCCGATAATGGATCAAGTGCTACAGGTAGTAACCGGTTCAAAAATTCTATCTATGCTGGATGGTTTTTCAAGTTATAATCAATTTTAAGTCATGCCTGAAGATCAGTTCAAAACAACATTCACCACTCCTTGGGGTACCTTCACCTATAGCAAAATGCCATTCGGTTTGATCAACACCAGTGTCACCTTCCAACGAGCAATGGACTTTGCATTCAAAGGTATGATGGGAAAGGTCATCATAGTTTACCTAGATGACCTGACCATGTTCTCCAAGAAATGAAGTGATCACTACGATCATTTAGAGCAAGTCTTGATTAGATGCCGAGAGCATGGGATTTCGCTAAATCCCAAGAAGTTAGTTTTTGGGGTCATGGAAGGAAAGCTGTTAGGACATGTTATCATTAGAGAAGGAACTAAGATAGATGTCGAAATATTCAAGGCTATTCAAAGCCTTACTTTTCCTATAAACAAGACTAGTGTTCACTCTTTCTTTAGAAAGGTAAATTTTCTTAGACGCTTTGTTCCTGATTTTGTTGAAAAGACTCGTCATATATCTAATATGATGAAAGGGTCCCAAAATTCCGATGGAGTGAGGAAGGTAAGGCATCATTCGAAGACATAAAAACCTCCATTGCTCACACCCTTGTTCTGGTGTGTCCTGACTTCAGCAAAGACTTCATCATGTACAGTTATGCCTCTGCACATACTGTATCAACTATCTTGATGCAAAAGAACTCCAGGATATTGAATCCCTAATTTCTTTCATGAGCTCTCCTCTTAAGCCTCATGAACTAAAGATGTCACAATTGGAAAAGCATGCCTTTTCCATGGTAAAAGCAGTCAAAAATTTCCGCTACTATATTCTAAATTCTCATATAGTAGTGTTGGTTCCAGATCATTGCCGTTAAGTCTATCTTGACTCAACAAGAGTTAGGGAGCTTACGAGGGAATTAGATCGTAAAGGTCCAATAATATGACCTAGACATCAAACCAACCAATTTGGTAAGAGGTAAAGGCCTGTGTTAGCTAATGGCTGACAATAAAGACTTAGAGGTACCTGACCATAAAGCTGATCACATTGATGGAGAACAAGATGAACTGGAGAAGGTGGATTCTTTACCCATGGTTCTGTTTGTCATGACCAATGACGAATAGTATTCTGACATCACATTCTTATCACCTATGGAGAGTTCCCAACTCACCTAACCACTAAGGAAAAGTGAATAGTGAAGCTCATAGCCACAAGATATGTCATATGGGATGATGGATTGTACAAATGTAGAATTGATGGTGTTTTTCTACGATGTGTTGACAAGTCAGCAGCAGATAAAATTATTGAAGGGTTTTCACAACTCAGCCTGTGGTGGTCACTTCTCCTCATCCATGACAACACATAAAATCATTCGGCTCAGTACTACTGGCCGACGCTATTTCAAGATATAGCCACTTGGGTAGTGAAATGTGAACTTTGCCAATAGTTCATTGGCAAACCAAAGCTGGCTGTGTTTCCCCTTAGGCCCGTCATCATTGAAAAACCATTTAGACAATGGGGAATTGATTTCATTGGAGCACTCAATCCTCAATCGAGTGCTGGACATAGTTACGTCCTAATAATAATGGATTACTTCACGAAATGGGTGGAGGTATTCATCAAATGGGTGGAGGAATTCATCAAGCATGCCACTTCTAAAGTTATTTGCAACTTCATCAAAGAAAATATTATTATGAGATTTGGCATTCTGTACAAAATCGTTGCTGAAAATGCTTCCAACTTCTCTTCATGGGAGGTAATTGGTTTTTGTTATGGATACGAATAACCTTGGCTCATGCTTCTGATTATTATCCTCGGGAAATGGTCAGGCAGAATCTAGCAACAAGAACTTGGTAACTATCATACGAAAGCTAGTTGATGAAAACTAGTAGTCCTAGCACAAATCATTGTACAATGCTTTGTGGGCGGATTGTATCACTCCAAAGAGGTCTCTCGGCATGTCACCTTTCTAGGTGTTGTATGGGATCAATGCTGAAATCCCTATCTCTCGTAGAACTTCCTGCTCTACACTTAGCTTGAGTAATTGAAGATGAAACTTTTTAGAATTCTCTTGAAAAGAGGATTATGTACCTGACAAAACTTGAAGAAAAGTGAGTAAAAGTGGTTGACAAGATCACTAAACATCAGAATCAAGTTAAGAGGTTGTTCGAAAAGAAAGCCAAATAGAGATATTTCCAAGTGGGAGATCTCATTCTTCTATGGGACAAACGAAGAGAACCGAAAGGTATGCACAGGGATGTTTGACTCTCTTTGGAGAGGGCCATACAAAATCAAGCAGCTCAATGGAGAGAATAGTTTCTATCTCTCATATCTGGATGGAACCGAGCTCCTGCTTCCCTATAGCGGGTAGCACCTAAAGATCTTCAGGAAGTAGAGCTTTCTCTCTTCTTTGTACAATTTTATTTCATTGTGTGTTTTCTTTCATTGTGTGTTCACTTACATTGTTCCAAGTTCCCTTTATTTCCCTTTTTGGTCACCCATGTTTTAGACTCTCTGTAACCTAATGGATAGGCACGTAGAGATATGGGATTCTCTACCCTTGAATTTCACTCAAAGATAGTCCCTAGAAAGAGCAAGCTATTATCCTGTAAAATTGAAAAGGGAAATTTTCAGGTAACCATACCAAAATTTATGTTTTGGTCCCCTGAAGAAGTCTGATAACGTTAAAAATGGCCCAAAGCTCCTTTTCGAAAATCAATTTTTTTAGAACTTAGCCATTTTCAGCTTCTTTAACTCGGTGTAGAAAATGGTGTGTCAATACTATCAAAAACACACCTTTTTGAACTAGGCACAGGAATTCTCATGTCGACATACCAAAATGTGCACCCCTTACAAATTCCTTTGGTGCTGAAATGTTGTGTCAACATCATAAAACATGCACTAAGTATGTGCGCTAAGGCACTGAAACATTATGTTGACACCATGAAATGTGCGCTTAGGCGCTGGAAGAGTTGTGTCGACATCCATAAGGTTGTGCCAAGGCACACTTTTTGTCGTGTCGACACTCCCAAAGGTGCACCAAAGGAAGTTGGTGAGACAATAAATGCCAATTTTCCTATAAATAGGCACCTGACACCTGTCATTTTCACGAATTAAAAATTGTGAAAAGTGTTTTCTCTGTGCCTGTCAGCTATCCTTGTCACCCCCGCATGTCATTTTTCGAGCTTGTGGACCCCAATGTTGTCCTTTGTCCTTTATAAATCCAGGTAAGTGGTTTCTACCATCCTTTTTGTTGTTGTGGCTTTTTTTTTTTTGGTTGTGTTAGGCTTAGGGCTTGTATAAAAAAATTAAATCTAAAAAGAGGAACCTAACAATCTATAACCAACTGAAACCCCTTTTCCTCTCCTTCCAAATCTACAAATCTGGGATCCCCCTACCTCTAAAGAAACCAAAACTCATCTTTTCCTATCCTTTTCGTTGCCAAAACAAAACCCTCTCTTTACCATCGAGGTATCCAAAAAGAGAGAAAGAGAAAGAAAGAAAATAAGCTAAGTTGTTAAACTAATTAAAAGTATAGCGTGTTGTCCTTCCCTATAACATTTACCAAGATTGTTCCTTGGCGCACTTTGAACCCATGCAACACCGACTTCTTTAGCGCCTTAAAAACGATTTTTCCTTAAGGTGCAAGCGTAATTCCCTTAACATCAACATGACATGTTACATGTTGTAAACCTACACCTCGCGCTTTATCCTTTGTACACCGCATTTTGTCACGCAACACCTCTCAAAAGTGCACCCTTTCTAAACTTGGCACAACTTTTCTCATGTCAACACCAAGTTTAATTTTTCTCATGTTGACACATCCCTAAATGCTCTCTACCCTTTCTTGCCCAAAATTGCATGTTAACATCCAGAAAACCACACCCCTTCTGCTGAGCATAACTTTTCCCCTATAAACATTAGGCATATTTTTACTCATGTCAACACCTCAGAAAGTGCACCCAACAATAAAAGGCCTCTGTAGCATGCTATGAACCTGCGCCTTGTGCCCTAAGCCTTATAATTTCTCATTCTTCATTCTACAAGCTTTTATTATGAATAACATGATGGTTGACATGGCTCTTCTATGTTAGACCTCCTTGATTCTTCTTGCAGAACAACAACAGCCATCCTTGATCTCACACATGTCTTCCTCAAGCAAAAAACCAAAAAGTCGAAAGCTAAAGCAAAGCAGTCGAACAAGAGATGAAGTACAAATATCAAAAAGTCAGGATTCCTGACTCATATGCAGAGAGTGACCTCAACATCAAAGACTTTGAGTTAGGGCATATTAATATGGATGACTTCGGGTGAGGACCAACTTAGCAAGTAGTGGCCCGTGGATGAACAAACTGGTGGGTAGTGGATTGTACTTTACAACTGGGCTACCAACAAGTGTTGTAAACAATGAATTTATTATGTTGGTTGCTTGATGTTACAACAAGGACACTAGATGTGTCAAAGAAAAGAGAAAAATATGATCATCGACCTCACAGCCCATCACTTTGAATTGACCCTGGGCATTCCTCATCACAGAAATATTTCGCCATAAGTCTAGAAGACTACAAGAAGGCCTGGGACGACAATGAGGATAAATGCATGCAAATGATGAACAAACTTTATCTAAAAATAAGAATTGGTAAGTAGATGGCCACAGACCATCCACCGTAGTGACTTCAATGAGGAGTTGAGTGATACAATCACCTTCCTAAACAGAGTATTTGGGCTTCTTGATGCCCATTATTTCCACAAATGGATGTTGAGGTACATGGAAACCATGAGCAAGAATGCACTTGATTAGTGTTTTGGCTGGGGTGAAATCATCAATGACACCATCTCCCAACAGCGTTAACAAGTTCTAACAACTAGGAAGTTCTACATGAATTCCTACGTTGTATACGGTGTAGCATCAGTAAGAGATTTCACAGGCTTGGCTCGAAATGGGGTATGGCCCCAAGTTAAAATATATGAATTCTACCCAGAGCTAAAGCTCGAGGCCAACATCTCCTAGTTCTCCAAGATTAATGATGCCTTCTTCTATGAGGTGATTTTCTTGCTAAGACCAAATATGAGACACGGTCAGACCAACCCGAGTGTGATTGCTGCCATGAAGAAATGGGGAGCATTGTTCACACAATTCCCCACATTAACATATCTCAGAGTGGTGAATATTGAGGTTGAACCAACAAAGCTGCCAAGGTATGTAGGGCCCAATCTGATCCTCTTGGAGTTGTCAAGGCAACTGATCACTTACCATGAGAAGTGCATGAAGAGAAAGAAAGGAGGAACTCCATTCCCCCTTACAGTTGGCTGATACACCTGCACCAAACTTGCCAAAGCACAGGAAACATATACTGAGATGGAATTGCTAAATTTAAAGCACAACTTCCCAGCAATGCCCACCTTTGACTTCTAGAGTTGCCTCCCAAGGGAAAAAATTGATCCCATCCATGTTCCTGAGATTGAGGACATTTAGATCAACCTGACACATGAGATAGACATCAGGCAAAAGGATCACTCCCGGATGGCTCTGGAGGAAATCATCCACTATGGCATTGCTATTGTCCCAAAGGGATTCCAAGAGACTAATCAAGAAATTGATCAGGTTTACCTTGACACATATGAGAATGATTGGCCGTTCGCAGAGGTCGACAGAGCAAAAGTGCCTAAGACCATTTAGGAAAGGGTTAAGCCCACATTACAGTGCACCAAACATTGGTGCAAATAGAATGGTCTCACCTACCTCGAGTAGATTTCACTACTTCTCCTTTAGGTAGAGCACCTCCAAGACTAGCCCAAGTGCCGAAAGGAAAAGGAAAGGATAAGGAGGGAGAATCAAGCAAACAAGAAGAGGCTCCTCAAGCCCTTCCTTCTACTTCTGAGAAGAAAGTAGTTGACCTAGTATCTCTAGGTAAAGAAGAAGAGACAACATAGGTTTCAACAGATACATCCACTCAGGATGTTGTCACAACTACAACCACCAAGGTACCCAACATCCCTTCTTCCATCCCTTCCCCTCCTCCTGTCATTGAAGCATATATTCCTATGGATGTGACTTCTTCTCTCCCTTCCTCCCTTCCATCTCCCACCTCTTCCATCTTCTCCTCTCTCATGGATCTATCACACAGTGTTCCCTCCATCCAATTATAGATCCCTTCCGTTTCCATGACCTTTTCTTCTCCTGTAGTAACTCCAGGGCCCAGAAGCGACGGTGCATTGGACTCATTGTCGATGCCACCACAAAGTGTTTCAAAATTCTTCCCTGAGGCCTCTTCAGTTGCTTCCCCTTTCACTCCCATTTATTCTTCTATTCCCTCTACTCCCACTCCCATAAGTCGTAGCTGGATTTCTGACCATCTGGGTCAGCATAAGAGAAAGGTTCCCATCACACCCATGGACTTCTCTGTCATTTTGAAGAAGGGACCCAAGAAGTAGAAAGTGATAACTCACTTTTCTAAGAGCACTTTAGGGGAGAGAGTCATGGAGATTGCTTACCCGGATCCCACCAAGGAAAAGAAGGATCTGTCTCCCACAAACTTCACAGTGACTCAAGTCACAATGGGAACCTCATCTAAAAGCCTACAAGGAGAATCCTTGTCTGCAATAGATGCACTTTGTAAAAATCTTCAAGAAGCAAAATAGGAGAAGAGAATACTCAAGGAATAAAACAAACATCTCCTCTAAGCATTACAAAGAATGGACAATGCTCCTCTTGTGACTTCCACCGAACCCACTGAAGTTCTCAGTCAGGATAAAATTAATGAATATGCTAAGATTGGTAAACAAGGTGCAGTAGTATCCTCCTAGATTGAGTGAATCCTCAGAGATAGTGAGGAAATGATTAAGAAATTCACAGTGCTCTACCAGGATATAGATCAAGCAAATAAGGAGCTACAAGCAGTAGCAAGTTCCCTCTCGAGGAGTTGGACAATAATTCCAAGCAATGGCTAACTACTCAATTAACGACCTATTGAAGGTCGGTGTCATCGATCACCCACAAGCACATAATAAATCTCTTGTTGCATTAGATTACCGGGTCAATAAAATGGAATATATCCTGGAGAGGATAGATAAAATCAAGGATGAAGCCTGGATGCACGATACAACATGG